>CM064430.1:35626372-36244734 GCA_032690845.1 Eleusine coracana subsp. coracana | reverse complement strand
ACATCCACTCCAAGCTCTAGCTCCAAGACAAGAAACCATATGAGTGATTCCGCCACCTCATTGCAAATTCAAGACACTCATATCTCAAGAGAGCGAGCAATCCATGATGCACAAGATACTTCACCTAGAATTCCTCCCACTCAAGAAGAATATCATCCTAAACCCAAAGCCAAGTACAAGAAATGGAGGTACTACAACAAAGACAAGGGCAAAGGAAAGGAGCTCAAGAAGAAGTTCTCACGCAAGTCTCTTGTTGGGGAGTGGACAAGCAATAACTCAAGTAAAGCATCCTCCTCTTCAAGTGATGATGATGAAGTGGCCGGCCTAGCCATGATCAAGACCACATTTCCACGAGCTCTTCCTCCACCTCCCATGTGCCTCATGGCCTCAAGCCAACATGGGGAGAGTGAGGATTAGAGCAACTACAGTAGCAACTCGCCTGCGCCGAGCTTTGGAGTATGCTTGAGCAAGCTCGTGACATCGCCGTCGAGAAATCCAAAATATTGGAAGTGGTAAAAAAAGAATGTAAGTTGTCTATGGACCGGGTTGGTGATCTTGAGAGTGAGCTCAAGGACCTTGTCACATCTCATAAATCCCTAAACAAGAGTTATGACAAACTCAAGGGTGATTATGTAGAGCTTCATGAGAAGTACACGGCCCTTGAGATTACTTACGAGGCCATCAATGTTGAGTACGTTGCCTCTCCCTCCTCTAGTTCATCTAAGAGTGATGCTTCTACTATGTGTGATGAACTGACCACCTCCGTCGAGGTTTCTTCCTTTGAGTCATTTGTTTTGAAGGGATATCATAAGCTCAAGGAAGAGAGGAAGATGGTGATGGACGGCTTCGAGAGGCTCATACATGGTAGAGCCATCCACAAGGAGACTCTTGTGAGAAACCTTGTGAACAATGTCTCCCATCAGGGACTTGGCTCATATCCCACCGCCATCCACATTATCGGGATGAGTGATTCCATGCACGAATGGATCAAACCCCTACTCGCCGATGACTACTATTGCAAGAGGTGTTGCAAGGATGGCCACATCATCAAGGATTGTCCAATGGTGAGAAGTTCTATTATTTTACCTAATGCTAACTTGTTCCATGAGAACACCCATTTCAAGATTTTTAGGGACAAGGGTGGCAAGGTGAAAGCAAAGGCTTTGGGACCACCAAACAAGAAGAGAAAGGTCAAGAGCATATGGGTGCCTAAGTGCATTATTGATCTTGAGAGGTCAATGAAGTATGAGTGGGTGCCCAAGAACAAGACCTAGATGATGGTGGTGGACTGGGAGTTTACTTGAAGATCAAGTGAAGTCCACCACAAGTGACATTTGATGAGGACATCCTCCACTATTACCTGCTGGGGCGGCGACCGTGTGAGCCTCTGAATAATCCCACCTTGCTTAACTTGGGAGGTGGAAGCCACCTTAAAAGGGAGAGCCACCCTTCCCCTATCAGACTAGTCTTTTAGGGAGATTGGGCCTTTCCCTGAGTGGGGACGCCGGAGTTGTGGTGCTAAGACTGCGGATTCAGGTCGCGGACCTAGAATCCGGATCGGTGTGTCGGGCTTCGTTCCACCCTACCTGGGCCGGATGTATCATTTGGTATCAGAGCTGGGCCCTTGTTAAGAAGGGGAGAATGATAAGGACATCCTCCACTATTACCTGCTGGGGCGGCGACCGTGTGAGCCTCTGAATAATCCCACCTTGCTTAACTTGGGAGGTGGAAGCCACCTTAAAAGGGAGAGCCACCCTTCCCCTATCAGACTAGTCTTTTAGGGAGATTGGGCCTTTCCCTGAGTGGGGACGCCGGAGTTGTGGTGCTAAGACTGCGGATTCAGGTCGCGGACCTAGAATCGGGTCGGTGTGTCGGGCTTTCGGCAGGAGTTGCGGTGCTAAGATTATGGGATTCAGGGAATCCGGATCGGTGTGTCGGGCTTCGTTCCACCCTACCTGGGCCGGATGTATCAACATTGATCTCAATGACATATCTACTCAGGATGGAGGTTTTCATGTTTGTTGTTGGTAGTTGTAGTTTGTTCTTTCTTTTCTTGAATTGCATGGTAATTAAGACTCATTTGTGACTAGAATGTTTTGCAGCCATGCATGTGTAAAAAACACACATAAAAAAATTAGTCAATGTCTAACCCATCCAAGATAGCTATAAGCAAGTGGGAGTGCTTGAGATGGTGGTTTGGCTTCTCTCAAGGCAAGGGTATGGCTTATAGTTAGTAAGCTTGGGAGGGGTTCAAACTTGACATTGTTAGGTGTAAGGACCGAAGGCCTACCGACAGGGGGGGGGGGGTGAATCGGTAGCCGACTACGAATCCGAAAACTTCAGTTTCACGCTTCTCAAACCTAACGGATCATTGCAACCTAAATAATTCTAGTAGGCCAAGACCCTACACATGCTAGTGTTCATGAAGCAAAGCAATGTGCGGAAGCTATTCACACTAGCCTATGCAAGCCACAAGTTACCCTATCACTAGAGCACACAATTGTAGAATAGTAAAGAGAGGGTCAAGGAATGCTCATCATTTTGTCCCGAGGTCTCGGAAGGATGGCGCCTTCCCCTACTTCTCATTGGACCACTCCCGCCGGAGTCCTGGTCCCTCCCGCCACCAAGTGGAGTTCTCGCCCACGAGCCCACAATCACTCCTCGAGTGAAGACACGGTGTGCGTCACCGCTGCACAAAGCACAAGCTTGCTTCCCTCAAGAACTTGTTGTACTCCCCGAGCCGGCACGGGCGCTCACTATTGATGCCCTTCCAACGGCGGGCTCAAACCGTGTACAAACTTGTGACGGCCTTCACAACCAATCATCATAGATCATCGACACCTAACCGGTTTAGGTCTCACCATTGACCAAGAGTAACAACCTAGATCACACCCTCAAGGACAACCTAGCCTTAGATGTGCAAGGTAGCTCCTTTTTACTCTCACTAGCACTCTCAAGATATCCAATATCCTCTCCTAGTGCTCTCCTCTTTTCCTCTTTGACCTTACCAAATGCTCTCAGCTATTCCACTGGCCAAGAGAGGTCTATAAGACCCCAGCAACAAAATTATATAGGCTCCCAACCTCAAACTAGTCGTTGCTCCACGAAGCAGCGTCTCTGGACGTACTGACCAGACAATCCGGTCACTGTCCACACCAGACAGTCCAGTCTCCACCGGATGGCTCCTCTAGAGCCATTGCTCTCTGTCCGCTGCTTCCTCCTGTAGTGACCGGACTGTCCGGTCACTGGACCGAATAGTCCGGTCCACTTTCTCTCTCTAGTAGAGGACGGTCCGCAAATTGCAACCTCTCTGTCGTCCCTGCACCTGTACTGACCGGACCGTCCGATCTGTACAGACTTACCTATCGACAGACTCCTGCTTCTTCGCGCTAAGTCCTGGACAATCTCCACATAGTGACCGTACAGTCCGGTCTCCACTAACCCATCTGTCTCGTCTCTATGTCCAGAAGCTGAAACTCGTTGTCCTCGCTTGACTTGGTTTCCCGGCTTCTCCAAACAGCTCCTTGGCTTCTCCACTGTCACCTAGTGCCTAAGAGAATGACCTAGACCCCCTTGATAGTCCGGTTTTTCCTATGGACTCAAAGCCCTAACAACTACTCAATTGTACCAAACACTTGCACCATAGCTTGTTCTCCGCTTTGATCCATCTCCATCAACCCTTGGACTCCATCAAGTTCACAAGCCTCCATACTTGCGGTCATTGTCATCAATTGCCATGGGCACCATCATCCATATGATTTGTAATAGAGTTAAGAGATGATTCCTACATAGACAATACTCCTGTAGATATTAGCTGTAACACCCTGATTTTCAAAATTTAGAATATTTTAAAATTTTCTATAATAAATTAATTTATTAATATTTTTGTAGCAAATAGTTTATTTTCTATAGAAAGCATTTAATTATAAGTAATTTTAAAAAACTTTGATTTGTTGTATTCTTGTTGATTAGTTGCGCTTAGGATTTTATTTTGTAATTTTTTTTAATTCGATTAGGGATCAGCATTTTGTTTTAGTTAGGAATTTTGGAGGAGAAAAACATCGAAAAGAGAGAGGAAAGAAAACCCCTTGAGCCTGTTGGGCCAAGCCCCTTCTCTCCCCCTCTCTTCTAGATTGGGCCGAAGGCCACCGAGGCCCACTTCCTCCCTTTTCCCTCCTCTTCCCATCTCCCCCGCATGGGCCTCAACGCCAGCGTGGCCTGCCAGCCTCCCGTGGCCCAACACCTGCCCCGGCCCGCTCCCACGCATGCTCGGCCCACCCCCGCATGCCCCCGAACCCTAGCGCGCCGCCTAGCCGCCGTCGCTGCCGCCTCTCGGCGTGCGTGCCATGCTGCCCTAGGGCACCGTGCCCTATAAAAGGGTGGGTCCCGCATGCTTGGCGCCCTTTTCCCTCCTGCCGCCGCGACTCCCAGCCGCCTCGCTCCCACGCTCCCTCACCGCCATCGACCTCGCAGCCGACGCATCCCGTCGCCATTTGGAGCCGTCGCCTCCGACCACCTCGCCGCGCTGCGATTGCTCCGTTGAGTTCGTCGAGCCCCGCCGCCTTCCTCTCTCCCCTCCCCTTCGACTCCCATGCACCGGAGCTCCCTCCCTGCGAGCTCTAGCGCGTCGCGCATGGCTGCCGCAGTCGGTGGTCCATGGTGGACCCGTGGACCATGGGTCAATAGGGGTCCACAGACCCATGGACTCGGTCCATGGGATTTTTAGGGTTTATTTTAACTAATTAAATTCCCTGTAATTGTTAGTTTTACGTTTAAATCTCTGGATTGTAATAAAATTAGGTTGTAAACTTATCTTTCTGCAGAACTTTTATTTAATTCTATTTAGGCCCCTGACTTTGTTAATAATTATTTTTAGCACTGTATTTTTGTAGAAAAGCCCCTAGCCTTTACCTAAATAATATTTTAGCCCTAAATTGTGTTAAAACACCCCTCCACATATTTTTAATTATATTTTAATCTTGTAATTTTACAAAAACAATCCTGTACCTTCTAGTAATTTTATTTTAGCCCTAAATTTTTGTAAGTAATAATTAGGCTGGGCATTTTTCACCTAGGCCCCTCAACCTATAAATAATTATATTTTTGGCCCTGTAAATTTTACAGTTAAGCCCCTGAACTTTTCCAAAATTACTTTTTGGTCCCTAAATTTTATACAAAATATATATTCACCATGATATTTTACAATTTAGTCCCTATACTTTTTATAAATTACTTTTTGGTCCCTAAAATTTTCATAAACTATATATATTTTACAATTTAGTCCTTATTTGTCTAAAATTACTTTTAGGTCCTTTAACTTGCCTATTTTTACATTTTAACCCCTGAAACTTCAAATAGCCATAACTTTTCCACCGTAGCTCAGAAATGAGAGAGTTATTTCACCAAAGCGATCGTAGTGTGTGTTTTATATTATTCTACTAATTTATTATTTTAGCCCTAGAATTTTAAACCTTTGTAACTTTTTACTCGTAACTCAGATTGAGACGATTCTTGCGCTCACGTGATCGTAGCAACGTGTACTTTTTCATAGTATTGTTTCCCTTTTTGTTTGTTACTGTATGGTGTGTTGTTTCTTAGTGTGTTTGTATGCTTGTGTTTCTAGTGTGACGTTGAGTAGATGAACCGCTGTTAGAGAACTTCCGGGATCTCCATCTTGAAGACTTTGAGCAGCAGCAAAGGGAACCAGGCAAGTGTTCTTGATGCATATTGAACCTATGTTTTACATTCTCTCTATCTCTATGCATGCTTGTTAATATTGAATCCCATGTGTCATATCCTGTTCCAAATTATTCCTTGTCACCCGGGCTCTGGTGTAGCTTATTAGTAAGGGTACGTCATGCTCAGTTTGCTATGTCGGAAATGGAAGTGTCTAATGTTAATCTTGACTAATGATTCACTTTAGCATAATGATCATGAGGGATGGTTAATCCTTTTTAGCAATATGGAACCTTGTTGTATGTATATACCAGGGATACCTCGCCACTCGAATATATTGCCGAGTGGGACAGGGTCCAATAAAGATAAAGATCCATGAAGATAACTACTCGGATTGTTACTTGGAGTACACGACAAGTCAATACAAGAGATAGAAAGTTAGAGATAGAGTCCTAGTCGGAGATCATGTTGTAACCGACTAAGACACTTACCATGTAACCCTGCCCCCCGAATATATAAGGAGGGACAGGGGCTCTTTCGGAGAGATCATCCCGAATAATACACTACAGAACACAGGACGTAGGGTTGTTATCCTCCGGGAGGCCCGAACCTGTCTAAACCTTGCGTTTTGTGTGTCCATCAATCTTTCATACTCATACGCATACCTAGATCTACTATCGAGAATATCTCTCGACAGTCGGCCCACCAGGAAGGGGCAGCGTTGAGTGTAGCTTTGTCGAAATCCATGGCTTTTGTCGACATCAAGTTTCGCCCGGGAGACAAGATCTGCTTTGGCACTGTCAGCCTCGTCACCGATCAGTATAGGAACCTCGTCAAGTGTGAGGGCGCGGCCCACTCGGACGCTGCCTCGACCGACCAGAGCAATCTGGCTAGCCGATTCCCGCTTGGCGTCAACAACGCGGCAACAGATTTTCGAGCGGGAACCCTTCCGACGGCAACTCAACATTGTCTACAATACCCCGATTGGCAACCTTGGTCGATTCGGGTTACACTACGGTTGATCTCCTGGCTCATCCCATGGACAAGTCAGACGAAGATCCCAAATTTTTTGATGAATCAAGATTCATCGCAGCAATCGGCCTCGAAAGCGAGTCACTCTTGGACTTGATTGAAGAGCCAAGTGATTCAAAGAGTTGTTCCTCTGATTTTCATGAGGTATTCATGGTAGCACCTGCTGCTCAGGGGCAAGCAGACGGCAAAACATCGGCGGATGCTGCCACGTGCGATACTGCGCCGCGTGTAGACGGACATGAAACTGACCTTGAAGACGGTGATCCAGACGCCGCCACTCCTCCGCTTCGAAGACCGAATGCTCAGTAGAGACCCCGAGTCGTGCAAAACTTAGATATGGGAGACCTCACCTTAAACCTTGATGGTGAAGACGTCTTCAAGACCCCACAACACAACATTACGGCTGCGGCAACCCTCCTGCAAACAATAGAGCTCCTCCTCCAAGTCTCCCCAGAGTTGACACCTCAGGTCAACCAATTGCAAGCGCACATCAGGGCCGCGGCTGTACTGGGGATGCATGCGGCATGATCAACGCCAACTAAATCAATCTCTAGAGCCGCTAGTTCAGTGCCAAGGGACGATAGAAGAGACCGACAGCGCTCCAACCGAGAGGCAACCCCGCCTACTGTTCCTAGGCGCAGGCCCATTGCAGAGTACCATGATCGACATCCAAACGCCAACCTGCGCAATGGCATACCACCACGTGATGCGCGGGTCCGATTGGACAACAGACGCCGGGAGCGCGACGATGCGTCCTACCAAGAGTATGAAGATGAATGGCATCAGTGCGGTTATGTCAACTATGAGCATGACAGTAGGCGGCAGCCATATATAGAAGATCATTACCGCGATTGACATGACGAGGGCCACCACAATGATAGATATTACCGAGAAGCCGACCGTGAACGAGAATGTACTCCGGCCGCCGATGATTATGACGAGGAGTCTGGCATCCGAGCTTTCACTCAGGAACTTCGAACCGTCAGCTGGCCGGTCGGCTTCAAGCCAGTCGGCAAGACGGACCCGCGTGACTGGCTTGACATTTATTCGACAGCCATACGAGCTCTCGGTGATGATAGCTTTGTCATGGACAACTACTTGCATGTGTGCTTAGCCCCAGCAGCAAGAACTTGGCTCACTAATCTGCCCGACAACTCTATCATCTCCTGGGCAGATCTCTGTCGGTAGTTCGTGGCTACTTTTCAAGCCACCTTCAACAGACCAGGGAATCACTGGGAACTCGGCCGAATCAAGCAGCGAGATCTGGAGCCACTTCGAGAGTACATCCAACGCTTCTGCCGAGTGAAAAATACCATCCCTAACATCTCGGATGCTCAAGTTGTTACCGCCTTCGAGGGAGGACTCCGCGACGACAACCTAATTAAGAAGATTGGAAGGTTGGATGCTGTCGACAGACTGTCAGCCAAAGAATTATTCACTATGGCCGACAAATATGCTGCTGGCAATTTGGCACTATTTCAAGTTAGCCAATACAAGGAAGCGACCCCAAGGAACCAGTCCGGTCCATCCGATTACAGCAAAGACGGCGATAGGAAGCGCAAGCATGACCGAACAGTGGCCAACACCAAGCGCCCGACCAGGAGGAAACCAGTCACTCAGGATGACTTCGATAAGATGCTCGATGGCCCTTGCCTGCTACATGATGGAGCTCACACAGCCAGGGAATGTTTCAAGCTAAAAAATTTCGCCCATCACGCAGAGGGTCCTCTACCGAGAGGACCACTCGGTCTCACCAGTGGTACCTCAATATCTGCGATGGTCAGAGGTTCCAATTACTTTTGATTGGTCCGACCATCCAGATCACATCCCCAGGCCTAGGAAATATCCCTTAGTGCTAACGCCGACTGTTAACCGAGTCTGGCTAAATCAGGTACTGGTAGATGGTGGTAGCAGTCTGGACATCCTTTTTGTGAAAACCTTCAAGGATCTTGGCATACCCTTGACGGACCAAAAGCCGAGTCGGTCGCCGTTTCATGGTGTGATCCCAGGCATGCAAACAGTCCCTCTAGGACAAATCACTTTGCCCATGACTTTCGGCACTCGGGAAAACTACAGGACGGAGCGAATTACCTTCGAGGTCGCCGACCTCGACTCTACATATCATGCCATTATAGGGCGGCCAGCCATCGCTAAATTCATGGCGGTACCTCATTATCCTTATATGATGATGAAGCTGCCAGGACCAAACAGTGTCATATCAATCCACTCGGATGTGCGGACCTCATACGACTACAACAACGGCAGTTGTGAGTTGATCGAGAAGATAGCAGTAGCATCGGAGCTGGCCAAGCTGAAGGAAGCAATTGCAACAGTGGAGGAGGCCATGCTTGACCCTGCTCCGAAGAAACCAATGAAGACTACGGTACAGGCGGACGCTGTGGAGTCCAAGAAGATTAGCTTAGATGACAATGATGTATCCAAGACCACCAATATTGGGGTCAATTTAGGAGATAAATGGGAAAACGTGGTCATCCTTTTTCTAAGAAATAATAAAGATATATTTGCATTGAAACCTTCTGACATGCCAGGTGTTCCAAGAGAAAAGGCTGAGCACAAACTTCACGTTCGCGAAAACGCCAAGCCAGTAAGGCAACGGCTTAGACAATTCTTGCAAGACCAAATGGATGCGATTAGGAAAGAAATCGGCCAATTGTTGGTAGCCGGTTTTATCAAAGAAGTTTTCCATCCCGACTGGTTGGCTAACCCAGTTCTAGTGCGGAAAAAGAATGAGTGGCAGATGTGTGTGGATTACATCGGCCTTAACCAAGCTTGTCCGAAAAATCCGTTCACTCTCCCACGAATTGATCAAGTGGTCGATTTGACGGTTAGATGCGCTCTGTTGTGCTTCTTAGATGCCTATTCAGGGTACCATCAGATTCCCTTAAACCAATCTGACTAGCTTAAAACCTCGTTCATCACGCCGTTCGAGGCCTTTTGTTACACAACAATGCCCTTTGGCCTGAAAAACACTGGCGCCACCTACCAGCAGACTATGCAGCGATGTTTGGACAACCAGATAGGAAAGAATGTCGAGGCTTACGTTGATGACGTGGTAGTCAAGACTCGGCTCTCCACCGACTTAATATCCGACCTAGATGAAACATTCGGCAACCTTCGGAAATACAACATGAAGTTAAATCTGGAAAAATGCATCTTTGGGGTCCCATCAGGAAAAATTACTTGGTTTTTTGGTATCACACAGAGGGATTGAAGCTAATCGAGAAAAGGTAAATGCCATATTATGAATGGGACCTCCACACTCGCAAAAAGACATTCAAAAGCACACTGGTTATATGGCTTTGCTCAGTCGGTTTGTATCACGACTCAGCGTCCGAGAGTTACCCTTTTTTCGATTACTCAAGAAGCAAGAATCATTCATCTGGAATGACAACGCACAGAAAGCTTTGGATGATTTTAAGGCTTATATTAGTCATCCTCTAGTCTTAACTCCCCCAAAGCCAAAGGAACCTTTGCAGCTATACATTTCCGGAACCAAACATGTTGTCAGTACTGTGCTGGCGGTGGAACGGGCGGAAGATGGCAAGGCTCAAAAGGTGCAATGACCAGTATATTTCGTCAGTGAAGTCTTATCAGAATCCAAGGTACGATACTTCCAGCTTTAGAAATTAATTTACGCATTATTGACAACATCTAGGAAGTTGAAGCATTACTTTGAGGATCATCAAATTGAGGTCCACACGTCGTTCGGCCTAGGCGAATTGCTTCACAAAAGAGAGGCCACTGGAAAAATCGCCAAATGGGCTATCGAGCTCGGATCATATGATATCACCTTTAAGTCACGTGATTCGATCAAAGGTCAAGCTTTGTCGGACTTCGTCGCCGAGTGGATAGAATGTGAGTTACCTCCTGACTCACAAGAATTATGCTATTGGAAGATGGCGTTTGACGACTCCTTACAACTGGAAGGCGCTGGAGCAGGAGTCATATTGGTATCTCCTAATGGAGCCAAGTTGCGGTACGTTCTTCGAATGCACTTCCATGCCTCGAACAACGCTGCAGAGTATGAGGCGCTGCTACACGGACTTCGGACAGCTATCTCACTCGGCGTCCAAAGTATAAGTGTCTCTGGCAACTTGGCGTTAGTTATAAATCAAGTAACGAAGGAGTGGTGTTGTTCCCACGAAAGCATGACAGCCTACTGCACCGAAGTTCGGAAGCTCGAAGACAAGTTTGATGGCATTGAGTATAAACACGTCCTGCGAAAGTATAAGGAAGAGGCGGACGAGCTGGCCAAACTTGGATCTAGCAGATCTAAAATACCCGATGGAGTATTCCTTGATGATCTACATAAGCCATATGTACTAACCCAGCAAACTATGGAGCAGTCGGCACTAAAGGCGGGGGTAGCACCGCATGTAGCTGTCATTGAGGTAGATTGGTGAACTCCCTTCATTGATTATCTAGATCGTGATACACTACCGACCGACAAAGATGAAGCCCTCCGGATTATTCACAAGTCGCGTTCATATCATATAGTTGACCATCACCTGTACAAGCAAAGCCCACATGGAGTACTAATGAAATGCTTGTCTCAAGATGAAAGCATAGCTATATTAGGAAACATCCATGCTGGAATTTATGGGAATGACGCAGGCCCATCCACAATTGCGGCCAAAGCAATGAGGCAAGGGTTTTATAGGCCGACCGCCGGTGCTGATGCTAAGGAAATTGTCCGAAAGTGTGAAGGTTGTCAGTTCTTCGCCCGTCAGATGCACGTACCTGCTACAGAGCTTCAAAATATACCAATAACTTGGCCGTTTTCAGTATGGGCTTTAGACATTGTCGGATCTTTCATGAACGCTCAAGGGGGTTTTACTCACCTTTTCGTAGCAGTGGACAAGTTTTCTAAATGGATCGAAGCAAAGCCAGTCGGTAAGATTTCAGCAAGAAGGCCATCGAGTTTATGACCGAAATAGTCACTCGGTTTGGTGCCCCACACAAGATAATCACTAACAATGGTAATCAATTCACAGCAGAGGAGTTTAAAGAGTTTGCGGGCCGAGTCGGTTTTAAGATTGGTTATGCCTCAGCCGCCCATCCACAGAGCAATGGTTAGGTTGAGAGGGCAAACGGCCTCCTGCTTTCTAGAATTAAGCCTCGTATATTTGATCGATTGGAAAAGTACGCTCGACGATGGGTTCAAGAATTACCATTTGTGTTGTGGGGGCTTAGAACCAACGTAAGTCGTTCCACCAGGCACTCCCATTTTTCTCTGGTTTATGGCTCAGAAGCCATGTTACCCACCGAGATTCTTTTTGCCTCCCCCCGTGTGGCAGCGTATGACAAAAAAACCTCCAACGACTATAGGTGTGACGACTTGTTATTGTTGGAAGAACAACGAGATGCCACCGTAATTCGGTCGGCAAAGTACCAGCAAAGTTTGCGATGTTATCATGACAAAAACGTTCGAACACGGGGTTTTTCTATCGGCAACCTTGTTTTGAAGCAAGTTCAGTCTAAGGTCGGCAAGCACAAGCTATCGCCTCCATGGGAAGGACCTTTTATTATAAAGGAAATCACTCGGCCAGGTGCCTATCAATTGATGAATGAGGACAGATCGGACCTTCAAAGTTCCTGGAATGTTTCACAGCCACGTCGTTTTTATACTTAATAATTATAATTTATTGTATTTCTATTATTAAATATATATACACAGTAGCCATGATATTTGATTTCGCAATTTATGATTTCTATGAATAATTGTTGTTATTGTTTACATCATGACTCAAATTCTGATACTTGGTATCACCCTAACTCGTGCATGTCGACCAAGCGGGTTACTTAGTCCCCAGGGTTCTTGTCGTCTGTTAGGGACCAAGGCAATTCTTCTAATTTGCATATGCTTGACCAAGTGAGTTATTAGTCTCCATGGTTCATATCGGTTATTGGGGCCATTCTTTAGAGGGCTGACATGAGTTGTGTATTGGTTGTGAGTGTTTAATACGAGTTCATACAATACATATACGAAGCAGCGCAAACCAAGAATTCATTACAATACTAGTAATGAATCTAGACCTTAGCGGTCTATCGAACATTGGTTATATTACAGTATCAGAGCTATAACACAGTATTTTAAGCTTTACAATTCTTTACAATTTAGGTAAGGGATCTAGCTCTATCAGGTTGGCTAATATGTGAGCTGTTTTTTGCGCCTCAGCCACGAGAGCTTCACATTGTTTATCAGAGAAATCTTCATGGAAGCCCTCGGCTACCACATCTAACTCTATGTTGGGGATGTGGGACTTTGCAATTCTCAGGACCTATGCGCCGGCTAGCTCTGCAATATGTCGAGCATGTTCTTTCAGTCGGCCAGGTGTCCATTGTAGCTTCGTCATCAGGTCTCGACATCGAGGTGCTTTTTCTTCAGGATATATGTATTGGGCGACCACCTCTGCATGCTTCTGAAGAGCTGCAAGAGACCATCAAAGGTTTTCATCACCCTCTATAAATTTCTTCTGCAATAGCTCATAGGATCTCTTTGATCATACAGGAGCACAATAATCATATATGTCCAGCACAATGAAATTCAATATCAAGGTATTAGTTGACTAAACACTTACCTCTTAGGCGTTTCTCGGCTTCTACTTTCTCAGCCTCAAGGGTGGCGACTTTTTCCTTATATTCTTCTTTTTGCTTTTCAATTTCTTTGAAGGCTTTTAGGAATTGGTTTAGCTCATCCACAACCTTTGAAGATCTTCTCATCTTTGATAACTTCGGTTTCCAACTTTATGTTTCTTTCTTTCTGGCTTTTTATTATTTCTTCAATGCCTATCAGTAACAAACATTTTAGTGCATAAATATATTCTTGTACATATAGGTATATTCATTTTTACCTTCAACTCTTTTCTTCCACGAATTTTGTTTTTCTTGCATTGTTTTGAGGTCGTCTTTTAGCTTTTCAAAATTCCTCTTGATCTTTGCCGAGTCTTGGAACTGCTTCTTTAATCCTTGATTCTCGGACTTCAAAGTTTCAAGAGCTTGGGCAGATGACTCTAGTTCTCTTATACGCCCTTCAAGACTTGCAATTTGAGCGGTCGCCTGGGCATCTTGTTTTTCTCTCAATTCCAGTGACCGCGATGCCTCTGTATGGACGAGGTTAAATGTTCATGTCACAAAGATAACGTGTGAGGTATAAGCTATATTGGTCTCATACCTTGTAGCTCGAATTGAAGTTCATCAACTTGAGATGAACGGGCTTTTAGCACTACTGATGAGCGCCCTACTTCCAGTCTCTCTTTGGCAAGTTGATCTTCTAAATCGACGATTTAGCACAATGCCTTTCGACAAGTTGTAGAAGCTTACCCTTGTTGGCCACATGGGTTTTCAGAGCCTGCAATGATGGCAAATTATATGTTTGAAACTTCACAGCTAGGAACGGTGATTATTATTGACAAGAAGGAAGGAATACCTGGAAGGAATGATAGGCTTTTTCAGTATGTTCTTCAAAATTTTTCAATTCCGCTTGCTCTGCTAACTCATCAAATCCGGTGATGGCAAATTGACCAATATGATATACTGATCTAGTTGGCGTTGGCTGGTCTGAGGCACCTTCTCTTACCACTCGGTGAATAGGAGTCGGCGTGACATTTTCCTCCGGACCGATTAGATATTCATATGTTGGCTCTGGCATAGATTCAAAAACCAGTGATGGCTCTTCAGGATCGGTGGAGGTAGCAGTATCAGCACCCGTTGCCATCTCAGATTTATTTAGGTCCGGGATATTGGGTGATTTAGCTTGGTTATCTTCTGGCTGAGTGGATTCGGGTGCACTCTTTAAATCACTCGATTTCTTTGCCGAGTGGTCTGGGACATCATCTTTGGATGACCCGGCCTATGGTGTCTCCTGGGCTTTTTTGGGAACTGGACTTTGTGCTGGAACTTCTTCAAAAGATGACCGCCCGGACGACCTACCAATTAGACAAAAATTACATATTTAATTCAAATGGATAGTTAAGCTTTAAGTTATATTGATTTGTTTACCTTGAGTGGCATTTGAATTTAATGCCTGACACACTTGGTGGGGGGCTGGTTGGCTTTGGGGCGCCTGTCATGTCTGGTGCTGTCTCATGGGTGCCTGCCTTGCTAGCTTCACTCGGACGATTTTGTCCTTTATCATCCATGGCCCACCGAGTGGTGGAGGTTTTCTCTGGAGTCTTCTTCTTTGCCTCTTCTTGAAGTCTAGCTACTCTTTCAGCCAGCGATTCTTCTTCATCAGAATCTTCAATATGCGCCTTGTGGCGCTAGGGAGCTGATGGTTGAGTGGGAGATTTCTTTTGCGGCATCGGCAGTAGTGGGGGGTTGGACGCGTATACATCAAGGTTCTGCAATATATGTTACGTATTATTCATTGCTGAACATAATGCATGAAGTATTGACTTTTTAAGCACAGAAGTGGATAACTTACTGAACTCCTGCCAGTCTTGGAATGATGTCCACATTTCGCACTACCTGGAGTCCAACCAAGGAGTGAAGAAAATATGCTTTCTAGCCGCATTGTTAATTCCCTTTCTGACAATGTTTCTGGTGCTTCCATGGTGGGGTCTGAACCTAGTTGGAACTTCCATCCAGGAACATGAAGTTTCTTAATAGGCTGCACGCGGCGATATATGAAGCTTGCAGCAACGTGTATGCCAGTATAACCTTGGGACTTGAGATAGGCAATGTGTTCTAATATGGCATCAACTTGAGACTTCTTGTTTGGATGGGCCTTTGCTGACCACTTGGGTAGTGGCTTGGGGGCTTCGGTCGTAGTCTCTGACAAAGGTGGAGCATGGTTTCCATGGTAAAACCAGTCTGCGTGCCAACCTTTGTTCGTTGATGAAAGTGATACATCAACGTATATGGATTTATTCCTTAGTTGGAAGCCGGCCCCTCCTATAACATTATTGTTGTTTGATTTCAAGAGAAACAGTTCTTTATAGGTATCAAAATGAGGATGAATCCCCAAGAACACCTCACACAGGTGGATGAAGATAGCAATATGTAAGATGGAATTTAGATTCAGATTGACAAGATTGATGCCATAGAAGAATAGAAGACCGCGAAAGAAGTCGCAACAAGGGATCCCAAATCCATGATAGAAAAAAGGAGGAGAAAGCTATGATTTCGTCGACGGGAGGTTGGGGAAATTTCTGACCTACGGCCTCGATCCATCCTCCGGTCTGATGATCCTGCAACACGCCATCAATCACCAGTCTGTTGATTTTCTCTGAATCCATGGCTGACACGGGGAACTCCTTGATGGCGGCGGCGATGTCGAAAATTGGCTCTTCTTCCTCGCCCTTCTCAGGGGAAGATTGCTTCTGGGATTGTGCCTTATAGCTTTGGCGGGTGCGCTTCAGGGCCATCGCTCTGGTTTGAGTGCGGTGGGAAGCAGTTGCGTGGAGCTTTGGGGTGCAAATGGAATCCTGAGATCTAGGGTTTGTGTGCGCAAGAAGGTGGCGGCGACAAAATGAAGACGAAGGGGTGCGGCTGTTTGGAGGCCCTTTTTATAAGGGCTAGATGACCTATTAGGTCGAGGCTTCTTGAAATCTGTTAAATCCAGTTTTATTAATCGTATTGTTGCCGTTTCAACCTTGGAAATTGAACCTTTCGAGATTTCATGATAAATCACTCGAATTACTGCAGTTTTAGCCTTGGAAATTGTACCTTCCGAGATTTCATGATAAATCACTTGGATTACTGCAGTTTTAGCCTTGGAAATTGTACCTTCTAAGATTTCATGATAAATCACTCGGATTACTGTAGCTTCAGTCATGGAAATGGTACCTTCTGAAATTGCGAGGTAAATCACTCGGATTATCTTGGCACCAATCTTGGGGGCTACGTTTCCGTGTTGTATTATTACTATTGATACATCACCAATCTTGGGGGCTATGACAATTGAAATTTGTCGTTAATCATTCGGACTAAGGGCACTTCAGCATTAGGGATATAAATATTAATTTGGTGATGTATCACTCGGCGAGTAAGCGAATTGTGCCAAATATGGAGTTTGTTAAGACAAAATTAGAAGATTCAGACCTCATTATGGCCTTTTCTGTGGAGGGACAGGGTTAATTGGATATTTTTTGATAACTCAAAAGTTGCTTCGGTGTAGCCTTAACAATCTTCTGAGTTGGGGGCTACATGCATAGGCTATATCTTTTTTAGGGATTTATGAGTAAGGATTAATAGAAAAAGCACTTCCCAAATTCATAAGATGTCGAGGCAAACCAAGACGACAATTCAATACGGGAAGTGCTTGGGGGCTACTGTGGTATGTATATACCAGGGATACCTCATCACTCAGATATATTGCCAAGTGGGCCAGGGTCCAATATAGATAAAGATCCATGAAGATAACTACTCGGATTGTTACTTGGAGTACACGACAAGTCAATACTAGAGATAGAAAGTTAGAGATAGAGTCCTAGTTGGAGATCACGTTGTAACCGACTAAGACACTTACCATGTAACCCTGCCCCCGGATATATAAGGAGGGGCAGAGGCTCTTTTGGAGAGATCATCCCGAATAATACACTATAGAACACAGGACGTAGGGTTGTTATCCTCCGAGAGCCCCGAACCTGTTTAAACCTTGCATTTTGTGTGTCCATCGATCTTTCATACTCATACGCATATCTAGATCTACTATCGAGAATATCTCTTGACAAACCTAGGTGATCCAAGCAGGAAGATGGCAAGGATGGTGCGGGTATGCACGTGTACTCAGTATAGTACTATGGGTTTGTGGTGGTACCTGCTTGGGATCACAAGGGTAGCTTCGTGGAATGTGTAACCATGAAAACCGCACAAAGCACAAGGCTAATATGGGTAGGCTTGGTTTAGTATCGAGATGTCTTCCCAGTTATGGGAGCAGTCGAGGAAGGAGGACGGGAGGGTTTACTCTCGGACTCAGGCGATGGACGGTTTACTCCTAGCCACGACTCTAGAGGGGGCTTCTGTAGGAACGGTTTAATTCCGCAGTGGTGAAACCTTAGCGTGGATTGTTTGTAGGCTGAGAAGCGCTCTAAAAGACCTTGTGGTGATCTCTTGGCCTCACACCTATGCTAGTGTGATTTGGGCAACATGGAGAATCTCTAGTCACTGCATAGTGATGAAATCACAAACCTGTGGGTAAGTTGTGCAACCTCTGCAAAGGGTAAAACTGTTATAACAGCCGTGCTCACGGTCACGAGTGGCATGGACCTTTCACACAATTAGTGGGTTAATGAGGGTGGACTTGGTGGGCAGCCAAGTTTGGTTTCGGCGGTGTAACCCTTGGTTTGCTACAAGTGGTGTAACCTGTAGCGTGGTTTCTCATGGGTGGTTTAACACATGGTTTGCTACAAGTGGTGTAACCTGTAGTGTGGTTTCCTATGGGCGGTTTAACCCATGGTTGGTTACAGGTGGTTTAACCTGTAGTGTTGGACAGATGAGATAACTGGTGGGAACTTTTCACCTAGTAAATAGGATGGCTTTTTCTACTAGATGTAGGTGCTCATTTATGCAAATGAACCATTGTGTTAGCCTTTCTTCTATTAAGCTTGCATGTCATGTTATCCCCCACTTGCTAAGTACAGCATGTGCTCACCCTTGCTATTCCCCTTTGTTGTTGCACTATAAACTACTGCTCAGAAGATGGAGAAATAGACTACACTGATGACGACTACTACTAGGCGTGCGTGCCGCCGGTTGATTGCCTGTGGTGTTATAGTGTCTTCCGCTGTTATTTGTCGAGAGAGTCGATTTAGTCTTCAAAGACAATTAATTATGTAATAATGGTATGATTTATTAATGACATTGGTTATAATGTTATTCACTTTACTGTCGATATGTGTGAAACTTGTTCCTGGGCACACATATGATAAGCACATGGTTTTGTCCTTAAAACCAGGTGTGACAAAAGTGGTATCAGAGCCGTGTCGACCGTAGGACGCTAGCTTAGATAGAGTGGTCTTGTTCTAAGGTCTATTTTGCAAACTACAAACTTTTTTCAAAACTCTTTGGCTTAAAATTATAGTCTTGTTTATTCACTTCTGTTGTTGGTCTTATTTTACCGTTTGGCTTACAAAACCCTTTTACTAATTCATCTCTCCTATTTAAAATTACTTAGATGGACCGTACCAAGAAGACTTGCCACATGTGTGATCAGTACCCACGTGTTTGGCCTTCACCAGCGCTTGTTCCACTCAGATCTGATGAAAAGTATGGGATAGAAGAGGCTGAACAAGAGATGGTGCCACCACCGAGTCCACCACCTTATCGTGCCACTCGACTCTTCAAGGATGTGGGAAATAATGCTGGAAGGTTACCTCACATGCTTTGGGAGATGCTACAACAGTTAGGTTACGAGAAGCAACCAGAGTATTGTGGTACCCAAGTGACCTATGAAGGTTCTGAGCCTATATGGAAGGTTCAAGTTCACATTTTTTCTCCAAGGCCGCTCAGAGGAACTTTTGAGGTGGAAAGGATTCATGAGGCAATTGCTCCATGGAAGACTTTCTCCGCTGGGATTCGTGATGCCGCTCGTCAAGCTTGCATGGTCATTCGCTCCCGTTATCGCCAATATTTTGAAGATACAGAGTATGCTTATTTCCCTCAGCACGCAAGTGGATCCACATACATTCACGCAGAGCCTGTAGCTGGACAAGGACACGCGAAGTTTAAGAAGCAAGTCACTCTTACCACAGTGATTTCCAGGGAGTTCGATTCAACCACGGAGGAACTAGGGTTCTCGCAGGAGAAATATGAGGAGGCAATGAAGACAGTTCGCCAGTTCAAGCAACGTTTGTCAGATGATGTGGACCTACCTTCGTAGGAAGAGCTAAAGGATGCGACTCCTTTATCACCACCTCGCTAAATGGCTAGTCGTACCCCACCAGCTTACGTCATCCCCAACCAGGACGAGGATTAGGAAGTTTACCCCCGAGTGGCTTCATAGGCATCGAGTAGTTATATCGAGTCGAATAAAAGTGATAGCGTAGCAAGAGAAAATTTTAGTGTTTGCACATCCTTTGGTTGGTTTGATAGTTTGATTTGAATCTTTTGTAATAAGTGCCGATGTGATGCAAGGCCTATCTTGCAACCACATCCTTATACTATACTTTTACTCCTACTTTATTAGAGATTAGTTAATTGGGGTATCTCTTTATCTATCTTTTAATTTCACACCTCTTTTCCTACTTGACCTTATCATATCCTTGCACTTTACCTATATCTTCCACCCATTATTGTTTACCATATCCCGACCTACATCAGATGGTGAGAGGTGGGAACCGTAACATGAACAACAACCATGCAGAATAGGAGCAGCCACCCCCGTAGATCTCCATGGAACAACTCATGGCCATGCAGACACAACTTCTCCAGAACATGCACGAGACCCTGGTGTAGCCACCGCCCAACAATGCCACATGAGTTGCTCCCCAGCCTAGAGACAAGCTTGGAGAATTCCAATGGACCAAGCCCCCAACTTTCTCTCACTCAATGGAGCCCATGGATGCAGATGACTGGCTAAAGACTATTGACAAGAAGCTGCAAGTCACTCAATGCAACAACAGGGAGAAGGTGTTGTTTGTCACACATCAGCTTGTTGGACCCACTGCTGATTGGTGGGATGCTTATGTTGCAGCCCATGAGGAGCCTGGTAGTATCAACTGGCATGAGTTCTAGAACAGCTTTAGGTCTCACCATGTGCCTCAGGGGGTAATATGGCTGAAGAAGAAGGAGTTCCAGGATCTGAAGCAGGGATCCATGACCATAAGTGAGTATGTTGCTCATTTCACCCAGTTGTCAAGGTATGCCCCAGGAGAAGTGGACACGGATGAGAAGAAGTGTGAGTGTTTTCTTGATGGGTTGAATGATGGTCTCGCCTATGCACTTGAGGCTTGTAACTATTTAAACTTTCAAGAGATGGTGGATAAAGCTCTAGTCCTAGAGAACAGAAGGTCGAGGATGGATGGCAAGCGCAAGAGAGAGCATCAAGGTCGGCAAGGAGGCAGCAACACTAGACCTCGCATTGGATCATCTTTTGGTGGACCTGTGTTCCGCTCTGGACAGCGAAGTGGATAGGAAGGAACTCAACCTACAGGTTAGGGTTTTGTCACCCCTCAACGTCAGTTTCAACGTCCTAACTCTCAGACGCCTCCCCCGTCAGCTCAAACTCAGTAGAGGACTAATGGCAATCAGACCCCAACAACCAATAGGAACTGCTACAGGTGTGGAGAAAAGGGTCACTTTGCTAACCAATGCCCCAATCCGCAGATGCGCCAACCTCCAACCCATGATGTTGCCCCAACACCCAACCACAATGGAAACTCTGCCTCGACAGCATCCATGCAGAACTATGCTAGAGGTGGAGTCAACCAGGTTGCTCTTGAAGATGCTCAGGAATCTCCAGACGTTGTTCTTTGTATGTTGCTCGTAAACTCAAACCCTGCTGTATTTTTATTTGATTCTGGAGCATTACATTCATTCATGTCATCCAAATATGTGGCCAAGCACAACATTCCCGTCACCTTGCTCCAGAATAAGATGATAGTTAGTTCACCTGGAGGGGAATTGAAAGCAGAACATGGATGTCATAAATTAAGTGTTGGCATAAGGGGGGTAGACTTTATTATGAGTTTCATTGTTTGGGATTCTAAGGGTATAGATGTGATACTCGGAATGGATTGGTTAACTAAGCATAAGGGAATCATAGATTGTGCTAGAAAGGCTGTCAAGTTGACACATCCTAATGGAGCAGAGGTGGAATATGTGGCAAAAGCATTGCCACACGACAAGAAAGGGTTAGACAAGGATGCACCCAACGAAGTGAGAGCCCTAGTTTCCTTCTTTCTTTCTGATCCTGTCCGAATCTCGGGACGAGATTTCTTTTAAGGGGGGTAGGTTTGTAACACCCTGATTTTTCAAAATTTAGAATATTTTAAAATTTTCTATAATAAATTAATTTATTAATATTTTTGTAGCAAATAGTTTATTTTCTAAAGAAAGCATTTAAATATAAGTAATTTTAGAAAACTTTGATTTGTTGCATTCTTGTTGATTAGTTGCGCTAAGGATTTTATTGTGTAAATTTTTTTTTAATTCAATTAGGGATCAGCATTTTGTTTTAATTAGGAATTTTGGAGGAGAAAAACATAGAAAAGAGAGAGGAAAGGAAACCCCTTCAGCCTGTTGGGCCAAGCCCCTTCTCTCCCCCTCTCTTCTGGCTTGGGCCGAAGGCCACCGAGGCCCACTTCCTCTCTTTTCCCTCCTCTTCCCTTCTCCCCCGCCTGGGCCTCAATGCCCATGCGGCCTGCCAGCCTCCGGCGGCCCAACGCTCGCCCCAGCCCGCTCCCGCGCCCCGCCCGCGCCCGCTCGGCCCACCCCCGCACGCCCTCGAACCCTAGCGCGTCGCCCAGCCGCCGCCGTCGTCACCTCTCGGCGTGCGTGCCACGCTACCCTAGGGCACGACGGCCTATAAAAGGGTGGGTCCTGCACACTCAGCGCACCTTTCCCCCCTGTCGCTGTGACTCCCAGCCGCCTCGCTCCCGCGCTCCCTCGTCGTCGTCAACCTCGCAGCCGACGCATCGCGCCGCTGTTTGGAGCCGCCGCCTCCGACCACCTCGCCGCGCTGAGATTGCTCCGGTGAGTTCACCGAGCACCGCCGCTTTCCTCTCTTCCCTCCCCTTCGACCTCCGTGCACTGGAGCTCCCTCCCCGCGAGCTCTAGCGCGTCGCGCAAGGCCACCGCCGTCGGTGGTCCATGGTGGACCCGTGGACCATGGGTCAACAGGGGTCCATAGACCCATGGACTCGGTCCATGGGATTTTTAGGGTTTACTTAACTAATTAAATTCCCTGTAATTGTTAGTTTTATGTTTAAGTCCCTAGATTTTAATAAAATCAGGTTTTAAAATTATCTTTCTGCAGAACTTTTATTTAATTCTATTTAGGCCCCTAACTTTGTTAATAATTATTTTTAGCACTATATTTTTGTAGAAAAGCCCCTAGCGTTTACCTAAATAATATTTTAGCCCTAAATTTTGTAAAAACACCCCTGTACATATTTTTAATTATATTCTAATCTTGTAATTTTACAAAAACAACCCTCTACCTTCTAGTAATTTTATTTTAGCCCTAAATTTCTGTATGTAATAATTAGGCTGGGCATTTTACACCTAGGCCCCTGAACCTATAAATAATTATATTTTTGGTCCTGTAAATTTTATAGTTAAGCCCCTGAACTTTTCCAAAATTACTTTTCGGTCCCTAAATTTTATACAAAATATATATTCACCCTGATATTTCACAATTTAGTCCCTGTACTTTTTATAAATTACTTTTTGGTCCCTAAAATGTTCATGAACTATATTTTATATGTATATTTTACAGTTTATTCCTTATTTGTCTAAAATTACTTTTAGGTCCTTTAACTTGCTTGTTTTTACATTTTAACCCCTGAAACTTCAAATAGCCATAACTTTTCCATCGTAGCTCAGAAATGAAAAATTCTTTCACCAAAGCGATCATAGTGTTTAATATTAATTATTCATATTGTTTTCTATTATTCTACTAATTTATTATTTTAACCCTAGAACTTTAAACCTTTGTAACTTTTTACTCGTAACTCGGATTGAGATGATTCTTGCGCTCACGTGATCATAGCAACGCGTACTTTTTCACAGTATTGTTTCCCTTGTTGTTTGTTATTGTATGGTGTGTTGTTTCTTAGTGTGTTTGTATGCTTGTTTTTCCGGTGTGACGTTGAGTAGACGAACCGCTGTTAGAGAACTTCCGGGATCTCCATCTTGAAGACTTTGAGCAGCAGCAAAGGGAACCATGCAAGTGTCCTTGATGCATATTGAACCTATGTTTTACATTCTCTCTATCTCTATGCATGCTTGTTAATATTGAATCCCATGTGTCATATCCTGTTGCATATTATTCCTTATCACCTGGGTTCTGGTCTAGCTTATTAGTAAGGGTACGTCATGCTTAGTTTGTTATGTTAGGAATGGAAGTGTCTAATGTTAATCTTGACTAATGATTCACTTTAACATAATGATCATGAGGGATGGTTAATCCTTTTTAGCAACATGGAACCTAGGTGATCCAAGCAGGAGGATGGCAAGGATGGTGTGGGTACGCACGTGTACTCAGTACAGTACTGTGGGTTTGTGGTGGTACTTGCTTGGGATCACAAGGGTAGGTTCGTGGAAAGTGTAACCATGAAAACCGCACAAAGCACAGGGCTGATATGGGTAGGCTTGGTTTAGTATCGAGATGTCTTCCCAGTTCTGTGAGCAGTCGACGAAGGAGGACGGGAGGGTTTACTCTCGAACTCAGCCAATGGACGGTTTACTCCTAGCCACGGCGCCAGAGGGGGCTTCTATAGGAACGGTTTAATTCCGCAGCGGTGAAACCTTAGCGTGGATTGTTTGCAAGCTATGAAGCGGTCTGAAAGACCTTGTGGTGATCTCTTGGCCTCAGACCTATGGTAGTGTGATTTGGGCAACATGGAGACTCTCTAGTCACTGCATAGTGATGAAATCACCAACCTGTGGGTAAAGTTGTGCAACCTCGTGCTCACGGTCACGAGCGGTATGGACCTTTCACACGATTAGTGGGTTAATGATGGGTGGACTTGGTGGGTTGCCAAGTTTGGTTTGGGCGGTGTAACCCTTTGTTTGCTACAGGTGGTGTAACCTGTAGTGTGGTTTCTCATGGGCGGTTTAACCCATGGTTTGCTACAGGTGGTGTAACCTATAGTGTGGTTTCCTATAGGCGGTTTAACCCATGGTTGGTTATAGGTGGTTTAACCTGTACTGTTGGACAGGTGAGATAACTGGTGGGAACTTTTCCCCTAGTAAATAGGATGGCTTTTTCTACTAGGTGTAGGTGCTCATTTCTGCAAATGAACCATTGTGTTAGCCTTTCTTCTATTAAGCTTGCATGTCATGTTTTCCCCCACTTGCTGAGTACGGCATGTGCTCACCCTTGCTATTTCCCTTTGTTGTTGTACTATAAACTGCTGCATAGAAGATGGAGAAATGGACTACACTGATGACGACTACTACTAGGCGTGCGTGCCCCTGGTCGATTGCCTGTGGTGTTATGGTGTCTTCCGCTGTTATTTGTCGAGAGAGTCGATTTAGTCTTCAAAGACAATTATTTATGTAATAATGGTATGATTTATTAATGACATTGGTTATACTATTATTCACTTTACTATCAATATGTGTGAAACTTGTTCCTATGCACACATATGATAAGCACCTGGTTTTGTCCTTAAAATCAGGTGTGACATTAGCCCACGATTTCATAGTTTTCATCTATCATCAAAACATCCATACCACAGGGATCCAATCATCAATGGTCATGAAGCTTACAATCTCTCCCTTTTTGGTGATTGATGACAACTACTACTTAATTAAAAAAACTTCAACGAATAACCGGACTAAACAAGCTACACAAAGATCGAGAGGAACCATAACAACATAAGAGAGAAAACGCATAAGGTCCTGCTCAATCAAGTAACATCTAGAGACATAAGGAAAAGTGAGAAGAGCATACTCTAGATGAAAATGCATGCATGTCATGGCAATATATTGAATGAAAGCATAAGGACATACAATGCAAGGCATAAATGATGAGATGCAACAAGATAGCATGGCAATGCATAAGAATTAAAAAAAAGCATCCATCATCATGATATCATACACAGGCATACAAGATAATCAATAAATACAAGCGCTGCA
This sequence comes from Eleusine coracana subsp. coracana, assembly GCA_032690845.1. Taxonomy (NCBI): domain Eukaryota; kingdom Viridiplantae; phylum Streptophyta; class Magnoliopsida; order Poales; family Poaceae; genus Eleusine; species Eleusine coracana. The sequence continues at coordinate 36,219,258 of CM064430.1, read as the reverse complement.
TATGAAAAGAAAATAAACCAAGTCAGATCAAAATTAGTCAAACACAAGCGAATGAAAACCATGACTCATCATAATCCACGAACAACGAGTAACACCAACGAATAACATGCAAATGTAACTAACTCTCAAAACCAATGAACACGTATGCTCCCCCTAGATACAATGCTACTCTCGATCGCACAGGATCACACTCCGACTCCCCCTAGTCCTATGACTACTGCTCCCCCTTCGGCAACAAGCACCAAAAAGTGGAAAACAATAACATCTATGTGCTCATGATCGAAGGAAGCGGTGCAGCGACATCCTCTATGGGCTCTGCTCTGGGCTGCTCCTGAGTTGTGTCCTGCTGTTGTCCCTGAGTCTGAGCCTCCTGAGCGTCTAGCTGCTCAAAGAAGTCAAGGTCCTCTGAGGACTCAGACCCTCTGTCCTCTACTGCTAGTGTGACCATGGCAGTCTCGTGAGCTGAGGTCTGGAGAAGTACGAGATCTGCCATGTCCTGCTGTGAGAAGCCTCCACGGACAAGATCCTCTGCTACCTGAGGTGTAATCGTTCTGACCGTAGCAGTAGGAAGGTGATGAGGACATCACTCCTAAGGATACATGCAACACTCCTCCAATTCTGGATTTGCAAGGTCCAATGACTAGAGGTCGTGCACGACGACTAAATTTAGAGGTGAGCTCTTTCCTACGTTCTTCATTATATGTCACTTTTGAGAATGGTTTGCTACCTAATGATTATATTGTAATTAGGAACCATAGAGAGGACCATGAGATGATGGGAGAAGGACTTGAAGATGTGGAGGACCAGCAAGGACGTAGAAGCCAAGGTGGAGGCCCAACCAAAACCGACTTCAAGTCTGTTTCGGGACTCAAGACCAGTCTGCACTAAAACGGATGCCCAGGACGCATACAGACTCGGATTTGGACGTTCGACATATGCACCGAAAGATAAGAAGAAGACCTTTCCAATGCCGCCAGTTTCATATCAAAATTCATCCGGAGTTATCGGGAATCGTCAAAACAAGAGAGAGTTCAGAATCTGTTTGGGTGCTGCATCGCCTGTTTTTGGCCTTTGGGCTTTGTATCTAGTTGAGCCCAATTAGGGGCTCATCCAGAGGGTCTTGTATGACCCTAGGGTCTTCATATACAGCCGCCACCGCACCGTTAGGATTCGGGTTTTGCTTAGATTATTTTATTCATAACAGTTTTGCCGTTATCATGGATTGTGAGACCCCAACTTTGTGAGATTCATAATATATCTACAATTGTGTTGCATTCTTCTTCGTTCTTGCTTGTGTTCTTGATTCGTAGGAAGGAATTAGCCTTCTCGGCGAGGTCAATCAATCTTGAACGGTTGATAACCAGAGGAAACGTCGTGCTGCGATTGCGGGGTTTAGAACGTGCTGTTCTAAAGCCTGATCGATTTGTGTGTCGCCTCCAACCAAATCAACGTATCCAGAACCTTTTGGATGATCGGGAACCCTTGTCCACATGAAGTGGTAATCAGAGCTTCAGGTGCACCGTCAGGTTCGCACTACCCTTAGTTAATTTTGTTTTGTGTTCATCCTATCGTCCACAGAAAAGCCCAAAAAATTTTCCCTCCAGCCATAACCACGTGTTTAGCTTCTGCATATTTCAATTTCAGAGTCCGTAGTGTTGAGTTTGTGCCCTAGTTCTTGTTTAGTCGCTGGTTTAGTTTGTGTTTTTGTTGTCAGTAGTGTTTCCCTTGCAACCCTAGCCGCCATCCCTTTCACCATCCTCTGTTTTGTTGGCTTTTTGAGCTAGGGTTGATTGATCAACGCACCTAGCCTAGTCCCACCCTAATCCCTCCCTAAACACACTGTCAACACCCCAGACCAATCCCCAAAACTTCCACTTTCCGCTGCCTCCACGCCGCCAAAAAAAATCCTACCCGATTCCAAACCACACTCGGGTTTCTGGAAAACCGACTCCGACTCCCCTTCAGTAAAACGGGCATAACTTTTTGCTCGGTTGTCCGTTTTGGCTTTGCCCTGTGTGCCCTTGTGAAAAAATTCAAAAAGATCGGGAAGATAAAGAAAAAATTCATTCAAGTTGAAACTCGACATTTTCTGAAACTTTAACATTTTCTGTAGGCCACATCCTACCTCTGTTTGAGCTAAAATTTTTTGTGGATTCTCCTCCATTGTTAGTGAGTTGGAGAAGAATATCAAAAAAATAAAATAAAATAAAAAGAAATTTGAGATTTCTACTAGTGCTACATCTAGCCCCCTGAAATTACTGGATTTGGCTGTTTTGCACTTAGCCCCCTGTTATCGCCTGTTGTGCCTTTGTCTCCTTGTTTCTACTTTGCTATCACTACTGTTCTAAGACATACTTAGACTAGCAACTAGGGACAAGTTACTTGAGCACTTATTCAGCTTTATTATCTATTTTTGATTTGTGTGCCACTCACATATATATATTTGGCCTTTCCTAGCTCTACATATTTCTTCTGGACAACACATAGGTTATTTTGTGACCCTTGCAATCATGGAACATATCTCTCTGGTATCCTTTGCTTTGCTTTTCAGAACTTTGTAAGAGCATTGTAAGGAGTCTCCTTTTGCTATGTTGAGAGGCACCACTTCTTAGCTGTTTTGTCGGGATAGCCTTCACTGTTTGTTTCCTGTTTTGGTGTTTGTGATGGCAGGAAGTGATGACGGAGAGATGGCTTCACCCTCACAATTTGTTGAGTGAGTCTCCTTTTGCTATGTTGAGAGGCACCACTTCTTAGCTGTTTTGTCGGGATAGCCTTCACTGTTTGTTTCCTGTTTTGGTGTTTGTGATGGCAGGAAGTGATGACGGAGAGATGGCTTCACCCTCACAATTTGCTGAGTGCGTGAGCCAAGAGCAGCTCCATAAGGCTTTGCAGGCTGCTCAGAGTGATTTGGCAGAGACGATCACTAGAGCCGTTACTGATGCGGTCAGCAAGCTTCACATTGGAGAAAGCATCGAGCGGTTGGAGAAGCGGGTCTCTAAGTTAACCGATCAGGTTGTCGTGTTGGAGACCGCTTTCAAAACCAATGATACGAACACCAATAACAACAACAACGACGTTGAAGACGTCCATGATGAAGACACGGTGTATAAGGCTGATGGCATCGTGGATAGGTCAGCTACAAGGACCGCATGATTACGACGTCATTTGCAACATAATACTCGAGAGAAAGAATCACAGGGACTTTTCCAGGCTTTTGAGGAGTATAGCAAGTCAAGGAACTCCTACCCCCCATGCTCGACGGGGACTTCGAGGCTGCCTAGGCCATCTTTCCAGCCGCCCCACCAGCAGCTACCAAGGGAACCAGTGTTGTTTCTATAGCCCCAAGATCAGCCCATGCACCTTCTACATGCTCAGGTAAAACTTCTGTGTAGGTACCAACTAGTAGTGCCTCCTCTGTTGCTTCGACGGGGCGCACTACAGGGATTCTGTGCCACCGCTGCCATGGACTTGGTCATGTGTAGAAAGATTGTCCAAGTAGGCGGGCATATGTGGCGACAGACGATGGCGTTTACATGAGCACCTCCGATATGGAGGATGAGGAGGAGGACATCGCTGCCACCAGCAGTGACCTCGTCCTTGGAGGCGGAGACACCACGGGATACATGAATATTATTGTTCAACGTGTCCGTAGCACACAAGTTCATCAGCCCGAGACGATGCAGCGCCACAACTTGTTCCAGATTTTCTTCGTCATCAAGAACCGCCGAGCATGTGTCATCATTGATGGAGGTAGCTGCAATAACTTGGTGAGTTCTGATGTGGTCAACAAGCATGCTTTGACCACACGTCCACATCCACATCCGTACTACATTCAGTGGTTAAACGACTCTGGCAAAGCTAAGGTAATACAAACTTGCAGAGTTCCTTTTTCCATTGGTTCTTATGTGGATTCTGTTGATTGTGATGTCGTACCCATGCAAGCATGTTCACTTTTATTGGGTAGACCTTGGGAATTTGATAATGATGTTGTACACCATGGTAGAAATAATAAGTACACTTTTATGCATAAAGGAACTAAAATTTACTTTGTTACCAATGACCCCTGCTGAAATTGTACAAGCTGATTTAGAAATAGTTGCTAGTTTGAAAAATAAAGGTCCTGAAATTCAACAACCTGTTAATTCTAATTCTACACCTAGTAATGTTAATGATTCTTCAAGTTCTAAGGGTGCTGGAATTAAATTACAAGGTCGTTCATGTCTTACAACGAAATCTAAGCTTGCTGAAATTTCTGATAATGATGATATTTGCTATGCTTTGATATGCAAAGAAGCTTTGTTTTTGCTTGTTGATATTGCTTTAGTGCTTTGTCTCCTGCTGTGACTAACCTTTTGTAGGAGTATGAGGATGTTTTTCCAGCTGAGATACCCCCGGGATTACCACCTTTGAGTGGGATTGAGCATCAAATTGATTTGATTCCGGGTGCTACTTTGCCAAACCGTGCTGCTTATAGTACCAACCCTGAGGAGACTAAGGAGATACAACGACAAGTTCAAGACCTTTTGGATCGAGGGTATGTTCGTCAATCACTTAGCCCTTGTGTTGTTCCTGTACTTTTGGTTCCTAAGAAAGATGGTACTTGACGTATGTGTGTAGATTGTAGAGCCATTAATAATATTACTATTAGGTATCGTCATCCTGTTCCTAGGCTAGACGACATGCTTGATGAGTTATGTGGTGCTATAATTTTCACTAAAACTGATTTGCGTAGTGGCTACCATCAAATTAGAATGAAACTTGGAGATGAATGGAAAACAGCTTTCAAAACCAAATTTGGATTATATGAGTGGTTAGTAATGCCTTTTGGTTTAACTAATGCACCTAGTACTTTCATGCGCTTGACGAATGAGGTTTTAAGAGCTTTCATTGGCAAATTTGTGGTAGTTTACTTTGATGATACCTTGATTTATAGCAAATCCATAGATGAACATATGAATCATTTGCGTGCTGTTTTTGATGCTTTACGAGATGCACGTTTATTTGGTAACCTTGAGAAGTGCACCTTTTGCACGGATCGAGTCTCTTTTCTTGGCTATGTTGTGACTCCACAGGGAATTGAGGTGGATGAGGCGAAGATTGAAGCCATAAAAAGCTGGCCTGTACCAAAAACTATCACACAGGTGAGGAGTTTTCTTGGTCTTGCAGGTTTCTACCGCCGCTTTGTCAAAGATTTTAGCACCATTGCTGCACCTTTGCATGAGTTGACAAAGAAGGGCGTTGATTTCCATTGGGGCAAGGTACATCATGAGTCTTTTGATGCTTTGAAGGATAAACTTACACATGCACCATTGCTGCAATTACCTAATTTTGATAAGATTTTTGAGCTTGAATGTGATGCTAGTGGTATAGGCATTGGTGGTGTTTTGATGCAAGATAGTAAACTTGTTGCATATTTTAGTGAGAAAATTACTGGGCCTGTTTTGAATTACTCCATGTATGATAAGGAATTGTATGCACTTGTACGTTGTTGCACTTGTACGTTGTTTAGAGACGTGGCATCATTATTTGTTGCCTAAAGAATTTGTTATTCATTGTGATCATGAATCACTTAAGTATATTCGTTCTCAATATAATTTGAACCGTAGACATGCTAAATGGATTGAGTTTATTGAGTCTTTTCCTTACATTATTAAACATAAGAAAGGGAAGGATAATGTGATCGCTGATGCTTTATCTAGGCGCTATACTTTATTGTCTCAACTTGATTATAGAATTTTTGGACTTGAGGCAATTAAAGAACAATATGCTACTGATGTTGATTTTAACGATGTATTGCTGCATTGTAAAGAAGGTCGTGCATGGAACAAATTTGTGTTGACTGATGGCTTCTTGTTTAGAGCTAACCGCCTATGCATTCCAGTTGGTTCCGTTCGTCTTTTGTTGTTACAGGAGGCGCATGGAGGTGGATTGATGAGTCATTTTGGTGCCAAGAAGATGGAGGATATTTTGGCCACACACTTCTTTTGGCCAAGGATGAGGAAAGATGTTGAGCGCTTTGTTGCTCGCTGCACTACATGTCAAAAAGCTAAGTCTCGTTTGAATCCACATGGTTTATACATGCCACTTCCTGTTCCGTCTATTCCTTGGGTGGATATTTCTATGGACTTTGTTTTAGGACTGCCTAGGACTAGGAGGGGGAGTGGTAGTATTTTTGTTGTTGTGGATAGATTTTCTAAGATGGCACACTTTATACCATGTCATAAGACTGATGATGCTTGTAATATTGCTGATCTCTTTTTCAAAAAAATTGTACGTTTGTATGGTATACCTTCTACTATTGTTTCAGATCGTGATGCAAAATTCTTGAGTCACTTTTGGCGCACGCTTTGGAATAAGTTGGGCACAAAGTTGTTGTTTTCTACAACTTGTCACCCACAAACTGATGGACAAACTGAGGTGGTGAACCGCACTTTGGGTACTATGTTGAGAGCTATTTTGATGAAAAATTTGAAGCAATGGGAAGAATGATTGCCTCATGTTGAGTTTGCATACGAGCAACACATTCTACTACCAAGGTAAGTCCTTTCAAGGTAGTGTATGGTTTTGATCCCCGTACTCCACTTGATATACTTCCTCTACCTATTCATGAGAGAGTTCATGTTGATGCTAAGGAGCGTGCTGAATTTATTTTGAAAATGCATGAGACCACTAGACTTAGCATTGAAAAGATGAATGAAACGTATAAAATTGTTGGTAGTAAAGGTAGAAAAGAAGTAAAACTTGATGTAGGAGCTATAGTATGGTTACACTTGAGAAAGGATAGATTTCCAGATTTGAGAAAGTCTAAATTAATGCCTAGAGCTGATGGTCCTTTCAAAATAATTGAGAAGATTAATGATAATGCATACAAACTTGAGTTGCTCCTGAGTTCGGGGTTAGTCCTACTTTTAACATTTCAGATTTGAAACCACACTTGGGAGAAGAGAATGAGCTTGAGTCGAGGACGGCTCCACTTCAAGAGGGGGAGGATGATGAGGACACCACTCTTAAGGATACATGCAACACTCCTCCAATTCTGGACTTGCATGGTCCAACGACTAGAGCTCATGCACGACGACTAAATTTAGACGTGAGCTCGTTCCTACGTTCTTCATTATATGTCACTTTTGAGAATGGTTTGCTACCTAATGATTATATTGTAATTAGGAACCATGGAGAGGACCATGAGATGATGGGAGAAGGACTTGATGACGTGGAGGACCAGCAAGGACGTGGAAGCCAAGGTGTAGGCCCAACCAAAACCGACTTTGAGTCTGTTTTGGGGATCAGGACCAGACTGCACTAAAACGGATCCCAGGATGCATACAGACTTGAATTTGGACATTCTACACATGAACGAAAAGATAAGAAGAAGACCTTTCCAATGCCGCTGGTTTCATATCAAAATTCATGCGGAGTCATCGGGAATCATCGAAACAAGAGAGGGTCCAGAATCTGTTTTGGTGCTGCATTGCCTGTTTTTGGCCTTTGGGCTTTGTATCTAGTTGAGCCCAATTAGGGGCGCATCCAGAGGGTCTTGCACGACCCTAGGGTCATCATATACAGCCACCACCACACCATTAGGGTTCGGGTTTTGGTTAGATTATTCTGTTCATAACAGTTTCGCCGTCATCACGGTTTGTGAGACCCCAACTTCGTGAGATTCATATTACATCTGCAATTGTGTTGCATTCTTCTTCGTTCTTGCTTGTGTTCTTGATTCGCAGGCTTGGATTAGCCTTCTCGGCAAGGTCAATCATTCTTGAATGGTTGATAACCAGAGGAGACATCGTGCTGCGATTGCGGGGTTTAGAACGTGCTGTTCTGAAACCGGATCGATTTGTGTGTTGCCTCCGACCAACTCAATGTATCCAGAACCTTTTGGAAGATCGGGAAACCTTGTCCACATCAGAAGGGGCACTGTAGCTATCTCTTGGGCGGTCTGAGAGTCTGCATGAGTAGTGTGGACTATGTCTGAGAACAGACTCCTAACCGGTACGTGCTGGGAACTAGAGGGTCCTGCCATCTATGAGCTAGAAGAGTGTGAGGGTGAAACAAACAACACAGACACAGAGATGGCTGACATGGGAGAGAGCTGTGCTGAAGATAAAGTTTGTCCTGCTCCCCCTGTCGGTAAGACCCCTGAGAGTGACAGTTCGCTGGACTGTGTTGTCATCAGTGCAGTGAAGGGTCCTGGCTGAGTCTGCAGCTGTTGAAACTGGGGAATCACTGAAGGTCCTGGCTGCTGACCGGCCTGCCTATGAGTAAGCTCCGTCATCTGAGTCACTAGAGCGGAGACAAGGGCCATCTACTGACATTGAAGCTCTGCCTGTCCTCTGATCAGCACCATCATTTGACGTTTGCCATGTGTCCTCAGACTGCGAACCTATCGGCTGGGGAGACACTCCTGTACTGGCTGACTCAGGAATCATCGTCTCTGGCTGAGCTGCCTGCTCATGTAGTACCGGTGACTCCTGCTCCTCCTCTCCTGTGTGCTGGCTGGAGGTAGACTGGGATCCCCTATGGACTCTAGGTGAGTAGCTGGTGGTCACCTCAGGGAAAGCGTCGTACTGATCCTCCGTCACTAGGCCCATCCTCCTCAAGAGATAGCAAATATAGGGCCCGTAGACCAAGTGACGTGCTCCAACCCTCTCAGAGATCACCTCCTCCATCTCTCCAATTAGACGGTCTGCCAAGTCAAACGGCTGCCTCCTCAGAATAGCTGCTACAACCCACTGATGGAGAAGTGTGAACTCCTCTCTGTATCCTGACCTAGCGATGATAGTCTTGGTGACTATCGCTCTCACCACCTTAGCCTTTGCAGTGAGTCTCGCAGGGCTTCTGTCAAACCCTGGTGTGTGAGGTGGTGGAAAGGCAATCAGCACCATCTCGTCTATCGGCATCTTCCCTCCCTGAGGTCTGCGGGGTGGTGCAAGTGTACCATAGGCACTCCTGTATAGTAAGAAGTCTGACGAAAGAAGTCCTAGGTTATGGATCAGATCCTGTCTAATCACACGCTGTGGCTACCCTCTGAACAAGAACCAAAACTCTAAGCGATCTCTGGCAACCCACAGTGTGGCGTAGAACTCTAGCACCACGTCCTCTCTGAACCTGTATGGAGCCGTAACTAGATCTGCTAGCCACGACAAGTACGTGAAGTACTGCTCCATCTCTGTGCCGGTGGCCCTCCTCATAGCCTCGTACATCATGTACTACTGCGGCATGAAGAGTCTGTCCTTGCCTCTTAGGCCAAAGTAACGTTTCAGACCCTCACCGATCCTCCTATGGAGGCCAGTCCAGTACCTCTCTCCAGCAGCGGGGTCTCTGGAAACTGGAACCCACTGCTCGAAGGGTACCAAGCGAAGCGCCTTAAGGTCCTTGGCAGGAACCTTAAGGATATCTGGCTCTCTGGCTACCTGTACAAGCCTTTGCAGCCTCCTCGTGCACACTGCACAGGTGCACCTCAGGTCTCCTGCCCGGTGAGCTGTCCTTTGGGGAACAGTCTGCTCAGCCTCCTCCTCTGACTCATCCTCAACCAGCTCCCCAGACTCTGACTCTGAGGTCTCCTCTCTAGTCTCCTCCTCCTCGGACTCCTCATCCTACTCCCTGGAGGATCCCTGATCTACAGTTCTCAATGATCTCCCTTGATGGGAAAACTGGAGTACGTTGCGGCCACGGTGGTGGCACAACTCCAACTGCTAGAGGTGCAGTCATCTGCCTGGTGCTCCTCCTCAAGCCCTGGTCCTCAGCTGGCTGGCTGATCCTCAGACGGGAGCCAGGTGTCCTACGTGACTGCTCCATCACGTCCAAGTGCTGGGCCAACCTCCTGGATCTCTCTGACTCTGGATCAAATCTTGGTCTCTTCTTGCTCTTAGGCTTCTCTGGCATCTTCCCCTTGCCCTTATCATGTCCTGACCCTACCATCTGACTGCTGCTGCTATCACTGCATGCACGTAGGTAAAGGTAGGACAAGCAGAGTCCTAATACATTTACAAGCAAAGCACCGCTAGGAAAGAATGCGCAATAGAAATCCTAGCACTGAGTGAAGGACATGATCACGAGGCAATTGTGCAAGGTAACAACAGTGATCATCGACTATATGTGGCTGGTGCGAGTCATCTAGTGTACAGTCAAATAATGGCAATAAATCTAACTGTAGACTAGACAGAAGACAAACCCTAGAATTGCAATTAACAGATAAGCATGTAATTAATTGCATCAAGGTTGAGCCAATCGACTAATTAATGCAACTAAAGGTAGGAATTACGTCTACTTTGCATCAATTAAGGAAATTGCTCAAATTTAGGGCATGAATTGATGAAAGGTGTGACATCCCATGTCACCAAATGATGTTAACTAAGCCAAACATCAATTAAGGACTAAGCAAGAGTATAATTAATCCATGTGCCAAAGAATAAAAAGGAGGAAACCTATTTAATTAAATTACAGAATATTCAAATATGGGTCATCCACAAACATTACCAAAACCCATGGAAGTACCCCAATGTTTTTGCATATTCTGAATGGCCACATTAAAAGAGAATTTTGATAATTTTTCCAGAATTTTTGGTAACCATTTAATACCCATAAAAATTCCCCTAAAGTCAGAAAAGTGTATTTCGGGATTGGAATTTTCATAATTTATCAAAGCCATTTCAGCTGGTTCTCCGAAAAGCAAAGTTGTAGCACATGTTTTCCTAACTCCACACAAAAATTGGTGTCCAGTTTGGAGCAAGGTAACGTGGATAATTGTATCAAACCCGTGTCCTGGTTCAAGTCAAGCCGGGTCAACACGCCCCTTCTCTCTTCTTCTCTCTCCGGCCAGTCTCCGTTCGACACCGATGGCACCGTACAAGCCACCGTCGGTTCCTGTAGACCCATCCCGGCCACTGCTCCGCTAAACCACGCTTGTGCCACCGGCCAGCATTGAAGCCCCGCCGGAGGAGCCACTCTCTGCCCGACAGCTCGCCGCCCGCTCTCTCTCCCTCTCTCAGTTCTCTCTTCCGCCGACCAAGGAAAAAGGATCAGCAGCGGCTCAACCACCCCATTACCCTCCCTCTCTGCTCGCAAACACTCCCGCACGCCCCAGGCGCTCCTGCAAGACCGCGTAGCGCTGCTACCGCCGTCTTCCTCCTCTGCCGCAAGGAAACCCGGCGAGTTCCCCTGCTTCCAGTCGCCTGAGCGCCACCGCGTCGGGTCCTGACTAGGCAGCCCCCTCCTTCCTCTTTCTCTCACAAATCAACGTGCCAGGGAGTGCTCTCGCAGCCTACTGATCCCCTCCCTCACCCGTGTAGAGACGTCACCGGAATCTGGAGAACCCGCACGTTCCGAGTCTTGACAACAATGTCATCAACATACGCTTCTGCGTTCCGACCGATCTAAGTAGCAAGGCAGCGTTGAATACCCTGTTGGTAAGTCGCGCCAGCGTTCATCAGACCGAAAGATATTGTGATATATAAATAGGCACCAAAGGGTGTTATAAAGGAAGTTTTAATCTGATCTTCGACCTTCAGTGGGATCTGGTGATAGCCTGAATAGGCATCCAAAAGCTCAAGAGCTCACACCCAGCTATCAAGTCTACAACCTGATCAATACGAGGAAGAGCGAAGGGGTCTTTAGGACAGACCTTGTTGAGATTAGTATAATCAACACACATCCTCCATTCTTTATTCTTCTTGGGTACAACAACTGGATTTGCTAACCAGTCAGGATGATACACCTCCTTTATAAAGTTAGCATCTAATAGTCTAACTATCTCCTTCTTCATGGTGTCCTTGCAATCTTGTGCGAATCTTCTAAGCCTCTGCCGAACGGGGGTAGCCCCAGGGGGTACCCTTAACTCATGCTCAATCTTTTCCCTAGGAACTCCCGGCATGTCAGATGGTTTCCATGCAAAGGTGTTCCTATTTTCCTGGAGGGAAAGAGTGAGCGCGAGTTCCTATTTCTCATCGAGGTTGGCCCCAGCATAAATTACCTTATCGTGGTCCTCAGAATTGAGCATGATTTCCTTAGTTTGGATGTCATCGGTCTGAATCTTGTCTTTGGTAGGCTTCTTTGCTGGAACCGCCGCTCCAGTCTGCTCCTCCATGCCGACTGCCTGCTGGATCTCCTTCTGGTCGGACAGCATCAACTGTTTGTTGGCTATCTCACAACTCTATACATTGCAATTGAACGAATTCTGAAGATCAGAGTGGAGAGAGATTATTCTATTTAGGCCTGGCATCTTGAGGGTGAGATATGGATAATGCGGGACGGCCATGAATTTAGCCATCGCCGGTCGATCGATGATAGCATGATATGCCGAGTCAAAATCCGCCACCTGGAAGAGAATGCGCTCGGTCCTAAAGTTCTCACGGTTCCCGAAGGTGACCGATAGACTGACCTGTCCAATAGGAACTGAAGTCTTGCCTGGTACAATCCCATGGAAAGGTGAAGAACTCGGCTAAAGATCATTGATTGATAGACCGAGCTCTTTGAGAGTCTTGGTGAAGATTAAGTCCAAACCGCTTCCACCATCAATGAGTACTTTGTTGAACTTTACCTCCTTCATCGTAGTAGCAAGCACCAGCGGGTATCAAAGGTGATATGCTTGGGATGATCCGACCGATCAAAGGTGATTGGCATCTCATACCACCTCATGAATTGAGGCGCAGCCGGTTCCACCGAGTTGATTTCCCGAAGTTCTAACTTCCGCTTGTGCTTGGACACATAGGCATCCGGGCCACCTATGATGAAGTGGACTTCCTTACGGTGCTCCTGGAACTCTCCTGAATCATCCTTGCCACCATCGTCCTTGGTCTTGTCTTTGCTATTGCGCCTCGGGGGATCTTTAGCCACCTTGAGCGCAGCTACTGCAAAACCCTTCAGTCGATAGCAATCCTTCGCTTTGTGATTTCCCTTTGGGTGCCAAAGGCACGGTCCACTCAGCAGCTCATCCGTGGACGGATGGTTTGTTCGAGGGTTCTTCTGAAGTCGGTCCACCGTGTGAACCACGTTGTCAGACTTCCTCTTCTTGTCCTTCTTGGAGGACTTGGGCTTGTCCAACCGCATCTCCTTGCCTTTTCCCTAGATGTCATCTAATGCTGACTCACCAGATGCAAACTTATCAGCGATCTCAAAGCACCCTTGAGCGGTCAGCTTGAGGTCATGATTCCTCCGACCGATCTGACAAACCAAATCATCACTGCGGATCCCTCCTTGGAAGGAAGAAATGATTTGTTGGTCCAGGACATTAGGGATCTCAATCTTCTTAGCGCAAAATCGCTTGATGTAGTCACGAAGAGGCTCATCGGTCTTCTGCTTGATCCGAGTGAGGTCGAAGTGGTTGCCCGGTCGATTGCAGGTAGCTTGGAAGCTTTCTATGAGCTTCCTGTTGAGGTCTCCCCAAGATGTGATTGACTCCTCTGGAAGAGGTGTGAGCCATATCCATACGGCTGGATACAGGCAGACCGGAAGGTAATTAGCCATTACATAGGAATCACCTCCAGCCGACTGGATCGTCGTGCTGTAGAGATGCAGCCACTCTTGGGGATTGGTCTGACCATCGTATTTTTCGATGGGATCGAATTGAATCCTTTTCGCGATCGAGCTATGTGAAGCCTAGGGATGTAAGCTTTGATGCCATCGATCTCATCGTGGTAGGCGTCATCGACCGCCTATGCCACTCTGGGGACGAAGTTGGACGGCGGCCGTGTCACGGACCAACATCATCATCATTATCATCGTTATCACGCCGATCCCAATCGTCACGTCGATGACGGTCATCGCGGTTGTGTCTTGGAGGAGGATCTTGGTGGTCCTCTCGTCGGTTGTCCCGTAGGTCATCCGTTCTCCAATCACAGTGTTCTTCCTCATAGCGTCGGTTATCCCGGGCTCGTTCCTCATAGTGAGAGTTGATGGTATCTCGTTTATCATGAAGGCTGAGAGAATTTCTAAGATCTTCACACCTATGCTGACCTCGTGAAGATGCGTGACTAGAGCTTGTGACTGACTGAGATTTTGCAGCCTCTTGAGTTGTAGCAGCCTTAAGCATAGCCACCGCCTTCTACATCGCAGAAGTCTGATAATTCGCATCGACCATTAGATTGTTGAGCAAGGTTTCGGCCCTAGTGATGTTATTTTGAGGAGTGTGGTAGACCTTGACACCATCCACTTTGAGTTCTGGACCGAGTTCCAGTCGGCGTGTGTTGCATGAACCGCGCTACCCTCTTGGTCGACGGCGGTGACCGACCGATAAGTCATCAACTGGGGGGTTCTCCTCCTGTTGACCTCCTTTGGCTAGTTGATTCGGGTGGCCATCGACGGGGTTACCTTCTTGTTCACCGTCTTGGTCACCATCTTGGCCTCCATCTGCGGGATCTGCTATATCCACCATGTTGACAGTATGGGGATATGGGTAAGCAGATCCGACTGAGTCCTCATCAAAGGACCGATCTGACTCTGAGTTGTTCCCGAAGGAAGGACCTTCTTCCTCAGATCTGAGTGGAACCAATGCGGGGATCATGCCAGACGAACTCGATGATCGCACCATAGAGACGGCTGCGGCCGAGTCGAATCTGTGGTTTTCCAGACCTAGGGCTCCGTTGTCGCCGACTGTGAAGTCGAGCGATCCAAAGAAGATCTTGAAGTCCGATGAGTATTGAATGATGGGAATTTTGGCCATCGTAGTCGACGGAGAATCTCGGTGAGCCTTGTCCCCAGGAAGGACAAGAAGAGGAAGCCTGACAACGTGGTTCACACGGTGGACCGACTTCAGAAGAACCCTCGAATCCGTTCAATCAGTACAATACTGTGGTCTTGGGGTGGTACCTGCTTGGGATCACAAGGGTAGATTCGTGGAACGTGTAACCATGAAAACCGCACAAAGCATAGGGCTGATATGGGTAGGCTCGGTTCAGTACCAAGATGTCTTCCTAGTTTTGCGGGCAGTCGAGGCATGAGGACGGGACGGTTTACTTTCAGACTCAGGTGATGGACGGTTTACTCCTAGCCACGGCACCAGAGGGGGCTTCTATAGGAACGGTTTAATTCCGCAGTGGTGAAACCTTAGCGTGGATTGTTTGCAAGCTGGGAAGCTCTTTGAAAGACCTTGTGCTGATCTCTTGGCCTCACACCTACGGTAGTGTGACTTGGTCAACATGGAGACTCTCTAGTTACTACATAGTGATGAAATCACCAACCTGTGGGTAAAGTTGTATAACCTCTGTAGAGTGTAAAACTGTTATAACAGCCGTGCTCACGGTCATGAGCGGCATGGACCTTTCACACGATTAGTGGGTTGCTTATGGGTGGACTTGGTGGGTAGCCAAGTTTGGTTTGGGTGGTTTAATCCATGGTTGGCTACAGGCGGTGTGACCTGTAGTTTGGTTTCCTATGTGCGGTTTAACCCATGGTTGGCTATAGGCGGCGTAACCTATAGTGCTGGATAGATGAGATAACTTGGGAGAACTTTTCACTTAGTAAATAGGAGTGCCATTCAAATGGTCCTAGGTGTAGTGCTCATTTTTGCAAATGAACCATTGTGTTAGCCTTTCTTCTATTAAGCTTGCATGTCATACTTTCCCCCACTTGCTGAGTACGGCATCTGCTCACCCTTGCTATTTCCCTTTATTGTTGTACTATAAACTGATGCTCAGAAGATGGAGAGATGGACTATATTGACGAAGACTACTACTAGGCGAGCGTGCCCCCGGTCGATTGCCTGTGGTGTTATGGTGCCTTCCGCTGTTATTTATTGAGAGAGTCGATTTAGTCCTAGGGCCTATTTTCCACGTGACAACTCTACCCATGACCTACGTAACACACCCACCTACCACCGGGGGCATAATTATCCATCTTTTTCCTCGTCGCTCGAATGCCATTGAGCCCTTCACAACTTTTGTTGCTCTCGATGCAGGCTCCGTGATGGTGCCACGTGCACCTTCAATCGCCGCCACCGGTTTTGAGGTCCAAACCGGGAAACCGCTTTGCATGCTTCTCAAAGCGTGACTTCTCGATGTCGACGCGTGTTACCTCGTCCCATGATCCTGACCACCGGCAAGTCTCTCCCAGTCCCTATCCATCGGGCCCCCTTGTCACTTGCACCGGTATCCCGCTCGCCTTGGCTTGGTCAACACGCCATCTTCATTACCACCATGGTTTTGACGCTCAATAGTGAAACTGTCTGTGCTTCTTGCCGTGTAAATCTAGACACAAGAACATGAGAGGAACCACCAAAGATAATATCATCCATGTAAATCTGAACCATTAGAAAGCCATTGCCGTACTTTAGAGTGAACAAGGTTTTATCAACACACCCCATGACATAACCGCGCTCTAGCTAGAAGGTCTTCAGCCTAGCATACCAAGCCCTAGGTGCTTGCTTTAACCCGTACAAAGCCTTCTGAAGCTTGTACACACGATTTGGGTATTTGTGGTGCTCAAAGCGAGGGGGGTGCCTCACATACACTTCTTCCTCTATAAAACCATTTAGGAAAGCACTCTTGACATCTATTTGATAGAGTCTAATGCCCTTGGAGGCAGCAAATGCAAGCAAGATCCTAATGGCTTCTATGTGAGCAACTGGAGCAAAGGTTTCACCAAAATCTAAACCTTCCACTTGGCTAAAACCCTGAGCAACAAGCCTAGCCTTGTTTCTCCCAACCTCACCGTCCTCCCCATGTTTGTTTTTGAACACCCACTTGGTTCCTATGACATTGACATTTTTGGGAGGCTCTACAAGAATCCAGCCTTTGTTTCTCTCAAAGTTTTCCATCTCCTCATGCATGGCATTAACCCAATGTTCATCAGATAGTGCATGTCCAACATCTCGAGGTTCAAAGGTTGCAACAAAGAGAGAATTGGTAAACCAAGCGAGATGTGCAGACCTTAATTTTTTGTCCTCTCATAGAGATTACCAATCATTTGTTGAGGTGTATGTTGACGCTGAATGTGGTTGGGGGGCCTCTCTCTCAGAGTGTACCTCCCCATCAACCACAACTGGAGCTTGCTCGACAGTCGCTGAAGTCAATGTAGAAACTTCTGGACCCTCTGCTGGAGTAGTGGTAGCAGCAGGAACAAGCTCAGATGAGAGATGAAGTGAATCATCATGATCAATATCAAAGCCCTATCGGTCCTCTTCTACAAAGATGCTTTCCTTCAGGTCCTTGTCACCTGCAGACTCAATCACATTCCTTGCACAAGAGTTTGATTCATCAAAGGTTACATCGTAGAATTCTACGATGGTGTTAGTTTTCAAATTCAAAACTCTGTAGGAATGACCATGAAGAGAGTAACCAAGAAAGATGTCATCGGAAGATCTCGACTCAAACTTATCAAGACTGCCATGCTTGAGAATAAAGAACTTGCAACCAAAGGCACGCAAATGAGAAACCGAGGGCTTTCACCCAATACGTAGCTCATAAGAAGTCACATTAAGAATTGAGTGCAAGAAAATCCGATTGGAAACATAACAAGCAGTTCTAATGGCCTCTGCCCAGAACCGCCTCAGAGTCCTATGCTCATCGAGCATCGTCCGGGCCATCTCCACCAAGGTTCTATTCTTTCTTTCGACCACACCATTCTGTTGGGGAACACAAGGTGCTGAAAACTGATGCTCAATACCATGATCAAGATAGAAAGCATCAAAGGAGGAGTTCTTGAACTCGGTGCCATTATCACTGCGGATTGCTCGTAATGCACTAGGGAGTTCCTTGAACAACCTCAAAGCTAAGCTCCGAAAGTGATGAAACACTTCATCCTTGCTCTCAAGAAAGTAAACCCAAGAGTAGCGAGAGTAGTCATCAACAACCACAAGAATATACCACTTCCCACCCGCCAAACGAACCCGAGAAGGACCAACAGTGTCCATGTGAAGCAACTCTCCAGGGCGTTCAGTCATCACCTAATTAATTGGTGGATGAGAAGCGGCAATCATTTTCCCATGATGACAAGGAGCACAAAGCAAATCCTTATCAAATTTGAGCTTAGGCAATCCTCGGATCAAACCTAGGCCACTCAAGCGACAAAGCAAGTCAAAGCTCATGTGACCTAGTCTCCTATTCCATTTCCAGAGCTCAGAAGAAGATTGAGCAAACAAGCACTTGTGAGAACCAGGAGAACCAGCAAAATCAGCCTGAAAAACTCTGCCAATGTGAGAAATCCCATAAACCAAGGAACCACTCGAATCAAGAACACAAGAAGCATTCGACTTAAAGTGCACTTCCAAACCAACATCAAGAAGCTGAGAGATAGAGAGGAGATTGTACTTGAGATACTCAACCAAACCAACATCCTTGAGAGTGAATTTTTCATTTACCTTTACCGCGCCTCTTGCCTTCACTCTCCCTCTCTTGTGTTGGTCATAACTACGTGCCCACTTGTATACCACAAGAGGACGGTGTACGATTGTAGCACTTTTTTCCCTTGAATGGAGTATTCCAAGGTTTATCGAATCCACTGGGACCTTGGGGATAAATAAACAAAGTTAATAGTAAAAGATCTAGTCAAAGCTACTATCGATTTCAGGTTGAGGGGAAACTGGCAGCACAAAGGTGCACCAGATAGTAAATCTGTCGTTGCGACGATTGGCGCAGGTGTTGAGCCAATCGGCACACTGGTAAAACTATCTTCACGCCGATTGGCGCAAGTGTTGAGCCGATCGGCACACTGGTGTATCTAATCCCCAGATACCTTGTAAGCCTAAGCTGTTTAGTGAGTAGCCAAGTATCTACTAGTGAGGTCTAATCAAATAGTATCATAATGGGTAATTACATGGATCAGTGAAAACCTATAATGAATAAGACCACCCAGCTTTCCGATCGGCTCCCGATTTATCGTTGCCGAGAGGAAACCCTTAATCGCACGAGTATCTTACCCTACTCAACTATCCAATAGTGCTGCACAGGCTTAGTGCTATCACCGCTAAACCATACTACTAGCATCATCAAGCAACCATAATCAATACAATATCCGAATACTATCCTAATCACCACTATTAAGATAATATCTACTTAGCCTAGAGCTAAGCAATTGGAATAAGCACATGCATGATTACAGAATCAAGATAGACAAATCACCAAAACCATCATCAACATATTCAATCATCCTTGAGATACATGGAGTAAGATTCATCCCCGTCGAGATGGCCTACCTTAATGGATCAACTCTCAACACCAATGGTTCTTGAAACTCAACTAGAGATCTATTCTAACGGGACAATCCCCAGTGGCTCTAACTCACGGATCTGTTGTCCCTCTGTCGCCTCTTTCGTGTCCCTTAGCCGCGGCCGGGGTTTACAAGTATTTATAAAGGTCCTACTCGTAAAGGACTCGGTTTCTAGCAAATAACACGGTTGCGCCGATGGGTGCAGGATTGCGCCGATCGACGCAAGTCGTGTCTTCTCTGGTTTCTCCTCCGAGTTGGTTTCTCTGTCTTCCACAGTTGCCATATGGGCCTTTTCCTTCGAGATAAAGTCTTGTACTACACGGCAAGATCTTGAAGTTCCATAAATCTTCTAGGCAAATATCTTCAAGTGTCTTGCGCAGATAAACTTCCATAAACATGTGGAATAGGCCTCGGTCACTTCTGTGGGCCAAAACACCCTTGCGCCGATCGGCTCATGGACTACGCCGGTCGGCGCACTGGGCTTCTTCAGTGCTTTTCATCAATTCTGCATTCCTGTCCTCTCTAGTATTAGTTTATTCACCAATTTTACCTATTTCTGCAATAAAGCTCCAAAACAATGCATATACAAATATATAGGCAATATCATAGGTAAATGGCCTAAATTAGTATCAATTATGCTCTAATTGGGGTAATATTCACATATAAAAGGGGCACTTGGGCTGTGCCAACAGTTTCCCCACACTTAAACCTTTGCTCATCCCGAGTAAAGTAAAAGAAAGAAAAATCAAAGAACATACTCTTTCTATCATAAAAGATATCTCAAATCAGCAAATGTTGAGCATTGTTCTATTATGGTGTATTTCATATTGGTATTCAGCAAAATAGTTCAAATATGGGCATAAAGCTTAAAGTTTCTCCCCAAAGCAATAAATCATGTCCAACTCACAAATTATAACTTTTTCACACATGTAAATCACTTAAAAGATTGTTGTGAACATAAAGAATCTATCTTTCAAATAATCCAAGGCAACAACTCATCTTTCGATCACTCAACCTATATTCTACATCATAATAATCAAATAATATTTGTGTAAGGCTTATATGTGTAGCTAGGTGAGGTAATTCAAGGATTGCAAACATAAATCAATAATATATTGTAAATCTAGGAGATTATTCTTTGTTGGAATTATAGCAAAAATTTGATATGTGGACATGTGCATAGCAAAAATTTGATATGTGGATATGTGGAAATGTGCATAGCAAAAATTTGATCTTGGAAGAAAAAGAACTCCCATTATCAGATTGCACATGGTTGGAATAATGCATGGCTATATTAGAATGAATTTCGAGAATAAGCAAACAGCAGAGCTTTTCTTCTTTTTTTTTCTTCTTCTTCTTTTCTTTTTTTCACTTTTTGTTTCTCCCTTTTTTTCTCTTTTTTATTTATTTATTTTGCTCTCTGCTACGTCGATTGGCTCAGGGTGAGCCAATCGGCTCTCAACCCAAATTCCCTAACATTTGTTGGTATTTGATTCATCTGGCTTCAACATTTATTCAAGAATTAAATATAGCCAGAAATATATAGGATGTGGTCAAGGAATGATACTCAACAAGATATTTTGGGTATATGGTAGGATACTGTGGCGCCCCTTCCCGAAGGATCGAGGTCTCGACGATGCTGATAACGCAGACACTTGATAGTGCAACATCGGTTTGAATTTAAGTTGAATATTACATCATTAAAGTCATCAGAGTGCAGCGGAATATTACAAGTTCATAATGTTTTGAAAACACCGGAAGCAAATCACGATAAGAAGATACGAGCTCGATGATACAGCATAGTAATGGTTCATGCCAGAAGAACCATCACTCTAGCAACACACATCAATACTACGGCGGTGAGTCGGACTCCCAGTGGGCGGTCCAACCCTCAGGGACTTGCATGTCCCAGGGCATCACATCTACAGGCAGTTCTAGATCTTCATTACCAAAAAACAACAGTGGTACAAAGCCTGAGTACTAATTACTCAGCAAGTCTTACCCGTCGGACACCTAGACATGCAATGGCTCTAATAGGTGGCTTGTTTAAAAGGACTCGCACTAAGCAACCTATTAGTTCTATTAAGTTTTAGTTCTCAACTTAATTGGGTAGATCAGAAATGTAACTTTAGTTGCAACAATAAGATAACAAAGCAATACATAAAGTAAAGGCAACATAAGAGCAATAATAGTAACATCAACAATAAGCATCATAATCAATTTCCAAGTACCATGTGCAACTACGTAACAACTCAGTGACCAAGTGGTACTCATTACTGCAAGGGACAACAATTGCAATTGATTTACACCAGCTGGGAAACCCGAAAACACGACACATACATACCAATTAAGGTAGTATATGGCAAGCTTTCGCAAGGACGAAAAACAACTTGGTCCGGGTCCAGTCTCAACGAGTGGGCATGCCGTTCTGCCAACAGTACTTCGCGGTATGAACCGCCCACTCCAGCAGCAGAAGGGTCAATGACCACTGTACTAGGTACCGTCCTCATTGCCACGACATTGCAACATCAGTTTACTAGTGCCCATAGACTAGCATGCATTCGGTAATGTTCAATACTTGACCAAGGGGCCGACAACGGACGGGTCCTAGGTTCGACAAGGCAGGACTACCTCAGTCAACACCCATGTGTTGCTGCAAACTTACACATGCATCATCCCTGCCCGGTCATAACATCAAAATAAACTTATAGTGTGTTGCTGCAAACTTACACATGCATCATCCCTGCCCGGTCATAACATCAAAATAAACTTATAGGTTCGACAAGGCAGGACTACCTCAGTCAACACCCATGTGTTGCTGCAAACTTACACATGCATCATCCCTGCCCGGTCATAACATCAAAATAAACTTATAGTGGCATAGGTCATTTGGGTATCATGCAAAGTGGGTTCCAATCAACTCCTATGACCTAATGCAACAATAATCACAGACACTAGTAATATTGAAAACTAGCAAACTTTATGAAAAAAGCGAATGTAAACCAGGGCTTGCCTTGATCGATGTTAGTGCTAGCAACTACAATTTCTTGTTCCTGAGGATCAAGGTCCTTCTGAATATCCTCTTCTTGCTCCTGGTCGTCATTGCCTATATGATTGAATTGTATTAACGGCATTATCAATATACCGTTGATTGAAATGATATGATGCATGCAAGCACCTTGTGTTTTAATGTCAATTAAAATTATTATTATGTTCTCAAAGCCATATGCTTCAGAGAAGTTGGTTTGTTAATTAAGAATTTAGGTACATACATTCTTTTATGCATTTAAGCAAAGTAAAAGAGTGATATGAGCAATTAAATTAATTACTTAAGTAGATTTATGTTCCTGGACATGTGTGATTTATTGTGTACAAAGACTTATATGAGTGAATTTTAGGCTAAGTGGCATGGGCAAATTATTTATAGAATAATTACTAGAATTAATTTAAGCAAACACAGTAATTAAATTCTAGAGCCTAAAACAATTCATATTTTACTAGACCAAAAATTATGGTGGTAGATAATTATGTATTTACTAAGCATGCCAAAAATCAGGATTAAATTTCACTCCTAGAATTTCTGGTGAATTATTTATTGTTTGGACAGTTTAATATACTAATAAAAATATATGTACAGAGGCAGTGATTTATCATTTTACTCAAATAGAGCTCTTCAAGATGAGTCTAACAAAATTTATTTGGGCTCCTTTGAATTTATATTCGATTTACTATGGTTTTTGGAAGTTTTAGCACTTTTCTGGCATTTCCTGGGTATTTCTGGTTTTATGTAATGACACGTCAGTGACAGCTCAGCGCCACATTGGAACCACATCGGCGACACCCAGGCGGCTAGTCGGATGCCAGTCGGCACGTCGAAACAGAGGCTAGCCTCGCCGGAGGGCTCGCCGGCGGGCGCTACCCGAGGAAAAAGCTCGTCGCGGGAGCAAATAAACGATGTGCGCACCAAGGCGGAGGGGGTGGAGGGGTTTGCGAGGTGGGGTTCTCACCGGAAGATGGTCGGCGAGGAGAGGCGACGGGGCGGTGGTCTTCGGCTAGGTCATGGAATTGGCAGGGAACACCAAACTTGACTCCGACTTCTCCTACAGCTTCACGGGGGCACCACGAAGAGCAGCATCAAGTCGGCGTGCGTCGGGGATGAGTGGAAGATGGTGCTCGTCGGCGAGGCGGCTCAGTTCTGTCGGAGCAGAGGCGGCGGCCAGGGAAAACGCAAACTGCCGACGACTTTGTGCGCAAAATCAAGGAGAAGAAGGTTAGGAGAGTTCGTCTGGGAGTTGCGTACACGAGCAAGAAGAAAGGGGGAGGCGAGACGAACCGGGGTTGACGAATTTCACGGTGAGGTCAGAGTTGTTCGCCGAAGAAGAATATGAAGATTTCTTGCGATTACTTGATGCTCACGTAGGGAGTTGCCGGTCGAGTGGCCTGAGAAGCTAGAGGGGATGTGCGCGCATGGTTT
The DNA here is from genome assembly GCA_032690845.1 of Eleusine coracana subsp. coracana. Classification (NCBI taxonomy): domain Eukaryota; kingdom Viridiplantae; phylum Streptophyta; class Magnoliopsida; order Poales; family Poaceae; genus Eleusine; species Eleusine coracana. Next base: position 36,195,641 of record CM064430.1, on the reverse strand, counting down.
GAGGTTCTGCTCGGCTCGGGGGGGGGGGGGGGGGGGGGCAGTGAAGAGGAAACTCAGCTCAAGCTTTTCACTCGGTGATGGTGGAGAGGAGCAGAGCGCAGAGAGGAGAAAAATGAGGAGAGCAGAGAGCAACGGGAGTGACAGGAGAAGTGAGTCTGTGACCGGCGGGTGCGCCTTCAAGTCGTGCAGAGAGTAGGGGAAGCAAGTGGGGGTGAGAGCAGAAGAATTGGCGAGAATTGAAGTCTGGCCGGTCAGCAATGTCAATGGCGTGCAGGCGGGAGGAGCGGAGGCCGTTGGGCGGGCACGCAACTAAGAGGACAGAGCGGAGGAGCAGAGTGGTGCAGGCGCGCTGTAGCTCGCGGGGTCCCGAGACGAAGCCGGTGGCGTGCGGGGAGGTGCGGGCAGGGCGCTGGCGTCGACAGGGGAGGGAACAGTGCCGCGCCGGCCTAATGGAGAAGAAAGGAAAAAGATTTTCCTCTGAAACCCCTGGAGAAATTGATCCTTACAAAAAGGTCCCTGGTCAAAGATATTTCTAATTAAAATAGCTAGGGAGCTCCTAAATTCGTGGGACTTTGCACATAGGCCCTTGGAGATATTTGTGGGGCTCTGGTGGGACCCAAGTGGTCAGAAATTGATTAATTATTTTATAATTAAATCTCCAAAGTGAAAGGTTTTTATGCTTTAATTAATTATTTAGGGCATTTCTAAATATGTTAAAATACTCATTAAATTCATAAAATTCTATTTTATTATTACTAACATGATTATGAATTTATTTGGCACAAGTTGTATAATAATTTTGGCTCACGAATTGGTTTGCAGGGTTTTTAATTACCTGGGAACTAATTCAATAAGTGGGCTCTTATCATTTCATGCTAGGTAATTCATGATTTGTGCTTAGCATGTTTGTTAAACAGAAATGAGACACCTGGGGTATCACAGCCCTGCCTCCTTAAAGAAATCTCTTCCTGAGATTAAGAACAAAGCAAACTAGAGGGAAGTACGGTGGTCAAAACATACCTGTGTGTGCCGACCAAAATTCCGGGTAGTGAGTACTCAGAAATTCTTCCGATTCCCAAGTAGACTCGTCCTCTGAGTGGTTACTCCATTGAAATTATAGAATTTGAGGGTCCTATTACGGGTTGTGCGCTCTTTCTCATCGAGGATCTTTATGGGTTATTTGGAGTATGTGAGATCGGGTTGAAGTTGGTCATATTCTTCCAAGATTTTGTCGATGGGTGGTTTGAGGCACCGCTTTAGCTGAGAGACATGAAAGGTGTGACGAACTCCAGATAGATTTGTGGGTAACTCCAGCTTATAGGCTACATTTCCATATCGTTCCAAAATTTGGAACGGACCAATATAACGGGGAGCTAACTTTCCTTTGACTTCAAACCGTTGGATACTCTTCATAGGCAACACTCGAATATAGACGTAGTCACCCTTGTTGAAATATAGTGGCCTACATCGTCTTTTTGCATAATTCTCTTGACGGTATTTAGCAGCTTTAAGATTTGCTTGAATGGTACGAACTTTTCTTTAGCATCCTTGACAAGGTCAGGACCAAAGGTTACTCTTTCTTCAGATTCAGACCAGTTTAGCGGTGTTCTACAACTACAACCATAGAGTGCTTCAAATGGTGACATTTTTAGACTCTCTTGGTAACTATTGTTGTATGAGAATTCCGCATAAGGAAAATACTCATCCCAATTACCACCATGTGGTAAAACACATGCTCTAAGCATATCTTCCAAAATCTGGTTGACACGTTCGGTTTGTCCATCAGTAGCGGCATGGTAACCGAACTCCGAATCAACTTGGTACCCAGAGATGCATGCAGTTGTTCCCAGAAACGAGCGACAAACTGTGAGCCACGATCTGTAACAATGGTCTTGGGTACTCCATGAAGACATAGAATTCTTGCTATGTATAGTTCTGCATATTGCTTTATCTTGTAGGTGTTATTGATCGGTAGGAAGTGGGCAGATTTTGTGAGTCGGTCCACAACGACCCAAATTGAATCATGCTTCTGAGAGGTGAGAGGGTGATGAGGACATCACTCCTAAGGATACATGCAACACTCCTCCAATTTTGGACTTGCAAGGTCCAATGACTAGAGCTCGTGCACGACGACTAAATTTAGAGGTGAGCTTGTTCCTACATTCTTCATTATATGTCACTTTTGAGAATGGTTTGCTACCTAATGATTATATTGTAATTAGGAACCATGGAGAGGACCAGGAGATGATGGGAGAAGGACTTGGAGACGTGGAGGACCAGAAAGGACGTGGAAGCCAAGGTGGAGGCCCAACCAAAACTGACTTCGAGTCTGTTTCGGGGCTTAGGACCAGTCTGCACTAAAACGGATGCCCAAGAAGCATACGGACTCGAATTTGGATGTTCTACATATGCACGGAAAGATAAGAAGAAGACCTTTCCAATGCCGCCGGTCTCATATCAAAATTCATCCGGAGTCATCAGAAATCGTCGAAACAAGAGAGAGTCCAGAATCTGTTTCGGTGTTGTGTCGCCTGTTTTTGGCCTTTGGGCTTTGTATCTAGTTGAGCCCAAGTAGGGGTGTATCTAGAGGGTCTTGCACGACCCTAGGGTCTTCATATATAGCCGCCGCCGCACCATTAGGGTTCGGGTTTTGCTTAGATTATTCTGTTCATAACAGTTTCGCCGTCATCACGGTTTGTGAGACCCCAACTTCGTGAGATTCATAATACATCTGCAATTGTGTTGCTTTCTTCTTTGTTCTTGCTTGTGTTCTTGATTCGCAGGCAGGGATTAGCCTTCTCGGTGAGGTCAATCATTTTAGGACGGTTGATAACCAGAGGAGACGTCGTGCTGCGATTGTGGGGTTTAGAACGTGCTGTTCTGAAGCCGGATCGATTTGTGTGTCGCCTCCGACCAAATCAACGTATCCAGAACCTTTCGGAAGATCGGGAACCCTAGTCCACATCAGAGGGAGACCAACAATAAAATCCATGCTGATGTCTTCCTATTTCCATGTGGGAATACTCAATGGGAAGTAATCCAGCCTGTTTCAAATGATCAGCCATAACTCTCTGACAAGTATCGCATTCTGCGACATATCGAGCAACTTCTCGCTTCATCCTTGTCCACCAAAAATTCTTCTTCAAGTCTTGGTACATTTTATTACTACCAGGATGGATAGAATATTTGGAGTGATGTGCTTCATCCAAGATCTTCCGTTGGAGTTCGAAGTCTGTTGGTACTACTAAAAGGTTATCGTACCATAGAGTACCGTCTGAGTCTTGGGTGAAACACTTTGCCTTACCATTTTAATGTTTTGACAGATATGAGTCATACCAACATCCTTTTTCTATGCAGCAATGATTTCTTCACGAATAGTAGAATGCACACTTAGGTTGCTAATCACTACAGCAGGTGAAACATGAAGGCCGGATTCTGACGTAGTGATGTCGTCGTCGTCGTTGTGATATTCCAGCATTAAGTGGTTGCAGTGTACCTTCCTACTTAACGCATCAGCGACTACATTGGCCTTGCCTGGATGATAATGATACTCCAGGTTATAATCCTTAATCAGTTCTAGCCATCGATGTTGTCTCATGTTCAGATCAGTCTGGGTGAAGATATATTTCAAGCTCTTATGGTCTGTGTAGATGTGCACTAAGTTGCCGAGCAAATAATGCCTCCATATTTTCAGTGCAAGTACAATGGCAGCTAGCTCCAAATCATGAGTTGGATAGTGCCCTTCATGCTTCTATAGCTGTCGAGATGCATAGGCTATGACACGACCTTCTTGCATGGCACATATCCAAGTTCTGTCCCAGACATATCACAATATACGTCGAACGGCTTGGTGATGTCTGGTTGAGCCAGTACTGGGGCAGTGGTCAATAATTTCTTTAATACTTGAAATGCTTCTTCACAACTGTTGTTCCAATTGAACTTTTTCTCCTTTTTCAACAGCTCCGTGATGGGTTTGGTCAGCCGAGAAAAGTTTGGAATAAACCTACGATAATATCCGGCTAGCCCGAGGAAACTGCGTACTTGGTGAACTGTCTTTGGTGGCTTCCAATCTAGCACATCTTGAACTTTGCCAGGGTCCACCGAGATACCTCCTGCAGAAACTATGTGACCAAGAAATGGCACACGGTCCAACCAAAATTCACACTTGCTGAATTTTGCATACAACTTGTGATCTCGGAGGTGTTGAAGTACAATGTGAAGATGTTCGCCATGCTCTTCCTTGGACTTAGAATAGGTGAGTATGTCATCAATGAATACTACCACAAATTTGTCCAACTATGGCATGAATACCGAATTCATGAGGTACATGAAATGGGCTGGAGCGTTTGTCAATCCGAAGGACATTACTAGGTACTCGAATAGCCCATACCTATTGGAGAAGGCGGTCTTTGGAATATCTTCTGCTCTAATCCTTATCTGATGATAACCCGAGTGAAGGTCGATCTTGGAAAAGACCTTGGCACCAACCAATTGATCAAAAAGGATATCAATTCAGGGCAACGGGTACTTATTTTTTATCATGACTTCATTCAATGGCCGATAGTCAACAACCAGACGTAGAGATTTGTCCTTCTTCTTCACGAAAATAGCAGGGCAGCCCCAAGGTGAAGTGCTTGGGCAAATGAATCCCTTTTCAAATAACTCATTCAATTGCTTTTTCAATTCGGCCAACTCATTCGGGGCCATCTTATAGGGTCGACGAGATATCGGAGAAGTTCCTGGCTGTAGCTCTATCTTAAATTCCACTTCACGGTCAGGCGGTAGGCCAGAGATATCTTCGGGAAACACGTCCGGAAACTCACAAACAATGGGAATGTTCTTGAGTGACTACCCTTCCAAGTGATGGACAACCAAGGCTTTTGATGAATTGACGTTTAAAGAAATTGTGTCTTTTCCATGCAAAGGAGAGTTGATGTGAACGATACGGAGCCCGATGTCTAGCATGGCTCTATGGGTTTTCATCCAGAACATACCCAAAATCAAATCAATTCCTTGGTGACTAAGCATGATAAGATCGGTAGGGTAGATTTTCTGATTTATTTCTAGTGGAGCTTTGCATACTATTTGATTAGCATGGATTTGTCCAGCGAGGGAATGAACTATGTAGCATTTTTCTATAGTTTGGGGTTGAAGATTAAATTTTTGCACACATGCTTGGCTAATGAAATTATGCGTAGCACCATAATCAAAAAGTGCAAGGACTGGCTGGCGATAGAGCAAGAGCATACCGGTCAGCACGGGTTCGCCCTGAGGAATATCTTCAGCATTGGTGTAGTTCACTTGGGCACCATGAGACGGTGCATCCATAGTCTTGTTCTGGTTCTGACGCGGTTTGGTGTTGTTATTGTAGTGCCATGGTGCAGTGCAGTTCTTAGCAAAATGGCCGGTACGACCACAATTGTAGCATGGGTAGTTGCTTCCTCGATCAGCAGGCGGTGGGGCATGAGCATTTTGGTTCCCTTGCTGCTGATATGGTGCACGGTACTGATTGTTCTGCTGCTGGTACGGTACACGAGGTAGGAAGTTCTATTGCTGTGGGGGCCTCGAGTAGTTCTGACCAAACTATCGCTGAAACTGTTGCTGTGGTGATGCCCAGAAACGCTGTCCGGTGGGGGAAGTATAAATCAGGCGATGCTTCGCCTGCGGGACAGCAGTGGCACTAGCAGGGGCTTTTTCCTCTTGCGATCTTATTCTTCAACTTGGCACATGGCGCCTTCCTGAACAATAGCAGCATTGACCAAGTCGTTGTATGTACCCGTTGTTTGCCAAGTCAGACGTTCCTTGAGTGTGGCATTCATCCCACGCAGGAATGCGTATCTTTTCTTCTCCTTGATATTAATGTACTCTGTGGCATACTGAGCAAGATGATTAAAATCTTCAGAAATTTGGAGGACATTCCTCCCTCCTTGTTTTAGATCCATGAATTCCTAGAACTTCCTCTGCATGAGTCCAGCAGGGATGAAATGAGCACGGAAAGCAGCTTTGAACTCATTCCATTCAGGGCGGCTGCCAGCGGGCAGAGAAGCTTCATAGTTGGCCCACCAGGCACTAGCAGATCCCTGGAGTTGTTGGGTGGCGAATAGCACCTTCTGATGCTCAGTGCAGTCCAGCAGACCAAATTTAGACTCGGTCTGGCATAGCCAGTGGTCGGCGTCCAGCAGCTCTCTGGCACGCTCGAAGGTTGGTGGATGGGTACCCAAAAAATCTGAGTAGGTTCTCTGTCGGGGCTGGTTATTGTTGTGGTGGTTGCCTCCTTGTCCTGCCAGATGGGTCATGATGTCGACCAGTCGACGAAGTAGCTCAGAGTCATTTTGCTGCCGGTTGAGCGCAGCAGCTAAGACCTCAGCTAGTGAGGGCTCAACATTAGGTCCTTGCTGAGAGCTCTCAAGATCTTCCTGATTCCGAGTACGCACCATGCTGCAATTTATACGGTTGCACATTAGTTATTTCTCAAAACAATCCTTAAAGCACATGTGCAAGAATACAAATCCGCAGAAGCATGAATAAAAATTCAGAATGACAACCATCTCCATTAATTCAATTCAGTCTACATGGTTGTTAAAGGGCATCATCACGCGATTCCTTACATATATGTGCCAACGCCTAACTACGGTGTTGCAGACACATTATGCAAGATTCACACTCCTACAGCGAACTAGGGATACATACACTACACAATGGCACACAGGGGTGTAGCGAATCATCTACTCCTGGACTAAGTCTTCTGGCTCTTCTGGTCCTTCTGGTTCCATAGGTTCTTCTGGTTCCTCCAAACCCATTATTTCCACGTCATCAATACCGGCAGGTGCCATCTCCACATCGTCTTGTTCTCCATACTCTATGAAGATCTCATCCTAATTCCCTTCAATAGGAAGATGGGAAGCCTTGAATGCGTTCAAGTCATCTTGAGCCTCAATCATGTCATGCTCAAAATATGCTGCATCCTGCAAGGCTTTGTCATGTTCTTCTATAATCGCATCCATCTCTTCATTCTTGGCCTGGATTTGCTAGTTCAGTTCTACAATTTCTTCATCCTTAGCTTGTTTTTCAACTTCAGAAAGTCGAAGTGCAACATGGAGGCGAAAGTGGATAAGCCATAATACTCTATTATGGGCAGCATAGGATCATGGTGGCGATGGTTTGGATCAAAGATGAAATCCACACGCCTAATCGACTCGAAGTCTATCACATCATTAATAGGTAGCAAGGCGACGGGTGTTCCAACAACATCATGCTTGTGGTCTTCATAGAATCGAGTAAGTGCCTTGAATGCAGCTACATTCTAGGTGGAAGGCAGGTCTGTCCCGATGACGCTAATGGTCAAAGATTCCCATGCGGGAATGACCGAGTAATTGGTGGGAACCGCCACATGGATGACACATGAGGGAACTCCATGCTCCTGAAATTCCTTGCTAACATAGGTGGAAGGAATGGAATATCCGAATCTCTAGAGAACTCTCCAAAACAGGTGAACCATCCCTGTGAACTCCAAGCCGTCAGCTATCTCCCAACCTGGTGGTGGTTGATTGGTGTTTTCAGCCATCTACAAGGAAATTACTTCGATTGAGTCAAAGAGTACTATCAAGCTAGAATTCTTATGAAACTCTAGTGCAACAACAATAGCGGAAAGGATACAACCAATACATATCATGAGTCAACATAGCCTTAAGTACATAAACTCGGAACATGTGACCATCACGTTACAAAAGCATCTCACACAGTGATCTCCCAAAATACCACATCCACGTGTGGTCGACAAAAGCTACCTATCCAACCGGTCCTGACTACAGAGACTAATCTAGTCTACCATGATCCTCCTAAGTCGTGCCTCAGATTGGCGCCTCGTAGTCTACATCAGACTCCTCGTCCATATCCTCCTACGGCTCCTCCTCCTCCGGTGCTGCCGGTGGTGCAAAGGCTGCCTCTAGCTGCTGCTGCAGGCCCTGGTTCTCCTGAGCCAGGGTCTCTAAATCCTCTCCCATAAGCTCCATCTTGTGCTACGTAACCGTCAACTGATGCTGCAGGTGCTAGTTGTGGTTGGCGCGCTACTGCATAATCACACCATGTCTGTCAACCTCCTGCGCGAGGGTGTCGCGTTGTCCAGTCACCTCAGTAACGCGAGTCTCACTTGCCTCAAGAGCAGTGGTCAGCCGCTGAATCTCTCTCTGGTGTGCGTCAGCCTGTACCTGCAGTTCATTCCTCTGCACCCAGACCTGCTCGGCCTCAGCCAGTAGGATCCTGCTATGGCTGCTAGCCTCCTCATCCAAGTTGAGGAGGTACTCGGAGTAGTAGGACAGACGGTGGTACCTAGCGTGGTACATCGGGTAGTCGTCGCGGCCGACGCGCCTCACACGCCTCTGCCAGACTGAGTTGGCCTGGTGCCAGATGGGGATCATTTCAAATGGAGTCCCAGAGAGCACTACTGTGTGGCACCCGTAGAAGTGGGTGAGAGCCCTGTGGGTGACTCTCACCAAGCCCTCATGAAGGCTCCCACTAGTCGCCATGCTCTCCATACCCGCCATGTAGAGGTTGCGCGGGTGGGTGGGCATGCTGATGTGCACCTCTGCAAGAGTCACGCCGTGGCGGCAGATCTCGCGGCCCTTGTAGGAGGGTGGCTCGTCATAGCCCAGCAAGCGTAGAAGATCCCACAAAAGTATAGGAAAGCCACGGTGGTGGAGACCGGTTGTATAGCGCCCCCCGTCGTGCGAAAGCTCCTCAAAACCGGGGTCACCCATCTGGAACATAAACCTAATGGTGAGTACAGTGTTCCATGAGTAACAATGCATTTTATATAAAGTGATATGAAATATAGAAACAAGGTTTTAGTTCACATTTTCCAGCCTCAAGAGTCAATAATACGGCAATGGGTTTTAAAACAAATTCTGTATTGACTGTACAACAGTCAGAAAAGTGGGTCTTTCGTACAGAAAACACGGTCTTAAAAATTGGGGTCTAGAACCAAGTTATACTACACTTTCACAGATTTCCAGATTGTATTTATACTCTCAAAAATACTAAGTAAATCTGGACTTATGAATTTTGCAAGTTCAGGTTGGCAGATTCTGGTTCAGGATGACAGAGGCTGAGTGTTTTGAATCTACTGGACAGAGGGAACACAACAAAATTATGAAACTTAATGGAGATGAAAATAGACTTCAAGGTCTTTCCAGATTGGGTTCAAACTCTTGCAAATTCGAAGTACAACTTTAGTTATGAAATTTGTTAGTTCAAGGTCTTGCTGAAAATAGTGAGTGGATAGATTGTACTTGTTCCTTGTTTCTAAGGTTGTTACTGTTATGATCGAATTTTTAATTTAAATTCTAGGTGGCAGGAGATATTGTGACCTTTCTGAAAAGTATTTGTAAGCCTCATTTGGTTGATTAAATTAATAGTTATGAATTTTTCAAGTTGGCAGCTAAAAATAGGACAGATTCTTGTTAACCTTGTTATTCAGAATTTTATACTTATCATGTTTAGAAAATTTTTAATCAGAGGTTAGTGAGCAAGGAGAGAACCAAATTTTAGATTTGTTATAATAGGATGCATGATGCAAAACCTTCATTTTATTAACCTATCGTTCCTCACAATACAACGCCTATCTTTGTCGATAATTAGCGGCATGAATACTTGGTGACAACCCGCACTCAACACTTAAGTCATTCTAAATGTTATACTAACGGCATTAGTGTACCTGCAAAAGATCCATTGCAGAAAACAATACATCAAATTCAAAAGAAACGACAAAAATAAGCACAGTACTACTAGTAACGATCCATGGGAAAGGATCGCCCCGTGATAAGTCACGAGCCAACAGTGTGTCGTATCCGCCTGCGAGCACAGGCACCGATATGACACATGTCGCTTAAGCATGCACATACCTTCGTTTGAAGAAGCGAAGCCGTAGATACAAATAATGTAAACAAACATAACCCAGGTTAGCTTTGTCACCACCCTATTATCTATATAGGTAATACTAACGTATCCTCACCCGCAAACGTCATAGTTTTTGAAAATATGATTTATTTGTTGTATTATCATGGACCACGGCTCTGATACCAGCTGTGGTGACCCTTCCCGTAGGATCGAGGTCCCGACGATGCTGATAACACAGACACTTGATAATACAACATCGGTTTGAATTTAAGTTGAATATTACATCATTAAAGTCATCATAGTGCAGCAGAATATTACAAGTTCATAATGTTTTGAAAACAGCAGAAGCAAATCACGATAAGAAGCTACGAGCTCGACAATACAACATAGTAATGGTTCATGCCCGAAGAACCATCACTCTAGCAACACACATCAATACTGCGGTGGTGAGTCGGAATCCCAGTGAGCGGTCCAACCCTCAGGGACTTGCATGTCCTAGGGCAGCACATCTACAGGCAGTTCTAGATCTTCATTACCTGAAAAACAATGATGGCACAAAGCTTGAGTACTAATTACTCAGCAAGTCTTACCCGTCGGACACCTAGACATGCAATGGCTCTAATAGGTGGCTGGTTTAAAAGGACTTGCACTAAGCAACCTATTAGTTCTATTAAGTTTTAGTTCTCAACTTAATTGGGTAGAGCAGAAATGTAACTTCAGTTGCAACAATAAGATGACAAAGCAATACATAAAGTAAAGGCAACATAAGAGCAATAATAGTAACATCAACAATAAGCATCATAATCAATTTCCAAGTACCATGTGCAACTACGTGATGACTCAGTGACCAAGTGGTACTCATTACTACGAGGGACAGCAATTGCAATTGATTTACACCAGCTGGGAAACCCAAAAACACGACACATACATACCAATTAAGGTCGTATATGGCAACCTTTCGCAAGGATGAAAAACAACTTGATCCAGGTCCAGTCTCAGCGAGTGGGCATGCCATTCTGCCAACAGTACTTCTCGGTATGAACCGCCCACTCCAGCAGCAGAAGGGTCAATGACCACTGTACTAGGTTTACTAGCATGCATTCGGTACTGTTCAATACTTGACCAAGAGGCCGACCATGGACGGGTCCTAGGTTCGACAAGGCAGGGCTACTGCAGTCAACACCCATGTGTTGCTGCAAACCCACACATGCATCATCCCTACCCGGTCATAACATCAAAATAAACTTCTTTTATTAATTCCCGTTCCATTGGTCAAGTTCATTTCCTAGTAATGATATCTACTGAGTCTAGCAATTACTAAGCATAGCGACACAGTACCAATACTACCAAAGTTCTAATGACAGTGGCGTAGGTCATTTGGGTATCACGCAAAGTGGGTTCCAATCAACTCCTATAACCTAATGCAAGAATAATCACAGACACTAGTAATATTGAAAACTAGCAAACTTTATGAAAAAGGCGAATGTAAACCGGGGCTTGCCTGGATCGATGTTAGTGCTAGCAACTATAATTTCTTGTTCCTAAGGATCAAGGTCCTTCTGAATATCCTCTTCTTGCTCCTGGTCATCGTTGCCTATATGATCGAATTGTATTAACGGCATTATCGATATACCATTGATTGAAGTGATATGATGCATGCAAGCACCTTGTGTTTTAAAGTCAGTTAAAATTATTATTATGTTCTCGAAGCCATATGCTTCAGATAAGTTGGTTTGTTAATTAAGAATTTAGGTACATACATTCTTTTATGCATTTAAACAAAGTAAAAGAGTGATATGAGGAATTAAATTAATTACTGAAGTAAATTTAAGTTCCTGGACATGTGTGATTTACTGTGTACAGAGACTTATATGAGTGAATTTTAGGCTAAAGGGCATGGGCAAATTATTTACAGAATAATTACTAGAATTAATTTAAGCAAACACACTAATTAAATTCCAGAGCCTAAAACCATTCATATTTACTAAACCAAAAATTGTGGTTGTAGATAATTATGTATTTATAAGCATGCCAAAAATCAGGATTAAATTTTACTCCTAGAATTTCTAGTGAATTATTTATTGTTTGGACTGTTTAATATATTGATAAAAATATATGTATAGAGGCAGTGATTTATCATTTTACTAAAATAGAGCTCTTCAAAATGAGTCTAACAAAATTTATTTGGGCTCCTTTGGATTTATATTCGATTTACTATGGTTTTTGGAAGTTTTAGCACTTTTCTAGCATTTCTTGGGTATTTCTGGTTTTATCTACTGACACGCAGGCGGAGCCACATCGGCGACACGCAGGCGGCCAGTCGGATGCCAGTCGGCGCGTCGAAACAGAGGCTAGCCTCGCCGGAGGTCTCGCCAGCGGGCGCTACGCGAGGGAAAAGCTCGTCATGGGAGAAAATAAACGATATGCGCACCAAGACGGAGGGGGTGGAGGGGTTCGTGAGGTGGGGTTCTCACCGAAAGATGGTCGGCGATGAGAGGTGGCAGGGCGGTGGTCTTTGGCTGGGTCACGGAATCGGCAGGGAGCACCAAACTTGACTCCGACTTCTCCTACAGCTTCACGGGGGCATCACGAAGAGCGGCTTCAAGTCGGCGTGCGTCGAAGATGAGCGGAAGATGGTGCTCGTCCACGAGGCGGCTCAGTTCCATTGGAGCAGAGGCAGCGGCTGAGGAAAACGTGAACTGCCGATGACTTTGTGCGCAAAATCAAGGAGAAGAAGGTTAGGAGAGTTCGTCTGGGAGTTGCGCACACGAGCAAGATGAAAGGGGGAGGCGAGACAAACCAGGGCTGACAAATTTCGTGGCGAGGTCAGAGTTGTTCGCCAAAGGAGAATATGAAGATTTCTTGTGATTACTTGATGTTCACGCGGGGAGTTGCCGGTCAAGTGGTCTGGGAAGCTAGAGGGGATGTGCGCGCGTGATTTAAGGTTCTACTCGGCTCGGGGGGGGGGGGGGGGGGCAGTGAAGAGGAAACTCAGCTCAAGCTTTTCACTCGGTGATGGCGGAGAGGAGCAGAGCACAGAGGAGAAAAATGAGGAGAGCAGAGAGCAACGGGAGTGAGAGGGGAAGTGAGTATGTGACCGGTGGGTGCGCCTTCAATTCACGCACAGAGTAGGGGAAGCAAGTGGGGGTGAGAGTGGAAGAATCGGCGAGAATTGAAGTCCGGTCGGTCGGCCATGTCAATGGCGTGCAGGCGGGAGGAGTGGAGGCCGTTGGGTGGGCACCCGGCTAAGAGGACAAAGCGGAGGAGCAGAGTGGTGCAGGCGCGCTGTAGCTCGCGGGGTCCCGAGACAAAGCCGGTGGCGTGCGGGGAGTAGCGGGCAGGGCGCTGGCATCGGTAGGGGAGGGAACAGTGCCGCACCGGCCCAATGGAGAAGAAAGGAAAAAGATTTTCCTCTAAACCCCCTAGAGAAATTGATCCTTACAAAAAGGTCCCTGGTCAAAGATATTTCTAATTAAAATAGCTAGGGAGCTCCTAAATTCGTGGGACTTTGCACATAGGCCCTTGGAGATATTTCTGGGGCTCTGTTGGGACCCAAGTGGTCATAAATTGAATAATTATTTTATAATTAAACCTCCAATGTGAAAAAATTTTATGCTTTAATTAATTATTTGGGGCATTTCTAAATATGTTAAAAATACTTATTAAATTCATAAAATTCTATTTTATTATTACTAGCATGATTATGAATTATTTGGCACAAGTTGTATAATAAAATTTTATTTGGCTCACAAATTGGTTTGCAGGGTTTTTAATTACCTCAAAATTAATTCAATAAGTGGGCTCTTATCATTTCATGCTAGGTAATTCATGATTTGTGCTTAGCATGTTTGTTAAACAGAAATAAGACACCTGGGGTGTCACAGATACTCAACGGAATTGAATTTTTGCATGAGTAATTCAAGGCTAGAAAAAGATACACAAAGATTTGCCATCTTAGTAAAGTTCATACCAAAAATAATTAAATCCTAACCGAACTCAACCATGAATTCAATGTTTATCTACAAATCAAAGGTTCATGAGAATTGCTCAAAATACGGCATTGGTAGGTAAGGATCTTGAAAAGAATAAATTCCAAAGTTCACATGAGAATTTTATTTTTGAAAAGATTGGTACTAAGTTATCATCACAAATTGGACAATACAAATGAAGCACATGGGTACTCAAAATTTCTCCACATAAGACATATTTGCCGAATAATCGTTAAGTGTAAGTTCAAAATTTTATTCAATGCTCAACATTATTTTGTCTTCATCGGTAGTTTTCACAAGAGAGTAAATAATCAATTCTCCTAAAAGAGCATAACCGCCACCATTATAGTAAGATCGAGACTCGAATACATGGTGATGATTTTTGCACACACTTGCATAAAAATAAAACTACAACTAACACACTTGCATGAAAGTAAAACTACTACTAACACACTTGTATGAAATTAAACACACCCGATACATGGTTTCCCAACCTGCTCACACACACATAAGAAAATAAAGAAAAAGATTGCAAAAATAAGAGAAAAGGCAAACCGGGAAACAGATACACATGCCAACTCCTAGGCACTCTACTCAAACAGAGGTGGAGACGGTGGCTGATCGAAGCCATAGCACCGTGCCTTGAGTCACTCGAACTCGTCCACCATCGCCTCGTGGTTGTTCCTCAAATGGGACGTGGCATCCTCCACGAGCTTGATGCAGTGCATGTTGTTATTGATGTACCCCTGCATGGGCACAAAAAAGTCTGCACCGGGCACAGGAGGCAGCATGGGTACATGTCCTTGGTACCTGTAGTCGATACCCGCGCTAAAGTAGCATGCACTGACCAGCGCAGAGGGCTATAAACCACCTGCTGTATCGCTCCACCCTGGCTGGTACTGCTGAGGCTCCTGCCGTGGATTCCTGGAGTTCCACTCGCCGCCGGCTGCTACAGATGTCGTCAGTTGTCGAACCCGCCCACGGTGGTCCTTGATTACTCGGCCCCTGTCCAGGAGACCTTCCTCAAGCCAAGTTCCTCCCTCCAGCTTACGATGGAGGAAAACTCCTAGCTCCGCAAATGGGAGCCTTATGTTGGTGCCGCCGACTTGTCATTGCGCCCTCCCGGTCCGTCACCATCACAGATGAGGGCTGGTAGGCGTTGAAGATAGGCCCCAAAGGCCAACTTATTGCTCTTCTTGTTTCTCTTATCGAGCCAACCGCACACCATCACAAACATGGGGCTGCAATGAGACGGAATCACGATGGCGTTGTAGAGCCACCGCAAGTCCGCATCGGTGACATTGCTGGAGTCGGTCTTGTCGCCTGTGCGCGCCGCCAACCACAGATGGAAGACTTGAATGGTCAGGTTGAGGATGTTTCCATGCTTCATCTCCTCCACGAACAAGAGCCGCCTCCAAACAGAGTCCAAATCCCCACGTCCTAAGATGCCGGTGATGTCGGCTCCGGCATTGAAGCCGAGGGCTAGGGCTGCTGCCTCCATGATCACCGTGTAGCTGATGTCGTGGACATGGAAGTTGATGGCCTCGTTGCCGACTTCGTGTCGAGCCTCATCGTAGAGGCAACCTCGATGATGACATCGAGGTTGTAGTCCATGGGAAGGAGGTGGAAGCCTGCCCAGTCAAGATTGTCGAGCATCCTCCTTATGTCCTCCCACATGCCAATCGTGGTGAGGAAGGTCTCGTCCAAGTCGAAGTTGGGGATGAACCTTCCCCTCACCGCGAGGTAGTGCTCCTGTTCCTCCACGCTCAGGAGGGTGAAGCCCTCCTCCACCGTGCGTGGCACGAATGCCGGCGGTGATGGTGATCTGGGAACCCCACGGCTTGCCACCGTTTCACTCCTCATAGCACACCCCGCTGGAAGGGGCGCGTCGAACACGGAGCGGCGAGCGTGGATTGCTGCCGCCGAGCAGGTGGATGCATCACCCACCAACATGTCATCACGAGCACCGGAGCTCCCCCTCGCCTAGGAGTCAAAGCTCGACTTGCCGCTGCCACAGGAACTACTTCCCCGGTGCAGCCTCTTGCCCAACTTGCCAACGGAGGAGCGGAGGCGATTCATCTGCGAGGAATGCTGAACGTGTGCGAGATCGTGGGTGGTGGGGAAGGTGGAGATATTACTGGGATGGTGTGCCAAACTGGGAGTGCCTGGCCTCCCTTTTATAGTGTGGAAAACTTCCAGGAGAAGGACCCGCCTTGAAATTTCAAAATTTTGAGAGCGCGCCGATCGGCGCGGAGGTGCGCCGATCAGCATAATTCAAATGTTGAACGCTCTGACATCTGTGGCGCTTGATTGCCCTCCTTTATTTCGTTTCTCGGTATATCATGTTGGTTGGTAGGGGAACAGTAAGGAATTCTGATGTCTTGATTGACTACGCTGATCGGCGCGGCGCCGCGCCGATCAGTGCGCCATCTCTTTTTCAGCTTTTGGTCAATTCCATGTCTCCTCTGCACCACACACCTATATAGCAATCATACCCATTCTTCAAAATCAACGCCTGCCGCCTTTGTCGCCCACTTGAGAACCGCATGGGTACCTGCGCCGATTGGCTCAAGTACTTGCACCTCGTCTTTTGGTCTGGCACTGATCCTGATGCCTCGTGTTCATCTCTTTCACCTATTTTTCCACTTTTCCCAATGTTCCTGTAGCATTGACATTCGTAGCGGGGCCTATCTGGTGACTGTGCTGAACGGGGCCGATGTGCGTCGATCGACGCGACGTCTATTTTTGCTTCTAGCCCCTCGCTTCTTCGCTAGATGTCGCTCTTCATCCTTTCCTGCACTATTTAGCAACCATTTTGCACAAAAAAATTATTTCAAAAAGATTTTTAATTACCTTGGAAATAGCTCCATCTCTGAAAATTACTGTGCTGGTTGACTTTTAGCACCCCTTCAATTTTGGGCATCGTCAGCCTTCTATCCTGACCTGGGTAATAATGTGTCGATCGGCGCAGAAGTGCGCTGATCGGTGCAAGCACTTGTTCCTTCCTGTTTTTGGTCCTTTTTTGTTTTATTCCTGCATTGTTAGTCTATAGTATGTATAAACATAGTTTTGCACAAATAAACAGACAACACAAGAGCACACAAGAATTAAGCACACACTTTTTCTATTTCTTTTATTCCGGAGATTGTCTTTATTAAAAGTAAGACACTAAAAACACCAGGTTGCCCTCCCAGTCAGCACTAATTAACTAAATAAAATGGGTAGCCCTACCGCATGCACTAAACAACTTCTAAATCCCGCAATCATTGGGTTGCCTCCCAAGAGTGCTCTAGTTATTTAGAGGTCAAAGAGCTTGACCTCCCCGCAAACAATCAATCCTTATTGGCGCGGTGCGGGATATGAGGCCGCGACACTACAAAGTACTCTTATCTCCTTGGTTCATATAGCTTGGACGACCTATCCATACATCCCCTCCAATTACTCTCGATGCCACGTTGCCACGGTGTCTTGTATCTCTTCACTTCATCAACAGTACGGTACTCTTCTACCATTGGGTGAAACTTGAAAGAGGAGGGAGTCCCACTTATTTTGAAGCTGATCTCACCACTCCCAACATCAATATTTGCTTTTGTTGTCCTCAAGAAAGGTATGCCTAGGATCAACGGGGTCCTCGTCCTCTTATCCTGAGAAACCATGTGGATATGTTCCATGGTTTGCTATATTTGTGATGAGTAATTGACTTGAGCGGATTTGGTGTTTGAGTTGAAATGCAGGAATCCAAGGATTGCATGGGTTTGCATATCATGGTTATGACTAACCAGAGTTGGTGGAGATATTGGTGATATTGCAGGAGATGGGAAATGTGTTTGCTTGTCTCATGATATGTAGGTCACTGGAGTCGACTTGGCGGTCAACGGCGAGAGGATCGGGCACAAGTAGGGGACTTGGGGCCAGATGATCGGGATGCCGGGTGAAGTCAAGGGTGATCCACACCGTACACGTGGAGAGGCAAGAAGCATGGACGATTTCGCGGTTGAGCCTCAAAACCGTGGTGGTGATGAAGACGACGTGTTGACCAAGTGAAGGTGAACGGGATGCCGGTGCAAGTGACAAGGGGGCCCAATGGACAGGGACTGGGAGAGACTTGCCGGTGGTCAGGATCGCGGGACAAGGTGACACGCGTCGACATCGAGAAGTCGCGCTTTAAGAAGCGTGCAAGGTGGTTTCCTAGTTTGGGCCTCAAAACCGGTGGCAGTGGTTGGTGGTGCACATGGCACCATGACAGAGCTTGCTTCAATATGAAGCAAAGACGTGAAGTGTCCGATGGCATTCGGGCGATGAGGTGAAAGATGGACGATTATGCCCTCGGTGGTAGGTGGGTGTGTTATGTAGGTCAAGGGTAGAATGGTCATGTGGAAAATAGACCTTAGGACTATATAAGGAGGGGTGTGGCTGGTGGGAGAGGTGCCTCTCTTCCCATTAGCCTTGTGTTAGGACTCTATTCAAAGTGCCAGGAGAGGACTTCATGTTTTAGAGGAGAGGAAAGGGTGTGTGAGAGACATCTCTTGCTCTTTCAAATAGTGGGAGGAAGAGGGTGGCTTCCTAGCCTTATACCTATGGATCTTCTAAGCACCTTTCTATGATATGAGAAGTATTTTCGTGCTCAAGATTTCCCTCTTCATTGAATCCTGAAATTCCCTTTTTCTTATTTTTAGAGCTATTTTTGTGGTGATTTTCGATCTCATTTTTAGACGAGTTTTTGGCTCGGATTTCTTGAGAAACTTGTTGCTAGGATGAGCTAGAACAATCCTCTATGGGTCCTTGACCGAATCAATAGCTCTAGCACCTTCAATTTGAAGGATTTCTCAAGTTTCCCCTTTTTGGTGTTCTTGGCACAAGATCTGAAATTCATGATGATTCCTTGAGCCAATCGAGATAATTTTCTAGGATTAGGGTCATGATGTGATGAGAATTCACTGGTCCAAAAATTGCATCATTTGGAGTTTGTTTGGTTAGGTTTTGGAGAAGATTTGCCAAATTCCTGAAAGTTTCTGCTGTTCTGTCGGGGTCGATCGACATTGCCGATGACCCGGACCAGCACTGCCGGTGGGTCTTAGGACTCCGCACCGACACTACCGATGGGTCAGATCAGCACTGCCAATGGGACCAACCGGCACTGCCGATGGTCCTGATCGGCACTGCCGGTGGTGGTTCAGTAAGGTGCAGTTTGTGAGGTTGTTGACTATCTCGAGTCTCTATTGTTTCCTTTTTGTTTCCGCTGTGTTTCTTGCTGCGGTTGATCACTCCTAGGGCTAGTACACCACTAGTTGGTGTGTGTAGTCTTAGTGATCGGTTCGGAGGTTGGCCTGGGTTGTTTTTGGGATATAGGCCAAGTTCTCTTGGAGAATTTTGATTAGCTCCCATTCGCCCCCCCCCCTTTGGTCGCCTTCTCCATCCTTCCATTGGTATCAGAGCCGGTTTGATCACTAGTTGACCTTCATCGGCTTTGTTATCCAAAGGCGACATGGAGAAGTGTGCTGTCAAGTTATGGATATTCAATGGAGAGGACTTCCCCTACTGGAAGTCATGGACCAAGACGTATCTGCTGAGTCAAGGACATGTAATTTGGGAGATTGTTAATCAGGAGTATGCTATACCACAAGACCTAAATATTGCTTCTGTAGGTGAGTTAGTCAGGTATGAGAACAACTCCAAAGCTGTCAATATTCTGCTCTCTGCACTTGGTAGGAGTGAACATGATAGGGTTGTACACCTTGACGCTGCTCATGCTATTTGGGTTAAGCTCTACACTTACCATGAGGGTACCAACCAGGTCAAGTCTATGCGTAAGGATTCTTACAATAGACAGTACCAAACTTTTGCTCAAAAACCGGGTGAGTCACTAGATGACACTTGTGGGTTCTAGGTAATTGTGTGCAACTTGCGGGCTTGTGGTACCCTTATGTACAATGACAATGATAGAGCTAAGCAACTGCTGTATTCACTTGATGAAAATATTTGGGGGGTTAAAATTGCTGCTCTAGAAGAAACTACTGACTTCAACAACTTAAACAGTGAGCAACTGTATAGCAAGCTGGAATCTCATGAACTGTCTAGGAAATCCCGTCCTAATCTTGCTATTCCTGCTTCTAGCATAGCTTTGCTTTCTAGTTCTTAGAAGGTTAGTCACAGCGATGCTTCTTATGGAACTAACCCCTCACTTGACAAGTCTTCCTTGGAGTTTGCTTTGTCTTCTCTTGTTGCAGCTTCCGATGAACAGATGGAGTGCATTCTTGACGAGGAGCTATCCTTGCTCACAAAGAATTTCAGGAGGTTCTACAACAACCAGAAGGAGAGAAGAGGAGGTGGTTCAAGAACCTGCTTCGAGTGCGGTGACCCAGGACACTTCATCGCTAATTGTCCCAAGAAGAAGAAGAAGGTCGGGTACCGTGACAACAACACTGAACACTTCAAGCAGAAGACTACAAGAAGGGCAAGAACTCCAAGAAGTTCGCCAAGGCCATTGCACGCGCCTGCGTTGCCGCCTTGAGCGATGTCGACCTCACATCAAGCGAAGGCCTTACAAGCTCGGAGGAGGAGGTTGAAAAGCCACGAGTCAAGAGGAAGGATGACTTCACCGGGCTTTGCATCATGGCAAAGAACGACCACGACACCGACTCTGGATCCGACTCCGACACAAGCGAGGTACCTCCCACTCTTGATAAGATCTCTTCTGAACTTGATCATTTGCACGATGTTCTACTTTTGCAAGATGATAAGCTTCGTAGTGCTGTTCATGAGAGTAGAGAGCTTAAGTCTAAGTTGGAGTACTGATTTTGAAATTGCTTCGCTTAGGTCTAAGCTTGCTAAGGATGACATGGTTGTAGAGTGTGAGTCTTGTCAAGTTGTGATGAGTGATCTTACACAGAGGGAGAGTGCGCATGCTCAAGTTGTCAGTCGGCTTGAGAGTGCCCTTAAGGAGCTTGATGAGTTCAAAGCTAGACCAACTCTCTTGGGTGCATGTCAGAAGTGCCCCAAGCTCACAAATGAGTTGGAAGCTTAGTCCCTCAAAGTCAAAGAGCTTGAGTCCAAGTTGCTTTATGAGACTCACTCAAAAGTTCTTCCACATTTGTGTGAAGTGTGTGTCACCCTCAAGGACAAGCTAGTAATCACTAGGGAAGAAAACAAAGTCCTAGTTCAGGAAAATGACTATCTTGTTTCTAGGCTCTAGAGAACCCTAGTGAGTGAGGAAAAGATTGTGAGTGATTTGGTAAGAGTGAAGGAGAGTGCTTCTAGGTCAACCTATAACTTGGGCTTGGGATTTGAGAGGTGTGACAAGGAGAGTGAGAATGTGGGTAAGTTTGTTCCTAGCTCCAGCTACAAGGATGAGAAAAACACCATCAAACCCACTAACACATACTATCCACCCAATCCAAAACCCTCTTTCAACCCAAAGCAAACAGAGAAGCCAAAACCCAAACCTGCAATGCAAACCAAGCCTAATCCCAAGGGTGTCTACATTTGCATGTTTTGTGGTCGCAAAGGCCACTTGGATGAATTCTGTTATAGGCGTAAGAGGATTGAGAGGAAGCAAGTTGGGTTGACTAGGGATGCTTTTTATGATGATTTTGTTGACTTTCAACCTCGCTCTTTTTCTCGTGCCTATTGTGGACAGGGTCATTCCTCATATGGCTTTTATTCATGAAACAGAGGCTTTGCACAGCAGCGCTTTGGTGCCCCATGTTTTCCCCATTGTGGTGAGCGTCATTGCGTGGATTTGGCTTTCACATTGATGATTTCTATCCTCACAACCCAAGGTTTGAGTCGAGACGCTTTCACAGGCCATGTTTTCCTCGTCGTGGTTCTCGTCCTATGCATTCAAATGACAATGTGCAAAGAACTATGATGACTACTACCTGTCGTATGGTTAAGTGTTGGATTCCCAAATCTCTTTTGACTAACCCCAACACTGAGCCATCGACTTTTCCTTCTCGTTCTTTGTAGGCAGGAGGTGGAGGCTTGGAGAACAAATGGTTGATGGACTCTGGGTGTTCACGCCACATGTTCGGAGATGCAAAGTGGTTCTCCAGCCTCACTCCCCTAAAATGGCGGGAGTATGTGACCTTTGAAGACGACAAGAGAGGGAGAGTGAAGGCAAGAGGCGCGGTAAAGGTAAATGAAAAATTCTCTCTCAAGGACGTTGGTTTGGTTGACTATCTCAAGTACAATCTCCTCTCTGTCTCTCACCTTCTTGATGTTGGTTTGGAAGTGCGCTTTAAGTCAAATGCTTCTTGTGTTCTTGATTCAAGTGGTTCCTTGGTTTGTGGGATTTCTCGCATTGGCAGAGTTTTTCAGGCTGATTTTGCTGGTTCTCCTGGTTCTCACAAGTGCTTGTTTGCTCAATCTTCTTCTGAGCTCTGGAAATGGCATAGGAGACTGGGTCACATGAGCTTTGACTTGTTATGTCGCATGAGTGGCCTAGGTTTGATCCGAGGATTGTCTAAGCTCAAATTTGATAAGGATTTGGTTTGTGCTCCTTGTCGTCATGGGAAAATGATTGTCGCTTCTCATCCACCAATCAATTTTGTGATGACTGAACGCCCTGGAGAGTTGCTTCATATGGACACTGTTGGTTCTTCTCGGGTTCGTTTGGCGGGTGGAAAGTGGTATGTTCTTCTGATTGTTGACGACTATTCTCGCTACTCTTGGGTCTACTTTCTTGAGAGCAAGGATGAAGTGTTTCATCACTTTTGGAGCTTAGCTTTGAGGTTGTTCAAGGAACTCCCTGGTGCATTACGAGCAATTCACAGTGATAATGGCACCGAGTTCAAGAACTCCTCCTTTGATGCTTTCTATCTTGATCATGGTATTGAGCATCAGTTTTTAGCACCTCATGTTCCCCAGCAGAACGGTGTGGTTGAAAGAAAGAACAGAACCTTAGTGGAGATGGCCCGAACGATGCTCGACGAGCATAGGACTCTGAGGCGGTTCTGGACTGAGGCCATTAGAACTGCTTGCTATGTTTCCAATCGAATTTTCTTGCGCTCTATTCTTAATGTGACTTCTTATGAGCTACGTTTTGGGAGAAAGCCCTCAGTTTCTCATTTGTGTGCCTTTGGTTGCAAGTGCTTTATTCTTAAGGATGGATAAGTCAAGGTCTTCTGATGGAATCTTTCTTGGTTACTCTCTTCATGGTCATTCCTACAGAGTTTTGAATTTGGAGACTAACACCATCGTAGAATCCTGCGATGTAACCTTTGATGAATCAAACTCTTGTGCAAGGAATGTGATTGAGTCTGCAGGTGACAAGGAGATGAAGGAGAGCATCTTTGTAGAAGAGGACCTACAGGGCTTTGATGATGATGATTCACTTCATCTCTCATCTGAGCTTGTTCCTGCAGCCACCATTACTCCAACAGAGGGTCCAGAAGCTTCTACATCGACTTCAGCGGCTGTTGAGCAAGCTCCAGCTGTGGTTGAGGGGGAGGTACACTCTGAGAGAGAGGCTCCTCACCACATTTAGCGTCAACATCCACCCCAACAAATGATCGGTAATCTCTCTAAGAGGACAACAAGGTCAAGGTCTTGACATCTTGCTTGCTTTACCAATTCTCTCTTTGTTGCAACCTTTGAACCCCGAGATGTTGGACACGCACTATCTGATGAACATTGGGTTATTGCCATGCATGAGGAGTTGGAAAACTTTGAGAGAAACAAAGTCTGAACCCTTGTAGAGCCTTCCAAAAATGTCAATGTCACAGGAACCAAGTGGGTGTTCAAAAACAAACATGGGGAGGATGGTGAAGTTGTGAGAAGCTAGGCTAGGCTAGTTGCTCAAGGTTTTAGCCAAGTGGAGGGCTTAGATTATGGTGAAACCTTTGCTCCTGTTGCTCGCATAGAAGCCATTAGGATCTTGCTTGCATTTGCTGCCTCCAAGGGCATTAGACTTTATCAAATGGATGTCAAGAGTGCTTTCCTAAATGGTTTCATAGAGGAAGAAGTGTATGTGAGGCAACCCCCTGGCTTTGAGCACCACAGATACCCAAACCGTGTGTACAAGCTTCAGAAGGCTTTGTACGGGCTAAAGCAAGCACATAGGGCATGGTATGCTAGGCTTAAGACCTTCTTGCTAGAGCATGGGTATGTTATGGGGTGTGTTGATAAAACCTTGTTCACTCTAAAGCATGACAATGACTTTCTAATGGTTCAGATTTACGTGGATGATATCATCTTTGGCGGTTCCTCTCATGCTCGTGTGTTCAGATTTTAGGAAGCTATGGAAAGTGAATTTCAGATTTCGATGGTGGGAGAGCTCACCTTCTTTCTTGGGCTTCAAATCAAGCAGTGCAAGCAAGGCACTCCTGAAGAAGTTCGACATGGTCAGCCAAGTACACGAAGGATCTCCTGAAGAAGTTCGACATGGTCAATGTGAAGCCGTTGTCTACACCAATGTCCACTACAATGGCTCTTGGCCCCGATGAAGACTGTGAAGCGGTGGATCAAAGAGAGTACAGGAGCATGATTGGCTCCCTCTTGTACCTAACAGCGACAAGACCCGACATACACTTTGCGATGTGTCTTTGTGCTCATTTTCAAGCTTCCCCATGGGTGACTCATCACAAGGCTGTCAAGTGCATCTTTAGGTATCTCAAATACACCCTTGGGTTCGGTCTTTGGTACTCTGCATCTTCATCTCTTCATCTCATTGGGTATTCGGATGCGGACTTTGCTGGGTGTAGAATTGATAGGAAGAGCACTTCTGGTACTTGCCATTTCTTGGGTACTTCTTTGATCTGTTGGTCTTCTCGTAAGCAGTCGAGTGTTGCCCAATCCACCATAGAGGCTGAGTATGTAGCTGCTGCTAGTTGCTGCTCGCAAATCCTATGGATTGTGTCTACCATGAGAGACTATGGGTTGACTTTTAAGGGTGTTTCACTCATGTGTGATAACTCCAGTGCCATATGCTTAGCCAAAAACCTAGTCCAACATGGTAAGGTCAAACACATCAATGTGCGATTCTACTTCTTGAGAGACAATGTTGAGAAGGGGGATGTTGAGCTCATATACATCAATACCAAAATCCAACTAGTTGTTATCCTCACCAAGCCCCTAGATGCTTCGAGACATGCTTTTCTTCGGGGGGGAACTTGGTGTTTGTCATCCGTATGGCATCATTTGAGGGGGAGTTAGTGTTCACTTGTATATATGTATCTTACCATTTTCGCTTTGCATCTCATATGTAATATATGCATTGGTAGATGAGCTTTGATTCTTATGCTTTCTTGCATTTCTCTTTGCTATGATTGAGCTTGAGCTAAGTTGTGTGGATGTGATGGTAATCTCTCATGCTTAGATTTTCAAGATGGCCTGTTATAGACTCATGTGAGCAACTTGCTAATCTTAAAGGTAAACTGAGCTTCTTGTGAACCTTATGATCTAATCTAGTTAAAACTTGCTCACCATGTGTATAATTGCTCGTATCTTTGTTGAAACTTGCATTGAGACTGGTCTAGAGGATGTCTTGGCTTTGGCACCTTGTGTTTGTGAAAGTGAAGGCTTTGCAAATGTTTAGCTCATGATGTAACATTGTGGGAACATGTGTTCCTTTTGCCGCAAAGGCATGCTCTTTTGTCTTGTGCATAATCTTGAAAAATCTGCTAAGTGCTTTGATCAAGAATCACTCATAATGCTAAATCCAAACATTGTGACTTGAAGCCTCGGGGTGTTTGCCGTACCCAGTCGTGCGACCCTTCGTATGAGGACACATGAGGATAAATAATAATCGCTTGATCTACTGAGTCTCTGTTGCATATGTGAGCGTTTATAGAGCTCATTTTCTATGAATGCTTGTTGCCCTTGTTGAGATTGAAACTGGCTAGATTCTTATGATTTTCTTGGTGCTTGTTTTGCCTTGCATGAGAGTACTCACACATGTGGTGGCAGTTTTGCTCATGATAAGCAACTTTGATTCTATCTAAGCTAGTCAATCTTTCTGCTTAGCTTGTATAGCTCATGGTTTTTATGTCTTGCTATCTATTTTTGATCTTTGCATGATTGGGAGCTATTGCTTTTACACTTCATGGCACTATGGTTATGGTTAGCAAAGTTAAATGCTTGTTTGCATAATTGTTGAAGCTCCTTAGGTTTGTATTTTCATGCATTGCATGTTTGCTTGTTCTTTTGCCTCTTTGATGAGTTCATTGCCAAAGGGGGAGAAAATTTTGGGGTTATGCACAAATAATGCTAAGAAACTCATGTGATCCATTTTGCACTACGTGAGACCTACCACAACTTGAGTGGGAGCATATCATGATCTTGAGCGTTTTCTTGCGCTTTTCACATTCTTTGCGTCTCAAGTCGCTTTCTTTGCCAACTCTTGGTTTTGTAATCCCTACCTTGCTAGATGGCTTGTTTTCACCTTTTCTTTGGGTTTGGCCATTTGGATGTGCTTATTCGGCTTCACATTTCAATCTCTAATCTTTGTGCATTTGGTGTTGTCAATGTACTCATCAAGGGGGAGATTGAGAAACCATGTGGATATGTACCATGGTTTGCTATATTTGTGATGAGTAATTGATTTGAGCGGATTTGGCGTTTGAGTTGAAATACGGGAATCCAGGGATTGCATGGATTTGCACATCATGGTTATGTCTAAATAGAGTTGGTGGAGATATTGGTGATATTGCAGGAGATGCGAAATATGTTTGCTTGTCTCATGATGTGTAGGTCACTTGAGTCGACTTGGCGGTGAACGGCAAGAGGATCGGGCACAAGTAGGGGACTTGGAGCCAGACGATCGGGATGCCGGGTGAAGTCAAGGGTGATCCACACCGTACACGTGGAGAGGCAAGAAGCACAGACGGTTTCGCGGTTGATCCTCAAAACCGTGATGGTGATGAAGACGGTGTGTTGACCAAGTCAAGGCGAACGGGATACCGGTGCAAGTGACAAGGGGGCCCGATGGACAGGGACTGGGAGAAGCGTGCAAGGCGGTTTCCCGGTTTTGGCTTCAAAACCGGTGGTGGTAGTTGGTGGTGCACGTGGCACCATCACGGAGCTTGCTTCAAGATGAAGCAAAGACGTGAAGCGTCCGATGGCATTCGGGCGATGAGGTGAAAGCTGGACGGTTATGCCCCCGGTGGTAGGTGGGTGTGTTATGTAGGTCAAGTATAGAATGGTCATATGGACAATAGACCTTAGACCTATATAAAGAGAGGTATGGCTAGTGGGAGAGGTGTCTCTCTTCCCATTAGCCTTGTGTTAGGACTCTATTCAAAGTGCTAGGAGAGGACTTCATGTTTTAGAGGAGAGGTAAGGGTGTGTGAGAGACATCTCTTGCTCTTCAAAATAGTGAGAGGAAGAGGATGGCTTCCTAGCCTTATACCTATAGATCTTGTAAGCACCTTTCTATGATATGAGAAGCATTTTCGTGCTCAAGATTTCCCTCTTCACTTGAATCCTAAAATTCACTTTTTCTTATTTTTGGAGCTATTTTCGTGGTGATTTTCGATCTCATTTTTAGACGAGTTTTTGGCTTGGATTTCTTGAGAAACTTGTTGCTATGATGACCTAGAACAATCCTCTATGGATCCTTGACCGAATCAATAGCTCTAGCACCTTCAATTTGAATGATTTCTCAAGTTTCCCCTTTTTGGTGTTCTTGGCACAAGATCTGAAATTCGTGATGATTCCTTAAAACTCGTGTACCAAGGTTCACCAATTATTGAGACCTATGGTTATTTTATTTCAATTATACACTGAACCAGGGACTGATTTGCAGTGTCAGAAAAGCTTGAGGGTTCTAGTGCAAAAACACCTGTCTTCTTCCTCCTGGCAGCCAGCACCAGACCGCACCGCGCTCCCCCTTTCCTCCACTTTCTCTGCCGACACCGGGACTTTGTCCCGCACTAGCGCTCTCCCGCGGCGTCGCGTCTCGTCCGACGTCGATTCCCTCGCTCCCCGCCTGCCTCACGCCGAGAAACAACGGTCCTTTTTTCCGTCCCCGAGATGCTGCCATGGCAGACTGCAAAAACTCAAGTCCCGCGGCGCCCTCGCTGTTCCCGGTCGCCCGACCATGCGTGGTCCCCCCTGCGCAACCATGAAACCCCGTGCACTACCCTGGCCACTGCCCTCTCTGCCCAAATCCCGCCACCCTCCTTTTATTTCCCTGCCCACCCGCCATTGACGTTTCTGAGCTCAAGCTCTAGTCACCAGCTTTCCAGCACCTCGCCAGCTCAATGAGACCAACAATTAGCCGCGTCTCATTCCTCTCTACGCTGTCGCCATCCCAATTTGGCAATTCCCCCTATAAAACTACACTAATCGAAGAGATTCAACTAACCACTGTATTGCGAGTTTCCATCAGTTCATTGCCGAATTCGTTCTGTACAGTGAGTGAGTGAGACTCCAATTCCTTGTACACGCACATTCTCAACTCCTGTACAAATCTATATAACTCATTTTTACCTTCTTTCCTTGCATGAGGTGAGAGCAGTTTTATTTTCTCCCCACCGCCATTTTTAGACCTGAGCGCCTCCATGTCGAGCTCTGTGCTCCAGCCCACCACGGCGACCAAAACCTCGATGCCGACCTTTCCGATGTCTCTATGAATCCTTAGGGACAAGAGTCACTCATTTTCGTGCCCCGTACAAATTGCACGACCCTGCTAAAACCCAGTCACCCGCCTCCTCTCATCATCGTCGACACTCCGGTGAGCTACTCCTCTCACAAACACCTCCATCATGTGCGCCTCGATGTGCGCTCCACCCCAGTGAGCATGGAGTCGAGCTCTGGCTCACACAGAGCCCGGTAGTGAGCCCGCAAGAAACACCGGTGAGCCCCTGGCGGTGCCATACAATGGACCACACGCCCTGGATCCCGTGTGGCTACGCCGGATCAGCCCGAGATTTTTGTGGCCTCTGTGTTGCTTCAAAACTGGCCTAATTGTGCTGACGAAGCTGTCGACTGGTACTGAGCTGGCGCCAACGTGGCAGCCACGTAAGCGCTGACGCGGCACAGAGCTGGAAATTGTTTAAAACCCAAAAAAATACAGAAACTACTAAAAATTCTAAAAATCATAGTAAATTCATTCAAGTCCAAATGACTTCAAACCAATTTTTCTAGTTTCATAATAATGTGCTTTATTTTAGTAAAATGATAACCAGCTATCTCTATCAATATATTTAATTAATTAAATAACTTGTGTAAACACTAATTAATTCTTTAATAATTATAAGAAAGGAATTTAATTCTAATCTTTTGCATACACTGTTATTTTACATTAATACACCACCCTGATTTGTGGTTAAGTTAGTTCTGTAGTATATAATACTCTATTAATTATGTAATGCTTTAACTTAAATAAATGCTAGTAAATGAAATATTAATGTCCATAAGCTATAATTTGGTAAAAATGAAGTTTATATATGTCCCAGTTCATGATAAATCACTCAACTCCAGAATCAGTTGGTTAGTATTTTAATTGCTTAATTGTTCTCAAAACTATAACAATCCTAATGAAATGATTAACAGACATAAAATGATAAAACTCTAATTTGTTTCTTTGAAGTATATGGCTTCGAGAACTTGTTAATAAGGTTGTTAGCATCAAAACACTAATGCAATATGCATCCATCATATCATTGTATGTGACGGTGTTGTGATAATACCGTTAAATCCATTGTTCATCAATAGGTAACGACACTCAGGAGCAGGAGCCCGACGTCCAGCAGGACCAAGAGCCTGAAGAGCAAGAGACTGTAGTTGCTAACACTAGCGTGGATCCAGGCAAGCCCCGGTTTGCATTAGCCTCTTTATAAAGTTTTACTAGTTTATAATACTACTAGTGTCTATATTTAATTGTTGTATTAGGTCATAGGAGTTGATTGGAACCCACCTTGTATGTTATCCCAAATGACCTATATTGCTATTATTAGAAACTTGATAGGTTCGGTACTGAACTGCTATGCTTAGTAATAAATAGTCTCGGTAGAAACTATTACTATGGAATGGTTTGACCACTAAATTTAAACTTATAAAAGAAGTTTACTTTTGATGTATGGCCGGGCAGGGATAATGCATGTGTAGATTTGCAGCAACATATGGGTGGTGACTGCGGTAGCCCTGTCTTGCCCACCCTAGGACCCGTCCATGGTCAGCCCCTTGATCAAGTTTCGAATAGTACCGAATGCATGCTAGTTTCATAGGCACTAGTAAACCGATGTAGCATTAAAGTTCGCTTACAACAAGGACGGTTAAGGTGCGTTGGTCTTATGACCCCTCGGCTGCTGGAGTGGGCGGTTCATACCATGAAGTACTATTGGCAGGATGACATGCCCACTCGATGTCACCACACCTGGGCCGAGATGTGGGTGGTTTTTCTTGTGAAAGGTTGCCATATATGACCTTAATTGATGCGTATGTGTCGTGTTAGTCGAATTTTTCCTAGCTGGTGTAAATCGATTGCAATCGATGTCCCTCGCAGTAATGAGTACCGCTTGGTCACCGCGCCAATCACATAGTTGCACATGATATTATGGATATGAATTTGTGCTGGTTATTGCTGATTATTATTATTATTGCTCTATTATTGTACTTACTTTATGTATTGCAATATTATCTTATTGTTGTAACTAAAGTTACATTTCAGCTCAACCCATTAAATTTGATAAATAAATCCTGATAGAACTAATAGGTTGCTTAGTGCGAGTTCTTTCAAATAAGCCACCTATTAGAGCCATTGCATGTCTAGGTTTTGACGGGTAAGTCTTGCTGAGTAATTAGTACTCAGGCTTTGTGCCTCTGTGGTTTTTAGATACTAAAGAAATAGAGTTGCCTGTAGATGTGTTGCCTTGGGACGTGCAAGTCCCTATGGGTTGGACTGCCCACTAGGAGTCTGACCTTCCGCCGCTGTGACTGTTGTGTGCTGCTAGAGTGATGGTTCCTCGGGCTTGAATCATCACTATGCTGTATTGTCGAGCTCGTAGTTCTTATCATTATTTTGCTTCCGTTGTTTTTCGAAACCTCATGAACTTGTAATTCCACTGTACTTTGTTGTAATAATTAAACTTAAAAATTGGATCATTGTTGTATTATCAAGTGTCTACGTTATCAGCATCTTCGGAACCTTGATCCTTCGGGAAGGGGCGCCTCAGCCAATCAAGATGATTTTCTAGGATTAGGGTCGTGATGTGATGAGGATTCACTGGTCCAAAAATTGCATCATTTGGAGTTCGTTTGGTTAGAATTTGGAGAAGAATTGCCACATTCCTGAAAGTTTCTGTTGTTCTGTTGGGGTCGATCAGCACTGCCGACGACCAGGACCGGCACTACCGGTGGATCTCAGGACCCCGCACAGGCACTACCGATGGGCCAGATTGGCACTGCCGATGGGACCAACCGGCACTGCCGATGGTCCTGATCGGCACTGCCGGTGGTGGTTCAGTAAGGTGTAGTTTGTGAGGTTGTTGACTATCTCGAGTCTCTGTTGTTTCCTTTTTGTTTCCGCTGTGTTTCTTGCTGTGGTTGATCACTCCTAGGGCTAGTACACCACTAGTTGGTGTGTGTAGTCTTGGTGATCGGTTTGGAGGTTGGCTTGGGTTGTTTTTGGGATATAGGCCAAGTTCTCTTGGAGAATTTTGATTGGCTCCCATTCACCCCCCCTCTGGTCGCCTTCTCGGTCCTTCATATCCATATGAAGCACAATAAAATCGACAGGGATGATGTGATCTCCAATTTGAACAGGCACATCCTCAGCAACTCCATCAGGGAAGCGTACCGATTGATCGGCTAACTCCAAACACATAACAATAGGCTCCAATTCAGGCAAATTGAGACTTGTGAATATGCGACGGGGCATAACACCTACACTTGCTCCAAGATCGCACAAGCACCTATCAAATATCCTTATTCCAATCATGCATTTGATGCTTGGTGATCCAGGGTCGGGTTTCTTCTCAAGTGCAATATCATTGATTGCCGTCGTAAGCTCCTTAGTAACCTTCACAACCTCCTCAAAAACTAGAGACCTCTTATTTTGCATCATGTCCTTAATGTACTTGGCATAGGTGGGTACTTGAATAGCATCAACAAAAGGGACATTGATGTAAAGCTTCTTCATAACATCGACGAACGTAGCAAATTGCTCGTCGTATTGTCGCGCTCTTTCTATCTTTGTCAGCAGTTGAGTATCCAAGAACATCGTAGGGCCATGTTCCTGTGTCTCCATGCCCATTTTCAGACCAGAGAGGTCAATATTCTCCTTTCGCTGATCGGCGCTCTCAGGAAGCCAATCGACGCTGTCAGGACTGCTGTGCCGATTGGTGCTAGGTATGTGCCGATCGGCGTGGGGCTTCTTTGCTCCTGCAGGGTGCTCTGGATCTTCTGTTTGTTTCCCTGACCTCGTAGCTATTGCTTTCAAGTGCTCAGCAAACTTCGTATTGCCAGGAATAGCCCCTTTGTTGCCTTGAGTGTCTTGTGATAACTGTCCCATCAGTTGCCCTATAATCTTGGTATGCTTAAAAATTTGCTCATTGGTGCTCCCAATTTGTATCACCTTGTCATTAATTCCCTTGAGGACACGATCAATCTCCTTGAATTTAGCTTGATTGTCGTTGTTGATCTTCTCTTGAGCTTGGAAGAACTCATGACATTGGAGACGAAGTGGGATGGAATTTTGAATGGATGAACTAGGAGAGAGAGAACTCCTTTGCTGCTGATATTGGGGCTTCCATCCACTATTCTTCATATTTTCTAGCATCTTCATCTCTTCAGGGCAATCTTTCTGCACATGACCAAATTCTCCACACTTTCCACAAGTGGAGCATGATTCCGCTAGCTTGAGTGGCTCTTCCTTAGAGATATGAAGATTATTGTCCAACCTCCTTTGAATAGCATCGAGGCGATCTATAACCAAGTCTTCATGAGTCCTCTCAATCAAACTCTTCGCCCCTCCTTTTGAAGGTTGCCAATTCCTTGAACTTCTCTCACCATCCCATGATTGATTTTCAACTAGCAACTTGATCAAATCCTTAGCTTGGGTGGGAGTTTTTGACATGAATGAACCTACAGCTGAAGCGTGCAAGTGTTGACGAGATTGAAGATTCAATCTTGTGTAGAATTTCTGAACAACTTCTCCATCCATCAGACCATGATGAGGGCATGCATCCATATATTCATTGTATCTCTCCCATGCTTCTCCAATGCCTTCATCAACATTCAGTGTGAATCCAAGAATCTTATTCTTCAAAACTTGAGTCTTATCAGGAGGGAAGTATTTGGCCAAGAATTTAGCTACTAACGTGTTCCACACCATCTTTACTGGGTTTTCCAATCCACTGTACCATCGCTTGGGCCGTCCAACTAGAGAGAAGGGGAACAGCCGCACACGTGCTTGGTCTCTGGTCAATCCCGCTATCTTGAATGTGTTGCAAGTGATGATTGGGACCTTTCGAACCTATGAACGGTTGTTGTTGGTGGTTTCTAGATGCCCATTTTATCTACCAAAAAGAGATGTTTTGCACCTTAATTTGGTGGTTTAGACTAACAATTAACCCCGTATTTGCATATATTTGTAGTTGTTCTGTTTTGGATGTAATTGCAGGAAACAGGTGTAAAACAGGGCAATTATGGATAAGGAGATAAAGAGTAATGAAGATGGGCCAGATGCGGAGCCGTGTCGATCGGCACGTTGCCTGCACCGATCGACGCAGGAGGAAAAGATGACGAAGACAAGCTCAAGTCCGGGAAAGACGAAGGCCCAACCCAATATGAGTTAGAGTTGGTGGAAGTTGACCTAATCCCGTCGAGTATAAAAGAAAGATAATTATCAAGAGCCAGGGGGGATCGGATGAGAACCAGAGACGACAGATCGACAGAAATCGTGAGAACCAGTTGTTAGAACTAGGGTTCTAGGATATTGGCGGCGAAGGTCGGTGAACACCGACAGGATCCACCCGAAGAGAGGTCGCGCCGATAGGCGTGACGCTTGTACTGATCGGCTCGTGCGTGCTCTAGTGCTATTTCTCATCCCTCTACTATGCCTAGCGGAAGGATGAGTGAGTAGTCTCATATTCTCTTCTCTGGTGCGGGGATCTGGTCATGTAACTCTCATACTTATTGATACTCTCTCGATGAATTTAATCTATGTGATGAACTTAATTGCATCTATCTATCGTTTTTATTAGTGTATCAACCAATACGCTTTTGCCCATTACATAGTGCAAGAAACCAGTGGAGAGCTAATAGCCTATGTAGTGATAGCCGGGGTGAATGAAACCACCATGTCTTGTAGAATATTAGAGTCATCACTTGAGTTGATAAGAATAAGGTTGCATGCTAGTGAACCAATCCTAAGGAGAGAATCCTTCATTATCCTGTTACTTCTCCAATAACATTCACCTTCCACCCTCTCACCGTCATTATTCACACAAACCAACCATTGTAATTTGTTAGTATGCTTTAATAGTAATTGATCCGCTCGTTCCTTGTGGATTCGATAACCTTGGAATACTCTGAGGGAATAAGGGCTACAACTATACACCGTCCTCTTACGGTATATAAGTGGGTGCGTAGTTACGACCAACAAGCCTATTTTTCTGGCACCGTTTCCAGGGAACAAGCCAGTTCTTTTACTATTAATATTTTACTAACGTCTAATCCCCACTTTTCTAGTTGTTTTCGTTTTTGTATTTTGTGTGAATTTTCAGGATGAGTACAATAGGACCTTCTCCGACGCTCAGGGAGCTTTATCTACCATCTCCAGATGTGCTGGTGCCTCAATCCTCAGATGAGGAGGCCATGGTCTCTTCGTACACGTTCAACCCTATTGTCATTAGCATGGCTGAAGCAAACAAGTTCTTTGGAGCGAAAGAGGAGAACCCGTATACTCACTTAAAAGATTTGGAGGCACTTTGCCAAACATTCCATCATGAAGGAGTGCCTCAGGATCTTTCCAGGTTGCTGCTTTTCCCATTCTCTTTAGGAGGAAAGGCCAAAGAGTGGCACAAGGTAGCATCTCGAGAAGCAAAAGGTAAGTGGAGTGAGTTAGTTGGAAATTTTTTGCCTCCACTATTTTCCTTTACCAAAGGTGCAAAAGTTGAAAAGAGAGGTTGTGAATTTCTTATAAAAAGATGAAGAATCTCTCGCGGAAGCCTAGACGCGTTTTCAAGAATTATTGAAACAAGGGCCCGACCTAGGCATTGATGAGAATATGTGCGCTCAAACCTTCTACATGGCCATAAACAAGGCATCGAGGATGCATTTGGACGGATCGGCCGGAGGAAGTTGTTTGAGATTAATAGCCAAGGTAGGGATCGAACTGTTAGGAAAAATTGCCAAGAATGAAGCTTTGCACAAGAATTTGGGAAGAATATCTAGAACCGACTCGGCAATGCCCAGAAGCCACACAGAAGGAAGTCACCGACTGAACAGATCTTGATGAACGAGAACAAAGGAGTGATTACTTCAGAAATAGAGCCCGTCAGACCTGTCTCTATGGATCTGATGTGTGCGTCGATCAACATAGTCTCTGAGCCGATCGGCGCAGTCCCGATGACAAGAGAGCAGATCTCTCTGATGGCTCCATCAATTTGCAAGGAATATACCAAGATAGAAGCGGCGATTCTGGAAAGCCACTTGAAGGAATTTGAAGGCAACTTTGCTAAACCAAAGGGGGACAGAACATTGGCGAATGCTAAACCGCTTGACAAATTCGAGCCAATGGACTTGATTCCTATTGATTTTTCACAAGAGTTAATCAATATGAGAAGATCCTTCAGTCCGCAAGACTCCTCCGAAGCCGGAGTTGAGTATAATTTTCCAAGTAATCGCCTCAAGTCATAAATTTTTGATCAAGTGATTACTGGGAGAGTTTTGGGGAAGCTTTACAAGGATGATATAGAGCTTGATGGAACAGAGGTGAAGCAAGCAAAGAGATTGCTAGATAGTTGCTTCGAGCCGTGTCCCTACGAAGGATTATGTGGTGTGTATGCTGTAGGCCTCACTGAAGAGGAAGAAGAACAACCGTACATACCATGTGATATATCAGGGAAGAAATTCCCGAAAGCCTTGTGTGACTTTGGTTCCCGTGTCAGCTTGATGGCTTACAATGTATTCATGGGCATGCCTTATGGAATTCAACAACAGCTGATGGGGACTGAACTTGAGCTCATCATGGCAGATGGGAGAAAGACCAAACCATTGGGAGTGATCAAGAATGTTCAAATTGAGATCAGCTTGAAACCAATACCGGTGGATTTCTTTGTTCTAACCAATAAAGAAACTGGGGTTGAAGATATCATTCTAGGAAGGCCATTCTTAATATTAGTACAAGCTGTTCTGGATGCTGGGAAAGGCCAAATTACGCTACACCTTGGAGAGGAAGAAGTGCAGTTTCAATTTAACGACCCGTCTCATCAAGGCCCTTTCTACTTTCAAGAATTCTACCCAGAGGAAGACAAGAAGATAGGGATGGATATGGGAGACGCACTGGACCACATCCTGCACGGATCTGACAAGAATACTGCCAGCGCTGATCAGCGTGACGTGAGCGCCAATCGGCTCAACCAGGAGAAGCCTGCCGATCGGTGTGACACTTGCGCCGATCGACTCAACCAGGAAAATCCTGATTTTGAACCTGTCGGAGAGCTGGATCTAGATGAAGCACCAGAGGTGGAATAGAAGGAACTTCCGAAGGAGCTATGCTATGAATATCCGAGGAAGAATAGAACTTATGCAATTATTGTGAACAACGGCCTAACAAAAGAAGAAACAAAGAAGCTGCTTGTTGTGCTAAAAAGGTATAAGAAAGCCATTGGTTACACGGTTGATGACATCAAGGAAAACAGCTCCGTATTTTGCACCCACAAGATTAACTTGGAGGAGAATACTAAACCAGTGGTTGAAGGGATGCGAAGGTTGAAGGAGTCAATGAAGCCAGTGGTTAAAAAGGAGATTTTGAAGCTGCTTAATGCAGGTATGATCTACCTTGTTGCTGATAGTGAATGGGTTAGTCCAGTACATTGTGTACGCAAGAAGGGAGGATTGATAGTAGCGCCTAATGAGAACAATGAGTATCCTCCAAAGGACTGTAACTAGATGGAGAATATGCATAGATTACAGAAGTTTGAACAAGGTGACGAAGAAAGATCACTACCCTCTCCTGTTCATTGATGAAATGCTTGAAAGGTTAGCGAAGAATTGATACTTTTGTTATTTGGATGGATTTAGTGTTTCTTTCAAATACCAGTAAGGCCAGAAGATTAGCAGAAAACTACTTTTACTTCCCCTTTTGGGACATATGCATATAGAAGGATGTCATTTGGTCTTTGCAACGCGCCCGCCGTATTTCAAAGATGCATGAATGCAATATTCGCTGAATTCATAGAAGATATTATGGAGGTATTTATGAATGACTTCTCCGTGCATGGTACTGATTTTGATAACTGTTTAGGGAAATTGGAGAAGGTTTTAAAAAGGTGTGTTGAATGCGACTTAGTTCTTAATTGGGAGAAGTGTCACTTCATGGTAACAGAAGGGATAGTACCTGGTCATATGATATCTAATAGAGGGATAGAGGTTGATAAAGCGAAAGTATCTACAGTTGAGAAATTACCTCCTCCTACTGATCTTACAACTTTGAGGAGTTTTCTTGGGCATGCCAATTTCTATCGAAGATTTCTTAAGAATTATTCGAAGATTGCTAAGCCCCTGACAGAATTGTTGAAGAAAGACATAGAATTTGTCATATGCCAATTTCTATCGAAGAATTGTTAAGAATTATTCGAAGATTGCTAAGCCCCTGATAGAATTGTTGAAGAAAGACATAGAATTTGTCATGAACGATGAAAGACTCCTTGCCTTCAGAAGATTAATGGAAGCTCTATGCTCTGTACCTATTATGTAGCCACCTGATTAGAGTTTACCTTTTGAAATTATGTGTGATGCAAGTGACTATGCACTTGGAGCTGTCATTGGACAACGGAAGGAAGGTAAAGTACATGCTATTTATTATGCTAGCAAAACTTTGAATGAAGTGCAGATCAATTATACAACGACTGAGAAAGAGATGTTAGCTGTTATATTTGCCTTTGAGAAGTTTAGATCCTATATTCTAAATTCTAAGGTGATTGTATATACTAGTCATGCTGCTATAAGATACTTGGTTTCAAAGGAGTCTAAGCCTTGGTTAATGTGGTGGGTACTGATGCTGCAAGAATTTGATTTGGAGATAAGAGATAAGAAAGGAGTAGAAAATTCTGTAGTTGATCATTTATCTCATCTTGAATCATCATCAACTGAGCCAATAAGAGATGAAATGCAACAAGAGTAGTTGTTTGCTGCATTTGATCGTAGAGAGATTTGGATGATGGATATTATCAAAGGTTATAAGGGACAAACTGATCTAATGAACAAGAGCACAAGGATAAGAGTTAAGAGTGAAATGAGAAAATTTATATGGGCTGACCCATACTTGTATAGGTGTTGCGAGGATGGAGCAGTACGGAGATGTGTACCCAGAGAAGAAAGAGCGAGCATTTTAGCAAAGTGTCACTCTTCGGATTATGGGGGACATTATGGCTACATCAGAACACAGGCAATGGTATGGGCGAGTGGATTCTATTGGCCTACTATGCATGAAGATGCAAAGAGGTATGTTGCAACTTGTGCTCAATGCTAACGAATAGGGAATGTTAACAGTAGGAATGCAATGCCCCTCAAGTATAATCTTCAAGTTGATATCTTTGATGTTTGGGTTATGGATTTTATGGGACCCTTTGTCAATTCTCATGGTTTTGAGTACATATTGGTCACCGTTGATTATGTCTCCAAGTGGGTCTAAGCAATGGCATGCAAGGCCAAAACTACAAGAGAATCAAGGAGTATGCTTCAGGAGCAGATATTTCCTAGGTATGGAGTACCTAGGATAATAATTACAGATGGAGGATACAACTTTATAGGAGGAGAATTTACTAGGTTTTTAACTAAATCTAGAGTTGAACATAGAATTGGAACAACCTACAATCCTCAGACAAATGGACAAGCAGAGACATCGAATAAGCAATTAAAGGGGACTCTGCAGAAGATTGTTACAAAGGAAGGAGAAGATTGGGCCATGAAGCTTAATGGAGCATTATGGGCATATAGAATGGCATCCAATACACCAATTGGTATGAGACCATATCAATTCGTCTATGGAAAATCATGTCACCTATCGGTGGAATTGGAACATAAGGCTTACTGGGCTATAAAAGAAATGAATTTGAATCTTGATGCCGCCGGGGTGAAAATAAAGATACAAATAAGTCAGTTGGAAGAGATGCGATTGCGTGCATATGAAAGTGTGGCCATATACAAAGAGAAGACAAAGAAGCGGTACGATAAGAATGTTTTGAAGAAGGAATTCAAGGAAGGAGATCGGGTGCTCCTATTTAATTCACGATTCAGATTATTTGGTAAAGGTGGACTGCAAAGCAAATGGGAGGGTCCTTTTCCTGTGAATATAGTGTTACCTTCAGGAGCTCTGATCATAATGGATGGAAAGAGAAACAAGTACACGGTGAATGGGCAACGTCTAAGCATATATCTAGAACCCGACACATTTGAATTAAAATCTTTTGATGTGTATTTCACAGCGTAGTGCTCAGTGTGATTGAGCTTAACAACGTAAAACAAAAGCTCTGTATGTATTTTGATTTCCATGTCTGATTTGTTAATTTAGTGTACCATGCCAATCGCCGTGGCACTACATCGATTGGCGCAGCCC
Source organism: Eleusine coracana subsp. coracana (assembly GCA_032690845.1). Classification (NCBI taxonomy): domain Eukaryota; kingdom Viridiplantae; phylum Streptophyta; class Magnoliopsida; order Poales; family Poaceae; genus Eleusine; species Eleusine coracana. The sequence goes on along the minus strand of CM064430.1, from coordinate 36,156,035 downwards.
TGAGCTGATCGACATAGTAGAGTCTTTTGGATTTTGGAGTTGATTTTGGACCTTGCCTTTTTGAGACTCATTAAAATTCCATGAATAAGAGATAGAGTCCTAGTCCAGTTGGAAATCAAGGGATATAAACGTGAGAGGATAGCAACCCCATGGATCAACTTGCATTACATCATCGCCAGAACAAAACCCTAAGAGCAGAAGCAATGGAAGGCGGCGCATCGGGCAGCAACCAAGGCGGCGCCGATCGGCGCGACCCTTGCGCCGATCGGCTCGGTGGTGGATTTCTGCAGCCCTCTGCAAATTGGTCCTGGGACGAAGTCGAACTGCTGATGCCGACACCAGATGATCCTCTCGTTTGGTCGAATCTGCGGAAGAAATTCATGAAGAAAACTAAAGCTGATGCGTGGAACGCCAAAAAGGTGAAGATGGACGATGAACTTCGGCAGATGATGAAAAGAGTATTGGTGCGCAAGGGTAAATATATAGCGCCTATAAAAGTGAAGCTGTTTATCAAAGGTATACCATGGAAAGTCTTCTTTATCTTGCTAAGCCCTTGTCATATGAGGATTTTCTGTTTTTCAAAAGATCATTCACTGAGCAAGAGAAGGAAGAGCTAGATGAGGAGAGCTTTCTCACAATCCAAAGGAGCCGACTTTATAGTGAACATGATATTGCTGCCAAGTATGAACTCAAGTTGCGAGAGGAAACCGAAGAAGCCATGTACGAGTTGGATGCGGAAAAGGATCTTCAAGCAAAAAGGGATGGATCCTCTCCCAGGGTTCTTACTGATTCGGAGAGTTTTCAAGAAAATAAGATTCATAAGGACAGTCGTATTGAGGGTTGCAAGTGTTTCTTTTGTGCTAAAGATCTTCAACACACGGTTGAACTCCAATTGGCGGAAGATCCAACTTTCATACCTAGAGATTTAATATATGATAATGGCTGTCACGCAGTTCCTGGAGGGAAGACGCCTAAGGAGATTAATGATGAGACTTTACGAAGGCAGCAGAATAAGGCCATTCGTGAGCATAATCTAGAGCAGATAGCTGAGTATATGGAGAAGGATGCCAGCTGCGCCGATCGGCGCGACACTGGAGCCAATCGACGCGACCTGAAGATGGCTGAATTTATTGATCTGACAGCTCTGCCGAGTGAAGATGAGGAGCATGATGCAAAGAAGTGTAAGACTACCCCAGAGGTTCGCAGATCCGCTAGACTATCGGGTAAGCCAATTCGAAAGTATTCTGAGTTGGATAGCGACTTTGATTTGTTATGCTGTTTGGAAACTTTGGAGAGTGGTGATCCTAGTATGTCTGGATATTTTGGTGATTATTTTGATGTGCGAAGAAGCTTTGGTAGTCCTAAGTTTGAAAATTGGGGAACTCCTGCAGAATGCAGTAATGACAGGGAAGCAGAAACTTCAACAAGAGTCAATGGTAATGCAGTGGGAGGTGGAGGAAGTCGCAATGGTGAAAGAACACCCATGCGCCGATCAGCTCAGCCTATGCGCCGATCAGCTCGGAGGAGTTTGAACAGTGCCTCCCCTTACATCGTTGAAAAGCATAACCCGCAACTGCCCGCTTGCTGTCCTGTCTGCCGAGGAAACATTGAGAGCCTGTATCTGGACAGAGATCGTGCTTATAGGCATCAAAGGGATGTGGATCGCAGAATCCTGGATTCAATCAAGATGAATAAAGCAGACTACACCTTTCTCATAAGGAATATAAGACGAATTTTCCGAATGTTGAACAGGCATGGTCTAAATGATTAGTGTATTGAGTTACTTCTCTTGCAATGAGGACATTGCAAATTTTTAGTGTGGGGGAAGGGCTTTGCCACTAGTCATAGTTTTTAAGCATTTTTGAGTCTAGTTTCTCGCTCATTTTTCTAATGAGTGTTTATTTAAGTTTGTGTGTGTGCTTAAGAGAGTCATGAGTCTTGTTGAGAGTTGCTTCAAGGCCTTTTATGTAGTTTGAATTAGTGCATTGTCTTTAATAAAGTTAGTGTCAATTGTCAAATTAGAAGTGCCCCATACTATTTATCTTGTCTTTTTGATGATTGATTGGTTGATTACTTGAATTAGTTGGTCACCACTTAACTTTGGAGATTTGTATTTCTGAAAATTTCTTTTGACTCATCATAAGCTAAAGCAAATGCAAGGTCTAAATATGCCTACATAGCTGAGTGAATGAGAGCAACTACACATTTGAACTAATTGGATTGTAAGTAATTTTGTCAACTTTTTGCTCATGATTTCGACTGAGTTAGAAACGGATGATCTATTTGTTTATCTTTGTATTTCTAGCCCTTCTTATCCATTTAAATTCCTTCCTATCATGAAAACCATACATCTTTGTTTCTCCCTCCTCCTTGATACAACCTATATTCTCAATAAAAGGGGATTCAGAAAATTTCCGCTGCTGGTACAAGACAGAAATTGTTGATTCTATCAGGAATAGAAAAAGAGTGAAAGAAAAAAAGAAAGAAAAAAAAGAAAAAAGAAAAAATATATAGATTGCGCCGATCGGCGCAACGCTTGCACTGATCGGCGCTGTTGAATGAAAGAAAAATATATATATATAAAAAGAGATAAAGAGAAAAAAAATATATTCCCTGAGAAGCAGTAAGGTCATCGAAGAAAGCAACTTTCTGATTATTTCCAATTCTTTGCCATAGTTCTCATTGAAACATTTTTCTTTCTTTAGATCTTCTATATTCCTCTTCTCCATTAAAGTTCTTTTCCAAGAAAATTCTTTCTTAGTGGGAATGATTGAGCACATCATTGACATAGTTAATCTTATGGGTTAATTTAGTTATATAGCCCTCCAAGATCCACATACAATCTTTGATTAGATAGGAGAGGGAAGGAAATACACTTGAGAGATCTAGAGAAGACCAAATGCTTAATATTTGATGCTAACAATGAGTTGAGGAGAACTAAAATTGTTTTTAAAAAGGTTTTGTGGTGACTTGACTAAGTTCAAGTATGATATGCCGATTGGTGAAAAAGGAGATGAGAGAAAATCTTTGTGGAGGGATAACGAGTAAAAATGATGATTGAGATTAATTGGATGAGAGATGGTGTGAAGATTCTTGTTACATATTTGATTTTGTATTGCTCGAGGACTAGCAATGAATTGAGTATGGGAGAGCTATTGGTGGTTTCTAGATGCCCATTTTATCTACTAAAAAGAGATGTTTTGCACCTTAATTTGGTGGTTTGGACTAACAATTAACCCTGTATTTGCATATATTTGTAGTTGTTCTGTTTTGGATGTAATTGCAGGAAACAGGTGTAAAACAGGGCAATTATGGATAAGGAGCTAAAGAGTAACGAAGATGAGCCAGATGCGGAGCCGCGCCGTCATTATTCACCTTCCACTCTCTCACCGTCATTATTCACACAAACCAACCATTGCAATTTGTTAGTACTGCTTTAATAGTAATTGATCCGCTCGTTCCTTGTGGATTCGATAACCTTGGAATACTCTGAGGGAAAAATGGCTACAACTGTACACCATCCTCTTGCGGTATATAAGTGGGTGCGTAGTTATGACCAACAGTTGTTGTGCCACTATTCCAACATATCTTTCCAATTGATAGGGAAGTTGATCTTGAGCTTCTTGGAAATCCGTCTTGACAACATTAGTCAATTGAGGCTTGAGACAATTAACCATAGGTACCTCTGCCATCTCCTCACCTTCTGGATCTTGAACTGGGTCTTCTATTGTGAATAATGTTCGAGGGGTGACGCTAGCTGCTTCTCCAGCTAAATCTCCAAGTGACTTGCTTCTCTTCTCCGCTGTTCTCTTCTTGCGAAAGAGTCTTTCTGGATCATCGGTGTAATTAGAGGATTTGCTTGACTTAGGACCGTCCATACCTGTTAGTTTCACTTAACAGAATATATGTACTAAAGAGACGAGTAAAATTAAGCACAATGATTAATCACTAATACATCAAACAATGTTTAAAAACCTACTGTGGTCCTCGGCAACGGTGCCAAAAAATAGAATGCTTATTGTTCGTAACTACACACCCACTTATATACCGCAAGAGGACGGTGTACGATTGTAGCACTTTTTTCCCTTGAATTGAGCATTATAAGGTTTATCGAATCCACTGAGACCTTAGGGATAATTAAACAAAGTTAACAGTAAAGGATCTAGTCAAATCTACTGTCGATTTTAGGTTGAGGGGAGACTGGCCAGCACAAAAGTGCGCCAGACAGTAAATCTATTGTTGCGCCGATCGGTGCAGGTGTTGAGCTGATCGGCACACTGGTAAAACTGTCGTCGCGCCGATCGGCGCAAGTGTTGAGCAGATCGACACAATGGTGGATCTAAGCCAAAGTGCGCCAGATACCTTGTAAGCCTAAGCTGTCTAGTGAGTAGCCAAGTATCTACTAGTGAGATCATAACTAGAAAGTCTAATCAAATAGTATCATAATGGGTAATTACATAGATTAGTGAAAACCTATAATGAATAAGACCACCCTGCTTTCTGAGCGGCTCCCGATTTGTCACTGCCAAGAGAAACCCTTAATTGCACGAGTATCTTACCCTACTCAACTATCCAATAGTGCTGCGCATGTTTAGTGCTGTCACCACTAAACCACACTTTTTAGCATCACCAAGCAACCATAATCAATACAATGTCCGAATACTATCCTAATCATCACGATTAAGATAATATCTACTTACTTAGCCTAGAACTAAGCAATTGGAATAAGCACATGCATGATTACAGAATCAAGATAGAAAAATCACCAAAACCATCATCAACATATTCAATCATCCTTGAGATACATGGAGTAAGATTCATCCCAGTCGAGATGGCCTACATTGATGGATCAACTCTCAACACCAATGGTTCTTGAAACTCAACTAGAGATCTATTCTAACGGGGCAAGCCCCGGTGGCTCTAACTCACGAATCTATTGTCCCTCAGTTGCCTCCTTCATGTCCCTTAGCCGCGGCCAGGGGTTACAATTATTAATAGAGGTTCTACTCGTAGAGGACTCGATTTCTAGCAAATAAGGCGGTTGCGCCGATCGGTGCAAGCCATGTCTTCTCTGGTTTCTCCTCCGAGTTGGTTCCCCTGTCTTCCACACCTGCCATGTGGGCCTTTTCCTTCGAGATAAAGTCTTGTACTGTATGTTGAGATCTTGAGGTTTCATAAATCTTCTAGGCAAATATATTCAAGTGTCTTGCACAGATAAACTTCCATAAACATGTAGAATGGGACTCGGTCATTTCTAAGGGCCAAAACACCCTTGCGCTGATCGGCTCATGGACTGCGCCGATCGGTGCACTGGGCTTCTTTAGTGCTTTTCATCAGTTCTGGATTCCTGTCTTCTCTAGTTGTTGGTGGTTCCTATGTACCCATTTTATATGCCAATAACCACAAATATCATACCACATTCTCATCATAATCATGTTTTACCTCTAATATTAATCATTGTAGAAATAGGTAAAAAGATGACAAAATGGCTCTTATATGAGAAGTACCGATATGAAGCCTGACTCGCCGTGCAAGGAAGGCTTCCCACTAGCCCATAAAGCTTACAAGACACACCTGGAAGTTCATGAGGTCCCATGTGCAAGCCCAAGGTCGAGGCCCAATGCCTAAGGATTTCTAGAAGGTTTATCCGGAGGGGAAGTTCAATTCACGGAGTCCAGAAACAGCACTATATTGTCACGCAATTTCGGAGCCCAAGACTTAGTCAAATAGGAAATCTCAGAATACCTCAGTTGAAGATCTCCTCGAGAGCTTTCCGAAACATATATGATTTGCATTTATTGGACTCCAGAGCTGGGAGATATGGGCCCCGCAAGGCAGGCTGCGTAGAGGAATCAGAATCAGGACAGATATTTTGGTATCGCAATTTTGGGTATCTAAACGTCCGAATCTGAGGATCGAAATAATACCAAAGCTGTAGATCTTTTCACGGTCTACTAGATAGAGTCTAGGTTTTCTTTATTTGGACTATGGAAGCGTCGGTTATGATTAACGTAAGTTGGTGCAGTTTATGGAAGGTACGAAACCGACTTGGATTCAATCTCTATTTGCTAAACTTGACGGCCAAGCAAGGGAGAACGTGAACAGAGGCTATTTAACACACATATGACGTCCAAGACAGAGGAGGACGAGGAAAGGGAGGTGATCAAGACATAGGAGCCGCTGCACATCGCCGAGAGGCCGCCGGAGTTGAAGAGCCACCAAATTGAGAGATGTAGTCTAGTCGGGTAGGGACCCTGCGTGGTGCACTACACTGGAGCTAGGAGAAGTAGAGCCATGTACATTAGAAGTCGTCAACGATGCATCATGGCTGTGCCGATCGGCGCACCAGTTGAGCCGATTGGCGCTCCTCTGGCGATGATGAATATTGGTACAGTTATCTATATCTATGTTATCTTTCTTGATTCTGCCCTTGGTTGCTTGTTGAGTCTCTTTCGGTGAATTCAGTCTATGTGGTGTACTTAATATCTATCTATTCCCATTAGTGTAAATTGTAATTACACTTTTGCTCATCGCATAGTGCAAGAAACCAGTGGGGAGCTAATAGCCTTCGCATGTGACAAGCCGGGGTGAACGAAACCACCATATCTTGTAGAATACTAAGTTTATCGTTCGAGTCAATGAAGTGCCAAGTAAGCTATGATTAAGATGATAATGATTACTGCTTTAGTGCCGATCGGCACACTAGTTGTGCCGATCGACACATCCTTTCTTCATGTACTAGATGCAAATAGGCTAACTCCAGGTGTTCCTCTTTGGTCGATGTGTATGCTCCTATAACCCCTTTTACTAGGTAAGCCTTTACGCCGATCGGCGCACCTGTTGAGACGATTGGCGCAACCTTCAATTTTCACCACTTTTCATGCTCACGTATGTGCAATATGTACTTCATGCTAGGATTGATTTGTTAGGCGAAATAGTAAACTCTAAACATTGTTCTGTTGCTGATCCCTGTGGATTCGATTAAACCTTGGAATACTCCAAGGGAAAAAGTGCTACAATTTACACCATCCTCTTGTGGTATATAACTGGGTGCGTAGTAACGACCAACACCAGTATCGCTTTATTCACCAATTTTACCTGTGTCTGCAATAAAGCTCCAAAACAACGCATATACTAATATATAGGCAATATCATGGGTAAATGGCCTAAATTAGTATCAATTATGCTCTAATTGGGGTAATATTCACATATAAAAGGGGTACTTGGGGAGTGCCAACATCTTGTCATCTCCAAAGGTCACATACTTCTGGTGCTTCAAGGGAGTGAGGCTGGAGAACCACTTTGCATCTCCGGTCATGTGGCGCGAACACCCGGAGTTCATCATCCATTTGTTCTACAGGCCTCCACCTGCTGCCTACAAAGAGCGAGAAGGAAAAGTTGATGGCTTAGTGCTGGGGTTAGTCAAAAAGCATTTGGAAATTCAGCACTTAACCATATGACTGGTAGTAGTTATCACAGTTCTTTACACATTATCATTTGAACGTATGGGACGAGAACCATGATGGGGAAAACGTGGCCTGTCAAAGCGTCTCGACTCAAACCTTGGGTTGTGAGAATAGAATTCATCTATGTGAAAGCCAAATCCACGCGAGTGACGCTCACCACGATTGGGAAAACGTGGGACACCAAAGCGCTACTGCGCAAAGCCTCTGTTTCGTGAATCAAAGCCATATGAGGGATGACCTTGTCCACAATAGGCACAAGAAAAAGAGCGAGGCTGAAAGTCAACAAAATCATCATATAAAGCATCCGTAGTCAACTCAGCTTGCTTCCTCTCAATCCTCTTACGCCTATAACAGAATTCATCCAAGTGGCCCTTGCGACCACAAAACATGCAAATGTAGACACCCTTAGGATTAGGCTTGGTTTGCATGGCAGACTTTGGGTTGAAGAAGGGTTTTGGATTGGGTAGATAGTATATGTCAGTGGGTTTGATGGTGTTTTCCTCATCCTTGTAGCTGGAGCTAGGCACAAACTTACCCATATTCTCACTCTCCTTGTCAACTCTCTCAAATCCCAAGCCCAAGTTATAGGTTGACCTAGAGGCACTCTCCTTCACTCTTGCCAAATCGCTCTCAATCTTTTGCTCACTCACTAGGGTTCTCTGGAGCCTAGAAACAAGATAGTCATTTTCCTTAACTAGGACTTTGTTTTCCTCCCTAGTGATTACTAGCTTGTCCTTGAGGGTGACACACACTTCACACGGAGGTGGGAGAACTTTCGAGCGAGTCTCATGAAGCATCTTGGACTCAAGCTCCTTGACTTTGAGGGACTGAGCTTCCAACTCATCTATGAGCTTGGGGCACTTCTGACACGCACCCAAAAGAGTTGGCCTAGCTTTGAATTCCTCAAGCTACTTGAGGGCACTCTCAAGCAGACTGGCAACCTGAGCATGCACACTCTCCCTCTAACTCAGATCATTCATCACAACTTGACAAGACTCACACTCAGCAGCAATATCCACACAAGCAAGCTTAGACCTAAGCGAATCAATTTCATAATCAGCACTCTCCAACTTAGACTTAAGCTCTCTACTCTCATGAACGGCACTACAAAGCTTATCATCTTGCATGAGCAGAACATCGTGCAAATGATCAAGTTTAGAAGAGAGCTCATCAACAGTGGGAGGTACCTTGCTTGTGTCGGAGTCGGATCCAGAGTCGGTGTCGTGGTCGTTCCTTGCCATGAAGCAAAGCCCAGTGAAGTCATCCTTCCTCTTGACTCGTGGCTTCTCAACCTCCTCCTCCGAGCTTGTAAGGCCTTCGCTTGAGGTGAGGTCAACATCGCTCAAGGCGGGAACACAAGCGCGTGCAATGGCCTTGGCAAACTTCTAGGAGTTCTTGCCCTTCATGTACAAGCGGTTCTTCTTCTGCTTGAAGTCATCAGTGTTGTTGTCGCGGTACCCGACCTTCTTCTTCTTCTTGGGACAATCAGCGATAAAGTGTACTGGGTCACCGCACTTGAAGCAGGTTCTTGAACCACCTCTTCTTCTCTCCTTCCAGTTGTTGTAGAACTTCCTGAACTTCCTTGTGAGCAAGGATAGCTCCTCATCAGGAATGCACTCCATCTGTTCATCGGAAGCTGCAACAAGAGAAGACAGAGCAAACTCCAAGGAAGACTTGTCAAGTGAGGGGTTAGTTCCATAAGAAGCATCACTGTGACTACCCTTCTAAGAGCAAGAAAGCAAAGCCATGCTAGAAGCAGGAATAGCAAGATTAGGACGAGATTTCCTAGACAGTTCATGAGATTTCAGCTTGCTATACAGTTGCTCACAGTTCAGGTTGTTGAAGTCAGTAGTTTCTTCTAGAGCAGCAATTTTAACCCCCCAAACATTTTCATTAAGTGAGTACAACAGTTGCTTAGCTCTATCATTATCATTATACACAAGGTTACCACAAGCACGCAAGTTGCACACAATTGCCTCAAACCTACGAAAAGTGTCATCTAGTGACTCGCCAGATTTTTGTGCCAATGTTTGGTACTGTCTATTGTAAGAATCCTTACACATAGGCTTGACTTGATTGGTACCCTTGTGGTACGTGCAGATCTTATCCCAAATAGCATGAGTAGTGTCAAGATGTGCACCGCGATCATGTTCACTCCTACCAAGTGCAGAGAGCAGAATACTGAGAGCTTTGGAGTTGTTCTTATACCTGTGCAACTCACCTACTAGAGCGGTGTTGAGGTTGGTAGGTATGTTGTATTCTTGCTCGACGATGTCCCAGATAGCATGTCCTTGAGTCAGCAGAAAAGCCTTGGTCCGCGACTTCCAGTAGGGGAAGTCCTCTCCATCGATCATCCACAGCTTGACAGCACGTTTCTCCATGTCGCCTTCGAATCACAAAACTGGTGAAGGTCAACTAGTGATCAAACCGGCTCTGATACCAATTGAAGGACCGAGAAGGCGACTAGAGGGGGTTGGGGTGAATGGGAGCCAATTAAAATTCTCCAAGAGAACTTGGCCTATATCCCAGAAACAACCCAAGCCAACCTCCGAATCGATCACCAAGACTACACACACCAACTCGTGATGTACTATCCCTAGGAGTGATCAACCACAGCAAAGAAACACAGCGGAATAAAAAGGGAACAAGAAGCGCTCAAAACAGGTCAGAACTAGATTCTCATCGGCAGTGCCGATTGGCACTATCGGCGGTGCCGGTCACTCCTATCGGCAGTGCCGATGCGGGGTTCTCATAAGGTACAGACATGGTCCATCGGCAGTACCGGTGCAGGGTTCTGAAACCCACCGGTGGTGCCGGTCCCGGTCGTCGGCAGTGCCGATCGACCCCGATGAAATAGCAAAAACTTTTGGGATTAGGCAAGAACTTGGTCACAACCTAATCAAACAAACTCCAAATGATGCTATTTTTGGACAAGTGAATCCTCATCACAACACGATCCTAATCCTAGAAGATCAACTCAATTGGCTCAAGGAATCATCACGATTTTCAGATCTTATGCCAAGAACAATAAAAAGGGGAAACTTGAGAAATCCTTCAAATTGAAGGTGCTAGAGCTATTGATTCGATCAAGGATCCATAGAGGATTGTTCTAGCTCATCCTAGCAACAAGTTCCTCAAGAAATCTGAGCCAAAAACTCATCCAAAAATGAGATTGAAATCACAACGAAAATAGCTCCAAAAATAGAGAAAAAGGGAATTTCGGGATTCAAGGAAAGAGGGAAATCTTGAGCACGAAGATACTTCTCATATAATGGAATGGTGCTTACAAGATCCAAGGATACAAGGCTAGGAAGCCAACATCTTCCTCCCACTATTTGGAAGAGCAAGAGATGTCTCTTACACACCCACTACTCTCCACTAAAACATGAAGTCCTCTCCTAGCACTTTGAATAGAACCCTAACATAAGGCTAATGGAAAGAGAGGCACCTCATCCACCAGCCCTACATCTTCTTATATAGGCCTAGGGTCTATTGTCCACATGAAAACTCTACACTTGACCTACATAACACACCCACCTACCACCAGGGGCATAACTATCCATCTTTTTCCTCGTCGCCCGAGTGCCATCGAGTCCTTCACAACTTTGCTTGCCCTTGACGCAAGCTCTGTGATGGTGCCACGTGCACCTCCAATCGCAGCCATCGGTTTTGAGGCCCAAACCGGGAAACCGCCTTGCACGCTTCTCAAAGCATGACTTCACGATGTCGACATGTGTCACCTTGTTCTGCAATCCAGACCACCGGCAAGTCTCTCCTAGTCCCTATCCATAGGCCCCCCTTGTCACTTGCACCGGTATCCCGCTCGCTGTTGGTCGTTACTACGCACCCACTTATATACCGCAAGAGAATGGTGTACAATTGTAGCACTTTTTCCCTTAGAGTATTCCAAGGTATTATCGAACCACTAAGACCTTAGGGATAATTAAACAAAGTTAACAGTAAAAGATCTAATCAAGGCTACTGTCAAGTTTAGGTTGTATGAAGGGGAGACTGGCCAGCGCAAAGGTGCGCCAGATAGCAATTCTGTCATTGCGCCGATTGGCGCAGGGTTGAGCCGAGGGGCACTGTTGCAGATCTAAGTTGTTGAGCCGATCGACGCAGGTGTTGAGCCGATCAGTGCTGTTGCGGATCTAAGTTGTTGAGCCCATCGGCGCAGGTGTTGAGCCGATCGGTTCACCAGCGAAGTTGAACTAGAGTGCAAGTTAAAGCCAAAGCTAAAACTATTCAGTGAGTAGCCAGATATCTACTAGTGAGATCGTAACCAGATAGTCTAATTAAACAACATCATAGTGGATAATTACATGAATCAATGAAAACTTATAATGAATAAGACCACCCTGCTTTCCGAGCGGCTCCCTATTTATCGCTGCCGAGAGGAAACCCTTAATCACGCGAGTATCTTACCCTACTCAACTATCCAATAGTGTTACGTAGGTTTAGTGTTGTCACCGCTAAACCACACTATTGGTATCATCAAGCAACCATAATCAATACAATGTCTGAATACTATCCTAATCACCTTGATTAAGATAATATCAACTTACTTAACCTAGAACTAAGCAATAAGAATAAGCACATGCATGATTATAGAATCAAGATAGACAAATCACCAAAACCATCATCAGCATATTCAATCATCCTTGAGATACATAGAGTAAGATTCATCACCGTCGAGATGGCCTACCTTGACGGATCAACTCTTGCACCAGTGGTTCTTGAAACTCAACTAGAGATCTATTCTAACGGGGCAAGCCCGGTGGCTCTAACTCACGAATCTGTTGTCCCTCTGTTGCCTCCTCCTTGGGTTACTGATCGCGGCTAGGGGTTGCAAGTATATATAGGGGTTCTACTCATGAAGGACTCGATTTCTAGCAAATAAGTCGGTTGCGCAAGCCGTGTTCTCACTGGTTTTTGCTCTGAGTCAGTTCCTTTGTCTTCCACAGGTGCCATGTCGGCCTTTTCCTTCGAGATAAAGTCTTGTACCGCACATCGAGATCTTGAAGTTCCATAAATCTTCTAAGCAAATATATTCAATTATCTTGCGCCGATAGACTTCCATAAACATTAGATAAACTTCCATCAGAATGGGCCTTGGTCACTTCTGTGGGCCAAAATACCCTTGTGCCGATCACCTCATGGGCTGCACCAATCAGCGCACTGGGATTCTTTAGTGCTTTTCATTGGTTCTGGACTCCTGTCTTGTCTAGCATCATTTTAATAGCCAATTTTACCTGTTTCTGCAATAAAGCTCCAAAATAACACATATACAAATATATAGGTAATATCATAGGTAAATGACCTAAATTAGTATCAATTATACTCCAATTGGGGTGATATTCACATATAAAAGGGGCACTTGGGAAGTGCCAACAGTTCCCCCACACTTAAACCTGTGGGACATATGTACCCGGCGTATTTAACCACTTGGCTAACTGGCCAAGTGGGCCGAGGGCTCGGGTATGGTGTATTCGAGCCAGAAGATATTTACTGAGGTACTTGTTTGAGTAAGCGGCAAGTTAGGTTAGCAGATATGTTGGATAGATAGAATTTGTTGTAACCGACTAAAAGATTACCATATAAATCCCTACCCTTCGGATATATAAGGAGGGCAGGGGGCCTTTGGCAAGAGACAGACTCGTATTGGAACCCTAATTCTAGTGCGAACCCTAGCAATACAGAAACACCAAACAGGACGTAGGGTTATTATCCTTCAGGAGGCCCAAACCTGTATAAACCTTGTGTCCTGTGTCTATTGATCTTTCATACTCATACCTAGATCTACTATCAAGAATATCTCTCGACAGTTGGCGCGCCAGGTAGGGGCAGCGTTGAGTGTAGCTTCGTTGAAATCAATGGCTTTCGTCGACATCAAGTTTCGCCCGGGAGACAAGATCTGCTTTGGCACCATCAGCCTCATCGCTGATCAGCACGAGAACCTTGTCAAGCAAGAACACGTGGCCCGCTCGATCGCTGCCACGGCCGATCAGAGCGATCCGGCCGGCCGATTCTCGCTTGGCCTCGACAATGTGGCGACAGCTTTCCAAGTGGAAGCCCTCTCGGGCGGTAACTCAACGTTGCCCGCAACGCCTCGATTGACAATCTTGGTCGAGTCGGGTTACACTACGATCGATCTCCCGGCTCATCACATGGATCAGTCGGACGAAGATCCCAAGTTTTTCGACAAATCAAGGTTCATTGTAGCAATCGACCTTGAAAGCGAGTCACTCCTAGACTTGATTGAAGGGCTGAGTGATTCAGAGAGTTGTTCCTCGGACTTCCACGAGGTATTTATGGTGGCACCTGCTACCTAGGGTTAAGCAGACGGCAAAACATCGGCGGATGCTGCCATACGCGGTACAGCGCCGCACATAGATGGACATAAAACCGACCTCGAAGATGGTGATCCAGATGCCACCACTCCTCCGCTTCGATGACCGGATGCTCAGCAGAGACCCCGAGTCATGCAAAACCTAGATATGGGAGACCTCACCTTAAAGCTTGATGGTGAAGACGTCTTCAAGACCCCCGCAGCACAACATCACGGCCGTGGCAACCCTCCTACAAACAATAGAGCCCCTATTCCAAGTCTCCCCAGAGTTGACACCTCAGGTCAACCAATTAAAAGCACACATCAGGGCCACGGCTGTACTGGAGATGCATGCGGCACGATCAACGCCGAGTAAATCAGTTTCTGGGGCCGCCAGTTCGGTACCCAGGGAGGATAGAAGAGACCGATAGCACTCCAACCGGGAGGCAACCCCGCCTACTATTCCCAGGCGCAGGCCCATTGCAGAGTACCATAATCGGCATCCGACCTACGCTATGGCATACCACCGCGTGATGCACGGGTCCGACTGGACAACAGATACCAGGAGCGTGACGACGCGGCCCGCCGAGAGTACGAAGATGAACGGCGCTAGCGCGGTTATGTTGACTATGAACATGACAACAGGCGGCAGCCACATAGAGACGATCATTACCGTGATCGACGGGACGATGGCCACCGCGATGATAGATCTCGCCGAGAAGCCGGCCGCGAACGAGAACGGACCCCGGCCACCGACGATTATGACGAGGAGGCTGGCATCCGAGCCTTCACTCGGGAACTTTGAACCGTCAGCTGGCCGGTCGGCATTGAGAAGTATGACGGCAAGACGGACCCGCGCGACTGGCTTCACGTCTATTCGACAGTCATACGAGCTCCCAACGGTGACAGCTTTGTCATGGCCAATTACTTGCATGTTTGTCTAGCCCCAGCGGCAAGAACCTGGCTCACTAATCTGCCCGACAACTCTATCACCTCCTGGGCAGATCTCTGTCGGCAGTTCGTGGCCAACTTTCAAGCCACCTTCGACAGGCCAGGGAATCACTGGGAACTCGACCGGATCAAGCAGCGGGACCGGGAGCCACTTTGAGAGTACATCCAACACTTCTGTCGAGTGAAGAATACCATCCCTAACATCTCGGATGCTCAAGTTGTTGCCGCCTTCCAAGGAGGACTCTGCGACGACGATCTAATAAAGAAGATTGGGAGGTTGGATGCTGCCGGCGGACTATCAGCCAAAGAACTGTTCACTATGGCCGACAAACATGCTGCTTGGAATTCGGCTCTATTCCATGTTTGCCAGTACAAGGAGGCGACCCCAAGGAACCAGTCAGGTCTGTCCGATTACAACAAGGACGATGATGGGAAGCGCAAGCAAGACCGAATGGTGGCCAACACCGAGCGCCCGACCAGGAGGAAACCAGTCACTCAGGATGACTTCGACAAGATGCTCGATGGCCCTTGCCTGCTACATGATGGAGCCCACAAAGCCAAGGAACATCCCTGGATCCCCAAGGGTGGCAGGAAGGACTCGGATATGGATAACCAAGACAAGGATAAGGAGGACTTCCAAGACCCCGAACACGAGGTCAATTACATTTGTGGCCGGTCTACGGCAGACTCAAAGCGCCAGCAGAAGATCCTCTACAGAGAGGTTCACTCGGTCTCACCAGCGGTACCTCAGTATCTATGATGGTTAGAGGTTCCAATTACTTTTAATTGGTCCGACCATCAAGATCACATCCCCAGGCCTAGGAAATATCCCTTAGTGCTAACGCCGACTGTTAACCGAGTCTGGCTAAATCAGTACTGGTAGATGGTGGTAGTAGTTTGGACATCCTCGTTGTGAAAACCTTCAAGGAGCTTGGCATACCCTTGACCGACCTCAAGCCAAGTCGATCGCCGTTTCATTGTGTCATCTCGAGCATGCAAATAGCCCCTCTGGGACAAATCACTCTGCCTGTGACTTTCAGCACTCAGGAGAACTACAGGACGGAGCACATTACCTTCAAGGTCGCCGACCTCGACTCTACTTATCACGCCATTATAGGGCGGCCAGCCATCGCCAAATTCATGGCGGTACCTCATTATCCTTATATGATGATGAAGCTGCCAGGACCAAACGGAGTCATCTCACTCCACTCGGATGCGCGGTCCTCATACGACTACGACAAAGCCAGTTGTGAGTTGACCGAGAAGATAGTAGCAGCATCGGAGCTGGCCGAGTTGAAGGAAGCGATTGCAACAACGGAGGAGGCCATGCTTGACCCTGCTCCTAGGAAGGCGCTGAAGACTACGCTACAAGCGGACGCCATGGAGTCCAAGAAGATTAGCCTAGATGATAGTGATGTTTCCAAGACCACCAATATCAAGGTCAATTTAGGTCACAAATAGTAAAGCGCGCTCATCCTTTTTCTTAGAAATAATAAAGATATATTTGCATGGAAGCCTTCTGACATGCTAGGTGTTCCAAGGGAAAAGGCTGAGCACAAACTTCACGTCCGCAGAAACGCCAGGCCGGTAAGGCAACTGTTTAGATGATTCTTGCAAGACCAAAAAGATGCGATTAGGAAAGAAATCAGACGACTATTGGCAGCCGGTTTTATTAAAGAAGTTTTCCACCCCGACTGGTTGGCCAACGTAGTTCTGGTGCAGAAGAAGAATAAGGAGTGATGGATGTGCGTGAATTACACCGGCCTTAACCAAGCCTATCCGAAAGATCCGTTCACCCTCCCACGTATTGATCAAGTGGTTGATTCGATGGCTGAATGCGCTTTGTTGTGCTTCTTAGATGCCTATTCAGGGTACCATTAGATTCCCTTAAACCAATCCGACCAGCTCAAAACCTTGTTCATCACGCCGTTCTGAGCCTTCTGTTACACAACAATGCCATTTGGCCTGAAAAACGCTGGTGCCACCTACCAGCGAACTATGCAGTGATGTTTGGACAACCAGATAGGAAGGAATGTTGAAGCTTACGTAGATGACATGGTAATCAAGACTCGGCTCTCCACCGACTTGATATCTGACCTAGACAAAACATTTGGTAACCTTCGAAAGTACAATATGAAGCTAAATCCGGAAAAATGCATCTTTGGGGTCCCATCTGGAAAATTACTTGGTTTTCTGGTATCACACAAAGGGATTGAAGCTAATCCAGAAAAGGTAAATGCCATATTACAAATGGGACCTCCACATTCACAAAAAAGACATTCAAAAGCTCACTGGCCGTATGGTGGCGCTCAGTCGGTTTGTATCACGACTCGGCGTTCGAGGGTTGCCCTTTTTTCGCCTATTCAAGAAGCAAGAATCATTCATCTGGAATGATGACGCACAGAAGGCCTTGGATGATTTTAAGGCTTACATTAGTGGTCCTCTGGTCTTAGCTCCCCCAGAGCCAAAGGAACCTTTGCAGCTGTACATTTCCGTAACCATACACGTTGTCAGTACTGTGCTGGTGGTGGAACGGGCGGAAGATGGCAAGGCTCAAAAGGTGCAACAACCAGTTTATTTCATCAGTGAGGTCTTATTAGAATCCAAGATACGATATTTCCAGCTTTAGAAATTAATTTATGCATTACTGATGACATCTCAGAAGTTGAAGCATTACTTTGAGGATCACCCAATTGAGGTCCACACATCGTTTGGCCTAGGCGAATTGCTGCACAACAGAGAGGCCACTAGGAAAATCGCCAAATGGGCCATCGAGCTCGGATCATATGATATCACCTTTAAGTCACGTGACTCGATCAAAGGTCAAGCTTTGTTGGACTTCGTCATCGAGTGGACAGAATGTGAGTTACCTCCCGACCCACAAGAATTATGCTATTGGAGAATGGCGTTTGACAGATCCTTACAACTAGAAGGTGCCAGAGTAGGAGTCATATTGACATCTCCTGACAGAGCCAAGTCGCGGTATGTTCTTCGAGTACACTTCCGTGCCTCTAACAACGCTACAGAGTATGAGGCGCTATTACATGGACTTCGGACAGCTATCTCACTCGGTGTCCAAAGGATTAGTGTTTCTGGTGACTTGGCGCTAGTTATAAATCAAGTAACGAAGGAGTGGTGTTGTTCCCACGAAAGCATGACAACCTACTGCATCGAACTTCGGAAGCTCGAAAACAAGTTTGATGGCATCGAGTATAAACATGTTATGTGCAAGTATAACAAAGAGGCGGACGAACTGGCCAAACTTGGGCCTAGTAGATCCAAAATACCTGACGGAGTATTCCTCGATGATCTGCATAAGACATATGTACTAACCCAGCAAACTATGGAGCAGCCGGCACTAAAGACCGGAGCAACACCACATGTAGCCATCATTGAGGTAGATTGGTGCACTCCCTTCATTGAGTATTTGGATCGTGACATACTACTAACCGACAAAGACGAAGCCCTTCGAATTATTCGCAAGTCGTGTTCCTATTGTATAGTTGACCATCACCTGTATAAGCGAAGCCCACATGGGGTACTTATGAAATGCTTATCTCAAGATGAAGGCAGAGCTATATTAGGAAACATCCACGCTGGTATTTGTGGGAATCATGTAGGCCCATCCACAATTGTGGCCAAAGCAATGAGGCAGGGGTTTTACTGGCCGACTGCGGGTGCTGATGCCAAGGAAATCGTTCGAAAATGTGGAGGTTGTCAGTTCTTTGCATGCCAAATGCACGTACCCGCCATAGATCTTCAAAATATCCCAATAACTTGTCCGTTTTTAGTATGGGGCTTAGATATTGTTGGACCCTTCATGAAGGCTCAAGGGGGTTTTACTCACCATTTCGTAGCAGTGGACAAGTTCTCTAAATGGATTGAAGCAAAGCCAGTCGGCAAGATTTCGGAAAAAAGGCCATCGAGTTCATGACTGAAATAGTCACTCGGTTCGGTGCCCCACACAAGATCATCACTGACAACGGTACTGAATTCACAGCAGAGGAGTTTAAAGAGTTTGCGGGCCGAGTCAGCTTTAAGATTGGCTGTGCCTCGGCCGCCCATCCATAGAGCAATGGCCAAGTTGAGAGGGCAAATGGCCTCCTGCTTTCTAGAATTAAGCCTCATATATTTGATCGGCTGGAAAAGTACGCTCGACGGTGGCTTCGAGAATTGCCATCTGTGCTGTGAGGACTTAGAACCAATGTAAGTCGTGCCACCGGGCACTCCCCTTTTTCTCTGGTTTATGGCTCGGAAGCCATGTTACCAACCGAGATTCTTTTTGCCTCCCCCCGTGTGGTAGCGTATGAAGAAAAAACCTCCAACGACCATGTCGAGAGATATTCTTGATAGTAGATCTAGGTATGCGTATGAGTATGAAAGATCGATGGACACACGAGACGTAAGGTTTAGACAGGTTCGGGCCTCTCGGAGGATAACAACCCTACGTCATGTGTTCTATAGTGTATTATTCGGGATGATCCCTTCGAAAGAGCCCCTACCCCTCCTTATATATCTGGGGGGAAGGGTTACATGGTAAGTGTCTTAGTTAGTTACAACATGATCTCTGACTAGGACTCTATTTCTAACTTTCTATCTCTAGTATTGACTTCTCGTGTACTCCAAGTAACAATCCGAGTAGTTATCTTCATGGGTCTTTATCTTTATTGGACCCTGGCCCACTCGGCAATATATCCGAGTGACGAGGTATCCCTGGTATATACATACAACAGTAGCCCCCAAGCACTTCCTGTATTGAATTGTCGTCTTGGTTTGCCTCGACATCTTATGAAATTGGGAAGTGCTTTTTCTATTTATTCTTATTCATAAATCCCTAAAAAAGATATAGCCTATGCATGTAGCCCCCAACTCAAAAGATTGTTAAGGCTACACCGAAGCAACTTTTGAGTTATCAAAAAATATCCAATTAACCTTGTCCCTCCACAGAAAAGGGCATAATAAGGTCTGAATCTTCCGATTTTGTCTTAACAGACTCCATATTTGGCACAATTCTCTTACTCGCCGAGTGATTCATTACCAATTTAATATTTACATCCCTAATGCTGAAGTGCCCATAATCTGAATGATTAACGACAAATTTCAATTGTCATAGCCCCCAAGATTGGTGATGTATCAATAATAATAATACAACATGGAAACGCAGCCCCCAAGATTGGTGCCGAGATAATCCGAGTGATTTACCTCATAATTTCGAAAGGTATCATTTCCAAGGCTGAAGCTACAGTAATCCAAGTGATTTACCTTAGAATTTTGGAAGGTACCATTTCCAAGGCTGAAACTACAGTAATCCGAGTGCTTTATCATGAAATCTCGGAAGGTACAATTTCCAAGGCTAAAACCACAACAATCCGATTAATAAAACTGGACTTAACAGATTACGAAAAGCCTCAGCCCAATAGGTCATCTAGCCCTTATAAAAAGGGCCTCCAAACAGCCGCACCCCTTCGTCCTCATTTCACTGCCACCGCCTTCTTGCGCCCACAAACCCTAGATCTCAAGAATCCGTTTCCACCCCAAAGCTCCACGCATCTGCTTCCCACCGCACTCAAACAAGAACGATGGCCCCGAAGCGCACCCGCCAAAGCTATAAGGCACAATCCCAGAAGCAATCTTCCCCTGAGAAGGGCGAGGAAGAAGAGCCAATTTTCGACATCCCTGCCGCCATCAAGGAGTTCCCCGTGTCAACCATGGATTCAGAGAAAATCAATAGACTGGTGATTGATGGCGTGTTGCAGGATCATCAGACCGGAGAATGGATCGAGGCCATAGGTCAGAAATTTCCTCAACCTCCTATCAACCAAATCACGGTTTTCCCCTCCTTTTTCTATCGTGGATTTGGGATCCCTTGTTGCGACTTCTTTCGTGGTCTTCTGTTCTTCTATGACATCAATCTTGTCAATCTAAATCCAAATTCCATCTTACATATTGCTATCTTCATCCACCTGTGTGAGGTGTTCTTGGGGATTTATCCTCATTTTGATACCTTTAAAGAACTATTTGTCTTGAAATCAAACATCAATAATGTTATAGGAGGGGCCGGATTCCAACTAAGAAATAAATCCAAATACGTTGATGTACCACTTTCATCAACGAACAAAGGTTGGCACGCAGACTGGTTTTACCATGGAAACCATGCTCCACCTTTGTCAGAGACTACGGCAGAAGCCCCCAAGCAATGACCCGAATGGACAGCAAAGGCCCATCCAAACAAAAAGTCTCAAGTTGATGCCAATTAGAGCACATTGCCTATCTTAAGTGCCAAGGTTATATTGGCGTACATGTTGCCGCAAGCTTTATATATCGCCGCGTGTAGCCTATTAAAAAACATCATGTTCCTAGATGGAAGTTTGAACTTGGTTCAGACTCCACCATGGAAGTGCCAGAGACATTGTCAGAAAGGGAATTAACATTGCGGCTGGAAAACATACTTTCTTCACTCCTTGGTTGGACTCCAGGTAGTGCGAAATGTGGACATCATTCCAAGACTGGGAGGAGTTCAGTAAGTTATCCACTTCTGTGCTTAAAAAGTCAATACTTCATGCATTATGTTCAGTAATGAATAATACATAACATATATTGTAGAACCTTGATGTATACATGTCCAACCCCCCTCTGCCGCCAATGCCGCAAAAGAAATCTCCCACTCAACCATCAACTCCCAAGCGCCGCAAGGCGCATATTGAAGATTCTGATGAAGAAGAATCGCTGGCTAAAAGAATAGCCAGACTTCAAGCAGAGGCAAAGAAGAAGACTCCAGAGAAAACCTCCACCACTCGGCAAGCCGTGGATGATGAAGGGCAAAATTGGTCGAGTGAAGCTAGCAAGGCAGGCTCCCATGAGATGGCGCCAGTCATGACAGGCGCCCCAAGGCCAACCAGCCCCCCAGCAAGAGTGTTAGGCATTAAATTCAAACGCCACTCAAGGTAAACAAATCAATATAACTTAATGCTTAACTATCCATTTGTGTTAAATATGTAATTTTTGTCTAATTGGCAGGTCATCCGTGCGGTCGTCTTTTGAAGAAGCTCTGGTACAAAGTCCAGCTCCCGAAAAAGCCCAGGAGAGACCACTGGCCGGGTCATCCAAAGATGATGTCCCAGACCACTCGACAAAGAAACCGAGTGAAAAAAATGCACCCGAATCCACTAAGCCAGAAGATAACCAAGCGAAATCACCCAACATCCCAGACCTGAATACATCTGAGATGGCAACGGGTGCTGATACTCCTGCCTCCACTGAGCCCGAAGAGCCATCACTGGTTTTGAATCTATGCCAGAGCCAACATATGAATATCCAATTGGTCCGGAGGAAAATGTCACACCGACTCCTATTCACCGAGTGGTAAGAGAAGGTGCCTCAGACAAGCCAACACCGACTAGATCAATATATCATATTGGCCAATTTTCCATCGCCAGATTTGATGAGTCGGCAGAGCAAGCGGATTTGAAACATTTTGGAGAACAAACTGAAAAAGCCTATCGTTCCTTCCAGGTATTCCATCCTTTTTGTCAATAATAATCATCATTCCTGGTTATGAAATTTCAAACATATAATTTTCCATCATTGCAGGCTCTGAAAACTCATATGGCCAACAAGAACAAGCTTCTACAACTTGTCGAAAGGCATTGTGCTAAAGCCGTCGATTCAGAAGAACAACTTGCCAAAGAGAGACTGGAAGTAGGGCGCTTATCAGTAGCACTAAAAGCCCGTTCATCTCAAGTTGATGAACTTCAATTCGAGCTACAAGGTATGAGACCAATATAGCTTATACCTCACACATTATCTGTGTGACATGAACATTGAACCTCGTCCATAAAGAAGCATCGCGGTCACTGGAATTGAGACAAAAACAAGATGCCCAGGCAACCGCTCAAATTGCAAGTCTTGAAGGCCGTATAAGAGAACTAGAGTCATCTGCCGAAGCTCTTGAAACTTTGAAGTCCGAGAATCAAGAGTTATAGAAGCAGATCCAGGACTCGGCATAGATCAAGAGGAATTTTGAAAACCTAAAAGACGATCTCAAAACAATGCAGGAAAAACAAAATTCGTGGAAGAAAAGAGGTGAATGTAAAAATGATTATACCTATATGTACAGGAATATATTTATGCACTAAAATGTTTGTTACTAACAGGCGCTGAAGAAATAAAAAAAAGCAAAAAAGAAAGGAACATAAAGCTGGAAACCGAAGTTATCAAAGCTGAGAAGATCTTTAAAAAGGCTGTGGATGAGCTAAACCAATTCCAAAAAGCCTTCAATAAAATTGAAAAGCAAAAAGAAGAATATAAGGAAAAAGTCGCCCCCCTTGAGGCTGAGAAAATAGAAGCCAAGAAACGCCTAAGACGTAAATGGTTATTCAACTAATACCTTGATATTGAATTTCATTGTGCTAGACATATATGATTATTGTGCTCCTGTAGGATCAAAAAGGTCCTATTAGCTATTGCAGAAGAAATTTATAGAGGGTGATGAAAACCTTCGATGGTCTCTTGCAGCTCTTCAGAAGGATGCAGAGGTGGTCGCCCAATACATATATCCTGAAGAAAAACCACCTCCATGTCTAGACCTGTTGATGAGGCTACAAGGGGCACCCGGCCAACTGAAAGAACATGTTTGACATGTTGCAGAGCTAGCCGGTGCATAGGTTCTGGCAATTGCAAAGTCCCACATCCCCAACATAGAGTTAGATGTGGTAGCCGAAGGCTTCCATGAAGATTTCTCTGATGAACAATGTGAAGCTCTCGTGGCTGAGGCGCAAAAAACAGCTCACATATTAGCCAACCAGATAGAGCTAGATCCTTTACCTAAATTGTAGAAAAATATAGAGCTTGAAATACTGTGTTACAACTCTGATATCGTAATATAATCAATGTTCGATAGATTGCTAAGGTCTAGATTCATTACCAGTATTGTAATGAATTCTTGGTTCGCGCTGCTTCGTATATGTAATGTATGAACTCGTGTTAAACACTCACAACTAATACACAACTCATGTCAGCCCTCTAACCAATGCTCCCAATAATCGATATGAACCATGGAGACTAAGAACTCACTCGGTCAAGCATATGCGAATTAGGAGAATTGCCTTGGTCCCTAACGGACGGCAAGAACCCTGGGGACTAAGTAACCCGCTTGGTCAACATGCACGAGTTAGGGTGATACCAAGTATCAGAATTTGAGTCATGATGTAAACAATAACAACAATTATTCACAGAAATCATAAATTGCAAAATCAAATATCATGTATATATATTTAATAATAGAAATACAATAAATTATAAATACTAAGTATAAAAATGACGTAGCTGTGAAACATTCTAGGAACTTTGAAGGTTTGATCCGTCCTCATTCATCAATCGATAGGCGCCTGGCCGAGTGATTTCCTTTACAATAAAAGGTCGTTCCCATAGAGGCGACAGCTTATGCTTGCCGACCTTAGACTGAATTTGCTTCAAAACAAGGTTGCCGATAGAAAAACCCCGTGTACGAACGTTTTTGTCATGATAACATGGCAAACTTTGCTGGTACTTTGCCAACCGAATTACGGTGGCATCCCGCTGTTCCTCCAACAATAACAAGTCGTCACACCTATAGTCGTTGGAGGTTTTTTCGTCATACGCTGCCACACGAGGGGAGGCAAAAAGAATCTCGGTGGGTAACATGGCTTCTGAGCCATAAACCTGAGAAAAAGGGGAGTGCCCGGTGGCACGACTTACGTTGGTTCTAAGCCCCCACAACACAAATGGTAATTCTCGAACCCATCGTCGAGCGTACTTTTCCAATCGATCAAATATACGAGGCTTAATTCAAGAAAGCAGGAGGCCGTTTGCCCTCTCAACCTGACCATTGCTCTGTGGATGGGCGGCCGAGGCATAACCAATCTTAAAACTGACTCGGCCCACAAACTCTTTAAACTCCTTTGCTATGAATTGAGTACCGTTGTCAGTGATATCTTGTGTGGGGCACCAAATCGAGTGACTATTTCGGTCATAAACTCAATGGCCTTCTTTGCCGAAACCTTGCCGACTGGCTTTGCTTCAATCCATTTAGAAAACTTGTCCACTGCTACGAAAAGGTGAGTAAAACCCCCTTGAGCTTTCATGAAAGGTCCAACAATGTCTAAACCCCATACTGAAAATGGCCAAGTTATTGGTATATTTTGAAGCTCTGTAGCAGGTACGTGCATCTGACGAGCGAAGAACAAACAACCATCACACTTTTGGACAATTTCCTTTGCATCAGCGCCGGTGGTCGGCCAATAAAACCCTTGCCTCATTGCTTTGGCCGCAATTGTGGATGGGCCTGCGTGATTCCCACAAATGCCAGCGTGGATGTTTCCTAATATAGGTATGCCTTCATCCTGAGACAAGCATTTCATCAGTATTCCATGCGGGCTTTCCTTGTACATGTGATGGTAAACTATATGATATGAACGCGACTTGCAAATAATCCGGAGGGCTTCGTCTTTGTCGGTCGGTAATGTATCATGATCTAGATAATCAATAAAGGGAGCTCGCCAATCTACCTCAATGACAGCTACATGCGGTGCTACCCCCGCCTTTAGTGCCGACTGCTCCATAGTTTGCTGGGTTAGTACAGATGGCTTATGCAGATCATCAAGGAATACTCCATCGGGTATTTTAGATCTGCTAGACCCAAGTTTGGCCAGTTCGTCCGCCTCTTCATTGTACTTTCGCAGGACGTGTTTATACTCAATGCCATTAAACTTGTCTTCGAGCTTCCAAACTTCGATGCAGTAGGCTGTCATGCTTTCGTGGGAACAACACCACTCCTTCGTAACTTGATTTATAACTAGCGCCAAGTTGCCAGAGATGCATATCCTTTGGACGCCGAGTGACATAGCTGTCCCAAGACCGTGTAACAGTGCCTCATACTCTGCAGCATTGTTAGAGGCACGAAAGTGCATTCAAAGAACGTACCTTCCAGTTGTAAGGAGCCGTCAAATGCCCTCTTCCAATAGCAGAATTCTTGTGAGTCAGGAGGTAACTCACATTCCGCCCATTAGGCGACGAAGTCCGACAAAGCTTGACCTTTGATCGAATCGTGTGACTTAAAGGTGATATCATAAGATCCGTGCTCAACGGCCCATTTGGCGATTTTCCCAGTGGCCTCTCTATTGTGAAGCAAATTGCCTAGGCGAACGACGTGTGGACCTCAATTGAATGATCCTCAAAGTAATGCTTCAACTTCCTAGATGTCATCAATAATGCATAAATTAACTTCTAAAGCTGGAAGTACCGTACCTTAGATTCCGATAAGACTTCACTGACAAAATATACTGGTTGTTGCACCTTTTGAGCCTTGCCATCTTCCGCCCGTTCCACCGCTAGCACAGTACTGACAACGTGTTTGGTTGCGGAAATGTACAGCTGCAAAAGTTCCTTTGGCTCCAGGGGAGTTAAGACTGGAGGATGACTAATATAAGCCTTAAAATCATCCAAAGCTCTCTGTGCGTCATCATTCCAGAGGAATGATCCTTGCTTCTTGAGTAATCGAAAAAATGGTAAGCCTCAAACTCTGACTAAGTGAAGCCATACAACCGGTGAGCTTTTGAATGTCTTTTTGCGAGTGTGGAGGTCCTATTCGTAATATGGCATTTACCTTTTCTAGATTAGCTTCAATCCCTCTATGTGATACCAAAAAACCAAGTAATTTTCCAGATGGGACCCCAAAGACGCATTTTTCCGGATTTAACTATATGTTGTATTTCCGAAGGTTGCCGAATGTTTCATCGAGGTCGGATATTAACTCGGTGGAGAGCTGAGTCTTGACTACCATGTCATCAACGTAAGCCTCGACATTCCTTCCTATCTGGTTGTGCAAACATCGCTGCATAGTCCACTGGTAGGTGGCGCTAGCATTTTTCAGGCCAAAGGGCATTGTTGTGTAATAGAAGGCTCCGAACGGCGTGATGAACGAGGTTTAAGCTGGTCGGATTGGTTTAAGGGAATCTGAAGGTACCCTGAATAGGCATCTAAGAAGCACAACAGCGAGCATTCAACCGTCAAATCGACCACTTGATCAATTCGTGGGAGAGTGAATGGATCATTTGGATAAGCTTGGTTAATGCCGGTGTAATCCACACACATCCACCACTCCTTATTCTTCTTCCACACCAGAACTAGGTTAGCCAACCATTCGGGGTGGAAAACTTCTTTGATAAACCGGCTGCCAGTAGTCCGCCAATTTCTTTCCTAGTCGCATCATTTCGGTCTTGCGAGAATAGTCTAAGCCGTTGCCTTACTGGCTTGGCATTTTCGCGAACGTGGAGTTTGTGCTCAGCCTTTTCCCTTGGAACACCTGGCATGTCAGAAGGTTTCCATGCAAGTATATCTTTATTATTTTTAAGAAAAAGGATGAACGTGCTTTCCTATTTATCTCCTAAATTGACCCCAATATTAGTGGTCTTGGATACATCATTGTCGTCTAGGCTAATCTTCTTAGACTCCACAGCGTCCGCCTGTACCACCGTCTTCATCGTATTCTTCAGAGCAGGGTCAAGCATGGCCTCCTCCGCTGTTGCAATTGCTTCCTTCAGCTTGGCCAACTCTGATGCTGCTACTACCTTCTCGGTCAACTCACAACTACCGTTGTCGCAGTCATATGAGGTCCGCACATCCGAGTGGATTGATATGACACCGTTTGGTCCTGGTAGCTTCATCATCATATAAGGATAATGAGGTACTGCCATGAATTTAGCGATGGCTGGCCGCCCTATAATGGCGTGATACGTAGAGTCGAGGTCGCCGACCTTGAAGGTAATTCGCTCCGTCCTGTAGTTTTCCCGAGTGCCAAAAGTCACGGGCAAAGTGATTTGTCCTAGAGGGACTGTTTGCATGCTCGGGATCACACCATGAAATAGCGACCAACTCGGCTTAAGGTCCGTCAAGGGTATGCCAAGCTCCTTGAAGGTTTTCACAAAAAGGATGTCCAGACTGCTACCACCATCTATCAGTACCCGATTTAGTCAGACTTGATTAACAGTTGGTGTTAACACTAAGGGATATTTCCCAGGCCTAGGGATGTGATCCGGATGGTTGGACCGATCAAAAGTAATTGGAACCTCTGACCATCGCAGATATTGAGGTACCACTGGTGAGACCGAGTGGACCTCTCTGTAGAGGATCTTCTGCTGGCGCTTCGAGTTGGCCATACATCGGCCATGGATGTAATTGACCTCGCGTTCGGGGTCTTGGAAGTCCTCCTTGTCCTCGTCTTGGTTATCCTTATCTGAATCCTTTTTGCTGCCCTTGGGGATCTAGGGGTGTTCTTTGCAGACCTTCGAGGCGTGATGGACAAAATTTTTCAGCCTGAAATATTCCCTGGCTTTGTGAGCTCCATCATGCAGCAGGCAAGGGACATCGAGCATCTTATCGAAGTCATCCTGGGTGACTGGTTTCCTCCTGGTCGAGCGATCGGTGTTGGCCATCGTTCGTTCTTGCTTGCGCTTCCTATCGCCGTCCTTGCTGTAATCGAATGGACCCGACTGGTTCCTTGGGGTCGCCTCCTTGTACTGGCGAACCTAAAACAGTGTCGAATTGCCAGCAGCATATTTGTCAACCATAGTGAATAATTCTTTGGCTGACAGTCTGCCAGCGGCATCCAACCTTCCAATCTTCTTTATTAGGTCATCATCGCGGAGTCCTCCCTGGAAGGCAGCGACAACTTGAGCATTCGAGATGTTAGTCATGGTATTTTTCACTCGGTAGAAGCGTTGGATGTACTCTCGAAGTGGCTCCAGGTCTTGCTGCTTGATCCGGCCGAGTTCCCAGTGATTCCCTGGTCTGTCAAAGGTGGCTTGAAAATTTGCCACGAACTTCCGATAGAGATCTACCCAGGAGGTGATAGAGTTGTCAGGCAGATTAGTGAGCCAAGTTCTTGTTGCTGGGGCTAGGCACACATGCAAGTAGTTGGCCATGACAAAGCTATCACCTCTGAGAGCTCGTATGGCTGTCGAATAGACGTGAAGCCAGCCACGCGGGTCCGTCTTGCATCATACTTCTCAATGCCGACTGGCTTGAAGCCGACCGGCCAGCTGACGGTTCGAAGTTCTCGAGTGAAGGCTCGGATGCCAGCCTCCTCGGCATAATCGTCGGCGGTCGGAGTACGTTCTCGTTCGCGGCCGGCCTCTTGGTCATATCTATCATCACGGCGTCCCTTGTCCCGTCGATCGTGGTAATGATCTTCTAAATGTGGCTGCCATCTATTGTCATGCTCATAGTCGACATAACCGCGTCGACGTCGTTCATCTTCATACTCTCGGCGGGCCGCATCATTGCGGTCTCGGTATCTGTTGTCCAACCGAACCCGCGCATCACGTGGTGGTATGCCGTTGCGTAGGTCGGCGCTTGGATATCGATCATGGTACTCTACAATGGGCCTGCGCCTGCGCCCGGTTGGAGTGCTGTTAGTATCTTCTATCCTCCCTGGGCATAGAAGTAGCGGCTCTAGAGACTGATTTAGTTGGCGTTGACCGTGCCGCATGCATCCCCAGTACAGCCGCGGCCCTGATATGCGCTTTTAATTGGTTGAACTAAGGTGTCAACTCTGGGGAGACTTGGAACAGGGGCTCTATTGTTTGCAGGAGAGTTGCCGCAGCCATAATGTTATGTTGCGGGGTCTTGAAGACGTCCTCACCATCAAGTTTTAAGGTGAGGTCTCCCATATCCAAGTTTTGCACGACTCGGGGTCTCTGCTGAGCGTCCGGTCTTCGTAGCGGAGGAGTGGCGGCGTCTGGATCACCGTCTTCGAGGTCAGTTTCATGTCTGTCTACATGCGGCGCGGTACTGCGCGTGGCAGCATCCATCGATGTTTTGTCGTCTGCTTGCACCTGAGCGGCAGGTGCTACCATGAATACCTCGTGAAAATCTGAGGAACAACTCTCTGAATCACTTGGCTCTTCAATCAAGTCCAGGAGTGACTCGCTTTCAAGACCGATTACTGCGACGAATCTTGATTCATCGAAAAATTTGGGATCTTCGTCCGACTGGTCCATGTGATGAGCCGGGAGATCAACCATTGTGTAACCCGAATCGACCAAGCTTGCTAATCGGGGTATTGCGGACAACATTGAGTTGTCGCCCGGAAGGGTTTCCGCCTGGAAAGCTGTTGCCGCGTTGTTGAGGCCAAGCGGAGTCGGCCAACCGGATTGCTCTGGTCGATCGAGGCAGCGTCCGAGTGGGCCGCGCCCTCACGCTTGACGAGGTTCCCGTGTTGATCGGCGACGAGGCTAACAGTGCCAAAGCAGATCTTGTCTCCCAGGCGAAACTTGATGTCGACGAGAGCCATCGATTTTGACGAAGCTACCCTCAACGCTGCCCCTTCCTGGCACACCAACTATCGAGAGATATTCTTGATAGTAGATCTAGTTATGCGTATGAGTATGAAAGATCGATGGACACACGAGACGCAAGGTTTAGACAGGTTCAGGCCTCCCGGAGGATAACAACCCTACGTCCTGTGTTCTGTAGTGTATTATTCGGGATGATCCCTCCGAAAGAGCCCTTGCCCCTCCTTATATATTCGGGGGCAGGGTTACATGGTAAGTGTCTTAGTTAGTTACAACATGATCTCCGACTAGGACTCTATCTCTAACTTTCTATCTCTAGTATTGACTTGTCGTGTACTCCAAGTAACAATCTGAGTAGTTATCTTCATGGTTCTTTATCTTTATTGGACCCTGGCCCACTCTGGCAATATATTC
The DNA here is from genome assembly GCA_032690845.1 of Eleusine coracana subsp. coracana. Classification (NCBI taxonomy): domain Eukaryota; kingdom Viridiplantae; phylum Streptophyta; class Magnoliopsida; order Poales; family Poaceae; genus Eleusine; species Eleusine coracana. The sequence goes on along the minus strand of CM064430.1, from coordinate 36,125,547 downwards.
GAGTGACGAGGTATCCCTGGTATATACATACCACAGACCATAGATGTGATGACTTGTTGTTGTTAGAGGAGCAGCGAGATGCCACCTTAATTCGGTCAGCAAAGTACCAGCAAAGCTTGCGATGTTATCACGACAAAAACATTCGAACACGGGGTTTTTCCGTCGGCGACTTGGTTTTGAAGCAAGTTCAGTCTAAGGTCGGTAAGCACAAGCTGTCGGTTCCATGGGAAGGACCTTTTATTGTAAAGGAAATCACTCGGCCAGGTGCCTATCGATTGATGAATGAGGACGGGTCGGACCTTCAAAGTTCTTGGAATGTTTCATAGCTACATCATTTTTATGCCTAGTATTTATAGTTTATTGTACTTCTATTATTGAATATATATACATAATGGTCATGAAATCTGATTTTGCAATTTATGATTTCTATGAATAATTGTTGTTATTGTTTAAGTCATGGCTCAAATTCTAATACTTGGTATCAACCTAACTCGCGCATGTCGACCAAGCGGGTTACTTAGTCCCTAGGGTTCTTGCCGTCTGTTAGGGACCAAGGCAACTCTCCCAATTCGCATATGCTTGACCGAGTGTGTTCTTAGTCTCCATGGTTCATATTGGTTATTGGAAGCGTTGTTTAGAGGGCTGACATGAGTTGTGTATTGGTTGTGAGTGTTTAACATGAGTTCATACAATACATATACAAAGCAGCGCGACCCAAGAATTCATTACAATACTGGTAACGAATCTAGACCTTAGCGGTCTATCGAACCTTAGTTATATTACAGTAACAGAGCTATAATACAATATTTTAAGCTTTACAATTCCTTACACTTTGGGTAAGGGATCTAGCTCTATCTGGTCGACTAATATATGCGCTATTTTTTGCGCCTCAGCCACGAGGGCTTCACATTTCTCGTCCGAGAGATCTTCATGGAAACCCTCGGCCACCACATCTAACTCTATGCTATGGATGTGGGACTTTGCAATTGCCAGGACTTGTGCACCGGCCAGCTCTGCAACATGTCAAGCATGTTCTTTTAGTCGGTCGGGTGCTTCTTGTAGCCTAGTCATCAGGTCTCGACATCGAGGTGGTTTTTCTTCAGGATATATGTATTGGGTGACAACCTCTGCATCCTTCTGAAGAGCTGCAAGAGACCATCGAAGGTTTTCATCACCCTCTATAAATTTCTTCTGCAAAAGCTCATAGGACCTCTTTGATCCTACAGGAGTACAATAATCATATATGTCCAGTACAATGAACTTGGATATAAAGGTATTAGGTGAATAAACACATATCTCTTAGGCGTTTCTCGGCTTCTACCTTTTCAGCTTCAAGGATGGCAACCTTTTCCTTATATTCTTCTTTCAGCTTTTCAACTTCTTTGAATGCTTTCTAGAATGTGTTTAGCTCATCCACAACCTTTTTGAAGATCTTTTCAGCCTTGGTTAATTCGGTTTCTAGCTTTATGTTTCTAGCCTTGGTTAATTAGATTTTCAAATTTTTTCTTGATCTCTGCCGAGTCCTAGATCTACTTCTTTAATCCTTGATTCTCGGACTTCAAAGTTTCAATAGCTTGGTCAGACGACTCTAATTCTTTTATACGGCCTTCGAGACTTGCAATTTGAGCGGCCGACTGGGCATCTTGTTTTTGCTTCAATTCCAGGGTTCGCGATACCTCTGTATGGACGAGGTCAAATATTCATATTCTAAAGATAGCATGTGAGGTACAAGGCTTTGTGGACCTCATACCTTGTAGCTCGAATTGAAGTTCATCAACTTCAGATGAACGGGCTTTTAGAGCGACTGATAAGCGCCCGACTTTTAGTCTCTCCTTGGCAAGCTGATCTTCTAAATCTATGGCTTTTGCACAATGCCTCTCGACAAGTTGCAGAAGCTTACTTTTGTTGGCCATATGGGTTTTAAGAGCCTGCAATGATGGTGGATTATATGGTTGAAACTTTACAGCCGGGATTGGTGATTACTATTTTTGACATTATTTTTCAAGAAGGGAGGAAAGGAATGGTAGGCTTTTTTAGTATGTTCTTCAAAATTCTTCAACTCCGCTTGTTCTACCGATTCATCAAATCCGGTGATGGCAAATCGGCCAAAATGATATACTGACGTAGTCGGTGTTGGCTGTTCCGGAGCACCCTCTTTTACCACTCGGTGAATGGGGGTAGGCATGACATTTTCTTACAGACCAATTGGATATTCATATGATGGTTCTGGCATTGTTCAAAATACTAGTGATGGCTCTTCGGGTTCAGTGGAGCCAGGAGTATTAGCACTTGTTGCCATCTCAGACGTGTTAAGGTCTGGGACATTAGGTGACTCAGCCTGGCTAGCTTTTGGCTGAGTGGATTTGGGTGCATTCTTTAAATCACTCGGCTTCTCTGTCGAGTGGCCTGGGACATCATTTCTGGATGACCTCACAGACGGCGTATCCTGATTTTTCTCAAGAACTGAGCTATGCGCTGGGACTTCCTCGAATGACGTTCCCTTGGTTGACCTACCAAAATAATACAGATTACACAAATGCTCATTGAAAAGCTGCACATCAAGATACATTGTTTTGTTTACCTAGTGCGGCGCTTAATTTTTAAGCCTGACACCTTCGGCAGGGGGCTCGTTGGCTTTGGGCTGTTTGTTGTGTCTGACGCCTCCTTAAGGGGGTTGGTCTTGCTTGATTCACTCGGATGACTTTGCTCTTTCTCGATTTCATCCATGGTCCGCCAAGTGGTGGAGGCTTTCTCTGAAGTCTTTTTCTTCGCCTCTTCTTGAAGTCTAGCTAATCTTTTAGCTAGCGACTCTTCATCATCAGAATCTTCAATGTGCGCCTTGCGGCGCTTGGAGGCTATTGGTTGTGTGGGAGACTTCTTTTGTGGCGTCGGCGGCAATGGTGGATTGGACACATATACATCAAGGTTCTGCAACATAAGTGATGTATAATTCATTACTAAATATAATGAAAGAGGTGGATAACTTACTATACTCCTATCAGTCAAGGAATGATGTCCAGATTTTGCACTCCGTGGAGTCCAATCAAGAAGTGATGCAAATATGTTCTCCAGACGCAATGTCAATTCCCTCTCTGACAATATTTCCGGCACTTCCATTATGGGGTCTGAGCCCAATTGAAATTTCCATCCTGGAACATGGCGTTTCTTGATAGGCTATACGCGGCGATATATGAAGCTTGCGGCAACATGTACGCCGGTATATACTTTAGACTTGAGATAAGCAATATGCTTTAATATAGCATCAACCTGAGACTTCTTGTTTGGATGAGCCTTTGCTGACCACTCAGGTTGTGGCTTGGGGGCTTCGGCCGTAGTCTCTGACAAAGGTGGAGCATGGTTTCCATGGTAAAACCAGTCCGCATGCCACCCTTGTTGGTTGATGGAAGTGGCACATCAATATACTTGGATTTATTTCTTAATTGAAATCTAGCCCCCCCCCCCTATGACATTATTATTGTTTGACTTCAAAACAAAAAGTTCTTTGAAGGTATCAAAATGGGGATAGATACCCAAGAACACTTCACACAGGTGAATAAATATGGAGATGTGCAAAATGGAATTTGGATTTAGATTGACAAGATTGATGCCATAGAAGAAAATAAGACCCCTAAAGAATTCGCAACAAGGGATCTCAAATCCACAATAGAAAAATGAGGAGAAAATAGTAATTTGGTCGACAGGAGGTCGGGGAAATCTCTGACCTATGGCCTCGATTCATCCTCCGGTTTGTTGATCCTGTAGCACGCCGTCAATCACCAATCTGTTGATTTTCTCTGAATCCATGGCAGACACGGGGATCTCCTTGATGGCGGCAGGGATATCAAAGATTATTTCTTCGTCTTCGCCCTTTCTAGGAGAGGATTGCTTCTCGTATTGAGCCTCGGTGTTTTGACGGGTACATTTTGGGGCCATCGCTCTTGTTTTAGCACAGAGGAAACTGATGCGTGGAGGTTCTGGGAGGAAATGGAGGCCCGGGACCTAGGGTTTGTGCAGGCAAAACAGCGGCGGCAAAATGGAGGCCTGCGATTTAGGGTTTGTGTGCAGAAGATGGCGGCGAAGAAGTGAAGACGAAGGGATGCGACTGTTCCACGGTGCCTTTATAAGTGTTCGATAACCTAGTGGGCCGAAACACACATTTATTATGATACTAGGATATTTTTTAAGCATTAACCTTGGATGTTGAGGATCATAAAATAAGTGATAAATCACTTGGATTGTTGCGGTTTCAGTTTTGGAAATTGCACATTTTGAGATTCTGTGACAACACACTTGGTTTGTTGCGGTTTTAACCTTGGAAATTGTACCTTTCGCGATTCTGTGTTAAATCACTCGGATTGTTGTGGTTTCAACCTTGAAAATCACATCCTCTGAGATTTTGTGATAGATCACTTTTATTATCTCGGCACCAAACTTGGGGGCTGAATTTTTGTAATATTATTATTGATACATCACCAATCTTGGGGGCTATGACAATTGAATTTCATTGTTAATCATTCGGATTAAGGGCACTTCAGCATGATGGATGTAAATATTAATTTGGTGATGCATCACTCGACGAGTGAGAAATTCAGCTAAATATGGAGCTTGTTTAGACAAATTGGAAGATTCAGATGTCATTATGCCCTTTTCTGTTGAGGGACAAAATTAATTGGATATTTTTCAATAACTCAAAACTTGCTTCGGTGTAGACTCAACAACCTTCTGAGTTGGGGGCTATATTCATAGGCTATGTCTTTTTCAGGGATTTATGAATAAGAGTTATTAAAAGTAATAGAAAAAGCACTTCCCAATTTCATAAGATGTCAAGGCAAATCAAGACGATGATTCAAAATGGAAAGTGCTTGGGGGCTAGTATGGGACATATGTACCCGGGATATTTAACCACTCGGCTAACTGGCCGAGTGGGCCGGGGGCTCGGGTATGGTGTATTCGGCCCAGAAGATATTTACTGAGGTACTTGTTTGAGTAAGCGGCAAGTTCGGTTAGCAGATATGTTGGATAGATAGAATTTGTTATAACCAACTAAAAGATTCGTATTGGAACCCTAATTCCAGTGCGAACCCTAGCAATACAGAAACACCAAACAGGACATAGGGTGGTCCATCAATCTTATGTCCTGTATAAACCTTATGTATATACCTGTATAAACCTTATGTCCTGTGTCCATCAATCTTTCATACTCATACGTATACCTAGATCTATTATCAAGAATATCTCTCAACAAAACCTTTGCTCATCCCGAGTAAAGTAAAAGAGAGAAAAATCAAAGAACATACTCTTCTTATCATGAAAGATATCTCAAATCAGCAAATGTTAAGCATTGTTCTATTGTAGTGTATTTCATATTGGTATTCAGCAAAATAATTCAAATATGGGCATAAAGCTCAACGTTTCTTTCCAAAGCAAAAGATCATGTCCAACTCACAAATTATAACTTTTCCACACATGTAAATCACTTAAAAGATTGTTGTGAACATAAAGAATCTATCTTCCAAATAATCCAAGGCAATAACTCATCTTTCAAAAATCACTCAACCTATATACTACATCATAAAGATCAAATAATTAAGTGTAAGCCTTATATGAGTAGCTAGGTGAGATAATACAAGGATTGGAAACATAAATCAACAATATATTGTAAAGCTAGGAGATTATTCTTTATTGGAATTACAAAAACTTAACAAGATGGCCAAAGAAAATTTAAGAAAGGACTCACACTTTGGATATGTGGACATGTGCATCAAAAAATTTGATCTTGAAAGAAAAAGGAACTCCCATTATCAGATTGCACATGGTTGAAATGATTCATGGCTATATTAGAATGAATTTCGAGAATAAGCGTGTCATATACCACCCCCCCCCCACACACACACTTAAAATTTTGCTAGTCCCATAGTAAATAGCAGAACGTTTCTCTTCTTCTTCTTTTCATCATTTTTCTCTTTTTTTATTTTGCTCTCTACTGCGCCGATCAGCTCTCAACCTAAAATCACCAGCTTTTGTTGGTATTTGATTCATCTGGCTTCAAAATTTATTCAAAGTTCAAATACATCTGGGAACATAGGATGTGGTCAAGGAATGATACTCAACAAGACTTTGCTTTTAAAATAGAATACTTAGCAGAATTAGAGATTTGCATGAGTAATTCAATGCTAAAAAGATACATAAGGATTTGGCCATCTTAGTAAAGTTCATACCAAAAAGAATTAAATCCTAACCGAACTCAACCATCAATTTAATGTTTATCTTCATATCAAAGGTTCATGAGTATTGCTCCAAATATGGCATTGGTAGGTGAGGAACTTGGAAATAATAAATTTCAAAGTTCACAACATGAAAATTTATTTATAAAAAGATTGGTACTAAGTTATCATCACGAATTGGACAATGCAAATAAAGCACATGGGTATTCAGAATTGCTCCACATAAGAAATATTTGCTGAATAATAATTAAGTGGAAGTTCAAAATTTTATTCAATGCTCAACATTATTTGATCTTCATCAACACTTTTCAAGAAAGAACAGGTAATTCAATTCTTCTAAAAGAGCATAACCGCCACCATTATAATAAGATCAAAACTCGAATACATGGTGATAATTTTTGCACACACTTGCATTAAAATAAAACTACTACTAACACACATGCATGAAAATTAAATTACTACTAACACACCTGCATAAAAATAAAACTACTACTAACACACATGCATGAAAAATAAACACACCCGATACATGGTTTCCCAACCCGCTCACACACACATAAGCAAATAAAGAAAAAGATAGCAAAAGATAAAGAAAATGCAAACCGGGAAACCGATACATATGCCAACTCCTAGGCACTCTAATCAAGCGGAGGTGGAGACGGTGGCTGATCAAAGCCATAGCACCGTGCCTTGAGTCGCTCAAACTCCTCCACCATCGCGTCGTGTTTGTTCCTCCATTGGGACGTGGCGTCCTCCACGTGCTCGATGTGATGCATGTTGTTGTCGAGGTACCCCTGCATGGGCACGAAGAAGTCTGCACCGGGCTCCGGAGGCACCACAGGTACCCGTCCTTGGTACCTATAGTCAACGCCTGTGCTGAAGTAGGGTGCGCCGACCGGCGCGTCGCCTGCGCCGACCGGCACAGTGGGCTGTGAACCACCACTATGTCGCTCCACCCTGTCTCGTACTACTGAGGCTCTTGGCATGACCCCCATGAGTTCCACTCACTGTCGGCTGCTCTAGATGGCGCCGGTTGTCGAATCCGCCCACGGTGGTCCCTGAGAACTCGTCCCCCCTCTAGGAGACCTTCCTCAAGCCAATATCCTCCCTCTAGCTTGCGAGGGAGAAAAACTCCTAGCTCCGCACACATGAGCCTAATGTTGGTGTCGCTGACATGGAAGTCGGCGTGAACACTTCCCGTGACAATGTTGCGACGAGTCATATTCTCGCCGATGTCTGTCACGAGCTCCCACTTGTCTTCGCGTCCTCCCGATCCGTCGTCGCCACAGATGTGGGCTGCCAAGCATTGAAGATAGCCCCCAAAGGCCAGCTTCTTGCTCTTCTTGCCCATCTTCTCGAACCAACCCCGCACCACCACCGACATAGGGTTGCAATGAGACGGGCTCACGATGGCATTGAATAGCCACCGCAAGTCCACATCGGTGATGTTGCTGGAGTCATCCTTGTCGCATGTGCGCGCCGCCAACCACTGATGGAAGATTTGAATGGTCAGGTTACGGATGTTACCGCGCTTCATCTCTTCGATGAACGAGAGCCGCCTCCAAAAGAAGTCCAACTCCCCACATCCCAAGATGCCGGCCACATCGGCATTGGCGTCAAAGCGGAAGGCTTGAGCCGCCGCCTCCATGGTCACCATGTAGCTAATGTCATGGACACGGAAGTTGATGGCATCGTTGCTGTAGTCGTTGGAGCCGATCCTCATTGTAGAGGCAACCTCGGTGACGATGTCGATGTTGAATTCCATGGGGAGATGGTTGAAGTCCACCCAGCTGAGGTTGTCTAGCATCCTCCTTATGTCCTCCCACACACCGATCGTGGTGAGGAAGGTCTCGTCCATGTCAAAGTTGGGGACGAACCTTCCCCTCACCGCGAGGTAGTGTTGTTGTTCCTCCATGCTCAAGAGGGTGATGCCCTCCTCCATCGTGCATGGCACGAATGCCGGTGATGGCGGTGATCTAGGAACCCCACGGCTTCCCGCTGTTTGGCTCCTCATAGCACGCCCCGTCAGAAGGGGCGCACTGGATCTCATATGTTGCCACTGCCGAGCCGGTGGATGCACCACCCACCGACATGTCATCGCGAGCACCGGGGCCCCCCCTAGCCGAGGAGTCACCGCTTGATTCGTCGCTGCCGCCAGAACTGCTCCCTTGGCAAAGCCTCTTGCCCAACTTGCCGACGGAGGAGCGGAGATGATCCATCTGCGAGGAATGCGGAACGTGTGCGAGATCGTGGGTAGCGGGGAAGATGGAGAGATTATCGGGATGGTGTGCCGAACTGGGGGCGCCTGGCCTCCATTTTATAGTGTGGGAAACTTCCAGGAGAAGGACCCAATAAAGATTTCCAAAATTTGGGGCTGCGCCGATCAGCGTGGTCACTGCGCCGATCAGCACATTTCAAAGTTTTAATTCTCTGACCACTCTGGTTCTTGATTCTCCTCCCTTTCATTGTTCCCATCCTTTTAGTCTTTTCCTGGTACACCATGTCGGCTGGAAGGGGAACAACATGGAATCCCGTTGTCTTGATTGACTACGTCGATTGGCTCTGGCCAGCGCCAATCAGTGTGCCGTCTCTTTTTAAGCTTTTGCTCAATTCCATGTCTCCTCTGCACTGGAAACCTGCATAAAAATCATACCTGTTCTTATGAATCAGTGCCTACCGAATATGTCACCAATTTGGGCACAACATGGGTACCAGCGCCGATCGGCGCTAGAGTGCGCCGAGGGGCGCAAGTTCCTTGCACCTCGTCTTCTGGTCTGGCTCTGATCCTGATGCCATGTGTTCATTTCTTTCACCTAATATCCACTCTTCCCAATGTTCCTGTAGCATTGGCACACAAAGAGGGGCCCATCTGGTGATTGTGCCGATCGGCGCAATGTCTCGTGTCGATCGGCGCGGTGTCCATTTTTTCTCATGGCCCCTCGCTTCTTCGCTAGATGTCGTTCTGCATTTGAAAATTGATGTGCTGGTTGGCATTCAGCTCCTCTTCCATTCTGGGCGTCGTTAGCCTTCCGTCCTGACTTGTTATCAATACGTCGATCGGCACATGAGTGCGCCGAACGGCGCAAGCTCTGTTCCTTCCTATTTTTGGTCTCTTTCTTTTTGTTGAGAGATATTCTTGATAGTAGATCTAGGTATGCGTATGAGTATGAAAGATCGATGGACACAGGACACAAGGTTTATACAGGTTCGGGCCTCCCGAAGGATAATAACCCTACATCATGTTTGGTCTTTCTGTATTGCTAGGGTTCACACTGGAATTATGGTTCCAATATGAGTCTGTCTCTTGCCGAAGGTCCCCTGCCCTCCTTATATATCCGAAGGGCAGGGATTTACATCGTAATCTTTTAGTCGGTTACAACAGATTCTATCTATCCAACATATCTGCTAACCTAACTTGTCGCTTAATCAAACAAGTATCTCAGGAAATATCTTCTGGTCCAAATACACCATACCCGAGCCCCCGGCCCACTCGTCCAGTTAGCCGAGTGGTTAAGTATCTCGGGTACATATGTCCCACAATATCCCCCAAGCACTTTCCATTTTGAATTGTCGTCTAGATTTGCCTCGACATCTTACGAAATTGGGAAGTGCTTTTTCTATAACTTCTGATAACTCTTATTCATAAATGCTTGAAAAACACATAGCCTATGAATATAGCCCCCAACTCAGAAGGTATTGAGTCTATACCGAAGCAACTTTTGAGTTATTGAAAAATACCAAACTAATCTTGTCCCTCTACATAAAAGGGCATAATGACATCTGAGTCTTGCAATTTGTATAAACTAAACAAGATCCATATTTAACTGAATTTTCTCATTTGCCAAGTGATACATCACTAAATTAATATTTACATCCATAATGCTGAAGTGCCCTTAATCCGAATGATTAACTACAAAATTCAATTGTCATTGCCCCCAAGATTGGTGATGTATCAATAGTATTAATATAACATGGAAACACAGCCCCCCAAGGTTGGTGCCGAGATAATCAAAGTGATTTATCACAGCATTGCGAAAGGCACAATTTCCAAGGCTAAAACTGCAATAATCCGAGTGATTTATCACAAAATCTCATAATGTGCAATTTCCAAGACTGAAACTACATCAATCCGAGTGATTTATCATAGAATCTCAGAATATGCAATTTCCAAGACTGAAACCGCATCAATCCGAGTGATTTATCATAGAATCTCAGAATATGCAATTTCCAAGACTGAAACCGAATCAATCCGAGTGATTTATCACTTATTGTAAGATCCTCAACATCCAAGGTTAATGCTTAAAAATAATCTTGATAGCATAATAAATGCACGTACCAATAAACAGAACTAGACTTAACGGGTTACAAAAAGCCTCAACCCACCAGGTCATTTATCCCTTATAAAAGGACCTCCAAACAGTCGCATCTCTTCGTCTTCATTTTGCCGCCACCACCGTCTTGCGCACATAAACCCTAGATCTCGAACTTCCATTTCACTGCCGCCTCCATCTTGCGTCTTCAAACCATAGATCTCGGGCCTCCATTTCCTTCCAGAAACTCCACACAACCGCTGTCCACTGTACTGAAACAAGAGCGATGGCCCCAAAGCGCACCCATCAAAGTGCTAAGTCTCAATCCGAGAGGCGATCTTCTCCCGAAAAGGGCGAGGAAGAAGATATAGTCTTTGACATTCCTACCGGCATCAAGGAGTTCCCCGCGTCAGCCATGGATTCTGAGAAGATCAACAGATTGGTGATTGATGGCGTGCTGCAGGATCAACAGACCGGAGGATGGATCGAGGCCATAGGTCAAAGATTTCCCCAAACTCCCGTCGACCAAATCACGGTTTTCTCCTCCCTTTTCTATCGTGGATTTGGGATTCCATGTTGTGACTTCTTTTGGGACTTCTTTTCTTTTATGGCATCAACCTTGTCAATCTAAATCCAAATTTCATATTACATATCGCCATATTTATTCACTTATGTGAAGTGTTCTTGGGTATCTGTCCCCATTTCGATACCTTCAAGGAACTGTTTGTGTTGAAGTCAAACAGCAATAATATCATAGGAGGTGCTGGATTCCAATTAAGGAATAAATCCAAGTATATTGATGTTCCACTTCCATCAACCAAGAAGGGGTGGCACGCGGACTGGTTTTACCATGGAAACCACACTCCATCTTTGTCAAAAACGACAGCCAATACCCCCAAGCCACGACCCAAGTGGTCAGCGAAGGTTCATCCAAACAAGTAGTCACAAGTTGATGCTATATTAAAGCATATTGCTTATCTCAAAGAGAAACGATATACCGGCGTACACGTTGCCGCAAGCTTCATATATCGTCGCGTACAGCCTATCAAGAAACGCCATGTTCTAGGATGGAAATTTCAATTGGGCTCAGACCCCACAATGGAAGTGCCAGAAATATTTTCGGAAAGGCAATTGACAGTGCGTCTGGAGAACATATTTGCATCACATCTTGATTGGACTCCAGGGAGTGCAAAATCTGGACATCATTCCTTGATTGATAGGAATACAGTAAGTTATCCACCTCACAGCTTGAAAAATTAACATCTCTTTCATTATGGTTAGTAACAAATTATACATCACATATGTTGCAGAACCTTGACGTATATGTGTCCAATCCACCATTACTGCCGACGCCACAAAAGAACTCTCCCACACAACCATCAGCCTCTAAGCGCCACAAGGCGCACATTGAAGATTCTAACGAAGAAGAGTCACTAACTGAAAGATTAGCTAGACTTCAAGAAGAGGCAAAGAAAAAGACTTTAGAAAAAGCCTCCACCACTCGATGGACCACGGATGAAAAAGAGCAAAATCGTCCGAGTGAACCACGCAAGGCAGACACCCATGAGGCGGAGCCAAACACAACAGGTGCCCCAAGGCCAACCAGCCCCCCACCAAGAGTGTCAGGCCTAAAATTCAAATGCCGCTCAAGGTAAATAGAACAATGTAACTTGAAGCTTAACTCTCTATTTGAAGAAATATGTAATATCTATTTAATTGACAGGTCATCCGGGCGGTCGTCTTTTAAAGAAGTCCTGGTGCAAAGTTCAGTTCCTAAAAAAGACCAGGAAACATCACATGTCGGGTCATCCAGAGATGATGTCCCAGACCACTCGATAGAGAAATCGAGTGATTTAAAGAGTGCACCCGAATCCACTCAGCCAGAAGATAACCAGACTAAATCACCCAATATCTCGGACCTAAATAAATCTGAGATGGCAACGAGTGCTGATACTCCTGCCTCCACCGAGCCCGAAGAGCCATCACTGGGTTTTGAATCTATGTCAGAACCAACATATGAGTATCCAATCAGTCCGGAGGAAAACGTCACTCCGACTCCTATTCACCGAGTGGTAAGAGAAGGTGCCTCAGAATAGCCAACGCCGAGTAGGTCAATATATCATATTGGCCGATTTGCCATCACCCAATTTGATGAGTCGGCAGAGCAAGCGGAATTGAAAAATTTTGAAGAACACACTAAAAAAGCCTATCATTCCTTCCAGGTATTCCTCCCTTCTTGTCAATAATAATCACAATTCCTGGCTGTGAAGTTTCAAACATATATTTCACCATCATTGCAGGCTCTAAAAACCCATATGGCCAACAAGAGTAAGCTTCTGCAACTTGTCGAGTGGCATTGTGCAAAAGCCGTTGATTTAGAAGATCAGCTTGCCAAGGAGAGACTGGAAGTCAGGCGCTTATCAGTCGCTCTAAAAGTTCGTTCATCTCAAGTTGATGAACTTCAATTCGAGCTGCAAGGTATGAGATCAATAAATCCTATACCTCACATGCTATCTGTGAAATATGAATATTTGACCTCATCCATATAGAGGTATCACGGTCCCTGGAATTAAAACAAAAACAAGATGCCCAGTCGGACGCTCAAATTGCAAGTCTCGAAAGCCGTATCAAAGAACTGGAGTTGTCTGCCCAAGCTATTTAAACTTTGAAGTCCGAGATTCAAAGATTAAAGAAGCATATCCAGGACTCGGCAGAGATCAAGAAAATTTTTGAAAAGCTAAAAGACAACTTCATGATAATGCAAGAATCACAAAATTCGTGGAAGAAAAGGGCTGAAGGTAAAAACGAATATACTTATGCATACAAAAATATATACATATATACTAAAATGTTTGTAACTAACAGGCGCTGAAGAGACAATAAAAAGCCAAAGAGAGAGAAACATAGAGCTAGAAACCGAATTAATCAAGGCTGAAAAGATCTTCAAAAAGGCTATGGATGAGCTAAACCAATTCCAGAAAGCATTCAAAGAAGTTGAAAAGCAAAAAGAAGAGTATAAGGAAAAGGTTGCCACCCTTGAAGCTGAAAAGGTAGAAACCAAGAAACGCCTAAGAGGTAAGTGTTTATTCATCTAATACCTTTATATCGGAGTACATTGTACCTGACATATATGATTATTGTACCCCTATAGGATCAAAGAGGTCCTATGTGCTTTTGCAGAAGAAATTTATAGAGGATGATGAAAACCTTTGATGGTCTCTTGCAGCTCTTCAGAAGGATGTAGAGGTGGTCGCCCAATACATATATCCTGAAGAAAAACCACCTCGATGTCGAGACCTAATGACGAGGCTGCAAGGGGCACCCGACCGACTAAAAGAACATGCTCGACATGTTGCAGAGATGGCCGGCGCACAAGTCCTGGCAATTGCAAAGTCCCACATGCCCAGCATAGAGTTAGATGTGGTAGCCGAGGGTTTCCATGAAGATTTCTCGGATGAGCAATGTGAAGCCCTCGTGGCTGAGGTGCAAAAAACCACGCATATATTAGCCGACCAGATAGAGCTAGATCCCTTACCCAAAGTGTAAGGAATTATAAAGCTTAAAATACTACATTACAACTCCGTTACTGTAATATAACTAATGTTCGATAGACCGCTAAGGTCTAGATTCATTACCAGTATTGTAATGAATTCTTGGGTCACGCTGCTTTGTATATGTATTGTATGAACTCGTGTTAAACACTCACAACCAATACACAACTCAGCCCTCTAAACAATGCTCCCAATAACCGATATGAACCATGGAGACTAAGAACTCACTCGGTCAAGCATATGCGAATTAGGAGAGTTGCCTTGGTCCCTAACAGACGGCAAGAACCCTGGGGACTAAGTAACCTGCTTGGTCGACATGCGTGAGTTAGAGTGATACCAAGTATCAAATTTTGAGTCATGATGTAAACAATAACAACAATTATTCACTGAAATCAGAAATTGCAAAATTAGATATCATGGCCACTATGTATATATATTCAATAATAGAAGTACAATAAACTATAAATACTAGGCATAAAAATGACGTAGCTGTGAAACGTTCCAGGAACTTTGAAGGTCCGACCCGTCCTCATTCATCAATCGATAGGCACCAGGCTGAGTGATTTCCTTTACAATAAAAGATCCTTCCCATGGAGCCGACAGCTTGTGCTTACCGACCTTAGACTGAACTTGCTTCAAAACCAAGTCACCGACGGAAAAACACTGTGTTCGAACATTTTTGTCATGATAACACCGCAAACTTTGCTGGTACTTTGCCGACCGAATTAAGGTGGCATCTCGCTGCTCCTCTAACAACAACAAGTTGTCACACCTATGGTCGTTGGAGGTTTTCTCTTCATACGCTGCCACACGGGGGGAGGCAAAAAGAATCTCGGTTGGTAACATGGCTTCCGAGCCATAAACCAGAGAAAAAGGGGAATGCCCGGTGGCACGACTTACATCGGTTCTAAGACCCCACAACACAGATGGCAATTCTCGAACCCACCGTTGAGCGTACTTTTCCAGCCGATCAAATATACGAGGCTTAATTCTAGAAAGCACGAGGCCATTTGCCCTCTCAACTTGCGCATTGCTTTGTGGATGGGCAGCCGAGGCATAGCCAATTTTAAAGCCAACTCGGCCTACAAACTCTATAAACTCCTCTGCTGTGAATTGAGTACCATTGTCAGTGATGACCTTGTGTGGGGCACCGAACCGAGTGACTATTTCTGTCATAAACTCAATGGCCTTTTTTGTAGAAATCTTACCGACTGGTTTTGCTTCGATCCATTTAGAGAACTTGTCCACTGCCACGAAAAGGTGAGTAAAACCCCCTTGAGCTTTCATGAAAGGTCCGACAATGTCTAAACCCCATACTGAAAACAGCCAAGTTATTGGGATATTTTGGAGCTCTGTGGCAGGTACGTGCATCTGGCGGGCAAAGAACACACCCTTCACACTTTTGAACAATTTCCTTGGCATCAGCACCAGCGGTTAGCCAATAAAACCCTTGCCTCATTGCTTTGGCCACGATTGTGGATGGGCCTGCATGATTCCCACAAATGCCAGTGTGGATGTTTCCTAATATAGCTCTGCCTTCATCTTGAGATAAGCATTTCAATAGTATCCCATGTGGGTTTTGCTTGTACAGGTGATGGTGAACTATACAATATGAACACGACTTGCGAATAATTCGGAGGGCTTCATCTTTGTCGGTCGGTAGTGTAGGGAGTGCGCCAATCCACCTCAATGACAGCTACATGCGGTGCTGCCCCTGCCTTTAGTGCCGACTGCTCCATAGTTTGCTGGGTTAGTATAGATGGCTTATGCAGATCATCGAGGAATACTCCGTCAGGTATTTTAGATCTGCTAGACCCAAGTTTGGCTAGTTCATCTGCCTCTTTGTTATACTTGCGCAGGACGTGTTTATAGTCGATGCCATCAAACTTGTCTTCGAGCTTCTGAACTTCGGTGCAATAGGCTGTCATGCTTTCATGGGAACAACACCACTCCTTTGTTATTTGATTTATAACTAGCGCCGAGTCGCCAGAGACGCTTATCCTTTGGACGCCGAGTGAGATGGCTGTCTGAAATCCGTGTAATAGCGCCTCATACTCTGCGGCGTTGTTAGTGGCACAGAAGTGCATTCGAAGAACATACCGCAACTTGGCTCCGTCAGGAGATACCAGTATGAATCCTGCTCCTGCACATTCTGTCCACTCGGTGACAACGTCCGACAAAGCTTGACCTTTGATCGAGTAGCATGACTTAAAGGTGATATCATATGATCCGAGCTCGATGGCCCATTTAGCGATTTTCCCAATGGCCTCTCTGTTGTGCAGCAATTCCCCTAGACTGAACGATGTGTGGACCTCAATTGGATGATCCTCAAAGTAATATTTCAACTTCCTAGATGTCATCAGTAATGCATAAACTAATTTCTGAAGCTAGAAATATCATACCTTGGATTCCCATAAGACCACATTGACAAAATATACTAGTTGTTGCACCTTTTGAGCCTTGCCATCTTCCCCCCGTTCCACCGCCAGCACAGTACTCACAACGTGTTTGGTTACGGAAATGTACAGCTGCAAAAGTTCCTTTCGCTCTAGAGGAGTTAAAACTAGAGGACCACTAATGTAAGCCTTAAAATCATCCAAGGCTTTTTGTGCGTCATCATTCCAGGTGAATGATTCTTGCTTCTTGAGTAATCAAAAAAAGGGTAACCCTCGGACGCCGAGTCGTGATACAAACCGACTGAGCACAGCCATACAACCAGTGAGCTTTTGAATGTCTTTTTGCGAATGTGGAGGTCCCATTCATAATATGGCATTTACCTTTTCTGGATTAGCTTCAATCCCTCTGTGTGATACCACAAAACCGAGTAATTTTCCTGATGGGACCCCAAAGACGCATTTTTTCGGATTTAGCTTCATGCTGTATTTCCGAAGGTTGCCGAATGTTTCATCTAGGTCGGATATCAAGTCGATGGAGAGCCGAGTCTTGACTACCACGTCATCGACGAAAGCCTCAACATTCCTTCCTATCTGGTTGTCCAAACATCGCTGCATAGTCCGCTGGTAGGTGGCGCCAGCATTTTTTAGGCCAAAGGGCATTGTTGTGTAACAGAAGGCTCCGAATGACATGATGAACAAGGTTTTGAGCTGGTCTGATTGGTTTAAGGAATCTGATGGTACCCTGAATAGGCATCTAAGAAGCACAACAGAGCGCATCCAGCCGTTGAATCGACCACTTGATCAATACGTGGGAGAGTGAACGGATCTTTCGGACAACCTTGGTTAAGGCCGGTGTAATCCATGCACATCTGCCACTCCTTATTCTTCTTCCACACCAGAACTGGGTTGGCCAACTAGTCGGGGTGGAAAACTTCTTTAATAAAACCGGCTGCCAGCAGTCGGCCAATTTCTTTCCTAATCGCATCCTTTCGGTCTTGCGAGAATCGTCTAAGCCGTTGCCTTATTGGACAGGCATTTTTGCGGACGTGAAGTTTGTGCTCAGCCTTTTCCCTTGGAACACCTGGAATGTCAGAAGGTTTCCATGCAAAAATGATGAGCGCGCTTTCCTATTTATCACCTAAATTGACCCCAATATTGGTGGTCTTGGATACATCATTGTCATCTAGGCTAATCTTCTTGGACTCCATGGCGTCCGCCTGTACCGTAGTTTTCAGTGCTTTCCTTGGAGAAGGGTCAAGCATGGCCTCCTCCGTCGTTGCAATCGCTTCCTTCAGCTCGGCCAGCTCCGATGCTGCTACTATCTTCTTGGTCAACTCACAACTATCGTTGTCACAGTTGTATGAGGTCCGCATATCCGAGTGGATTGAGATGACGCCGTTTGGTCCTGGCAGCTTCATCATCATATAACGATAATGAGATACCGCCATGAATTTAGCGATGGTTGGCCGCCCTATAATGGCGTGATATGTAGAGTCGAGGTCGGCGACCTTGAAGGTAATGCGCTCCATCCTATAGTTCTCCCGTGTGCCAAAAGTCACAGGCAGAGTAATTTGTCCCACAGGGACTGTTTGCATGCCTGGGATCACACCATGAAACGGCGATCGACTTGGCATGAGGTCGGTCAAGGGTATGCCAAGCTCCTTGAAGGTTTTCACAAAGAGGATGTCCAAACTGCTACCACCATCTATCAGTACCCGATTTAGCCGGACTCGGGCCTAGGGATGTGATCCGGATGGTCAGACTGATCAAAAGTAATTGGAACATCTGTCCATCGTAGATACTAAGGTACCGCTGGTGAGATTGAGTGGACCTCTCTGTAGAGGATCTTCTGCTGGCGCTTCGAGTCGGCCATAGACCGGCCACAGATGTAATTGACATCGCGTTCGGGTTCTTGGAAGTCCTCCTTATCCTCGTCTTGGTTATCCTTGTTCGAATCCTTTCTGCCACCCTTGGGGATCCAGGGACGTTCTTTGCAGACCTTCAAGGCATGATGGGTGAAGTTTTTTAGCTTGAAGCGTTCCCTAGGTTTGTGGGCTCCATCATGTAGCAGGCAAGGGCCATTGAGTATCTTGTCGAAGTCATCCTGAGTGACTGGTTTCCTCCTGGTCGGGCGCTCGGTGTTGGCCACCGTTCGATCTTGCTTGCGCTTCCTATCGTCGTCCTTGCTGTAATCGGACGGACCCAACTGGTTCCTTGGGGTCGCCTCCTTGTACTGGCTAACTTGGAATAGAGCCGAATTGCCAGTGGTATATTTGTTAGCCATAGTGAACAATTCTTTGGCTGACAGTCCGCCGGCAGCATCCAACCTCCCAATCTTCTTTATTAGGTCATCATCGCAGAGTCCTCCCTGGAAGGCGGCGACAACTTGAGCATCCGAGATGTTAGGGATGGTATTTTTCACTCGGCAGAAGCATTGGATGTACTCTTGAAGTGGCTCCCAGTCCCACTGCTTAATCCGGCCGAGTTCCCAGTGATTCCCTGGCCTGTCAAAAGTGGCTTGAAAAATTGCCACGAACTACCAACAAAGATCTACCCAAGAGGCAGATTAGTGAGCCAGGTTCTGGCCGCTGGGGCTAAACAAACATGCAAGTAATTGGCCATGACAAAGCTGTCACCGCTGAGAGCTCGTATGGCTGCCGAATAGACGTGAAGCCAGACACATGGGTCCATCTTATCGTCATACTTCTCAATGCCGACTGGTTTGAAGCCGATCGGCCAGCTGACGGTTCGAAGTTCCGGAGTGAAGGCTCGGATGCCAGCCTCCTCATCATAATCGTCGGCGGCCGGAGTCCATTCTCGTTCGTGGCCAGCTTCTCGGCGAGATCTATCATCCTAGCGGCCCTCGTCCCGTCGATCATGGTAATGATCATCTCTATGTGGCTGCCGCCTATTGTCACGTTCGTAGTCAGCATAACCGCGCCGGTGCCGTTCATCTTCATACTCTCAGTGGGCCGTATCATCGCGCTCCTAGTATCTGTTGTCCAGTCGGACCCGCGCATCATGTGGTGGTATGCCGTTGCGCAGGTCGGCGCTTGGATGCCGATCATGGTACTCTGCAATAGGCCTGCGCCTAGGGATAGTAGGCAGGGTTGCCTCCCGGTTGGAGCGCTGTCGGTCTATTCTATCCTCCCTGGGTACCGAACTCGTGGCCCCAGAAACTGATTTACTCGACGTTGATCATGCCGCATGCATCTCTAGTACAGCCGTGGCCCTGATGTGCGCTTTCAATTGGTTGACCTGAGGTGTCAACTCTGGGAAGACCCAGAGCAGGGGCTCCATTGTTTGCAGGAGGGTCGCTGCGGCCGTGATGTTGTGTTGTGGGGTCTTGAAGACGTCTTCACCATCAAGCTTTAAGGTGAGGTCTCCCATATCTAGGTCTTGCACGACTCGGGGCCTCTATTGAGCATCCGGTCTTCAAAGCGGAGGAGTGGTGGTATCTGGATCACCGTCTTCGAGGTCGGATTCATGTCGGTCTACGTGCGGCGTGGTACTGCGCGCGGCAGCATCCGCCGATGTTTTGCCGTCTGCTTGCCCTTGGGCAGCAGGTGCCACCATGGATACCTCATGGAAATCCGAGGAACAACTCTCTAAATCACTCAGCTCTTCAATCAAGTCCAGGAGTGACTCACTTTCAAGGCCGATTGCTGCAACAAATCTTGATTCGACGAAAAATTTGGGATCTTCGTCCGACTGATCCATGTGATGAGCCGGGAGATCAACCGTAGTGTAACCCGAATCGACCAAGGTGGTCAATCGAGGCGTTGCGGATGACATTGAGTTGCCGCTTGAGAGGTTTTCCGCGTGGAAAGCTATCGCCGTATTGTCGAGGCCAAGCGGGAATCGGTCGGTCGGATTGCTCTGATCGCTTGTGGCAGCGACCGAGTGGGCCACGCATTCATGCTTGACGAGGTTCCCGTGCTGATCGGCGACGAGGCTGACGGTGCCAAAGCAGATCTTGTCTCCCGGGCGAAACTTGATGTTGATGAAAGCCATTGATTTCAACGAAGCTACACTCAATGCTGCCCCTACCTGGCGCGCCAGCTGTCGAGAGATATTCCAGAGAGTAGATCTAGGTATGCGTATGAGTATGAAAGATCGATGGACACAGGACATAAGGTTTATACAGGTTCGGGCCTCCCGAAGGATAATAACCCTACGTCCTGTTTGGTGTTTCTGTATTGCTAGGGTTCGCACTGGAGTTAGGGTTCCAATATGAGTCTGTCTCTTGTCGAAGGTCCCCTGCCCTCCTTATATATCCGAAGGGCAGGGATTTACATGGTAATCTTTTAGTCGGTTATAACAGATTCTATCTATCCAACATATCTGGTAACCTAACTTGCCGCTTACTCAAACAAGTATCTCAGTAAATATCTTCTGGTCCAAATACACCATACCCGAGCCCCCAGCCCACTCGGCCAGTTAGCCGAGTGGTTAAGTATCCCGGGTACATATGTCCCACACTTTTATTCCTGCATCATTAGTCTATAATATATGTGTACATATATATATATATATATATATATATATATATATATATATATATATATACATAGTTTTGCACAAATAAACAAACAACATAGGAGCACACAAGAATTAAGCACACACTTTTTCTAATTCTTTTATTTGTGAGATTGTTTTTATTATGAGAAAGCAAATTAAAGACATCGGGTTCCCCTCCTGGCTAGCATTAATTAACTAAATGAGACAGGTTGCCCTCCCGTAAGCACTAAACAACTTCTAAATCTCCCGACAATTGGGTTGCCTCCTAAGAGCGCTCTAGTTATTTAGAGGTCAAAGAGCTTGACCTCGTCGCGAGCTATCAATCCTTAGTGTCGCAGTGCGGGGTGTAAGACTGCGACACTACAAGGTTCACTTATCTTAATAGCTCATATACCTCGGACGACCTATCCTTACATCCCCTCCAATCACTCTCGATGCCACATTGCCACGGTGTCTTGTACCTCTTCACTTCATCAATAGCACGACACTCTTCTCCCCTTTGGTGAAATTTGAAAGAGTAGGGAGTTCCACTTATATCAAAGCTTATCTCACCACTCCCAACATCAATACTTGCCTTTGCTGTCCTCAAGAAGGGTCTGCCTAAGATAAATGAGGTTTTCGTCCTCTTATCCATATCCAGCACAATAAAGTCAACAGGGACGATGTGATTTCCAATTTGAACAGGCACATCCTCAGCAATTCCATTAGGGAAGCGTACAGATTGTTCGGCTAACTCCAAACACATACCCGTGACGGGGCATAACACTTACACTTGCTCCAAGATCGCACAAGCATCTATCAAATATCCTTGTTCCGATTATGCATTTGATGCTTGGTGATCCAGGGTCAGGTTTCTTCTCATGTGCAACATCATTGATCGTTGTTGTAAGTTCCTTAGTGACCTTCAAAACCTCTTCAGAAGCTAGAGACTTCTTGTTTTGCATCATGTCCTTAATGTACTTGGCATAGGTAGGTACATGAATAGCATCAACAAAAGGGACATTGATGTAAAGCTTCTTCATAACATCGACGAACCTTGCAAATTGCTCGTCGTGTTGCCACACTCTTTTTGTATTTGTCAGCAGTTGAGTATCCAAGAATGTGGTAGGGCCATGCTCCTCTGTTTCCATACCCATTTTCTGTCAAGAGAGGTCAATCCCTTCATTGCGCTGATCAGTGAGTCGATCGGTGCTAACAGTACCATCACGCCGATCGGCACCAGTGGTGAGCGGATCGGCGTGGGTCTTCCTTGCTCCCGCTGAGTGCTCTAGTTCTTCTGTTTGCTTTCCTGACCATGTAGTTATTGCCTTTAACTGCTCTATAGACATTGTATTACCAGGAATAACCACTTTGTTGCCTTGAATGGCCTGTGATAACTGTCCCATCTGTTGCTCTATAATCTTGGTATGCTTCAAAATCTGCTCATTGGAGCTCCCAATTTCTATCACTTTGTCATTAATCCCTTCAAGAACATGATCAACCTCATTGAATTTAGCTTGATTGTCCTTGTTGATCTTTTCTTGAGCTTGATGGAACTCATGAAATTGGAGACGAAGCGGGATAGAGTTTTGCATGGACAAACTAGGAGAGAAAGAACTCCTTTGTTGCTGATATTGGGGTTTCCATCCACTATTCTTTACATATTCTAGCATCTTCATCTCTTCAGGGCAATCTTTCTGCACATGGCCGAATTCTCCACACTCGTCACAAGTGGAGCGTGATTCTGCTAGCCTGAGTGACTCTTCCTTAGGGATATGAGAATTATTGTCCAACCTTCTTTGAATAGCATCAAGGCGATCAATAACCAAGTCTTCATTAGTCCTCTCAATCTTGCTACTTTGAATATACTACAGACTTCAAGGAAGCGCTACAGATGCTGATTGGGATCTTCTGAACCTATGAACGGTTGTTGTGCCACTAATCCGACGTACCTCTCTAGTTGATATGGAGCATGATCTTGAGCTTCTTGGAAATCTATCTTGACAACCTTATCCAATTGAGGCTTGAAACTATTAACCAAGGGCTGGTCTGCCATTGGTCCTGCTTTTGGGTCTGCAACTGTGAATAATACTCGAGGGCTGGCACTGACTGGTTCTCTAGCTAAATCTCCAAGTGACTTGCTCCTCTTTTCCACTATTCTCTTCTTGCGTAAGAGCTTTTCTGGATCATCGGTGTAATTAGAGGGTTTGTTTGACTTAGGACTGTCCATACCTGTTAATTTCACTTAACAACATATATGTACTAAAAAGAAAAGTAAAAGACAATGACCAAACACTAATACATCAAACAATGTTTAAAAACCTGCTATGGTCCCCGGCAACGGCGCCAGAAAAACGTGCTTGTTGGTCGTTACTACGCACCCACTTATATACCACAAGAGGACGGTGTACAGTTGTAGCAGTTTTTCCCTTAGAGTATTCCAAGGTATTATCGAACCACTGAGACCTTAGGGATAATTAAACAAAGTTAACAGTAAAAGATCTAATCAAGGCTACTGTCAAGTTTAGGTTGTATGAAGGGGAGACTGGCCAGCGCAAAGGTGCACGAGACAACAATTCTGTCGTTGCGCCGATCGACGCAGGGTTGAGCCGATTGACACTGTTGCGGATCTAAGTTGTTGAGCCGATCAGCGTATGTGTTGAGCCGATCGGTGCTGTTGTGGATCTAAGTTGTTGAGCCGATCGGCGCAGGTGTTGAGCCGATCGGTTCACCAGCAATGTTGAACTAGAGTGCAAGTCAAAGCCAAAGCTAAAAGTATTCGGTGAGTAACCAAATATCTACTAGTGAGATTGTAACCAAATAGTATAATTAAACAGCATCATAATGGATAATTACATGGATCAATGAAAACCTATCATGAATAAGACCACCCTGCTTTCCGAGCGGCTCCCGATTTATCGTTGTCGAGAGGAAACCCTTAATCACGCGAGTATCTTACCCTACTCAACTATCCAATAGTGCTGCGCAGGTTTAGTGCTGTCACCGCTAAACCACACTACCAGCATCATCAAGCAACCATAATCAATACAATGTCTGAATACTATCCTAATCACCACGATTAAGATAATATCAACATACTTAGACTAGAACTAAGCAATAAGAACAAGCACATGCATAATAATAGAATCAAGATAGACAAATCACCAAAGCCATCATTAACATATTCAATCATCCTTGAGATACAATGAGTAAGATTCATCACCATCGAGATGGCCTACCTTGACGGATCAACTCTTACACTAATGGTTCTTGAAACTCAACTAGAGATCTATTCTAACGGGGTTACAAGTATATATAGGGGTTCTACTCGACAAGGACTCGGTTTCTAGCAAATAAGTCGGTTGCGCCGATCAGCGCAGGATTGTGCCGATCGCTGCAAGCCGTGTTCTCTCTGGTTTCTGCTCCGAGTTGGTTCCTCTGTCTTCCACAGCTGCCATGTGGTCCTTTTCCTTCGAGATAAAGTCTTGTACCGCACGTCGAGATCTTGAAGTTCCATAAATCTTCTAAGCAAATATCTTCAAGTGTCTTGCGCAGATAGACTTCCATAAACATCAGATAAACTTCCATCAGAATGGGCCTCGGTCACTTCTGTGGGCCAAAATACCCTTGCGCCGATCGGCTCATGGGCTGCGTCGATCGGCGCACTGGGCTTCTTCAGTGCTTTTCATCGGTTCTGGACTCCTGCCTTGTCCAGCATCACTTTAATAGCCAACTTTACCTATTTCTGCAATAAAGCTCCAAAACAATGCATATACAAATATGTAGGTAATATCATAGGTAAATGGCCTAAATTAGTATCAATTATACTCTAATTGGGGTGATATTCACCTATAAAAGGGGCACTTGGGAAGTGCCAACACTCGCCTTGACTCTGTCAACACGCCGTCTTTATCACCATCATGGTTTTAAGGCTCAACCATGAAACCGTCCGTGCTTCTTGCCTCTCCACGTGTACGGTATGGATCACCCTTGACTTCACCCGGCCTCCTGATCATCTGGCCCCAAGTCTCCTACTTGTGCCCGATCCTCTCGCCATTGACCGCCAAGTCAACTCTAGTGACCTACACATCATGAGACAAGCAAACACATTTCCCAACTCCTGCAACATCACCAATTCCTTCACAAAATCCGGTTAGTCATAACCATGACATGCACAAACTCATGCAATCCCCAGATTCCCGCATTTCAACTCAAACACCAAATCTACTCAAGTCAATTACTCATCACATATATTGCAAACCATGGCACATATCCATATGGTTTCTTAGAAGGCTTAATTAGGGAATAGTATGGATCAAGGCCCAGAAGATGATCATTCGGATATTTGTTTGGAGTAGGCTACAAGTTAGGTTAGGAGATATGGTGTATAGATAAGATCAAATGTAACCGAATCAGAGATTGCCATGTAAAACCGCTGCCCTTCGGGTATATCAGGCGGGCAGGGGGTCCATAGAGGTAGTAGAACTCGTATTGGGATCTTTCTGCCCAATATGAACCCTAAATTACAAGAACACAAACAGGACGTAGGGTTATTATCTGCAAGGAGGCCCAAACCTATATAAACCCTGTGTCCTGTGTCCATTGCCATTCATACTCATACGCATACCTAGCAGTACTATCGAGATTATCTCTCGACAGTTGGCACGCCAGGAAGGGGGATGCATTGAGTTTGTTCCATTATGATCGATGGCTTTCCCCGATGCCAAGTTTCGCCGAGGAGACAAGATCCATTTCGGCATCCTCAGCTTCGTCACTGACAAAAATAGGAACCTCGCCAAGGAATGCTCGACGGATCTTACGACAACCTTCACGGTGCCGAACCTCAAGGTCAAAGTGTCAGCTAAGCAGGCAGCCGATCCACTCGGTCAGCTCCTGTTCAGCCTCAACAACGCAGCAGCGGTCCTCCATGCAAAAACCTTCCAGGGTTCCCTCTCAACGTTCCCCACGATGAACCGATCAGCAAGCTTGGCTGATTCGAATCTACTGTGGTTGATCTACTGACTTTTCACACGGAACAGTCAGATGAAGATCCCAATTTTCTTCTTGAATCAATATTAGTAGCTACGATCAGCGTCGATCACAAGTCAATCTTGGATCTGATCGAAGATCCAAGTGATTCTAAAAGTTGCTCGTCGGATTACCACGAGGTGTTCATGGTGGCACCAGCCGCCACAGGAGGCACCGTTGGAGAAACTTCTACGATGGGCGCTGCACGGAGAAATGCCGAACCTCAAGATGGGTAGGAGCTGACCCTGATGATGACGACCCCGATGCGGGCACTTCCCTGCTCCAACGACCGAATGCCCGGCAAGGCTCCCGAGTCGTGCAAAACCTATACATGGGCGACGTCACCCTAAAACTAGATGGTGAAGACATTTTCAAGAGTCTACAGGACAACATCACGGCTGCAGTGGTCCTGCTAAACTCATTAGAGCCTATGCTTCAGGTCAGCCCAGAGTTGACACCACAGGTCAACAAGCTGAAGGTACACACCAAAGCAGCAGCCATATTAGAGACGAACAACACATCAAAGCTGAAGTCAATGTTAGGTGTGGCTAATTTGAGGCCTAGACAGGAAAGGAGGGGCTGACAACGTAACGATCGACAAGCAACCCGCCGGCCAAACCACAACGGAGGCCCATCACAGATTATCATGATCGGCATCCGCACACCAACCTTCGTAGTGGTATACCGCCGCGTGATGCCCGGATCCGGGTGGACAACCGCTACCAGGAGCGGGATGTGGCACCCCGCAGAGAACATGAGGATGAGCGGCGACGTCGTGGCCTCGTGGACGACCAGTATTATGAGAGAGGAGAGCCACCTCATGACGAACAATATTACGACCAACGATACGACGAGCGGTGCAAAGACAGATATCGCCAAGAAGCTGGCCGAGAGCAGGAGCGAACCCCCATCTTCAATGATTTTGATGATGAGGCTGGCATCCGGTCATTGACTCGGGAACTGCAAGATGATAGCTGGCTGGCTGGTTTCAAGCCAGTCGGCATCGAGAAATACGATGGCAAGATTGACCCACGTGATTGGCTTTATGTCTATAGCACAGCCATCCGTGCACTCGGCGGTGATAGTTCTGTTATGGCCAACTATCTACATGTCTGTGTGGCTCCAGTAGCCAGGACCCGGCTCACCAATTTGCCTACCAATTCCATCAGCTCTTGGACGGAGTTGTGCAAGTAGTTCAACACCAACTTCCAGGCGACATTCGATAGGCCGAGAAATCACTGGGAGCTTGCCAGGATCAAGAAGAAGGATCAAAAGCCGCTACAACAATACATTCAGCGCTTCTACCAAGTGAAGAACACCATCCCCAATATCTCAGATGCTCAGGTTGTCACCGCCTTTCAAGGCGCGCTTCGTGACGACGACCTGATTAAAAAGATTGGCAGACTAGACGCTGCAGGAAGCTTGATGGCCAAGGAGTTATTTACCATGGTGGAAAAATATGCAACCGGCAACTCGGCCATGTTCCAAGTTCGCCAGTACAAGGATGATACACCTCGGAACCGTGGTCAGCCGGCCCCATCCAATTATAACAAGGATGGGATTAGAAGCGCAAGCAGGATAGAATGGTTACAATGACCAAGCATCCTAATCTGAAAAGTCAGGTCACTCAGAATGATTTTGACAAGATGTTGGAAGGCCCATGTCAGTTGCACGACAGCGCTCACAAGGCCAAAGAGTGCTTCTAGCTGAAGAGCTTCGCACACCACGCTTTGAAAGTCTGCAAAGAGCGTTCCTAGATTCCCAAGGGAGGCAAAAAGGACACGGACAAGGAGGATGAGGACATGGAGGAGTTCCAGGACTTGGAGTGAGAAGTAAATTACATTTGCGGCAGGTCCACTGCTCATTCGAAGCACCAACAGAAGATCTTCTACCAGGATGTTTACTCGATAAAACCTGCAGACACATAGTCAACATTATATACTATTATAGAGACACATAGACAATACAAGACAATTAGATCATCACATCCTGGGCATCCGGTTTTACCTTGCATCCATAGTACAATTATGGTCAAGAGCCTATTGCATAGACGAATGTGGGGGATTTCAAAGGATAGATAGGTCTATCACCACCTATTGCCTACCCCAAGCAATCCATGGGCTACACGACAAATAATGCATTCTATTGATCTAAGCACCAGACTTACATCTCTAGAACAATACCCCTAATCCCGTTGGGTTGGGTTAGAAAAGGAGTAATCGCCTTGAAGTGAACACTAAGCAAGTGGAAATGATCTAAGTCAAACATTAGTCATGCATCATTATAATGATATAAATAAAGACCATGGTAAGGGATTATGTCTAACATGGTAATATAGTATAACTACATTACTAACATGCAAGCAAAACCACCACATACATGAATGGATCACATAATCAAATAAGAAACACATAACCCAAGCACAACTATATAGAAAGACCAAATATATTAAATGGAACAAAGTCTTACAAATGGAGGAAGATACAAGACCCATACCATAACTCCAAGGAAGATTTGGGAACTGAAAAGACTCTATTCTAAGCCTAACTCCACTAAAACTAGAGAGTAACTCAAAATACAAACAGAGTGATGCTTCTAAATGTGTCTTATGGAGTGAAGCCTCAATTCTTTAGTTATAGGGCCCAAAGTTGGTCCCTGGAGTCGGTAACCACTGCCTAACCGACATGGGGGGAGTCGCTAGGAACTACCACATGGCAGCCATGCACGAGGGGGCCCCCTCGCTGTTCGGCCGAACAGGGGGGATTCCCCATGTGCTCGGCCTCCTCCTGTGCACTGGCATGTGGACCCTCTCGTCCAGAGCTTGTCAATCAGTGTGCTTCGTTGTGATTGGCTTCAAGTTCATTTCCATGAATGATGAGGCATTTCTTCACTCCTTTTGAGCATTTTCCCTGCATGTGAGCATTTCTCAAAGCACAAGTGGATATTGATTATTTCTAACTAAAATGCATGGTGGGAATGTTAAATCCTCCATTATTTTGAGTAATATTGATGGTTGGAAATAGTAGTTAACGACCATCAATAGAGTAAACGAGGCAGATAAGTCTGTGTACTATTGTTATGGTGGGGGTGAGGGTGTAATATTGTGCTTGTATGTTGATGACATATTAATTTTTTGAACAAGCGTAAGAGTAATTGATGAGATCAAAACTTTCTTGTCAAGGTGTTTTGACATGAAAGACTTGGGACCAGCTGATGTGATCCTAAATGTGAAGTTGATCAAAAGCGAGGACGGGATTACTGTTGGCACTTCTTAACGTTGCACCAAAATATTATCTGGTAACAACGCTTGAAGTGTTGATGTTTGTTATGCTTTAGGAGAAGAGTGAACCAATCCGCAAGCGCACGGAACATCTATTGTAGCATTTCACCCGGGAGTATTCCAAGGTATCGTATTTATTTTCCTCAGGGAAGCTAGGCGTAAGAGTATCTTGGTTTAACAAAGATATGACTATAAGAGTTGTACCAACTATCTAGAGACGGGGGTAAGGATATTCAATAATAATAGTTGGGGTAGTGAAACAGGAGAAATCCACACTAAGATAGATAAAGAGATCAGTTAAGCTAGCCGGGAGGACAGGGAGTCTAAGTCTAGAATTCCTAAGATAAACTTTCCTAAATCTAGTCAAGCGTCAAAATTCCGAGTTACTTGGGTTGAGTGCTTACACCAAATCCATGGTACAGCCTCGAGTCTTTCACCAATAAGTTTACTTCGGGGCATGACAAAGATCCACTAATAAGATGGGTAACTAACCTCGTATACTAGTAGGTACCTTCCCACTAGACAACCCTGCTTGAGACTTCCCGAACATGGTGGAATAATAAATGGACAGACAGGGTCGTCACCACCTGCCGCCTACCACACAGCCTGTGGGGACGAATGCAAATCCACCTAGTGTTAACCTAGGCACCGCGCCTACGCTTTCACTAGATATTCTTCTGTTGGCCTAGTGGAAGAATAGCCGGGAAATAACCAAGTCTAAGTTCTATTCAAGAATTAAACTTAATTAAATCCTAGCCAGGAATCCCCTAAACTATGCTTCAAAGTTCTTTCTCGATAATTGTAACTTGAGGAAATTGACTAAGTAAAGATAAATAAGAAAAAGATAATTATATTTAATAAAGGATAAGTCTCACAAACAGGAGAAAAGATACAAGAGAGCTCATACCAAGACTCCGAGACGATTTCCGGAATCCCGAGCGATGCTCTCGACTAGACTCTAACTCTCGACTAACTAACCTACTCTACTAGTAAGCAAAGTAGTGGGAAAATGGACTCCAATGTGTTTCACTTGCTTGATTCTTTGTTTCTGCCGAATTCCCCCTCTATTTATAGGTGGCAGATACTTGGCGGGTACTTCAAAGTGGAGGAGAGTCGGTGGGCAAAAAATCCCCCGCCGGGCAACGGGCCACGCCGGGCGGCCACGTGTGCCGGGCGGCCGGGCATGCCAAGTGGCATGCACCGCCGGGCGGCAGGCCAGGCCGGGCGGCCATTGTATGGAGTCGGTTTCCAACCACCTTTGCTTCGGATGGCTCAGATTTGGTCCGGATGGGGGTTCCTTGGTCGGTTTTTACCGAAATCTCTATTTTGGGGTCACGTCTATCATGGGCCTCATGGGCTGGCAACCCTGGGTGGCCAACGCGGGTCGGGCGGCAAACCCTGCCGAGCAGCAAGCCAGGCCGGGCGGCAAACCCTACTGGGCGGCAAGCTAGGCCGGGCGGCGGCCCATCTTTGGTGCCGACCCCCCCCCCCCCTGGGTCACGTCTTGACTTGTCCATGTTGTGCCACGTGAATTCCTCCTTTATTTCTCCACTTTTTACCCTCCTTAGTCGGGAATGGAAAACGGCCTCATGGTGGAGTGTTTTTCAGGGTCGGCTGGGTCATATGGTTCAGGGTGATGAGACTCTGTTTTAACCCTCCGGGTGGCTGATTTCAGCCTTCATGACCCTCCCGGACCCTGATTTCTGCCTCATACGACCCCGTCGGCCGGCTGTTTTATGGCAGGATCGGCCCACGGGGTGTTTCTTCATGTTTTTACATGATTTTGGCCCTTTTTACCCTGCAAACACATATTTCACCAAAACTCGTGGAACTTTATTAGTTTAAACAAATATTCATGAAACTTTGGTCTTTACCTTGCATTTCTCGACAGGTTGGTGGCCAATATTGGGTTTTAAGGGCCACCAACACCTCCCCAAGCTTAAACCTTTGCTCGTTCTGAGCAAATTAAAACTTGGAAGTGATGGATCAGAAGTTGCTTCGATATTAGAGCCCAGCAGGGATCAAGTGTACAAACACACACTCCTACAACATAGGAGTAATAGTAAACCAACACAAGTTGATCACTAAGTCTTTCTCATTGTGAGTGGGGCTCTTAGGCATTTTATGACCTTGTCATGAGCGGTTGGAACTCAGAACAACTAGTTTAGATTTTGTCAATTAACCTCCTTTATGATCATGAGTTCAAAGTTTTTGTAATGCTGCATAAGATTGAAAATTCTCCCTCTTGGTGCAATCCTTCACTATGACGCTCATCTTGTAGAAAGTGTATTTCCTCACCAAGTTCTTATCCTACATTCTAAAAGCTTGGCTTTATGTGTGGAGCTTGGTAGGATGGCACATCTAGTATGCATATTTTGTTAAGTTAAGAGATGGTCCTAGCGAAAAGACTTTGCACTTTCTCATTCCAACCATTTGGAAATAATGTCCAGGGGAGAGGGAGAGAATGGACTCACGCGAAGGAATGGACTAGCACAATAGCAAAAATCTTTATCAAAGATTGGATATTTGTGCTAGAGTGAAAGGATGGACCTTTATTTTTGCTTAATGAATTTAATGAACCTTGAAACTTGACATTTGTACATCTATGAGAGCTGATAATTTTTCTTATTTTTCTTGTTCATTATTTCTTCTTTCTCAGCTCTCATAGTGTAGGGAAGCTAGTTCAATGGTCCAAATATTTTTGCAAACTTTTTTCGAGCATTTATTTTTGGGAAGACCAAAATCTTTCTTGTAGGATCAAGGTTTTCGTAAAGGAGAGATTTTTGGCTAACATGCATGATTATTTAAGAACTCAAAGATAACATGAAGGAAAATGATTGGCTTTGAAAGTGCAAGTCCCTCATAAGGATCAAATCCTAACCAACTCAATGCATACATGGATGGCATAAAAGTGGGTTCACAATTAATATCTGGCCTTGGTAGGAATTTTTCTATCATAGGAAAGACATACACCAAGTAGGGGGGTTTTTATTGCAGCATGGTTTTGAAAGAAGTCATTGGACTCTAATCATGAGGAGATCATAGACTCATCCAAACATGCTATATCATGAATTCCAACAACTAGACTTGGTGTTTATTAGCCATTTTGCACCCACTAAAACATAGAGAGACTAGCTTTTCATCATGCCGGACTACCATTACCCACCAAAATGAAGAGTAGAGGTTGTATACTTGAGACTCACAGGGAGCTAATAGAGCAACTATTCATCATTTCCATAGGCAAGGTAGAGACTAATTCTCAAATTTTATTTAAAAGGGGAAATATTTTTGTTCTTTTTGGTTATGCAATTTTTTATGGTTTTTCTTTGAAAGAGAAAAAAAATGTTTTTGGGTTTTCTTAAATTTTCTAAAAAAATGAAAAACAACTCAACTAGAGAAAGGGGGAGAGAGGATAGAACAAGCGGCATACCTTGGTTTGGGCATCTCCCCAAGCTTAGGTCTTTGCAAGACTTAAGCTTAGATGGCTTTCACTCCGGTGGTTGATACTTGATGTTGAAGTGGCCGAACAGCTGGTCCATCATGGAGAGGTTTGTTTGAAGTTGTTCCGACGTTTGTTGCTGCCATTCTTGTCCATCCCTTGTGGCTGCTTGTATTTCTTGAGTTTGTTCATTGGTTTCATAAGCATTGGTAGCCAAGTATTGCATGTCTTCTTCCAACTCCGAAAAGTTGTACGACGTGAATCGGGCGGAGCGTGAAGTGCCTACGCCTCCAAGTGGTTGGTGGTAGCTCCCCGTCCCATAAGGATTGTACGGTTCATATTCTTCATGGAATGAACTAGTGTAGTGTGATGAGCTAGTAAATCCTGGGACTTGTGGTTGCTCCCAATGGTATTGTGAGCTTCCCGAAGCACCTGCTCGAGGTGGTCTTGTTCCTGGCCTATCCCCTAAAACACTATGCCGAGCATGCATCCAGCCGTGGGGAGCGCGTACTCAAAATCAGCGACGACGCTGATTTGCTCGAGGAAGTTGTGGTCGAACTTGCGCACGGATGTGAACTCCCGGTCCCCAATGGCAGTGAGTTTGCTTCTCTCGTCATAGTCATTGAACACCATATTTTCTTCACTCTCCATGAACTTGTCGAACTCTTCGTCTTGCATGCTTTGCACTGTTGGGGCTTCGGATATGGACATTGAGTCTGAGAGGTAGCTCGGGGGGCATATCCATGTGAAGCTCCCTAGTGCTCGGCTTTTGAGCGCTCACTTGGCATACGCCTCCCACGGCTCGTGCCACCGCTGCTGCTGAACTTGGTGTAGAGGCCTCTCCAAATATTTGCCATTCCTGCAAAAGGGTTACTTGGACACAATACCCGAAGGACAAAATGATGATAATGATTAGCGGTTAGTCGTTCGCTTAGTAGTCCAAGTGTTAGTCGTTCAAACGTACAAGGGTGACAACAAATTCTCTCTAGTTGTTTATATTGCAGCACACTTTTATTGCTAAGTGCAAAGTGCACTTACTAGAGAGAGCTAGTGAAGTGAGAAGAGGATGAAGAGGGAGAGAGTTTATGAGGGAGAGCAAATGTTTCCAGCAAAGGGTGGAGAAACAAAGGAGAGAGAGCCCTCTATTTATAGGCTCAAGAGTAACCTTGGGGGAGGAGAGGCCAGGCCGGGCGGCGTCCCATGTCGGCCGGCAAGCCAGGCTGGGCGGCGCACCAAGCCAGCCGGCAAGCTAGGCCGAGCGGCACCCTATGCCGGCTGGCACTCCCTTTTTCTCTCTTTTGCTCTATTATTGCTGTAGTGGTGATGGGAGGTGGCTAGGCCCAATTGCCATGTGATCCACTTGCTCAATTTGTCTAGTAATTTGCTAAGAGTGTAGGGAGCAAGGAGAGAGTGATGGAATGGCCAAAGTTGTATGTTTACAATGAGTGTTCTGCCACCCATGAGGCCTAGGTGAGTAGGGTGGTAGGTGAGTGTGAGTGGTGAAAGAGTGAGGTGACATAGATGGCTCTTATTCATTCACTTTCACTTATGGTGGGGCTTTTGATGAGCATTTTTCTTCAAGTTAAGGCTGGCCACACCTTCACCACTCATGGCCATCATTTCTACACTAAAAGTGCCAAGAATCTGAAGAAAAAATGTGCCGGGCAGCATGGCTTGCCGGGCGGCAGAAATGACCCAGCCGGGGGTCGTTTTTCATGAAATACGACCTCCAGGGTGCTGAAATTTGACTGGGTTATTTCAGGTTGGGCTAAAGCCCTGGATAGGCAACCGGATGGTTGTTTTGACACGAAAATGACCTCCCAGCTAGGAAAGTTGGCTGAGTCATCACCACAAAATTTTATTATTTTTCAAAATTTTATTTTATAAGTTTTTTTCTTTAATAGCCTAATTTAATGGTTAAAGATGAAACTAAAAACAACCTAATTTAGTGGTAGGTAAAGAAAAAGAAGGGGGATAAATATCAGTTTACCTCCCGACGAGGGTCTGGATTTTACATCTCGAACAAGACGTTCTCCTCGTTAATTTCTTCGTGATGCCCGTCGTGGATGGAGAATTTTCCACGATCGGTGCAACTTCTTTCTTCCGCCATATTTGATTTTCTTTGGCTTGGCGGCGACCTTTCTCTTCATTTCCTGTGGCTTGTTCTTCTTTTTGGGTGGTGGCGGTTTGTTCTTGACTTTTACCACCGGTGTACCCAATTTTGATAGAATTGGATACACCTCAATTTTCTGCACCATGTTAGGATTTTTGCAATAAAAGATGCGTACCTGATTGCATTGTTCCGTTCGGGGTTTGAAGGCGAACTTTTTGTCGTATCCATTAATGTTAAGGTGGATTTCTCCAGCCCCAACATCAATGTTGGCATTTGCGGTGCTAAGGAACGACCTTCCTAGTATAAGAGGTGTCTTTGCATCGGCCTCCATGTCTAGCACCACAAAGTCGACGGGAATAAGAGAGTTCCTTATCCTTTCAGGTACGTCCTCCGCGATGCCCACCGGGTAGCGGACTGATTGGTCAGCGAGCTGCAAGCACATTGCCGTAGGGGACAATGAATTGACATCGAGTTTATCATACACTACCTTTGGCGTGACGCTCACGCTCGCCCCCAAGTCATAGAGGGCGTTGTTGAATTTCTGCATCCCGATGGAACAAGGGATGGTTGGACATCCCGGATCTCGCTTCTTTTCTAGAAGAGAGTTCAAGATAGCGGCGCTGCATTCCTCCATCAATTTGATGACCTCCGTGGATGGCATTGGGCGTTCGTTGTTGAGGATGTCCTTTAGGTACTAGGAGTACGTAGGAACCTGCATAGCATCAAGTAGTGGTATGTTGACATATAATTTCTTTATTACCTCGACAAACTTCCCGAATTGTTCGTCCACCATTGGCTTCCTCTGTCGAGGGGGAAATGGCAACACCGGGGTATCATAGAACTCGTGTGGTGCTTTCTTGAGGGGTGCTTTTGCCTCCTCAACTTCAATTTCTTCCTCCCCTTCTGACTCTTCATCGGTTTCCCTGGTCTTCCCTGCATTGTTAGGATTTGGTGGATCCTGTGTATATTTTCCGCCTCTAGTTGTGACCGCATTAACATGTTCTTTGGGACTAGCTTCTGGCTGACCGGGGAGCTTGCCCGAGTTAGGCTTAACAACAGAAGCGGCCAGCTGAGCAATTTGTGTCTCTAGCATTTTGTTATGGCTAAGCTGGTTTTGCAGAGAGGTATTAAATGCTTCCATATGGGAATCTATCCTTTCTAGGACTTTATCAGTAGCAATAAATTTCCTACTAATACTTTCATTTATTTTAGATTATCCTAGAACAAGATCACGGAAGGAAGATTCATTACGAGTAAAGTTGCCAGATTTACACATGTTCATGTCGAAGGAGAGGTTCGGCTTGGACTCCCATCCGAAGTTGTTCGTACAGGGCCTAAACCCGTTGTTGTTGTTGTTGTTGTTGTTGTTGAGGTAGTTCACTTCTTCTTCTTGAGTCTCAGGGCAGTGGCTTCCCATATGCCCAAGGTTCCCACAAACTTTGCAAGTCATGCGAGAGTCTAAGGATTGGGCAGTTTGTGGCGAATCCATTTTCTTCAAAAGTTGATCCATCTTGATTGCTAGCATGTCAATACCGTCAACTTGGTGGACTCCCCTCATCTTGGGTTGCGGCTAGTTCTGCCTCTCATCATAGCCACTATAGTTGGCGACCATCTTTTCTATGAGAGTTTGAGCTTCTTTGACCTTCAGAGAGAAGAAGGAACCTCCAGCGGCTGCATCTAGGTGCTCACGAGCGGAACGGTTGAGCCCATGGTAGAAGCTTTGGATTAGCAACCAATCTTGCATTCCATGATGTGGGCATGCCAGAGTATACTCTTGGAAACGCTCCCATGCCTCAGGGAAGCTTTCATCGGTTAGCTGTTGGAAACTTGAAATCTTATTCTGTAGGGTATTGGTTTTGCCTAGCAGGATGAACTTGGCAACGAAGGCGTTGGAGCACTTGTCCCATGTGGTGAGCTCTTCTTGATTGTTGTAGAACCACTGTCGCCTTTCCCATCAGTGAAAATGGAAAAAGGCGAAGGTGGATAGCTTCAGGAGTTGCTTCCCTCATGGTGAAGGTGCTGCACACCGCCAAAAACTGTTGGAGGTGGGCGTTTGCATCTTCCGATGCCTTGCCACAGAATGGACTGGCCAAAACCATGTTGATTAAGGCCGGTTTCAGCTTGTAACTTCCATTCCCCATGTTCGGGTTTGGACCGGTGCGGATGTTGTCTACAGTCGGGGTGGAGTAGTCACGGATTGTCTTCTCAGCCATGGTTGGTTGAGCGGACATGGGGGGTCTTGCGGTTGAGCTGGTGGGATCGAAGGTTCTACAAGAGCAAGTCTAGGTCAAGGTGGAGTGAGTCGTTGACGCACTCTCCTCAACAAAGCCTCTGAATCATTGTGGTAGTTGTTTAGTAGGTCGAAACCAGCCATAAAGCATCCTGCTTACACCACAAATAAATAGAACAAGGGTAAGCCAGCTAAGGAAAGCGGTAACTCCCTAATAGAAATATCAATGTTAAAATTCCTATATCTTAGCCTATTGCTTCCCCGGCAACGACGCCAGAAATGCTTGTTGGAACTTCTTAACGTCACACCAAAATATTATCTGGTAACAATGCTTGAAGTGTTGATGTTTGTTATGCTTTAGGAGAAGAGTGAATCAATCCGCAAGCGCACGGAACATTTACTGTAGCATTTCACCCGGGAGTAATCAAAGGTATCATATTTATTTTCTTCAGGGAAGCTAGGCGTAAGAGTATCTTGGTTTAACAAAGATGTGACTATAAGAGTTATACCAACTATCCAAAGACGGGGGTAAGGATATTCAATAATAATAGTTGGGGTAGTGAAACAGGAGAAATCCACACTAAGATAGATAAAGAGATCGGTTAAGCTAGCCAGGAGGATAGCGAGTCTAAGTCTACAATTCCTAAGATAAACTTTCCTAAATCTAGTCAAGCGTCAAAATTCATAGTTACTCGGGTTGAGTGCTTACACCAAATCCATGATACAGCCTCGAGTCTTTCACCAATAAGTTTACTTCGGGGCACGACAAAGATACACTAATAGGGTCGGTAACTAACCTCATACACTAGTGGGCACCTTCCCGCTAGACAACCCTGCTTGAGACTTCCCGAACGTGGTGGAATACTAAATGGGCGGACAGGGCTGTCACCACCTGCCGTCTACCACACGGTGGGGACGAATGCAAATCCTGCTAGTGTTAACCTAGGCACCGCGCCTACGCTTTCACTAGATATTCTTCCGTTGGCCTAGCGGAAGAATAGCCGGGAAATAACCAAGTCTAAGTTCTATTCAAGAACTAAACTTAATTAAATCCTAGCCTGGAATCCCGTAAACTATGCTTCAAGGTTCTTTCCCGATAATTGTAACTTGAGGAAATTGACTAAGTATAAATACTTAACAAGATAAATAAGAAAAAGATAATTGTATTTAATAAAGGATAAGTCTCACAAAAAGGAGAAAAGATACAAGAGAGCTCATACCAAGACTCCGAGACGATTTCCGGACTCCCGAGGGATGCTCTCGACTAGACTCTAACTCCCGACTAACTAACCTACACTACTAGTAAGAAAAGTAGTGGGAAAATGGACTCCAATGTGTTTCGCTTGCTTGATGCTTTGTTTCTGCCGAATTCCCCCTCTATTTATAGGTGGTGGATACTTGGCGGGTACTTCAAAGTGGAGGAGAGTCGGTGGGCGAAAAATCCCCCGCCGGGCGGTCACGTGTGCCAGGCGGCATGCACCGCCGGGCGGCAGGCCAGACCGGGCGGCCATTGGATGGAGTCGGTTTCCAACCGCCTTTGCTTCGGATGGCTCACATTTGGTCCGGATGGCGGTTCCTTGGTCGGTTTTCACCGAAATCTCTGTTTTGGGGTCGGTAGAAGTCATGGGCCTCATGGGCTGGCAACCCTGGGTGGCCAACCCGGGCCGGGCAGCAAGCAAGGCCGAGCGGCAAGCCAGGCCGGGCGGTGGCCTATGCTGGGCGGCGGCCCATCTTTGGTGCCGACGCCCCCACCCGATCACGTCTTGACTTGTCCATGTTGTGCCACGTGAATTCCTCCTTTATTTCTCCACTTTTTACCCTCCTTAGTCCGGGAATGGAAAACGGCCTCATGGTGGAGTGTTTTTCAGGGTCGGCTGGGTCAGATGGTTTAGCCTGATGAGACTCTGTTTTAACCCTCCGGGTGGCTGATTTCAGCCTTCACGACCCTGCCGGTCTGAGTTCTGATTTCAGCCTTCATGACGCTCCCGGGCCCTGATTTCAGCCTCATACGACCCTGTCGGCCGGCTGTTTTACGGCAGGATCGGCTGACGGGGTGTTTCTTTATGTTTTTACATGATTCTGGCCCTTTTTACCCTGCAAACACATATTTCATCAAAACTCGTGGAACTTTATTAGTTTAAACAAATATTCATAAAACTTGGGCCTTTACCTTGCATTTCCCGACCGGTTGGTGGCCAATATTGGGTTTTAAGGGCCACCAACAATTACTTTGAATCAATCCTACTATGCAGAAAAGATACTTAGCTATTTCAGCTTTGAGAATTGTAAAATCTCTCCAACTCCCAATGATGCAATCATTAAACATCGAAAATTTGAAGGAGAGGGAAAAGATCAACTAAGATATTCACAAATAATTGGGTCCCTCATGTATCGAGCGGGTGCCACGAGACCTGACATCTCCTATGCCATGAGCAAACTGAGTTGGTGTACATCAAACCCTGGAGATGACCATTGGAAGGCACTAGAGCGAGTGTTGTTTTACTTGAGAGGCAGAACCTCAATTGGAATTCATTACTCGGGATATCCACCAGCGTTGGAAGGATATAGTGATTCCAATTAGATCTCAGATGCGGATGAGACCAAATCTACTAGTGGCCATGTTTTTACACTTGCTAGTGCTGCAGTTTTGTGGAGGTCTTGTAAATAGACCATGTTAACAAAATCCACGATAGAAGCA
Source organism: Eleusine coracana subsp. coracana (assembly GCA_032690845.1). NCBI lineage: Eukaryota > Viridiplantae > Streptophyta > Magnoliopsida > Poales > Poaceae > Eleusine > Eleusine coracana. The sequence goes on along the minus strand of CM064430.1, from coordinate 36,085,778 downwards.
GAACTTGTAGCACTAGAAACAACTACTACTGAGGCTGAATGGCTAAGAGAGCTATTGATGGACTTACCTTTCTTTGAAAAGCCAGTACCGCCTATCATAATGTATTGTGATAAACAATCAATGCTAGCTCAGGTTATGAAAACAAAGGATAACTCAAAGTCTAATAAACATATCAAGCGTAGACTGGAATATGTCAGAGAGATGAAAACCTCCAAAGTTATAGCTGCGAGCTATGTGAAAAGCAAAAATAATCTGGCAGACCCTTTAACAAAGGGATTATCACGGAATTAATTACTGTGATATTTGAGAACAAGGGTATGAGGCCCATGTAAAAGTTACACCACAATGGTAACTTGTCCTTTTTTATTGGAGATCCCGTGATCCCGTGACATGGGTAACAGGAAGAACAAGTTGATTGGTGTAACCAAAGAGTACATATAAATAAATAAAATGTACCCATATTCAAATGACAAAGTGTAGTACTCTTTACTGCATGGAAGATTGGCATTAAGCCTTAATGTTTTCTGTTGTGATAGATATTAGCCTATCGGATATCTTGAAAGAAAACACCTACTTGAACTCAACTGTAGGTCATAGTTCATAAGAATAGGGCATTCTCATAAAGGCTCATGAGAAGATTTGGGAGTAGACCATTCATGCTCTGGTTAGGCGAGGTTATTTTGGCAGCCTAGTATCAGTCCGATTTCAATTGAAGTCAATCCACACATGGCTTAGAATTCAAAGCCTAGTCCATTTTTCAGCTGTGGTTATATGGATATTGATATTCTAGGTTTAAGTTCAACCCGTATGGGACTTTTACTGAAAGACTGGTATATTAACAACACTACAACATAGTGATCCTTTTGACCTCTATTCCTTGCTCTGGAATTGGTGGGGGGTTGTTGGAATTTGGCCCACATTTATGTGGCCCATTCAGGAGAAAATCCAAAGAAATATGTGGTTGTTGGTCTTAGTTCCACCTTGCTAGTCTATGCTAGTGCATAACAACTTAAATAACAGGCTGAATAATGAAAGCATTGGGAGAGAAAGAGAACATTGATATGAGTACACACGTCATATCCGAAAATTTCCCATTTTGGAATTTGAACCGTTTTCCATCAACAATTTTCATTTTCAAGAGATTAAAGGATGATTTAGTAATCTTTTCTGAATTAAGAAATGATTTGATTTGGTTTTACAAAAAAATTATATACCAATGAAAGAAAGGATTTCATTTTGTACCAAAACCACTTTTATATAAATAAAATCGTTGTATCTTATTTAATATTTAGTATTTTTGTCCGTTTTGGAGTCAATTCTAATATGATAGGTTGAAATCCTTTTCCTTCAAATTTTACAAATATCCATTTTGTTTTGAATTATGGGGCTCAGTCATCTATCTCTTCTTCGCTTATATGTATGCATGGTGGACACCATCATTCCAACTCATGTCTGTAACATCGCATCTCCGTTAATTGTATTTTTCTCCCGACAAAACATGGATGTATCCCTGGTCAATACCATCCACATTCTCTCCACCTATCACAAGCATGAACCTAGACACATTGACCATCGAAGTTCATCTCACCAATCATGTGCAATCAAAAGGAAAGAAAATGACTCTGATATCTGCATTGCAATGCTAGCTGCTCCCGTTTCCTGATCTGTGCAGCCCACGCATTGGTAATACGATCCTTTTTCCTATTGAATGTAGCACTTTATTGATACAAAATATGATAAAAAATATGTTCCAGGAAGTTATCATCATCTCCACCAAAGGATTCTCCAAGATCTGTCTTGCTTTGGCCGAGAACACTGTTGGCATGAAACCCAGTGCTGTGTTACCTTGTTTTGTTCTAAGGCCCAAATCTCCAGATGAGGTCAATTCCGCTGATATCAACCCTTCCATTCATGTGTTCCACGACAGTACCGATACGTATGTTCAACTATTTGTTCATATCCATCTGGAATAATCAGGAACGCGCATGTTTTCTTTGTGGTCATTGTAGATGGTTGATGTTCGCCTCTGTTCATGTCATGCATGGATCCTGGTAATTTTGATCCATATTCTGCCCAAACCATTTCTATTCTTGATGATATCCTTATACCGTATCGTGTTGCGGGAAGTTAGCTGCTCGTTCCCAGAAGCAAGTCCATAGATCTCCTCCGATGCCTCCAGGAACACTGTTGGCGTTTAGATTGTCTTTAGGCGACCTTGCCCTTCTCAAACCCATCGATCTCTAGTACAGGTGATTTCTCATCCAATACACCTTGCATTTCACATGTCCTACATCATCTGGAAGCGCTTTGTTCAAACGGTACCTTGAGAACTAGAACTAAGAAATGAAAACACGCACACTTGTTCTGCACTCTCTGCATAGCCAAAATCCTTACATCTTAAACCTTGCATATCTTTTGATCCATAACTCTGAATTAGGTGATTCTTGCCAAATTGGTCATAGGAGCATAACCTATGTATTCATGGAATTATCATTTTTTTGTATTGTTGCATTTCTATGTATTGATTTGTTTATGTTTATTTGTTGTTATCGTTGCACATAAGGACAAAAATACTGAAGGTCCATCTTACAAGGACCTTCAACACCAAGAGTTTGAAGTGGTTGAGCAGCAAAACGTGCAGGATGAAGGCAAGCGTCCTTGATGCATTTGTTCCTATTATGAATGTTTATCTTAGAACTACATGCTTGTGTCAAATGAATGGGTACCTATTGTTAGGGTTTACTAGTATTGTTTTGCCTTTTCCTTATCGCATTGAATTAGAAGGTTGGTTGGTTATGGGTAGATAATGCTTAAGTTGCTTGTGGGATGTTGGGTTAATATTAATCCTAATTAATCAATCATGTCACTTCATGGTAGGAATGGTAATTTTTATTAGCAACATGGCTTAGGATTTGGGTGATCGGTATGTGGACTATGCCCGGGGTTCACCGGCAGTTCGGGGACTATGTAGGGGTTCACCGGTAGTTCCCTGATTTGTTTTATCACCTGAATCATGTTAAGGACTGGATCTTAGAGTGGCAACCCATGTGAACTGTACAACCATGAACCAAGTTATGGGTGTGGCCTGGCACGGTATGCGATGGAGACCAGCTGGTGCGTGTGAAGATAGAAGGGTCTATGTAGGGGTTCATCGGTAGTTCCAATGGGGGTTGTGGTTAAGGGACAATGTCCTAGAACCATATGGCTCAAGAGAGGGGGGGCCTCGGGTAAAGGGCATACTTCCCGATGGGTGAAACCTCAGTAAGCATGTCGAAGCTAGAGGAAGTCGTTGAAATGCCTTGAAGTGATCTCCTGGACACACACCAAAGGAAGCGTGCTAGTGCTTGGCCGACACGGCATGACAGAGACTTAGTCACCTGGAAACAGGGGATGAAATTGCTTCTTGGGGGACATTGTGTACAACCTATATAGAGTGAAAACTTTCATGATAGCTGTGCTCACGGTCAAGAGCGGCATGGATCCTCACTTGATTAGTTGGTTATGGGATGAAATGGTTGGGATTGGTGGATGGGATTGGACTCGGCTTGAATAGCACCCTATGGATCGATGGTTGGGATGACCTCATATAGTAATTAGGATGATTAGTGAATTAAAAGCTCATATAGTAATTAGGATGATTAGTGAATTAAAAGCTCACATAGTAAAAAGGACAACAAGAGCAAATATCAAAACAGCAATGTTCAAGCAGAGCCTACGACGAAGAGGATTAATTGAGATTGTATTATGGATACATTAAGGAAATATGGGAACTTGACTACGGAGAAAACTTGCAAGTCCCTGTATTCCACTACAAATGGGTGAAACATCCTAATGGGGTGGAAGTGGACGAATACGGCTTCACAATCGTCGATTTCAACAAAGTGGGTCACAAAGATGATCCTTGGATACTCGCTAAGATGATAGAACAAGTGTTCTATGTGTTGGACCCAAAGGATGAAAGGAAGTACATCGTTGTTCCCAGTAAACAAAGAATCATTGGAGTTGAGAATGTGGGTCGTACGATGAGGTGCCACTATTCTTAGATCCTACAAAAATTGAACTCTTGCAAGCAAGACTCTCTTCCATTCAAAAGAAAAGCCCTTCATGTGCACGGATGACAAAGGATTTTATTCTGTTGTTTACAATATACTATGAAAATGAATAGTATTTTTAAATTACAAATATATTTTGTTTAAATTTATTATGGGTGTACTGGATGATCTTATTATTAGTTTTAAATTACCAATGTATTAGACAACCTTATATTTTTGAAACATCTGTTATCATATATCATATAACTGTTTTCTTATATCATATATCCTATATTTTATTTTTGAACCAATACATTCTGTTTAAATTTATTTCCATTAATTAAATTACCAATATATCATGTAATTGAAACATTCTGTATCAAAACATAGAAGTAATTAAAATAACAAAAATAAAATGTTATTTAGCGGCAGATAGAAAGTCCATCGCTGCTATCATCTTTTTAGCGGCAGGTGAAAATATCACCCGCCACTATTTGCCCCGCCTATATAACTGACCGGGCTGGGACTTAAACCCTATTCCCCAGGGCAGCGTATCCTATGCAAACCAGCCATCCTGTGCAAACTTTGGAAACTTCAATCAAGATTGTTTGATGGGCATCCGATAGATACGAGCGGAGGTGGGACAATTTGCAAATAACTATCCATAATTAGACTTGCTAATCTTGTTTTTTTTTGCAAAATCACACCTAAACCAACCGGCGGTAATTTAACACACCCTGAACATCTTTAAGTGTGTCCTGCAGCTGTTTTACAAAGGCAAAGTATGGACCTCAAGCGTTTCGATCTCCATCCGTGTTGGTGTCTCGAGACTTCCTCTTCTCTACATCAGCCAGCTAGAGTAAAAAATATAACTAGTAAGAAATCAAGAGAAGCACCAAATACTTGTGGTTTTATGGAATTAACTATTAAGAAATCAAGAGAAGCACTGAATATGTGACATACATATATGGTATATCTGACTAGGAAAGGTTAAAAACAAATGGCAGAACAACAGCCTCAAGGAGAGACAATTGCTTTGGAAGGTCAGCAAAGGCAAAAGAAACACCATCGTGGATAATCTTGAAGATCTCAGACTTGTTCTTGTTACTTGTTTTTGGAAAATAACAAGTAGCGACGGCGCTACTAATATCCACACAATAGCGGCGGTCGGTATTGTCAACCACCGCTACTAATGGTAGACAATAGCGGTGGTTGGTACTATCAACCGCTGCTAATAATGACTCTGTAGCGGCGGTTTATTTTGGCGAGAGACTACTCGTCGCTACAAATGCTTATTTGTAGCTACATTTGCGTAGCGGCGGGGTGGCCTGCCCGCCGCTACAGGCCCTTTCCAATTGCCGGAACAGTGCCTTTTTGCTGTACTAACACCCACATAGGACCTTGCAAGCCAGCTAGCAAGACCCTGACATAGTGAATAAGCCTTAACAATCAAGGTGTTTTCTTCGTCATGGACATAGGCCATGTACCGATCGTACGCCTAAATGGATGCCAAATAAAAGCCGCCTTGTGGGAGACGAGGGGCTCCAACGCAAAGATGTGGATGGTTGGGCTCCATGACGTTGCCGATCTCCATGGTGTCATCGGAGTCCATCGCCTTCATGGCCAGCGCCAGGGAGCGACGCGAGAAGGATCGATGCCTGCGGCGGCTAGCTGAATGAGCCTGCGGGAAAACTGTTGGTTGGTTTAAGTGTGATTTTGTAGAAAACAAGATTAGCAAGTCTAATTGTGGCAGTTATTTGTAAAATTGTCCCACCTCCACTACTATCCATCCGATACCCATCAAACAGTTTTGATTGGAGTATCTAAAGTTTGCACAAGATGGCTGGTTTGCATAGGATCTAGGAAAATAATTTCGGTGAAATTTCATTAAAATATCCAAAATTTCATTTTTTTTTGGTGGGGACGAAATAAAATCCAAAATATCGAGATGGTTGAAAATTCATAGTTGACTATCTTTAACCAATTCAAATTGCTTTGTTTATGTATGTAACCATAATATCTTATGTATTGAAAATAATTTCTTGTGAAATCATGTCAATTATTTTAAAAAACTATCAAATTTGTTCATCAAAAATTCTAAAATTTCCAAAATTTTGTGTTTTCAGTGACCCCCGAATTTTTTTTCCTAGCATAGAATACGCTGCCATTCCCCAAAGGTGAAGCGATGCTGTCAGGCTGCCAGATTTTGCCTCCGTCAAGTGCCACCGCCTCCCCTTCCCGAGTGCCACCGCCTGCACTCACTGATGGTGCTTGCCCCGACCAGAGCGCGGCCTCCCCGCTGCCGCCTTCCCGGCCCCGAGCGCGGCTGGCTCCCGTGTGACGGCTGTCATCCCTGAGCGCGGGCGCATCCCCCGTGCGTCTCTGCCTCCCCAAACCCAAAAGCGGCCTCCCCATGGACCCCGAGCAAGGCTGCCGACCCCAAGCACGGCCTTCCCATTGTCCCCCAGCGCGGGCGCCTCCTTCTCTGTCTTTCTCTAGTGTCGTGTGCAGGTCTGAAGAAACAACGAGAGGCTCCAGCAGGAAGAAGTCAGGGCCGGTCCTATGCATTTTGGGGCTCAGGGTAAAGTTGAAAGACCGGGCCCTTTATATATATACATAAGCACTTAAATTTTGCTGATACATTGAAAATATTATTACTAATCCAAGCAAATAATAGTACAAAGTTAAATTTATATACTCAATAATTGTATATATTAACTTAAAAGATCCTTCGAACATTTCTTTTTCCTTTTTTATTCTCAGATGGATATTTTCTACTTGACATAACAACAACAAAAATCAATCAAATAATTTTATTGTTTCATCTTGCAGTTCGGAGCCGATTAGCCAAGCCAATTAAGATTTTGGGATGGAGAGTACAACAGGAAACATATCTACTGTAGCTACAACCTGCTGACCTACAAGCTACAACAGTGTGACAGTGGATGAAGAATGTCAGGAACTTGCGACTTGCATGCAATTGCGAAACCTCAACCTCGATCAGCAGTTAGCAGTAGCATGCGCCCACGAGTCAACAACTTGCGACATGCAGTGCCGAACGAACAAGAATTGCGATATGCCAAACTGCCGATGTGATGGTTCATATTCGTATAATCAAAGGATCATATGTAATATTGATTCTCCTAGCCAGACTGACGTATAGGCATATTAAATTGCTTGATTTTTCTCATGGATTAAGACCATTAGACCACAACGAATGTGTTTGATTTTATTAGACATATATACATACATGCTATGGGTTGGGGCCCCTGAGTTTTGGGGGGCCAGGGCGGCTGCGCCCTTTGCCCTCCCCCAGGACCGGCCCTGGAAGAAGTGAAGCAGACTACTGGCCTGCTGGATAGTGACGAGGCCGAGCGACACGACCACAGCAGCGCGACTACGTCTGGTTCCAAGGACAAGGGATTCGGCAGCTCGCCCAGCGTCTCTGTACATCGACGACAGCAGTTCAGTCGTGGTCATCGGCACCAGTAGAAGCAATTCTGCATACTCTTCACTCCGGCAATAGTGGTTCAGGTGCTCCCGTGTTGCCTGCAGCTGCAAGTCACTCGTTGCATGAGATTTCTCTGCCGCAATGTTTGTCTATTGCTCTCGTGGTGAAAAATAGCTCAGTTGTCTCACTGCTTGCATCTAGAAGACTGATTCACATCGTCAATTTCAGTGAGCTCTTTCTAATTGACTAGCTTGGACCATATAGCAATTGTCTAATGAATGACTTTAACTCTAGCTTTAGTGCACGGCAAATTTATTTGCTCTGAACTGAGTGACAAGATTGTTTAGTATAATCTAGAGCTTGCATGCCTATTTCACTTTCGCATGTCCCGAATTGATCGACTGCTCTGCATTTTGTAAAGCACACTAGCCTATTGTTTACCGTTGCCTCTGCAGTCCGGGTTCAGTTTCAGATACTAGCATTGCTTGGTTGTTGTAGCATGTGTACTTTTCGCATGGTAGGTTTATCTTTACATGCCGTAGTAATCTTTGATTATTTGTTGCCGGCATTAACAAAGTAGTTGGTGTTCATTCTTTTGCTTGCAGTAATTTTGTAGCTTTTACTTGCTTCACTGGTCAGTGAACAACTGATTTTGTACCAAAGAAACGTATCATCTGTTTTTATCTCAAGCAAGCAAGCACGTGACCATTTCTTTCAACCCCACACAACAGTTCGTTTTGACAGTACTTTCTGCAGCACTTTGCTTTGCATGCACAAGCTTGATTAAATAATCATTGCCAGCTAAGCTTATAGTTATACTTGTTCTTAGCTGTGTTTTCAGTGCATCTAATAACATGAGCTTTGGAACTTGTCTGCTCCCTATCTCATCGCTACAGTGATATAGTTTCTATAGCAACTATTGACTTGCATGTATGCTCAAGGTGAATATTTGATTAACTACTACAATATTTGTTAAATAGCAAATTTGCTCTGTCATCTAGTCTTAAACTTCTGTATTGCTTCTAGTTATTCCCGACCTAATCATATGGTTTGTATATCCGTTGTAACTATGAGACCGTGATAGGTTGGAAGAGAGGCTCATCAGGTGAAAATTAGGAAAGGTCATTTGTTTCACAAGAAATTTATCGAGGTGCCTTTTCACCCCCCCCCCCCTCTAATTGTCTTGCTTGGTCCTTCGTAGTGTTAGTTAATTGTAGCTTAGTTTAGGGTTAGCTTAATGTTTTTAGTTTAGTGTTAGCTTAATTTTAAAGTTAGCTTTGTTTTAGTTTTAAAATTGGCTTACTCATTTTTTATTATTCTTGCATACAATTTATTTTCCTAGTCTTATTATATTTTCATCTCCAAATGCATGGCAACGACGCCAAACATTTTCTACTTGCTTAGTGTTAGTATCTGATTTTTATCTCTTTATCTCTTACTCTCTCTTACCTTATCCTCTAATCTCTTGTCTCTCATTCTCACACTCTCTTACCTTATCCATTTGCTTAGTGTTAGTGATGTAGATATGGTCCGATCTTTCGAGAGGTAAGGGGATAAACTCGAATTTGGGGAACTCGGCGTCAACGACCTGGCTTGAATCAGAAACGATCCAACCCCACAACCGTTACACCAAGCACAACTTGATTGTTCCTGCAAGCGAAATCGAGAACACAAGTAAGAGAGGATAAACACGCAATCTAAAATTGCAAATATAGATGAAGCGAATCACAAGAAAAGGTTCAAGCTCTAAACACAAAAGGACTAATCGCCATAGTGGTGTAGAACAAGAACAGGGGCTCTGAACAACAACCTTTTGCAGGAGATTGATACTGAGATGGAGTCGAGGGTGACTCTAATTCAAGAAGGGGAGGATGATGAGGACATCACCATGCTGGATACGCGTATATCATGGCCTTCCCAAGTTACAAGTCGTCACCAACTCGGTCGCCACGTTCGTCTCGGATTCAGCCGACACCTCTTCACGGTTTTAATGATATCTCCCACATCCGACGTCCAAACGAGGCGTTCTTTGATGCGTTGGAAAGGGGACGACGACTCCATCGTTTTGTTTCTGGTCCTAGCTCCAGAAGGGTTTTGAGTCATAATATGTGACCATGACAAGGTGCTGCGCCACCTATTTTGGACCTACCTGGCCATGTATCGTGTCGGGCCTTAAGCTTTGTTCAATAGCAAGTTCCCAATCTAAGTATGCTTCAGGATCAGCACTAGCAACAAAAGGTGGTATGTTAAATTTGGGCTTAACAAAAGTGTCAGTATTACCACGATTGTTATTACCTCCCATACTGTGTCGATTACAGTGAAGATTGTCTGCATCACGGTCAAAATCATCATCATTAGCAGCTCGTTGAGGTGGAGGTCGTCGTTCAACATCCTCAATGCGGTGGGCAACAGTGTTGATGTGATCCATCAACTCGGCAAACTTGGTTTCCATGAATGTACGCTGGTCCGCAAGAAGCTTCATGAGCTTGACCTTGGACACGCAACCATTGAAGTCTGTAGGGGACTCCAACTCTCCAGGTGTCCCTTTCCCTTTCTTTGACATGGTTAAAAGCAAAAGACAAGACTAAACAAAAAGATTTAGCCCTATCAACTAGCATGCAGTAGAGGGTGTAGAAAGTGGAAAACAATATCAGAAGCAATGTATCACAATTTTGCAAATGTTCTTACCAAAGCCAAACAGGTCGACACAATCTGTAGTTGAGCTTGGGTGTAACAGTTGCAAGGAAGAAACCTGTGCTGCAATATGTATAGCTTGAAAGGCTAATATGTATGTGAATGGAACACAATTCAATAACAGATAGTAGCACTAAATAAATGTCCAAAGCAGTGTCCTAATTGCTGGTAAAAAAATCATGTTCAAAAACAGTTATGACAGTAAGAACAAAGGCAAAGAACAATGACAAAGGCAGCAAGGATCAAAACAGACTTCACAGACTTAGAATTTTTAGGGCGGCGGGGGGGGGGGGGGGGGTGCAAATCAAAATCTTGATTTTTTTGTATAATTTTTCCACTATTTTTCTGTGATAGAGGAACACAAAGGAAGGAACCACCAGAAGTTTCAACTCAAACAGAGGGAAAACAAAGGGTAGGCAAAATCACAAAGTTTCATCAAAAGCGCTATTTTTTACTTCACAATTTTTTTCTATTTGTTTCTGATTTTTTTTGAATTTTTTGACGAGGGCACACAGAGCGGAGCCGAGTATGGGTCACCTCAACTTTGAGTCAAGAATCTGCTATAAACATTTCAGCCTAATCGGAGCAACGAGCGAAAAGTTATGACTGTTTTATCGAAGGTATGTCAAGATAGGGTTTGAGGGGTGGGGGGGGGGAAACAGAATCGGGTAGGGTTTTTTTGTTGGCAACGTATTGTGGGTGTGGTGGGTGAGTGATGACACGATGGTGAATCCAATGGAAAACACGATGGTGATGGTGGTGTGCTGCAGAGATCAAACCACAAACCGAATCGAAACACAAATTCAAACCAGCAACTGAACTCGACTAGGACACAAACTCAACACTACGGACTCTGAAATTAAATTATGCAAAGGCTAAAAAGTGTCTGGGATGGTGGGGAATTTTTTTGTAGGCTTTTTCGTGGACAAAAAGGTGATGAACACAAACGAATCTAAAGGAAAGAACACGATAATACCTCACGGGGAACCTGGCTCTAATACCACTTGATGTAGATATGGTCCGATCTTCCGAGAGGTAAGGGGATAAACTCGAATTTGGGGAACTCGGTGTCGACGACCCGGCTTGAATCAGACACGATCCAATCCCGCAACCGTTACACCAAGCATTACTTGATTGTTCCTGCAAGCGAAATCGAGAACATAAGCAAGAGAGGATAAACACGCAATCTAAAATTGCAAATATGGATGAAGCAAATCACAAGAAAAGGTTCAAGCTCTAAACACAAAAGGACTAATCGCCACAGTGGTGTAAAACAAGAACAGGGGCCCTGGATTACTGTAAAAGCACTTGTCGCCACAGTTACAATAATTTGATCAAGTTTCTCTCTGGAAAACTAAACTAAACAAAACCTGAAACTAAAAGACGGCGGCTACTGAGTTTATGTAGGAACCAGGGACGTCCTAGGGTTGGAGGCGACCAGGGGTGGCACCCACGACATGGGCTTAAGGCACGACACGATACATGGCCAAGTTGGCCCAAAATAGGTGGCGCAGCACCTTGTCATGGTCAGATATTATGACTCACGACCCTTCTGGATCTAGGACTAGAAACAAAACGACGACATCGTCGTCCCCTTTCCAAAGCATCAAAGAACTCCTCGTTTGGACGTCAGATGTGGGAGATATCATCAAAATCATGAAGGGGTGTCGGCTGAATCCGAGACGAACGCGGCGACCGAGTTGGTGACGACTTGTAACTTGGGGAAGGTCATGATATACGCGTATCCAGCATGGTGATGTCCTCATCAGTTAGTATCTGATTTTTATCTCTTTATTCTCTCACTCTCTCTTACCTTATCCTCTCATCTCTTGTCTCTTACTCTCTATTACCTTATCCATTTGCTTAGTGTTAGTATCTCATTTTTATTCCAAAAAGAAATGGAGAGCAAGATGCCATCAGAGAATCCGGAACACGCCCTCATCTAGCACACTCACACACACACACACATCTATATCTGTGGGATGATCTTCTAATGATTCCGAATCAAGCGGGCATTAGGAAAAACCGGAGGGTCTGTATCCCCAGCCACGTCTAGAACGTCGAGTGGGGAGCCCAGATCTTGATTACATGATGTTCGAGATGCATTTCCAAAATTTTTGGAGAATTTTCACTTCCAGTTATTCAACTAAATTCTATTTCTTATAACTTGGGCTCTACGACGAAGTGTGTGGCTATTGTTCGCAACTGAGGAGGAAATCAATGCGGTCCCTTAGGAGCCATTAGAAGAGATGCCCTCTAAATCTAACATAAACAAATGCAAGCATGGTGAACGCTCTCTGAATAAGGCAGAGGATATCTATGAGGTACCTTCACTTGACCCTAAAGACGGTGTGCCGATGGAACCTCCAAGAGTCCATGCAAAATGGCGGAACCATTGCTGCAAAGTACTAAGGGACCTATGCAGTATCAATTGGGTGGATTGGCATTCAGCGCCATAAGAACACAAATCCAAGATGTGGTTAGAGGTCAGGAAAACAATCCAGTTTCAACTAGCGGACGTTGAGAGAGCCAAGAAGGCAGCATTTAATACTCTTAGCAATATCTTCCAAGATTACAAGCCTCATCTCAACTGCAACTATGTCAAGAAAAATCAAACCCCTTTTCGATAAGCATGGACATATTAGTCAAGAGGATTGGAACCTCTTTGTTGCCCAGAAGACCTCTAGTGAGGCCAAGAGTCTTAGTGACAAGATGTTGTTGCTCAATAAGCAGGACAAGTACAAGCCACAATTAGGGCCGGGCAGTTACAGGAAGAAAATTCTGATTTGGAGGGAGATGGAAGAAATGAACCGCATGGCTGGAAAATCTAGGGAAGTGGCATGCCTCAAGGAGCATGCAAGGAATTTGATATATGCTTGCCCAGAGATCACTAATGAAGGCGAGATTATTGTGAAAGACCTAGACACAGAAGAAGTGGTGCAAGCCTTGACTGGTACCATCATGGCTCAAACAGAGAAGGGACTATTTTCATCTATATCATAAGGACCAGCTCACAAAGGCTATCAGTACAAAAGAACATGGAGGGTGGGTTCGAGGAGTGTCTTCGTGGGCCACTTGGAAAGCATGATTCCTTGATTCATCCGTAGAATACAAGAAGCATGTGTTGCACAAGAAAGAACAGGAAGAGAAAAGCCAGGAAGGATGGAAACAACAATTTGTGAAATTTGTTATGGATCAGCACCGTAGTGGTTTTGATGTTAGCGGTCTACAATCTATAGCCCCGAACCTTGTACCCAAGTTAGAAGCCATGTCAGGTGGCACGTCTGCCTCGATGCAATCAGGATAGGAAGACATCATTGAGGATACTCCTTATGAGCTCCATGTCCCGTTCAGTTACAAGGGGAAACCCGTAAAAGTTGCTACTGGTATGGCACTTCCAAGAAGGACTATCCACAACATGGACATTCCTCCCAGGTATCTGAGAGTCTCTGTGTTGGAGATAGTCCAAGGATATGAGGACAATGAGATAGAGTGCACAATACCTGAGACGGGGATAGAAACACTTCAATAGGCTATCTGCTCTTTCATTATGCGGAAATGACGTTATGTTGTCCTATCCACGCCACAAGCCTCTCCACTCTCTCGTTGTCCGATCATGGGTCATTCCATGAGAGCCAACCACATGCAGGGGATCAAGTTGGTCAACCGTCTCCTATGTCCAGGGCAGCTTCAGGCAACAAGATCCGACAAGATCCTTCTCAACCCGTGGCTGAGAAAGAGGTGGTAGAACAAGAGTCGCTTTAGTATGGAGACAACAAAGGTGGGGACACAGTTAATGTCGAGATTGCTCCTCTACCTCCTCAAGAGACATCCAAGACCCTTGTCCCTAGGACTATTACCGATTTTAACAATGACTCATACACTCAAATGCAGACCAATGTATGCAAATACTTGCAACGATGGAGGAAGATAGGTAAGCGGGTCGAAGATCCCTGTGAACATGTATCGTACGATGATGATATTTTCAAGGACTAAGATGAAGACTTGGACTTCCCCATATTCAAGTTCGGCAAGCTCCTTATCCTAAAACGTAGGTACTCGAACCTTCCCTGAGTAATGCGGAAGCTCCACGACTGGTACATATAGGCACACAAAGAAAGAGTAGAATTTATCCCATGTAAATTTCCATCACATAGATTCAATGATGAAGGCGATAATAACTTACTAGGGCTATATTTGTATGATATCCACCGAATGTTCCTGCTTTAAAAATGGATGTGACCTTCATTGTCTGGTGGTGCATGTAAGTGCCTCCATCAGTCACCTTCCTATTTCCAAACAAATTTCTACATAATGCTAATTAAATGATAAAAATTGATTATTTTGTAGCATGAATTCTTTATACCAAAAAAAGAAATATTCAAGAAAAAATTACAAAATCACGTACCTCAACCCAACGTTGATAAATCATGGTGTGATCAACCCCCAGATAAATAAGGCTGATCCAATGTACAAGGACAAGATACTAGAAGAGCTGACAAGAATAGAGGAGGACCTCACAATAGCTGCTAGGTCTTAGGTTGCAACTTATATGTTTAACTGTTTAATGAAGTGTCAAGATAGAGAATGCATTATGGCCCTCTACAACTTTAGGTAAGATCGAATATTGTCTTGTACTCTATGTGTTGCTGATAAATGGAATACTAACTATTTGGAACATTATTGAAGTGATCATTGTATTACTCTTTGTCTCATACCCAAAGAGGGGTATATGCTCATGCGCAACAGTCTTGGCATGGATAAAAGTCGGTACAGTGATATCGTGAGCCTTATAAACTGGTAAGCTAGTCACATATAGTAAAACTTGTTGGTATAGTTACATTTCTTCTAACGATGTGCTATTCTTGATCGAGCAGTGCTTACAAGAACTACGCCAAAGCAGGAGGGGCATGCCACTGTACATGAAGAAGGCTATGTACTTTCGTCATAGATTTTGGGTAAGACATTTATGTTGCTAATACACATAGTGATCCTATAATCTTATCTATAATCTAATTTTTTTTGTCTATTGGATAGTGCTATAAACAAGTACCTGGTAGCGTACATTGTGGCTACTATGCGTGTTGTTTTGCAAGTAGAATTTCAAAATATTTGTAAACCCTCGTCGAAGAGTCTTCTAAAGAGGTATGTTGATGTTGTTTATGTTTAACTTGCATTCTTGTTAACAATTCAATCATTTTCTATTACTAATTATTCACAAATGTTGTCTACAGAAGGCAACTAGGAAAGCAAAAGAATGGCCTGCAACGAAGAAGAAATGGGAGGAGATTAGAAAGGGGGTCGTCTCTCAAGAGAAAAACAATTTGAGCATGAATTCAATGTATCAAATTGTTGCTCACTTGTGTCAGTTTGTTCTTACAGAGGTCATCAACCTGCGAGGTAAACTTTTTGATGAAGAGGAAATCCTAGCTATGAAGCATAGAACCCTTTGTGAATGGGGTGGATCAAAACGACCATATTAGCCGGTGAGAGATGAGAAAGCAGACAATTATGAGTTAGACTTTGTGTAAACATTTCATTGGTTCTTTGTACCCGTTTGTGGATGTTTTATGATTTCAAGCGGTGAATGCATTGTTGATATGAAATGTGCATGTTGTCATCTTTTATGTCTGTATGCTGTGACTGTTCACTATGGAGGGTGTAATCTTTAAATTATTTTCTTCTTTTTAGGAATTAAATATAGCAGCGGGTTATGTTGTCAGCTGCCGCTAAAGATGGAACTATTAGCGGCAGGTTGAAACATCAACCGCCCATACTGAGATCATCTGTAGCGGCGGTTGTCATTGTCCACCGTTACTACAAGCACATCTGTAGCGGTGGATCAGCAAGACCACCGCTACAAATTCCATTTATTAGCTTCGGAAGCATACTACCGTTAATAACCGGATTTGACCCGCTGCTATAGTGTTTGTTTCTTGTTGTGTAGATGCTTGCAGCTAGCATTGACATAGTTAATGCAGAACGGAACCTGTGAGAAACTACTAGCAATGTAATCACTTGCGTAACAATATTTCTAGTACACGATCATTATAGGATCTGCCTTCTCATCAAGTACTATTCTCATTCTCTCTCTCTCTCTCTCTCTCCTTGCATGTCCACTCCAATCTAAATATAATGCATTTTACAAACTCATCTTCAGAATGGATACAGATTAGATGGAGGCTTGATCATCTGTCCAAAATATCTTTGCACTTAATATTACAATAATAAATACTTAACTGCACGTTGGTACGATTATCAGACGACAGAACATACCATTCGTGCACAACATATCTTTCACTTGCATCCTTGATAGGATTTGTGAGTGGCGTGCCTTGATCAGGAAAACAATTCAAATAAAATAATTGCAATACAATGTCTCGTTTCCTATTCAATTGTGTTTGCGGAAACATTCCCTTCTAGTTCACATTCCAAATTAACTAGTAGCCTGACCACATCACCATGTGATTAAAGAAACAAGACTACGGCTGGTGAAGTCTGTTGTGTTTCCAGAAAGATAACTACTGTTGCTGACAAAGATGATCGAGAGGACATTGCTTAGGACATAAATTAATGTAAAACTGGAGTATCGTGCTGCAATTTGTTGGATGCTGAGCTGCCAGAGATAAGAACAAAACTGAAATTATCAACAGATTAACTTTGGTGGGCTCATAAGCGATGTTGTACAGCGGACCGGTTGGCATGGCATGGACTGCCTCGTAAAGAGCATTGTCCATTATGTGATCAAGCGGAGGAATCCATACACCACCTGCTAGTCTCTTGGGTTTTCTCCCGGCAATTCTGGTTCCACTTGTTCCGGCAGGTTGGCCTGCAAGCTTTCTCTCCTAAACCCAGGACGACTTCCTTTCACTACAACAAAAACGGTTTTTAGCGATGGGTCAAATGGCTCTATAGCGGCAGGTATGGCATCCCACTGCTGTGACAAGGCAGCTAAAAATAGAAATTTGTCGTGGCGGATCTTCTATGGATGAAACTCTTTGCCGCTAGAAACTAGACTGTAGCGGCGAGTGATAATGTCACCCATTGCTACCACCAACCAAAGAAAATATAAAAAAAAGGCCCGGGCTGCGACTAAATATAGGCCGGTCTGCCTCCGTCCACGCCTCCATGGCCATGGGCCCCTACCACGTCGTGCCGCCACGTAGAGGAAGCCGCCGCCTCTGAGCACCGAAGCAGCCCCGCCCGTTGCCGCTTCTGGAAGGAGAGAGGGAGCACCGCCTAGAGCTCAGATCCACCGACCGGGGAGAGGAAGAGGAAGGGGCGCCGCTCAGATCCGCCGCTCGGAGCCACCACCTCTGCCGCCTACAGCTTAGAGCCTCCGCCGCTGGCCATCATGGCACACAATGGGTAGGGGAGGTGGCGGCGCGCCTGGATCAGGCCGCCATGGCCACCCGCCATGACCGTCGCTCGCCATGGCCCCCAGTATGTCGCGGTACGCCATGGCCGCCCGCCCGCCATGCCATGGCCACCCGCGTTTGAAGGTAGAGGAGGGGAGGGGAGGGGAGGTGGCGGTGCGCCTGGATCTGCCCGCCATGAACGCCGCTCGCCCTGTCCCCCAGTCCGTCGTTGTACGCCATGGCCGCCCGCGTTCAAAGGTGGAGGAGGGGAGGGGAGGTGGCGGCGTGGCCGGGTCTGGGGTGGAGGAGGGGAGGGGAAGTGGCGGCGTGGCCGGATCAGAGCCTTCACCAGGGAGAGAGGCGAGAGAGAGGGAGGAACTGGTGACGGGAAGGAGAGAGAGACAGGCGGCGGCTAGGGTTGGGACTTGGGAAAAAAGGGAGGATGCGCTGGTAGTGTTAGGGTTTGTGTTTCTTTGTAGGGATAATATGGGCCAATAACGAGGTATGGGCCAGCCAGCAATGGCGGGGCAAGTTATGGGTCGCCGTTGATAGAAATATAGCGGCGGTTGCCATTTTGGGCTGCCGCTATGAATGTCTATGTAATTATAGCGGCGGGTTATTTCTGGGCCGTAGCTATATGAATTTGGCCCGCGCCGCTAAAAAGGTTTTTGTTGTAGTGTTTGATGATTGGTGGGAGAATACAAGTATGGCAGCAAATGGACTAGCTCGTGAGGGGATTAATTCCCTTATAGTGCTGGGCGCCAGGATTCTCTGTGTTCTTTATGGCCAAGCACCCATCTTGACCAGTGCTCTAATTTTGGCTGGTGAGGAACGACGTGGTTGGATGATGGCTGGGGCTGGAGGGCTCTCCCTCTTGACGGCCCCTCACCCAGGTGATTAGATTGCACCCGTTGTGGTGTGGTCGTGTTGGTTTTAGTAACAGGCACCAATGTAACCTTTATTTAGGGGGGGAGTGTGGTATGTGTTGTAACAGGTTCTTGTCTCACAACCATAAATATTTGGCATCGCAACCATAAGTTAATGGCACTATTTTTACGGCCATAAATTCTTTGAACCATGACCATAAAACATTTCATGGATCATCCATTTCCACTTGTAACCATAAATTATTACTCCCGCAACGTATATAGGAAAGCACTATTCTACACCCAGGGTGTATAATAGTTATTCTACACTCAGACCAACCTAGTGCATCCTGCATACTAAATTCTCCAACTGCTTGATACACTAAATTCTACAAATACTTGGCACACTAAATTCTACAAATACTTGGCACACTAAATTCTCCAACTGCTTAGCATACTAAATTCTACAAATGCTTGACATACTAAATTCTCCAACTGGTTAGCACACTAAATTCTTAGGTTTGCCGTAGATTTTTATCACCAAAGGAGAATACGTTGGATTCTAAGGGCCCAAACCCTTACATACTAAATTCTCCAATTCATTTACAAACTAAATACATGGATTCAGATCTATGGTGTAGAATAACTATTCTATACCCAGGGTGTAGAATATGGTATTCTACACCCGAGCCCCCCAACCCACCACGACAATGCCAGCCAACGAGCCCTCGACTGAGCCACCCCAACCGACCATCCCAGTCCCGATCGGATCAAAAACACCCGTCCACAGACCCGTTAACCCCACCTACACCCCGCATGCTCCGATATCCCCGGCCTTCTTCCCCCGTCGGCTGCGGGAGCCCTCCGAGGCCGATCTAGGTCCCAGGATCACCCCGACCTCCTTCCCTCGTCGGCCACGTGCGCTCATCGAGGTCGAGCTAGGCCCCAGAGATCTCCCATACTTTTGTCGACATCGTCATCTCTCGATCCTGTCCTTTGTCGCTATGAGACAGGATTCCACGACACACAAATCCCCGAGGGATCACCGACCTTCTTTCCCGTCGAACACGAGAGCGGCGACGAGCTCCGAGTGCCACTCCAGCCGAGCCCGTCCTCCTCCTCCTCCCCCGATTGCGCTTCCTTCTCCTCGCCATAGGAGTAACGAGCCAAGTCAAGCCACACCTATTCTACTCCTACCCTGCCATGATTCTTCCTCCTCGCCATAGAGACGGCAATCCAAACATGTCTCCGCTGTCCTCCTCATCTCATCCTAGCCGTGCTGATCAGATCTAGATTCTGAAAATACTAGGTAAGGATTTCTAAAATTACTAGACATGTTGAAGATGGTGAGAAAAATTACTGAATAGATTGCTATCAATTTACTAGCTGAATGTGTTGATTTGGGTAAACAAATGAAATTAGTAGAAAGCATAAAAATTACTAGGTTGATTTTTGAAATTACTCATTACGTTGTTTGATGAATTTGCTATAATGAATAATTTTCATGAAATTACTGTGTATGTTACTTCTAAAAATTACTGGTTCCAGTAGTGTGGAGTAGAGGTACAACTTTTTGCTTGATGTATAATGTACCTTAAAATTACCAGTCTCAGTGAATGTGTTGCATTGACTGTAAAAATACAAATGCTATAATACATATTGGTTGTGTCTTATTTGATGTTTTTTTACTACAGAAACATGGAGAGTGAGGGTGCTGCAGCTGTGAACGAACAAGTGCTAAATGGGGTCAGAAACATGGCCTCCCCTATTTCTATCAATGTTTCAAATGATGCTCATCAACCAACACCAGTGACTACTGCACCTATCATTTCGTCAACAATTATTCACAGAAATCAGAAATTACGAAATCAGATATCATGGCCACTATGTATATATATTCAATAATAGAAGTACAATAAACTATAAATACTAGGCATAAAAATGACGTAGCTGTGAAGCGTTCCAGGAACTTTGAAGGTCCGACCCGTCCTCATTCATCAATCGATAGGCGCCAGGCCGAGTGATTTCTTTTATAGTAAAAGGTCCTTCCCATGGAGCCGACAGCTTGTGCTTACCGATCTTAGACTGAACTTGCTTCAAAACCAAGTCACCGACGAAAAAACACCGTGTTCGAACATTTTTGTCGTGATAACAACGCAAACTTTGCTGGTACTTTGCCGACCGAATTAAGGTGGTATCTCACTGCTCCTCTAACAACAACAAGTCGTCACACCTATGGTCGTTGGAGGTTTTCTCTATGCTACCACACGGGGGGAGGCAAAAAGAATCTCGATTGGTAACATGGCTTCCAAGCCATAAACCAGAGAAAAAGGGGAATTCCCGGTAGCACGACTTACATTGGTTCTAAGACCCCACAACACAGATAGGAATTCTCGAACCCACCATCGAGCGTACTTTTCCAGCCGATCAAATATACGAGGCTTAATTCCAGAAAGCAGGAGGCCGTTTTCCCTCTCAACATGCCCATTGCTCTGTGGATGGGCAGCCGAGGCATAGCCAATCTTAATGCCAACTCGGCCCACAAACTCTTTAAACTCCTCTGCTGTGAATTAAGTACCATTGTCACTGATGACCTTGTGTGGGGCACCGAACCAAGTGACTATTTCGGTCATAAACTCAATGGCCTTCTTTTGCAGAAATCTTACCGACTGGTTTTGCTTCGATACATTTAGAGAACTTGTCCACTGCCATGAAAAGGTGAGTAAAACCCCCTTGAGCTTTCATGAAAGGTCCGACAATTTCTAAACCCCATACTGAAAAGGACAAGTTATTGGGATATTTTGGAGCTCTGTGGCAGGTACGTGCATCTGGCGGGCGAAGAACTGACACCCTTCACACTTTCGGACAATTTCCTTGGCATCAGCACCAGTGGTGGGCCAATAAATCCCTTGCCTCATTGCTTTGGCCGCGATTGTGGATGGGTCCGCATGATTCCCACAAATGCCAACGTGGATGTTTCCTAATATAGCTCTGCCTTCATCTTGAGATAAGCATTTCATCAGTATCCCATGTGGGCTTTGCTTGTACAGGTGATGGTCAACTATACAATATGAACGCGACTTGCAAATAATTTGGAGGGCTTTGTCTTTGTTGGTCGATAGTGTATCACGATCCAAATACTCAATGAAGGGAGTGCGCCAATCCACCTCAATGAAAGCTACATGCGGTGCTGCCCCCGCCTTTAGTGCTGACTGCTCCATAGTTTGCTGGGTTAGTACAGATGGCTTATGCAGATCATCGAGGAATACTCTATCAGGTATTTTAGATCTGCTAGACCCAAGTTTGGCCAGTTCATCCGCCTCTTCGTTATACTTGCACAGGACGTGTTTATACTCGATGCCATCAAACTTGTCTTCAAGCTTCTGAACTTCGGTACAGTAGGCTGTCATGCTTTCGTGGGAACAACACCACTCTTTCGTTACTTGATTAATAACTAGCGCCGAGTCGCCAGAGACGCTTATCCTTTAGACGCCGAGTGAGATGGCTGTCCGAAGTCCGTGTAATAGCGCCTCATACTCTGCGGCGTTGTTAGAGGCACGGAAGTGCATTTGAAGAACGTACCGCAACTTGGCTCCGTCAGGAGATACTAGTATGAATCCAGCTCCTGCACATTCTATCCACTCGGCAATGAAGTCCGACAAGGCTTGACCTTTGATCGAGTCGCATGACTTAAAGGTGATATCATATGATCCGAGCTCGACGGCCCATTTGGTGATTTTCCCAGTGGCCTCTCTGTTGTGCAGCAATTCACCTAGACCGAATGAGGTGTGGACCTCAATTGGATGATCCTCAAAGTAATGCTTCAACTTCCTAGATGTCATCAGTAATGCATAAACTAATTTCTGAAGCTAGAAATACCGTACCTTGGATTCCGATAAGACCTCACTGACGAAATATACTGGTCGTTGCACCTTTAGAGCCTTGCCATCTTCTGCCTGTTCCACTGCCAGCACAGTACTCACAACGTGTTTGGTTATGGAAATGTACAGCTACAAAGGTTCCTTTGGCTCTGGGGGAGTTAAAACTAGAGGACCACTATTGTAAGCCTTAAAATCATCCAAGGCTTTCTGTGCGTCATCATTCTAGGTGAATGATTCTTGCTTCTTGAGTAATCAAAAAAAGGGTAACCCTCGAACACCGAGTCGTGATACAAACCGACTGAGCGCAGCCATACAACCAGTGAGCTTTTGAATGTCTTTTTGCGAATGTGGAGGTCCCATTCATAATATGGCATTTACCTTTTCTGGATTAACTTCAATCCCTCTGTGTGATACCACAAAACCGAGTAATTTTCTCGATGGGACCCCAAAGACGCATTTTTCCGGATTTAGCTTCATGTTATATTTCCGAAGGTTGCCGAATGTTTCATGTAGCTCGGATATCAAGTCGGTGGAGAGCCGAGTCTTGACTACCACGTCATCGACGTAAGCCTCAACATTCCTTCCTATCTGGTTGTCCAAATATCGCTGCATAGTCCGCTGGTAGGTGGCGCCAGCGTTTTTCACGCCAAAGGGCATTGTTGTGTAACAGAAGGCTCTGAACAGCGTGATGAACGAGGTTTTGAGCGGGTCGGATTGGTTTAAGGGAATCTGATGGTACCCTGAATAGGCATCTAAGAAGCACAATAGAGCGCTTCCAGCCATCGAATCGACTACTTGATCAATACGTGGGAGAGTGAACGGATCTTTCAGACAAGCTTGGTTAAGGCCGGTGTAATCCGCGCACATCCGCCACTCCTTATTCTTCTTCCGCACCAGAACTGGGTTGGACAACCAGTCGGGGTGGAGAACTTCTTTAATAAAACCGGCTGCCAGTAGTCTGCCGATTTCTTTCCTAATCGCATCCTTTCGATATTACGAGAATCATCTAAGCCGTTGCCTTATCGGCCTGGTGTTTTTACGGACGTGAAGTTTGTGCTCAGCCTTTTCCCTTGAAACACCTGGCATATCAGAAGGTTTCCATGCAAATATATCTTTATTATTTCTAAGAAAAAGGATGTCCGCGCTTTCCTATTTATCACCTAAATTGACCCTAATATTGGTGGTCTTGGATACATCATTGTCATCTAGGCTAATCTTCTTGGACTCCATGATGTCCGCCTGTACCGTAGTCTTCAGCGCTTTCCTTGGAGCAGGGTTAAGCATGGCCTCCTCCGCCGTTGCAATCGCTTCCTTTAGCTCGGCCAGCTCCAATGCTGCTACTATCTTCTCGGTCAACTCACAACTGTCGCTGTCGCATTCGTATGAGGTCCGCACATCCGAGTGGATTGAGATGACGCCGTTTGGTCCTGGCAGCTTCATCATTATATAAGGATAATGAGGTACCGCCATGAATTTAGCGATGGCTGGCCGCCCTATAATGGCGTGATACGTAGAGTCGAGGACGACGACATCGAAGGTAATGCGCTCCGTCCTGTAGTTCTCCCGAGTGCCGAAAGTCACACGTAGAGTGATTTGTTCTAGAGGGACTGTTTGCATGCCTGGGATCACACCATGAAACGGCGATCGACTTGGCTTGAGGTCGGTCAAGGGTATGTCAAGCTCCTTGAAGGTTTTCACAAAGAGGATGTCCAAACTACTACCACCATCTATCAGTACCTGATTTAGTCGGACTCGGTTAACAGTCGGCGTTGGCACTAAGGGATATTTCCCGGGCCTGGGGATGTGATCCAGATGGTCGGACCGATCAAAAGTAATTGGAACCTCTGACCATCGCAGATACTCAGGTACCGCTGGTGAGACCGAGTGGACCTCTCTATAGAGGATCTTCTGCTGGCGCTTCGAGTCGGCCGTAGACTGGCCACAGATGTAATTGACCTCGCGTTCAGGGTCTTGGAAGTCCTCCTTATCCTCGTCTAGGTTATCCTTGTCTGAATCCTTTCTGCCACCCTTGGGGATCCAGGAACGTTCTTTGAAGACCTTCAAGGTGTGATGGGCGAAGTTTTTCAGCTTGAAGCATTCCCTGGCTTTGTGGGCTCCATCATGTAGCAGGCAAGGGCCATCGAGCATCTTGTCGAAGTCATCCTGAGTGACTGGTTTCCTCCTAGTCAGGCGCTCGGTGTTGGCCATCGTTCGGTCTTGCTTGCGCTTCCTATCGCCGTCCTTGCTGTAATCAGATGGACCCGACTGGTTCCTTGGGATCGCCTGCTTGTACTGACAAACTTGGAATAGAGCCAAATTACCGGCAACATATTTGTCGGCCATAGTGAACAATTCTTTGGCTGACAGTCCGTCGGCAGCATCCAACCTCCCAATCTTCTTTATTAGGTCGTTGTCACGGAGTCCTCCCTGGAAGGCGGCGACAACTTGAGCATCCAAGATGTTAAGGATGGTATTTTTCAGTTGGTAGAAGCGTTGGATGTACTCTTGAAGTGGCTCTCGGTCCCGCTTCTTGATCCGGCCGAGTTCCCAGTGATTCCCTGGCCTGTTGAAAGTGGCTTGAAAATTTGCCATGAACTTTCGACAGAGATCTGCCCAGGAGGTGATAGAGTTGTCGGGCAGATTAGTGAGCCAGGTTCTTGCCGCTGGGGCTAAACAAACATGCAAGTAATTGGCCATGACAAAGCTGTCACCGTTGAGAGCTCGTATGGCTGCCCAATAGACGTGAAGCCAGTCGCGTGGGTCCGTCTTGCCGTCATACTTCTCAATGCTGACTGGTTTGAAGCTGACTGGCCAGCTGACGGTTCAAAGTTCCCGAGTGAAGGCTCGGATGCTAGCCTCCTCGTCATAATCATCGGTGGCCGGAGTCCGTTCTCGTTCGTGGCCGGCTTCTCAGCAAGATCTATCATCGCGGCGGCCCTCGTCCCGTCGATCATGGTAATGATCGTCTCTATGTGGCTGCCACCTGTTGTCACATTCGTAGTCAACATAACTGCGCTGGCGCCGTTCATCTTCGTACTCTCGGCGGGCCGCATTATCACACTTCTGGTATCTGTGGTCCAGTCAGACCCCGCGCATCACGTGGTGGTATGCCGTTGCGGAGGTCGGTGCTTGGATGCTGATCATGGTACTCTGCAATGGGCCTGTGGCTGGGGATAGTAGGCGGGGTTGCCTCTCGGTCGGAGCGCTGTCGGTC
Organism: Eleusine coracana subsp. coracana; assembly: GCA_032690845.1. Taxonomy (NCBI): domain Eukaryota; kingdom Viridiplantae; phylum Streptophyta; class Magnoliopsida; order Poales; family Poaceae; genus Eleusine; species Eleusine coracana. Next base: position 36,060,283 of record CM064430.1, on the reverse strand, counting down.
TCTTCTATCCCCCCTGGGTACCGAACTCGCGGCCCCAGGAACTGATTTACTCGATGTTGATCATGCTGCTTGCATCTCTAGTATAGCCGTGGTCCAGATGTGCGCTTTCAATTGGTTGACCTGAGGTGTCAACTTTGGGGAGACCCGGAGCAGGGGCTCTATTGTTTGCAGGAGGGTCGCTGCGGCCGTGATATTGTGTTGTGGGGTCTTGAAGACATCTTCACCATCAAGCTTTAAGGTGAGGTCTCCCATATCTAGGATTTGCACGACTCCGGGCCTCTCCTGAGCATCCGGTCTTTGAAGCAGAGGAGTGGCGGCATCTGGATCACCGTCTTTGAGGTCGATTTCATGTCCGTCTACGCGAGACGCGGTACCGCGTGCGGCAGCATCCGCCGATGTTTTGCCGTCTGCTTGCCCATGGGCAGCAGGTGCCACCATGAATACCTCGTGGAAATCTGAGGAACAACTCTCTAAATCGCTCAGCTCTTCAATCAAGTCTAGGAGTGACTCACTTTCAAGGCCGATTGCTGCAACGAATCTTGATTCGCCAAAAAATTTGGGATCTTCGTCCGACTGATCCATGTGATGAGCCGGGAGATCAACCGTAGTGTAACCCGAATCAACCAAGGTTGTCAATCAGGGCATTGCGAACAACGTTGAGTTGCCGCCCGAGAGGTTTTCTGCCTGGAAAGCTGTTGTCGCGTTGTCGAGGCCAAGCAGGAATTGTTCGGCCTGATTGCTCTGATCGGTCGTGGCAGCGACCGAGTGGGCCACACATTCATGCTTGATGAGGTTCCCGTGCTGATCGGCAACGAGGCTGATGGTGCCAAAGCAGATCTTGTCTCCCGGGCGAAACTTGATGTCGACGAAAGCCATCGATTTCGACGAAGCTACACTCAATGCTGCCACTACCTGGCGCGCCAGCTGTCGAGAGATATTCCCGATAGTAGATCTAGGTATGCATATGAGTATGAAAGATCGATGGACACAGGACACAAGGTTTATACAGGTTCGGGCCTCCCAAAGGATAATAACCCTACGTCCTGTTTGGTGTTTCTGTATTGCTTGGGTTTTGCACTGGAATTTGGGTTCCAATACGAGTCTGTCTCTTGCCGAAGGTCCCCTGCCCTCCTTATATATCTGAAGGGCAGGGATTTACATGGTAATCTTTTAGTCGGCTACAACAGATTCTATCTATCCAACATATCTCCTAACCTAACTTGCCACTTACTCAAACAAGTATCTCAGTAAATATCTTCTGGTCCGAATACACCATACCCGAGCCCCCGGCCCACTCGGCCAGTTAGACGAGTGGTTAAGTATCCCGGGTACATATGTCCCATTCTTTTATTCCTATGTTGTTAGTCTACAATATATATATATATATATATATATATATATATATATATATATATATATACATAGTTTTGCACAAATAAACAGACAACGCAGGAGCACACAAGAATTAAGCACACACTTTTTCTAATTCTTTTATTCGGGAGATTGTTTTAATTACAAGAAAGCAAATTAAAAACATCGGGTTGCCCTCCCGCAAGCACTAAACAACTTCTAAATCTCCCGACAATTGGGTTGCCTCCTAAGACCGCTCTAGTTATTTAGAGGTCAAAGAGCTTGACCTCCCCGCGAGCTATCAATCCTTAGTGTCGCAGTGCGGGGTGTAAGACCGCAACACTACAAGGTTCACTTATCTTAATAGCTCATCTACCTCGGACGACCTATCCTTACATCCCCTCCAATCACTCTTGATGCCACATTGCCTCGGTGTCTTGTACCTCTTCACTTCATCAATAGCACGACACTCTTCTCCCCTTTGGTGAAATTTGAAAGAGTAGGGAGTTCCACTTATATCAAAACTTATCTCACCACTCCCAACATCAATACTTGCCTTTGCTGTCCTCAAGAAGGGTCTGCCTAAGATCAATGGCGTTCTCATCCTCTTATCCATATCCAGCACAATAAAGTCAACAGGGACGATGTGATTTCCAATTTGAACAGGCACATCCTCAGCAATTCCATTAGGGAAGCGTATAGATTGGCCGGCTAACTCCAAAAACATACCCATAGGCTCCAATTCAGGCAAATTGAGACTTGTGAATATATGACGGGGCATAACACTTACACTTGCTCCAAGATCGCATAAGCATCTATCAAATATCCTTGTTCCGATTATGCATTTGATGCTTGGTGATCCAGGGTCAGGTTTCTTCTCAAGTGCAACATCATTGATCGCCGCCGTAAGTTCCTTAGTGACCTTCACAACCTTTTGAGAAGCTAGAGACTTCTTGTTTTGCATCATGTCCTTAATGTACTTGTCATAGGTAGGTACTTGAATAGCATCAACAAAAGGGACATTGATGTAAAGCTTCTTCATAACATCGATGAACCTTGCAAATTGCTCGTCGTGTTGCCACACTCTTTCTGTCTTTGTCAGCAGTTGAGTATCCAAGAACGTGGTAGGGCCATGCTCCTCTGTTTCCATACCCATTTTCAATCCAAAGAGGTCAATCCCTTCCTCGCGCCGATCGGCGCAATGAGTGAGCCGATCGGTGCTAACAGTACCATCGCGCCGATCGGCGCCAGTGTTGAGCTGATCGGCGTGAGTCTTCCTTGCTCCCGTAGAGTGCTCTGGATCTTCTGTTTGCTTTCCTGACCATGTAGCTATTGCCTTTAACTGCTCTGTAGACATTGTATTACCAGGAATAACCACTTTGTTACCTTGAATGGCCTGTGATAACTGTCCCATCTGTTGCTCCATAATCTTGGTATGCTTTAAAATCTGCTCATTAGAGCTCTCAATTTCTATCACCTTGTCATTAATCCCTTCAAGAACACGATCAACCTCCTTGAATTTAGCTTGATTGTCCTTGTTGATCTTTTCTTGAGCTTGACGGAACTCATGAAATTGGAGATGAAGCGGGATAGAGTTTTACATGGATGAACAGGAGAGAAAGAACTCCTTTGTTGCTGATATTGGGGTTTCCATCCACTATTCTTTACATATTCTAGCATCTTCATCTCTTCAGGGCAATCTTTCTGCACATGGCCGAATTCACCACACTCGTCACAAGTGGAGCGTGATTCTGCTAGCCTGAGTGACTCTTCCTTAGGGATATGAGAATTATTGTCCAACCTTCTTTGAATAGCATCAAGGCGATCAATAACCAAGTGTTCATTAGTCCTCTCAATCACGCTCTTTGCTACTCCTTTAGAAGGTTGTATGTTCCTTGAACTTCTCTCACTATCCCATGATTGATTTTCAACTTGCAATTTGATCAATTCCTTAGCTTGAGTGGGAGTCTTTGACATGAATGAACCTACAGCTGAAGCATCTAAGTGTTGACGGGAGGGGGTATTCAATCCCACGTAGAATCTCTTAACAGTTTCGCCAACTGTAAGACCATGATGAGGGCATGCATCCATATATTCATTGTATCTTTTCCAAGCTTCTCCAATGCTCTCATCAATATTCTGCGTAAATCCAAAAATTTTATTCTTCAAAGCTTGACTCTTACCAGGAGAGAAGTATTTGGCTAAGAATGCAACTGCTAAGGTTTCCCATGTAGTCTTTACTACGTTTTCCAAGCTATTGTACCATTGCTTAGGGCGTCCAACTAGAGAGAAGGGGAACAGCCACACACGTGCTTGATCTCCGGTCAATCTTGCTACTTTGAATGTACTACAGACTTCAAGGAAGCGCTATAGATGCTCATTGGGATCTTCCAAACCTGTTAACGGTTGTTGTGCCACTAATCCGACGTACCTTTCTAGTTCATATGGAGCATGATCTTGAGCTTCTTGGAAATCTGTCTTGACAACCTTATCCAATTGAGGCTTTAAACTATTAACCAAGGGTTGGTCTGCCATTGGTCCTGCTTCTGGGTCTGCAGCTGTGAATAATACTCAAGGGCTGGCACTGACTGGTTCTCCAGCTAAATCTCCAAGTGACTTGCTCCTCTTTTCCGCTATTCCCTTCTTGCATAAGAGCTTTTCTGGATCATCGGTGTAATTAGAGGGTTTGTTTGACTTAGGATCGTCCCTACCTGTTAATTTCACTTAACAACATATATGTACTAAAAAGACAAGTAAAGCACAATGACCAAACACTAATACATCAAACAATGTTTAAAAACCTGCTATGGTCCCCAGCAACGGCGCCAGAAAAACATGCTTGTTGGTCGTTACTACGCACCCACTTATATACTGCAGGAGGATGGTGTACAGTTGTAGCAGTTTTTCCCTTGGAGTATTCCAAGGTATTATCGAACCACTGAGACCATAGGGATAATTAAACAAAGTTAACAGTAAAAGATCTAATCAAGGCTACTGTCAAGTTTAGGTTGTATGAAGGGGAGACTGGCCAGCGCAAAGGTGCACGAGACAACAATTCTGTCGTTGTGCCAATCGGTGCAGGGTTGAGCCAATTGGCACTGTTGCGGATCTAAGTTGTTGAGCCGATTGGTGTAGGTGTTGAGACAATCGGTGCTGTTGTGGATCTAAGATGTTGAGCCGATCGGCGCGGGTGTTGAGTTGATCGGTTCACCAGGGAAGTTGAACTAGAGTGCAAGTCAAATCCAAAGCTAAAACTATTCGGTGAGTAACTAGATATCTACTAGTGAGATTGTAACCAAATAGTCTAATTAAATAGCATCATAATGAAAACCTATAATGAATAAGACCACCCTGCTTTCCGAGCGGCTCCCGATTTATCACTGCCGAGAGAAAACCCTTAATCACGCGAGTATCTTACCCTACTCAACTATCCAATAGTGCAGCGCAGGTTTAGTGTTGTCACCGCTAAACCACACTACCAGCATCATCAAGCAACCATAATCAATACAATGTCTGAATACTATCCTAATCACCATGATTAAGATAATATCAACTTTCTTAGCCTAGAACTAAGCAATAAGAACAAGCACATGCATGATAATAGAATCAAGATAGACAAATCACCAAAACCATCATCAACATATTCAATCATCCTTGAGATACAGTGAGTAAGATTCATCACCGTCGAGATGGCCTACCTTGACGGATCAAATCTTACACCAGTGGTTCTTGAAACTCAACTAAAGATCTATTCTAACGGGGCAAGCCCTGGTGGCTCTAACTCACGAATCTGTTGTCCCTCTGTTGCCTCCTCCTCGGGGTACTAATCACGGCTAAGGGTTACAAGTATATATAGGTGTTCTACTCGTCAAGGACTCAGTTTCTAGAAAATAAGTCGGTTGCGCCGATGAGCGCAGGATTGCGCCGATCAGTGCAAGCCGTGTTCTCTCTGGTTTCTGCTCCGACTCGATTCCTCTGTCTTCCACAGCTACCATGTGGGATTTTCCTTCGAGATAAAGTCTTGTACCGCACGTTGAGATCTTGAAGTTCCATAAATCTTCTAAGCAAATATCTTCAAGTGTCTTGTGCAGATAGACTTCCATAAACATCAGATAAACTTCCATCATAATGGGCCTCGCTCACTTCTGTGGGCCAAAATACCCTTGCGCCGATCGGCTCATGGGCTGCGCCGATCGGCGCACTGGGCTTCTTCAGTGCTTTTCGTCATTTCTGGACTCCTGTCTTGTCCAGCATTACTTTAATAGCCAATTTTACCTGTTTCTACAATAAAGCTCCAAAACAACGCATATACAAATATATAGGTAATATCATAGGTAAATGGCCTAAATTAGTATCAATTATACTCTAATTGGGGTGATATTCATATATAAAAGGGGCACTTGGGAAGTGCCAACACTCGCCTTGACTTGGTCAACACACCGTCTTCATCACCACCGCGGTTTTGAGGCTCAATCGTGAAACCGTCCGTGCTTCTTGCCTCTCCACATGTACGGTATGGATCACCCTTGACTTCACCCGGCCTCCTGATCGTCTGGCCCCAAGTCTCCTACTTGTGCCCGATCCTCTCGCCGTTGACCACCAAGTCATCTCTAGTGACCTACACATCATGAGACAAACAAACACATTTCCCAACTCCTGCAACATCACCAATTCCTCCACAAACTCCGGTTAGTCATAACCATGACATGCACAAAGTCATGCAATCCCCAGATTCCCGCATTTCAACTCAAACACCAAATCCGCTCAAGTCAATTACTCATCACATATATTGCAAACCATGGCACATATCCATATGGTTTCTCAGAAGGCTTAATTAGGGAACAGTATGGATCAAGGCCCAGAAGATGATCATTCGGATATTTGTTTGGAGTAGGCTACAAGTTAGGATAGGAGATATGGTGTATAGATAAGATCAAATGTAACCGAATCAGAGATTGCCATGTAAATCCACTGCCCTTCGGCTATATCAGGAGGGCAGGGGGGTCCATAGAGGTAGTAGAACTCGTATTGGGAACTTTCTGCCCAATATGAACCCTAAATTACAAGAACACAAACAGGACGTAGGCTTATTATTCGCAAGGAAGCCCAAACCTATATAAACCCTGTGTCCTGTGTCTATTGACATTCATACTCATACGCATACATAGTAGTACTATCGAGATTATCCCTCGACAGTTGGCACGCCAGGAAGAGGGACGCATTGAGTTTGTTCCATTAAGATTGATGGCTTTCCCCGATGCCAAGTTTCGCCTGGGAGACAAGATCCATTTCGGCATCCTCAGCTTCGTCGCTGACGAAAATAGGAACCTCGCTAAGAAAGGCTTGACGGATCTTACAACAACCTTCACGGTGCCGAACCTCGAGGTCAAAGTGTCAGCTAAGCAGGCAGCCAATCCACTCGGTCAGCTCCCGTTCGGCCTCAACAATGCAGCAGCGGTCCTCTATGCAGAAACCCTACAGGGTTCCCTCTCAACGTTCCCCACGATGAACTGATCAGCAAGCTTGGCCGATTCAGATCTTACTATGGTTGATCTCCTAACTTTTCACATGGAACAGTCAGATGAAGATCCCAATTTTCTTCTTGAATCAATATTAGTAGCTATGATCAGCGTTGATCACAAGTCAATCTTGGATCTGATCGAAGAGCCGAGTGATTCTAAAAGTTGCTCGTCGAATTACCACGAGGTCTTCATGGTGGCACCAGCCACCGCAGGAGGCACCGTTGGAGAAACTTCTACGACGAGCGCTGCATGGAGAAATGCGGAACCTCAAGATGGGCAGGAGCTGACCGTGACAACACCGACCCCGATGCGGGCACTCCCTTGCTCCAACGATCGGATGCCCGACAAGGTTCCCGAGTCATGCAAAACCTAAACATGGGCGACGTCACCCTAAAACCAGATGGTGAAGACATTTTCAAGACTCCACGGGACAACATCACGGCTGCAGCGGCCCTGCTAAACTCATTAGAGCCTATGCTCCAGGTCAGCCCAGAGTTGACACCACAGGTCAACAAGTTGAAGGCACACATCAAAGCAGCAGCCATATTAGAGACGAACAACACATCAAAGCTGAAGTCAATGTTAGGTGTGGCTAGTTCGAGGCCTAGACAGGAAAGGAGGGGCCGACAACGTAACAATTGACAAGAAACCCGCCGTCCGAACCACAACGGAGGCCCATCATAGATTATCACGATCGGCATCCGCACACCAACCTTCGCAGTGGTATACCGCCGCGTGATGCCCAGATCCGGCTGGACAACCGCTACCAGGAGCGGGATGAGGCAGCCCGTACAGAACATGAGGATGAGCGGCGATGTCATGGCTTCATGGACGACCGGTATTATGAGCGAAGAGAGCCACCTCGCGATGAACGATATTAGGACCAACGGAACGACAAGCGGCGCAAAGACAGATACCGCCAAGAAGCTGGCCGAGAGCAGGAGCGAACCCCCATCTTCAATGATTATGATGATGAGGCTGGCATCCAGTCATTCACTCGGGAACTGCGAGATGATAGCTGGCTGGCTGGTTTCAAGCCAGTCGGCATCGAGAAATACGATGGCAAGACCAACCCACGTGATTGGCTTCATGTCTATAGCACAGCCATCCGCGCACTCGGCGGCGACAGTTCTGTTATGGCCAACTATCTACATGTCTGTGTGGCTCCAGCAGCCAGGACCTGGCTCACCAATCTGCCTACCAATTCCATCAGCTCTTGGACGGAGTTGTGCAAGCAATTCACGACCAACTTCCAGGCGACATTCGATAGGCCGGGAAATCACTGGGAGCTCGCCAGGATCAAGAAGGATCGAGAGCCGCTACAAGAATACATTCAGCGCTTCTGCCGAGTGAAGAACACCATGGTGGACAAATATGTGGCCAGCAACTCGGCCATGTTCCAAGTTCGCCAGTACAAGGATGATGCACCTCGGAACCGTGGTCAGCTGGCCCCATCCAATTATAACAAGGATGGGATAAGAAGCGCAAGCAGGACAGAATGATTACAACGACCGAGCGTCCTAATCTAAAAAGACAGGTCACTCAGAATGACTTTGACAAGATGTTGGAAGGCCCATGTCAGTTGCACGACAGCGCTCACAAGGCCAAAGAGCGCTTCTAGCTGAAGAGCTTCGCACACCACGCTTTGAAAGTCTGCAAAGAGCATTCCTGGATTCCCAAGGGAGGCAGAAAGGACACGGTCAAGGAGGATGAGGACATGGAGGAGTTCCGGGACCTGGAGTGAGAAGTAAATTACATTTGCGGTAGGTCCACTAACATTCGAAGCGCCAACAGAATATCTTCCACCGGGAAGTTTACTCGATAAAACCTGTAGACACATAGTCAACATTATATACTATTATACAGACACATAGACAAAACAAGACAATCAGTTCATCACACCCTGGGCATCCGGTTTTCCCCTGCATCCACAGTACAATTCTGGTCAAGAGCCTATTGCATAGACGAATGTGGGGAATTTCAAAGGATAGATAGGTCTATCACTACCTACTGCCTACCCCTAGCAATCCATGGGCTACACGACAAATAATGCATTCTGTTGATCTAAGCACCAAGCTTACATCTCTAGAACAATACCCCTAATCCCGTTGGGTTGGATCAGAAAAAGAGTAATCGCCTTGAAGTGAACATTAAGCAAGTGGAAATGATCTAAGTCAAACATTAGACATGCATCATTATAACGATATAAATAAAGACCATGGTAAGGGATTATGTCTAACATGGTAATATAGTTTAACTACATTACTAACATGCAAGCAAAACCACCACAGACATGAATGGATCACATAATCAAATAAGGAACACATAACCCAAGCACAACTATGTAGAAAGACCAAATATATTAAATGGAACAAAGTCTTACAAATGGAGGAAGATACAAGAGCCATACCATAACTCCAAGGAAGACTTGGGAACTGAAAAGACTCTATTCTAAGCCTAACTCCACTAAAACTAGAGAGTAACTCAAATACAAAGAGAGTGATGCTTCTAAATGTGTCTTACGGAGTGAAGCCTCAATTCTTTAGTTATAAGGCCCAAAGTCGGTCCCTGGAGTCGGTAACCGCTGCCTAACCGACTTGGGGGGAGTCACTAGGAACTAGCACATGGCAGCCATGCACGAGGGGGCCCCCTTGCTATTCGGCAGGAGGGATTCCCCATGTGCTCGGCCTCCTCCTGTGCACTGGAATGTGGACCCTCTCATCCAGAGCTTGTCAATCGGTGTGCTTCATTGTGATTGGCTTCAAGTTCATTTCCACGAATGAGGAGGCATTTCTTCACTCCTTCTGAGCATTTCCCTGCATGTGAGCATTTCACAAAGCACAAGTGGATATTGATTATTTCTAACTAAAATGCATGGTGGGAATGTTAAATCCTCCTTTATTTTGAGTAATATTGATGGTAGGAAATAGTAGTTAACGACCATCAATAGAGTAAACGAGGCAGATAAGTCTGTGTACTATTGTTATGGTGAGGGTGAGGGAGTAATATTGTGCTTGTATGTCGATGACATATTAATTTTTTGAACAAGCGCAAGAGTAATTAATGAGATCAAAACTTTCTTGTCAAGGTGTTTTGACATGAAAGACATGGGACCAGCTGATGTGATCCTAAATGTGAAGCTGATCAAAAGCGAGGACGGGATTACTGTTGGCACTTCTTAATGTCGCACCAAAATATTATCTGGTAACAACGCTTGAAGTGTTGATGTTTGTTATGCTTTAGGAGAAGAGTGAACCAATTCGCAAGCACATGGAACATCTATTGTAGCATTTCACCCGGGAGTATTCCAAGGTATCATATTTATTTTCCTCAGGGAAGCTAGGCATAAGAGTATCTTGGTTTAACAAAGATATGATTATAAGATTTATACAAACTATCCAAAGACGGGAGGAAGGATATACAATAATTATAGTTGGGGTAGTGAAACAGGAGAAATCCACACTAAGATATATAAAGAGATCGGTTAAGCTTGCCGGGAGGGCAGCGAGTCTAAGTCTAGAAGTCCTAAGATAAACTTTCCTAAATCTAGTCAAGCGTCAAAATTCCTAGTTACTTAGGTTGAGTGCTTACACCAAATCCATGGTACAGCCTCGAGGCTTTCACCAATAAGTTTACTTCGGGGCACAACAAAGATCCACTAATAGGGTAGGTAACTAACCTCGTACACTAGTGGGCACCTTCCCGCTAGACAACCCTGCTTGAGACTTCCCAAATGTGGTGGAATACTAAATGGACAGACAATGCTGTCACCCCCTGCCGCCTACCACACAGCTTGTGGGGACGAATGCAAATCCACCTAGTGTTAACCTAGGCACCGCGCCTACGCTTTCACTAGATATTCATCCGTTGGCCTAGCGAAAGAATAGTCGGGAAATAACCAAGTCTAAGTTCTATTCAAGAACTAAACTTAATTAAATCCTAGCCGGGAATCCCGTAAACTATGCTTCAAAGTTCTTTCCCGATAATTGTAACTTGAGGAAATTGACTAAGTAAAGACAAATACTTGACAAGATAAATAAGAAAAAGATAATTATATTTAATAAAGGATAAGTTTCACAAAAAGGAGAAAAGATACAAGAGAGCTCAAACCAAGACTCTGAGACGATTTATGGAATCCCGAGCGATGCTCTCGACTAGACTCTAACTCCCGACTAACTAACCTAATCTACTAGTAAGAAAAGTGGAGGGAAAATGGACTCCAGTGAGTTTCACTTGCTTGATGCTTTGTTTCTGCCAAATTCCCCCTCTATTTATAAGTGGCGGATACTTGGCGGGTACTTCAAAGTGGAGGAGAGTCGGTGGGCAAAAAATCCCCCGCCGGGCGACGGGCCACGCCGGGCGGCCACATGTGCCAGGCGGCAGGCCAGTCTGGGCGGCCGTTGGATGTAGTCGCTTTCCAACCGCCTTTGCTTCGGATGGCTCAAATTTGGTCCAGATGGCGATTGCTTGGTCGGTTTTCACCGAAATCTCTGTTTTGGGGTCGGTAGAAGTCATGGGCCTCATAGGCTGGCAACCCTGGGTGGCCAACCCGGGCCGGGCGGCAAACCCTGCCGGGCGGCAAGCCTGGCCGGGCGGTGGCCTGTGCCGTGCGGCGGCCCATCTTTGGTGCCGACCCCCCCCCCCCCCCCCCGGGTCACGTCTTGACTTGTCCATGTTGTGCCACATGAATTCCTTCTTTATTTCTCCACTTTTTACCCTCCTTAGTCCAGGATTGGAAAACGGCCTCATGGTGGAGTGTTTTTCAGGGTCGGCTGGGTCAGATGGTTCAGCCTGATGAGACTCTGTTATAACCCTCCGGGTGGCTGATTTCAGCCTTCACGACCCTGCCGGGCTGAGTTCTGATTTCAGCCTTCACGACCCTCCCGGACCCTGATTTCTGTCTCATACGACCCTGTCAGCCGGCTGTTTTATGGAAGGATTGGCCAACGGGGTGTTTCTTCATGTTTTTACATGATTTTGGCCCTTTTTACCCTGCAAACACATATTTCACCAAAACTCGTGGAACTTTATTAGTTTAAACAAATATTCATGAATCTTTGGTCTTTACCTTGCATTTCCCGACCGGTTGGTGGCCAATGTTGGGTTTTAAGGGCCACCAACCCCTCCCCAAGTTTAATACTTTGCTCGTCCCGAGCAAATTAAAACTTGGAAGTGATGGATCAGAAGTTGCTTCGATAATAGAGCCCTGTAGGGATCAAGTGTACAATCACATACTCCTACAACATAGGGGTAATAGTAAACCAACACAAGTTGATCACTAAGTCTTTCTCATTGTGAGTGGGGCTCTTAGGCATTTTATGACCTTGTCATGAGCAGTTGGAACTTAGAACAACTAGTTCAGATTTTGTCAATTAACCTCCTTTATGATCATGAGTCCAAACTTTTTGTAATGCTGCATAAGATTGAAAATTCTCCCTCTTGGTGCAATCCTTCACTATGACTCTCATCTCTCAGAAAGTGTATTTCCTCACCAGGTGCTTATCCTACATTTTAAAAGCTTGGCTTTATGTGTGGAGCTTGGTAGGATGGCACATCTATTATGCATATTTTGTTAAGTTAAGAGATGGTCCTAGTGAAAAGACTTTGCACTTTCTCATTCCAACCATATGGAAATAATGTCCAGGGGAGAGGGAGAGAATGGACTCACGCAAAGGAATGGACTAGCACAATAGCAAAAATCTTTATCAAAGATTGGATTTTTGTGCTAGATTGAAAGGATGGTCCTTTATTTTTTCTCAATGAATTTAATGAACCTTGAAACTTGACATTTGTACATCTATGAGAGCTGATAATTTTTCTTATTTTTCTTGTTCTTTCTTTCTTCTTTTTCGGCTCTCATAGTGTAGGGAAGCTAGTTCAATGGTTCAAATATTTTTGCAAACTTTTTTTGAGCATTTATTTTTGGGAAGACCAAAAACTTTCTTGTAGGATCAAGGTTTTCGCAAAGGAGAGATTTTTGGCTAACATGCATGATTATTTAAGAACTCAAAGATAACGCGAAGGAAAATGATTGGCTTTGAAAGTGCAAGTCCCTCATAAGGATCAAATCCTAACCATATCAATGCATACATGGATGGCATAAAAGTGGGTTCACAATTAATATCTAGCCTTGGTAGGAATTTTTCTATCATAGGAAAGACATACACCAAGTAGGGGGGTTTTTATTGCAGCATGGTTTTAGAAGAAGTCATTGGACTCTAATCATGAGGAGATCATAGACTCATCCAAATATGCTATATCATGAATTCCAACAACTAGACTTGGTGTTTCATCATAGAGAGACTAGCTTTTCATCATGCCGGTCTACCATTACCCACCAAAATGAAGAGTAGAGGTTGTATACTTGAGACTCACAGAGAGCTAATAGAGCAACTATTCATCATTTCCATAGGCAAGGTAGAGACTAAGTTCTCAAATTTTATTTAAAAAGGGAAATATTTTTGTTCTTTTTGGTTATGCAAATTTTGTGGTTTTTCTTTGAAAGCGAAAAAAACTATTTTTGGGTTTTCTTAAATTTTCTAAAAAAATGAAAACAACTCAACTAGAGAAAGGGGGAGAGAGGATAGAACAAGCGGCGTACCTTGGTTTGGGCATCTCCCCAAGCTTAGGTCTTTGCAAGACTTAAGCTTAGATGGCTTTCACTACGGCGGTTGATACTCAATGTTGAAGTGGCTGAACAGCTGGTCCATCATGGAGAGGTTCGTTTGAAGTTTTTCTAACGTTTGTTGCTGCCATTCTTGTCCATCCCTTGTGGCTGCTTGTATTTCTTGAGTTCGTTCATTGGTTTCATAAGCATTGGCAGCCAAGTATTGCATATCTTCTTCCAACTCCGAAAAGTTGTACGACGTGAATCGGGCGGAGCGTGAAGTGCCTACGCCTCCATGTGGTTGGTGGTAGCTCCCCGTCCCATAAGGATTGTACGGTTCATATTCTTCATGGGATGAACTAGTGTAGTGTGATGAGCTAGTAAATCCTGGGACTTGTGGTTGCTCCCAATGGTATTGTGAGCTTCCCGAAGCACCTGCTCAAGGTGGTCTTGTTTCTGGCCTATCCCCTGAAACACTATGCCGTGCACGCATCGGCCGTGTTGAGCGCGTACTCAAAATCAGCAAGGACGCCGATTTGCTCGAGGAAGTTGTGGTCGAACTTGCGCACGGATGTGAACTCCCGGTCCCGAATGGCGGTGAGTTTGCTTCGCTCATCATAGTCATTGAACACCATATTTTCTTCACTCTCCATGAACTTGTCAAACTCTTCATCTTGCATGCTTTGCACTGTTGGGGCTTCGGATATGGACATTGAGTCTGAGAGGTAGCTCGGGGCATACCCATGTGAAGCTCCCGAGTGCTCGGCTTCTGAGCGCTCACTTGGCGTGTGCCTCCCACGGCTTGAGCCGCTGCTGTTGCTGAACTTGGTGTAGAGGCCTCTCCAAATATTTGCCATTCCTGCAAATGGGTTACTTGGACACAATACCCGAAGGATAAAATGATGATAATGGTTAGCGGTTAGTCGTTCGGTTAGTAGTCCAAGTGTTAGTCGTTCAAACGTGCAAGGGTGACAACAAATTCTCTCTAGTGGTTTATATTGCAGCACACTTTTGTTGCTAAGTGCAAAGTGCACTTACAAGAGAGAGCTAGTGAAGTGAGAAGAGGATGAAGAGGGAGAGAGTTTGTGAGGGAGAGCAAATGTTTTCAGCAAAGGGTGGAGAAACAAAGGAGAGAGAGCCCTCTATTTATAGGCTCAAAAGGAGCCTTGGGGGAGGAGAGGCCAGGCCAGGCGGGGTGCCCTCCCGGCCGGTGAGCTAGGCCAGGCGGCGTCCCAAGCCGGCCAGCAAGCCAGGCTGGGCAGTGCACCAAGCCGGCCGGCAAGCTAGGCCGGGTGGCGCCCTATGCCAGCCGGCACTCCCTTTTTCTCTCTTTTGCTCTATTATTGCTCTAGTGGTGATGGGAGGTGGCTAGGCCCAAGTGCCATGTGATCCACTTGCTCAATTTGCCCAGAAATTTGCTAAGAGTGTAGGGAGCAAGGATAGAGTGATGGGATGGCCAAAGTTGTATGTTTGCAATGAGTGTGCTGCCACCCATGAGGCCTAGGTGAGTAGGGTGGTAGGTGAGTGTGAGTGGTGAAAGAGTGAGGTGACATGGGTGGCTCTTATTCATTCACTTTCACTCATGGTGGGGCTTTTGATGAGCATTTTTCTTCAAGTTAAGGCTGGCCACACCTTCACCACTCATGGCCATCATTTCTATAGTAAAAGTGCCAAGAATCCGAAGAAAAAATGTGCCGGGCGGAATGGCTTGCTGAGCGGCAGATATGACCCAGCCGGGGGTCGTTTTTCATGAAATACGACCTCCAGGGTGCTGAAATTTGACTGGGTTATTTCAGGCTGGGCTAAAGCCCTGGATAAGCAACCGGATGGTCGTTTTGACACGAAAATGACCTCCCGGCTAGGAAACTTGGCCGAGTCATCACCACAAATTTTTATTATTTATCAATATTTTATTTTTTTGAAGTTTTGTTTTCTTTAATAGCCTAATTTAATGGTTAAAGATGAAACTAAAAACAACCTATTTTAGTGGTAGGTAAAGAAAAAGAAGGGGGATAAATATCGGTTTACCTCCCGACGAGGGTCCGGATTTTACGTCTCGAACAAGACGTTCTCCTCATTTAATTCTTCGTGATTCCCGTCGTGGATGGAGAATTTTCCACGATCGGTGCAACTTCTTTCTTCCGCCATACTTGTTTGATTTTCTTTGGCTTGGCGGTGACCTTTCTCTTCATTTCCTGTGGCTCGTTCTTCTTCTTGGGCAGTGGTGGTGTGTTCTTTACTTTTACCACCGGTGTACCCAATTTTGATAGAATTGGATACACCTCAATTTTCTGCACCATGTTAGGATTTTTTCCATAAAAGATGCGTACCTGATTGCATTTTTCCGTTCGGGGTTTGAAGGCAAACTTTTCGTTGTATCCATTAATGTTAAGGTGGATTTCTCTAGCCCCAACATCAATGTTGGCATTTGCAGTGCTAAGGAATGACCTTCCTAGTATAAGAGGTGTCTTTTCATCGGCTTCCATGTCTAGCACCACAAAGTCGACGGGAACAAGAGAGTTCCTTATCCTTACGGGTACGTCCTCCGCGATGCCCGCCGGATAGCGGACTGATTGGTCGGCGAGCTGCAAGCACATTGTCGTAGGGGACAATGAATTGACATCGAGTTTGTCATACACTACCTTTGGCATGACACTCACGCTCGCCCCCAAGTCACAGAGGGCGTTGTTGAATTTCTGCATCCCGATCGAACAAGGGATGGTTGGACATCCCGAATCTCGCTTCTTTTCTGGAAGAGAGTTCAAGATAGCGGCGCTGCATTCCTCCATCAATTTGATGACCTCCATGGATGGCATTGGGCGTTTGTTGTTGAGGATGTCCTTTAGGTACTTGGAGTACGTACGAACCAACATAGCATCAAGTAGTGGTATGTTGACATATAATTTCTTTATTACCTCGACAAACTTCCCCAATTGTTCGTCCACCATCGGCTTCCTCTGTCGAGGGGAAAATGGTAATACCGGGGTATCATAGAACTCGTGCGGTGTTTTCTTAAGGGGTGCTTTTGCCTCCTCAACTTCAATTTCTTCCTCCCCTTCTGACTCTTCATCAGTTTCCCTGGTCTTCCCTGCAATGTTAGGATTTGACGGATCCTGTATAGATTTTCCGCCTCTAGTTGTGACCGCATTAAGATTTTCTTTGGGGCGAGCTTCCGGCTGACCGGGGAACTTGCCCGAGTTAGGCTTAACAACAGAAGCGACCAGCTGAGCAATTTGTGTCTCTAGCATTTTGTTATGGCTAAGCTGGTTTTGCAGAGAGGTTTTAAATGCTTCCATACGGGAATCTATGCTTTCTAGGACTTTATTAGTAGCAATAAATTTCCTACTAATACTTTCATTTATTTTAGATTGTCCTAGAACAAGATCACGGAAGGAAGGTTCATTACAAGTAAAGTTGCTAGAGTTACCCATGTTCTTGTCGAAGGAGAGGTTCGGCTTGGACTCCCATTCGAAGTTGTTCGTACGGGGCCTAAACCCGTTGTTGTTACTGTTGTTGTTGTTGTTGTTGAGATAGTTCACTTCTTCTTCTTGAGTCTCAGGACAGTGGCTTCCCATATGCCCAAGGTTCCCACAAACTTTGCAAGTCATGCGAGAGTCTAAGGATTGGGCAGTTTGTGGCGAATCCATTTTCTTCAAAAGTTGATCCATCTTGATTGCTAGCATGTCAATACCGTCAACTTGGTGGACTCCCCTCATCTTGGGTTGCGGCTGGTTCTGCCTCTCATCATAGCCACTATAGTTGGCGACCATCTTTTCTATGAGAGTTTGAGCTTCTTTGACCTTCAGAGAGAAGAAGGAACCTCCAGCGGCTGCATCTAGGTGCTCACGAGCGGGACGGTTGAGCCCATGGTAGAAGTTTTGGATTAGCAACCAATCTTGCATTCCATGATGTGGGTATGCCAGAGTATACTCTTGGAAACGCTCCCATGCCTCAGGGATGCTTTCATTGGTTAGCTGTTGGAAACTTGAAATCTTATTCTGCAGGGCATTGGTTTTGCCAAGCAGGAAGAACTTGGCAAGGAAGGCGTTGGAGCACTTGTCCCATGTGGTGAGCTCTTCTTGATTGATGTAGAACCACTGCTTCGCCTTTCCCATCAGTGAAAATGGAAAAAGGCGAAGGCGGATAGCTTCAGGAGTTGCTTCCCTCATGGTGAAGGTGCTGCACACCGCCAAAAACTGTTGGAGGTGGGCGTTTGCATCTTCCGATGCCTTGCCACAGAAAGGACTGGCCAAAACCATGTTGATTAAGGCCAGTTTCAGCTCGTAACTTCCATTCCCCATGTTCGGGTTCGGACCGGTGCACTTGTTGTCTGCAGTCG
This sequence comes from Eleusine coracana subsp. coracana, assembly GCA_032690845.1. Lineage (NCBI taxonomy): Eukaryota > Viridiplantae > Streptophyta > Magnoliopsida > Poales > Poaceae > Eleusine > Eleusine coracana. The sequence continues at coordinate 36,042,465 of CM064430.1, read as the reverse complement.
GGGCGGAGTAGTCATGGATTGTCTTCTCAGCCATGGTTGGTTGAGCGGATGTGGTGGGGTCTTGCGGTTGAGCTGGTGGGACCGAAGGTGCTACATGAGCAAGTATAGGTCGAGGCGGAGTGAGTCATTGACGCACTCTCCTCAACAAAGCCTCCGGATCATTGTGGTAGTTGTTTAGTAGGTCAAAACCAGCCATAAAGCGTCCTGCTTACACCACAAATAAATAGAACAAGGGTAAGCCCACTGAGGAAAGCGGTAACTCCCTAATAGAAATATCAATGTTAAAATTCCTATATCTTAGCCTATTGCTTCCCCGGCAACGGCGCTAGAAATGCTTGTTGGCACTTCTTAACGTCGCACCAAAATATTATCTGGTACCAACGCTTGAAGTGTTGATGTTTGTTATGCTTTAGGAGAAGAGTGAACCAATCCGCAAGCGCATGGAACATCTATTGTAGCATTTCACCCGGGAGTATTCCAAGGTATCGTATTTATTTTCCTCAGGGAAGGTAGGTGTAAGAGTATCTTGGTTTAACAAAGATATGACTATAAGAGTTATACCAACTATACAAAGACGGGGTTAAGGATATTTAATAATAATAGTTGGGGTAGTGAAACAGGAGAAATCCACACTAAGATAGATAAAGAGATCGGTTAAGCTAGCCGGGAGGACAGCGAGTCTAAGTCTAGAATTCCTAAGATAAACTTTCCTAAATCTAGTCAAGCATCAAAATTCCTAGTTACTCGGGTTGAGTACTTACACCAAATCCATGGTACAGCCTCGAGTCTTTCACCAATAAGTTTACTTTGGGGCACGACAAAGATCCACTAATAGGGTCGGTAACTAACCTCATACACTAGTGGGCACCTTCCCGCTAGACAACCCTGCTTGAGACTTCCCGAACGTGGTGGAATACTAAATGGACGGACAGGGCTGTCACCACCTGCCACCTAACACACAGCCCGTGGGGACGAATGCAAATCTAGCTAGTGTTAACCTAGGCACCGCGCCTACGCTTTCACTAGATATTCTTCCGTTGGCCTAGCGGAAGAATAGCCGGGAAATAACCAAGTCTAAGTTCTATTCAAGAACTAAACTTAATTAAATCCTAGCCGGGAATCCCGTAAACTATGCTTCAAAGTTCTTTCCCGATAATTGTAAGTTGAGGAAATTGACTAAGTAAAGATAAATACTTGACAAGATAAATAAGAAAAAGATAATTTTATTTAATAAAGGATAAGTCTTACCAAAAGGAGAAAAGATACAAGAGAGCTCATACCAAGACTCCGAGACGATTTCCGGAATCTCGAGGGATGCTCTCGACTAGACTCTAACTCCCGACTAACTAACCTACTCTACTAGTAAGAAAAGTAGTGGGAAAATGGACTCCAATGTGTTTCACTTGCTTGATGCTTTGTTTCTGCCGAATTTCCCCTCTATTTATAGGTGGCGGATACTTGGCGGGTACTTCAAAGTGGAGGAGAGTCGATGGGCAAAAAATCCCCCGCCGGGCGGCAGGCCACACCGGACGGCCACGTGTGCTGGGTGGCATGCACCGCCGGGCGGCAGGCCAGGCCGGGCGGTCGTTGGATGGAGTCGGTTTCCAACCGCCTTTGCTTTGGATGGCTCAGATTTGGTCCGGATGGCGGTCCCTTGGTTGGTTTTCAATGAAATCTCCGTTTTGGGGTCGGTAGAAGTCATGGGCCTCATGGGCTGGCAACCCTGGGTGGCCAACCCGGGCCGGGCGGCAAGCCAGGCTGGGCGGCAAACCTTGCCGGGCAGCAAGCCAGGCCGGGCGGCGGCCCATCTTTGGTGTCGACCCCCCCACCCGGTCACGTCTTGACTTGTCCATGTTGTGCCACGTAAATTCCTCCTTTATTTCTCCACCTTTTACCCTCCTTAGTCCGGGAATGGAAAACGGCCTCATGGTGGAGTGTTTTGCAGGGTCGGCAGGATCGGATGGTTCAGCCATATGAGACTCTGTTTTAACCCTTCAGGTGACTGATTTCAGCCTTCACGACCCTGCCGGGCTGAGTTCTGATTTCAGCCTTCACGACCCTCCCGGGCCCTGATTTCAGCCTCATACGACCTTGTCGGCCGGCTGTTTTACGGCAGGATCGGCCGACGGGGTGTTTCTTCATGTTTTTACATGATTTTGGCCCTTTTTACCCTACAAACACATATTTCACCAAAACTCGTGGAACTTTATTAGTTTAAACAAATATTCATGAAACTTTGATCTTTACCTTGCATTTCCCGACCGGTTGGTGGCCAATATTGGGTTTTAAGGGCCACCAATAATTACTTTGAATCAATCCTACTATGCAGAAAGGATACTTAGCCATTTCAGCTTTGAGAATTGTAAAATCTCTCCAACTCCCAATGATGCAAGCATTAAACGTCAAAAATTTGAAGGAGAGGGAAAAGATCAACTAAGATATTCACAAATAATTGGGTCCCTGATGTATCGAGCGGGTACCACGAGACCTGACATCTCCTATGCCGTGAGCAAACTGAGTCGGTGTACATCAAACCCTGGAGATGACCATTGGAAGGCAGTTGAGCGAGTGTTGTTCTACTTGAGAGGCAGAAAGTCAATTGGAATTCACTACTCGGGATATCTACCAGCGTTGGAAGGGTATAGTGATTCCAATGATGCGGATGAGACCAAATCTACAAGTGGCTATGTTTTTACGCTTGCTAGTGCTGCAGTTTTGTGGAGGCCTTGTAAATAGACCATGTTAACAAAATCCACGATAGAAGCAGAACTTGTAGCACTAGAAATAACTACTACTGAGGCTGAATGGCTAAGAGAGCAATTGATGGACTTACCTTTCTTTGAAAAGCCAGTACCGCCTATCATAATGTATTGTGATAAACAATCAATGCTAGCTCAGGTTATGAAAACAAAGGATAACTCAAAGTCCAATAAACATATCAAGCGTAGACTGGAATATGTCAGAGAGATGAAAACCTCCAAAGTATATAGCTGCGAGCTATGTGAAAAGCAAAAATAATCTGGCAGACCCTTTAACAAAGGGATTATCATGGAATTTATTACTGTGATATCTGAGAACAAGGGTATGAGGCCCATCTAAAAGTTACACAACAATGGTAACCTGTCCTTTTTTATTGGAGATCCATGACATGGGTAACAGGAAGAACAAGTTGATTGGTGTAACCAAAGAGTACATATAAATAAATAAAATGTACCCATGTTCAAATGACAAAGTGTAGTACTCTTTACTACATGGAAGATTGGCATTAAGCCTTAATGTTTTCTGTTGTGATAGATATTAGCCTATAGGATATCTTGAAAGAAAACACCTACTTGAACTCAACTGTAGGCCACAGTTCATAAGAATAGGGCATTCTCATAAAGGCTCATGAGAAGATTTAGGAGTAGACCATTCATGCTCCAGTTAAGTGAGGTTATTTTGGCAGCCTAGTATCAGTCCGATTTCAATTGAAGTCAATCCACACATGGCTGAGAATTCAAGGCCTAGTCCATTTTTTTAGCTATGGAAACATGGATATTGATATGCTAGGTTTAAGTTCAACCCGTATGGGACTTTTACTGAAAGACTGGTAAATTAACAACACTACAGCATAGTGATCCTTTTGACCTCTATTCCTTGCTCTGGAATTGGTGGGGGATTGTTGGAATTTGGCCCACATTTATGTGGCCCATTCAGGAGAAAATCCAAAGAAATAAGTGGTTGTTGGTCTTAGTCCCACCTTGCTAGTCTATGCTAGTGCATAACAACTTAAATAACAGGCTAAATAATGAATGCATTGGGAGAGAAAGAGAACATTGATATGAGTACACACGTCATATCCCAAAATTTCCAATTAATGTGAACCATTTTCCATCAACAATTTTAATTTTCAAGAGATTAAAGGATGATTTAGTAATCTTTTCAAAATTAAGAAATGATTTGATTTGGTTTTACAAAAAATTTATATACCAATGAAAGAAAGGATTTCATTTTGTACCAAAACCACTTTTATATAAATAAAATCGTTGTATCTTATTTAATATTTATTATTTTTGTCGGTTTTGGAGTCAATTCTAATATGATAAGTTGAAATCCTTTTCCTTCAAATTTTACAAATATCCATTTTGTTTTGAAATATGGGGCTCAGTCATCTATCTCTTCTTCGCTTATATGTATGCATGGTGGACACCATCATTCCAACTCATGTCTGTAACATCGCATCTCCGTTAATTGTATTTTTCTCCCAACAAAACTTGGATGTATCCCTGGTCAATACCATCCACATTCTCTCCACCTATCACAAGCATGAACCTAGACACATTGACCATCGAAGTTCATCTCACCAATCATGTGCAATCAAAAGGAAAGAAAATGACTCCAAGATTTGCATTGCAATGCTGGCTGCTCCCGGTTCCTGATCTGTGCAGCCCACGCATCGCTAATACGATCCTTTTTTCCTATTGATACAAAATATGATAAAAAATATGTTCCAGGAAGTTATCATCATCTCCACCAAAGGATTCTCCAAGATCTGTCTTGCTTTGACCGAGAACACTGTTGGCATGAAACCCACCGTTGTGTTACCTTGTTTTGTTCTAAGGCCCAAATCTCTAGATGAGGTCAATTCCGTTGATATCAACCCTTCCATTCATGTGTTCCACGACAGTACTGATATGTATGTTCAACTATTTGTTCATATCCATCTGGAATAATCAGGAAGGCGCATGTTTTCTTTGTGGTCATTGTAGATGGCTGATGTTCACCTCTGTTCATGTCGTGCACGGATCCTGGTAATTTTGATCCATATTCTGCCCGAACCATTTCTATTCTTGATGATATCCTTATACCGTATCGTGTTGCAGGAAGTTAGCTGCTCCCTTCCCAGAAGCAAGTCCATAGATCTCCTTCGATGCCTCCAGGAACACCGTTGGCATTCAGATTGTCTTTGGGCGACCATGCCCTTCTCAAACCCATCGATCTCTAGTACAGGTGATTTCTCATCCAATACACCTTGCATTTCACATGTCCTACATCGTCTGGAAGCGCTTTGTTCAAACGGTACCTTGAGAACTAGAACTAAGAAATGAAAACACACACTTGTTCTGCACTCTCTGCATAGCCAAAATCCTTACATCTTAAACCTTGCATATCTTTTGATCCATAACTCTGAATTAGGTGATTCTTGCCAAATTGGTCATAGGAGCATAACCTTTGTATTCATGGAATTATCATTTTTTTGTATTGTTGCATTTCTATGTATTGATTTGTTTATGTTTATTTGTTGTTATCATTGCACATAAGGACAAAAATACTGAAGGTCCATCTTACAAGGACCTTCAAGACCAAGAGTTTGAAGTGGTTGAGCAGCAAAACATGCAGGATGAAGGCAAGTGTCCTTGATGCATTTGTTCCTATTATGAATGTTTATCTTAGAACTACATAATTGTGTCAAATGAATGGGTACCTATTGTTAGGGTTTACTAGTATTGTTTTACCTTTTCCTTATCGCATTGAATTAGAAGGTTGGTTGGTTATGGGTAGATAATACTTAGGTTGCTTGTGGGATGCTGGGTTAATATTAATCCTAATTAATCAATCATGTCACTTCATGGTAGGAATGGTAATTTTTATTAGCAACATGGCTTAGGATTTGGGTGATCGGTATAGGGACAATGCCCGGGTTCACCAGTAGTTCGGGGACTATGTAGGGGTTCACCGGTAGTTCCTTGATTTGCTTTATCACCTGAATCATGTTAAGGACTGGATCTTAGAGTGGCAACCCATGTAAATTGTACAGCCATGAGCCAAGTTATGGGTGTGGCCTGGCACAGTATGCGATGGAGACCAGCTGGTGTGTGTGAAGATAGAGGGGACTATGCAGGGGTTAATCGGTAGTTCCAAGGGGGGTTGTGGCTAAGGGACAATGTCCTAGAACCATCTGGCTCAAGAGAGGGGGGGGCTCGGGTAAAGGGCATACTTCCTGATGGGTGAAACCACAGTGGGCACGTAGAAGCTAGAGGAAGCCGTTGAAATGCCTTGAAGTGATCTCCTGGCCACACACCAAAGGAAGCGTGTAAGTGCTTGGCCAACACGGCATGACGGAGACTTAGTCACCTGGAAATAGGGGATGAAATTGCTTCTTGTGGGAAATTGTGTACAACCTATATAGAGTGAAAACTATCATGATAGCTGTGCTCATAGTCAAGAGCGGCATGGATCCTCACTTGATTAGTTGGTTATGGGATGAAATGGTTGGGATTGGTGGATGGGATTGGACTCGGCTTGAATAGCACCCTATGGATCGATGGTTGCGATGACCTCATATAGTAATTAGGATGATTAGTGAATTAAAAGCCCACATAGTAATTAGGATGATTAGTGAATTAAAAGCTCACATAGTAAAAAGGACAACAAGAGCAAATATCAAAACAACAACATTCAAGCAAAGCCTACGACGAAGAGGATGAATTGAGATCGTATTATGGATACATTAAGGAAATATGGGAAGTTGACTACGGAGAAAACTTGCAAGTCCCTGTATTCCACTGCAAATGGGTGAAACATCCTAACGGGGTGGAAGTGGACGAATACGATTTCACAATCGTCGATTTCAACAAAGTGGGTTACAAAGATGATCCTTGGATACTCGCTAAGATGATAGAACAAGTGTTCTATGTGTTGGACCCAAAGGATGAAAGGAAGTACATCGTTGTTCCCAGTAAACAAAGAATCATTGGAGTTGAGAATGTGGGTGATCATGACGAATACAACCAGTACGATGAGGTGCCACTATTCTTAGATCCTACAAAAATTGAACTCTTGCCAGCAAGACTCTCTTCTATTCAAAAGAAATGCCCTTCATGTGCACGGACGGTGAAGGATTTTATTCTGTTGTTTACAATATACTATGAAAATGAATAGTATTTTTAAATTACAAATATATTTTGTTTAAATTTATTATGGGTGTACTGGATGATCTTATTATTAGTTTTAAATTACCAATGTATTAGACAACCTTATATTTTTGAAACATCTGTTATCATATATCATATAACTTTTTTCTTAGATCATATATCCTATATTTTATTTTTTAACCAATACATTCTGTTTAAATTTATTTCCATTAATTAAATAACCAATATATCATGTAATTGAAACATTCTGTATCAAAACATAGAAGTAATTAAAATAACAAAAATAAAATGTTATTTAGCGGCAGGTGGAAAGTCCATCACTGATATCATCTTTTTAGCGGCAGGTGAAAACATCACCCGCCACTATTTGCCCCGCCTATATAACTGATGGGGCCTGGGACTTAAACCCTATTCCCCAGAGCAGTGTATCCTATGCAAACCAGCCATCCTGTGCAAACTTTGGAAACTTCAATCAAGACTGTTTGATGGGCATCCGATAGATAGGAGCGGAGGCGGGATAATTTGCAAATAACTATCCACAATTAGACTTGCTAATCTTGTTTTTTTTACAAAATCATACCTAAACCAACCGGCGGCAGTTTAACACACCCTGAACATCTTTAAGTGTGTCCTGCAGCTGTTTTACAACGGCAAAGTCTGGACCTCAAGCGTTTTGATCTCCATTCGTGGTGGTGTCTCGAGACTTCCTCTTCTCTACATCAGCCAGCTACAGTAAAAAAATATAACTAGTAAGAAATCAAGAGAAGCACCAAATACTTGTGGTTTTATGGAATTAACTATTAAGAAATCAAGAGAAGCACTGAATATGTGACATAAATATATGGTATATCTGACTAGGAAAGGTTAAAAACAAATGGCAGAACAACAGCCTCAAGAAGAGACAATTGCTTTGCAAGGTCAGCAAAGGCAAAAGAAACACCATCGTGGATAATCTTCAAGATCTCAGACTTGTTCTTGTTACTTGTTTTTGGAAAATAACAAGTAGCGGCGGTTGACATTGTCAGCCGCTGCTACTAATATCCATACAATAGCGGCGGTCGGTATTATCAACCGCCGCTGCTAATGGCAGACAATAGTGGTAGTTGGTATTATCAACCGCTGCTAATAATGACTCTATAGCGGCGGTTTATTTGGGCGACAGACCACTTGCCGCTACAAATGCTTATTTGTAGCTACGTTACGTAGCGGCGGGGTGGCCTGTCCGCCGCTACAGGTCCTTTCCAATTGCTGCTATAATGCCTTTTTGCTGTAGTGACACCCACATAGGACCTTGCAAGCCAGCTAGCAAGACCCTGACATAGTGAATAAGCCTTAACAATCAAGGTGTTTTCTTCGTCATGGATATAGGCCATGTACCGATCGTACGCCTAAATGGATGCCAAATAAAAGCCGCCTTGTGGGAGATGAGGGGCTCGAACGCAAAGATGGGGATGGTTGGGCTCCATGACGTTGCCGATCTCCATGGTGTCACGGAGTCCATCGCCTTCATGGCCAGCGACAGGGAGCAGCGCGAGAAGGATCGATGCCTACGGCGGCTAGCCGAATGAGCCTGCGGGAAAACTGTAGGTTGGTTTAAGTGTGTTTTTGTAAAAACCAAGATTATCAAATCTAATTGTGGGCAGTTATTTGTAAAATTGTCTCACCTCCACTACTATCCATCCGATGCCCATCAAACAGTTTTGATTGGAGTATCTAAAGTTTGCACAGGATGGCTGGTTTGCATAGGATCTAGAAAAATAATTTCGGTGAAATTTCATCAAAATATCCAAAATTTCATATTTTTCAGTGGAGGATGAAATAAAATCTAAAATATCGAGATGGTCGAAAATTCATAGTTGACTATTTTTAACCAATTCAAATTGCTTTGTTTATGCATGTAACCGTAATATCTTATGTATTGAAAATAATTTCTTGTGAAATCATGTCAATTATTTTTAAAAAATATCAAATTTGTTTATCGAAATTTCTAAAATTTCCAAAATTTTGTGTTTTCAGTGACCCCGAAATTTTTTTCCTAGCATAAGGATACGCTGCCATTCCCCAGAGGTGAAGCGACGCTGTCAGGCTGCCAGATTTTGCCTCCGTCAAGTGCCACCGCCTCCTCTTCCCGCGTGCCACCGCCTGCACTCACTGATGGTGCTGGCCCCGACCAGAGCGCGGCCTCCCCGCTGCCGCCTTCCCGGCCCCGAGCGCGGCTGCCTCCCGTGTGACGGCTGTCATCCCTGAGCGCGGGCGCATCCCCCGTGCGTCTCTGCCTCCCCGAACCCAAAAGCCGCCTCCCCATGGACCCCGAGCAAGGCTGCCGACCCCAAGCACGGCCTCCCCATTGTCCCCCAGCGCGGGCGCCTCCTTCTCTGTCTTTCTCTAGTGTCGTGTGCAGGTCTGAAGAAACAACGAGAGGCTCCAGCAGAAAGAAGTGAAGCAGACTACTGGCCTGCTGGATAGTGACGAGGCCGAGCGACACGACCACAGCAGCGCGACTACGTCTGGTTCCAACGACAAGGGATTCGGCAGCTCGCCCAGCGTCTCTGTACATCGACGACAGCAGTTCAGTCGTGGTCACCGGCACCAGTAGAAGCAATTCTGCATCCTCTTCACTCCGGCAATAGTGGTTCAGGTGCTCCCGTGTTGCCTGCAGCTGCAAGTCACTCGTTGCATGAGATTTCTCTGCTGCAATGTTTGTCTATTGCTCTCGTGGTGAAAAATAGCTCAGTTGTCTCACTGCTTGCATCTAGAAGACTGATTCACATCGTCAATTTCAGTGAGCTCTTTCTAATTGACTAGCTTGGACCATATAGCAATTGTCTAATGAATGACTTTAACTCTAGCTTTAGTGCACGGCAAATTTATTTGCTCTGAACTGAGTGACAAGATTGTTTAGTATAATCTAGAGCTTGCATGCCTATTTCACTTTCGCATGTCCTGAATTGATCGACTGCTCTGCATTTTGTAAAGCACACTAGCCTATTGTTTACCGTTGCATCTGCAGTCCGGGTTCAGTTTCAGATACTAGCATTGCATGGTTGTTGTAGCATGTGTACTTTTCGCATGGTAGGTTTATCTTTACATGCCGTAGTAATCTTTGATTATTTGTTGCCGGCATTAACAAAGTAGTTGGTGTTCATTCTTTTGCTTGCAGTAATTTTGTAGCTTTTACTTGCTTCACTGGTCAGTGGACAACTGATTTTGTACCAAAGAAACGTATCATCTGTTTTTATCTCAAGCAAGCAAGCACGTGACCATTTCTTTCAACCCCACACAACAGTTCGTTTTGACAGTACTTTCTGCAGCACTTTGCTTTGCATGCACAAGCTTGATTAAATAATCATTGCCAGCTAAGCTTATAGTTATACTTGTTCTTAGCTGTGTTTTCGGTGCATCTAATAACATGAGCTTTGGAACTTGTCTGCTCCCTATCTCATCGCTACAGTGATATAGTTTCTATAGCAACTATTGGCTTGCATGTATGCTCAAGGTGAATATTTGATTAACTACTACAATATTTGTTAAATAGCAAATTTGCTCTGTCATCTAGTCTTAAGCTTCTGTATTGCTTTTAGTTATTCCCGACCTAATCATATGATTTGTATGTCCGTTGTAACTATGAGACCGTGGTAGGTTGGAAGAGAGGCTCATCGGGTGAAAATTAGGAAAGAAAGGTCATTTGTTTCACAAGAAATTTATCGAGGCGCCTATTCACCCCCCCCCCCCCTCTAATTGTCTAGCTTGGTCCTTTGTAGTGTTAGTTAATTGTAGCTTAGTTTAGTGTTAGCTTAGTGTTTTTAGTTTAGTGTTAGCTTAATTTTAAAGTTAGCTTTGTTTTAGTTTTAAAATTGGCTTACTCATTTTTTATTATTCTTGCATACAATTTATTTTTCTAGTCTTATAATATTTTCATCTCCAAATGCATGGCAACGACGCCAAACATTTTCTAATTGCTTAGTGTTAGTATCTGATTTTTATCTCTTTATCTCTTACTCTCTCTTAACTTATCCTCTCATCTCTTGTCTCTCACTCTCACACTGTCTTACCTTATCCATTTGCTTAGTGTTAGTATCTGATTTTTATCTCTTTATTCTCTCACTCTCTCTTACCTTATCCTCTCATCTCTTGTCTCTCACTCTCTATTACCTTATCCATTTGCTTAGTGTTAGTATCTAATTTTTTTTCCAAAAAGAAATGGAGAGCAAGATGCCATTAGAGAATCCGGAACACGCCCTCATCCAGCACACTCACACACACACACACACACATCTTGATCTGGGGGATGATCTTCTAATGATTCCGAATCAAGTGGGCATTGGGAAAAACCGGAGGGTCTGTATCCCCAGCCACGTTTGGAACGTCGAGTGGGGAGCCCAGATCTTGATTACATGCCTCAAGAGCATGTATAATGTTAGAGATGCATTTCCAAAATTTTTGGAGAATTGTCACTTCCAGTTATTCAACTAAATTCTATTTCTTATAACTTGGGCTCTACGACGAAGTGTGTGGCGATTGTTCGCAACTATGGAGGAAATCAATGCGGTCCCTTAGGAGTCATTAGAAGAGATGCCCTCTAAATAAAACATAAACAAATGCAAGCATGGTGAACGCTCTCTGAATAAGGCAGAGGATAGCTATGAGGTACCTTCACTTGACCCCAAAGACGGTGTGCCGATGGAACCTCCAAGTATCCATGGAAAATGGTGGAACCATTGCTGCAAAGTACTAGGGGACCTATGCAATATCAATTGGACGGATTGGCGTTCAGCGCCATCAGATTACAAATCCAAGATGTGGTCAGAGGTCAGGAAAACAATCCAGTTTCAACTAGCGGATGTTGAGAGAGCCAAGAAGGCAGCATTTAATACTCTTAGCAATATCTTCCAAGATTACAAGCCTCATCTCAACTGCAACTATGTCAAGAAAAATCAAACCCCTTTTCGATAAGCATGGACATATTAGTCAAGAGGATAGGAACCTCTTTGTTGCCTAGAAGACCTCCAGTGAGGCCAAGAATCTTAGTGACAAGATGTTGTTGCTCAATAAGCAGGACAAGTACAAGCCACAATTAGGGTCGGGCAGTTACAGGAAGAAAATTCTGATCTGGAGGGAGATGGAAGAAAAGAACCGCATGGCTGGAAAATCTAGGGAAGTGGCATGCCTCAAGGAGCATGCAAGGAATTTGATATATGCTTGCCCAGAGATCACTAATGAAGGCGAGATTATTGTGAAAGACCTAGACACAGAAGAAGTGGTGCAAGCCTTGACTGGTACCATCATGGCTCAAACAGAGAAGGGACTATTTTCATCTATATCATAAGGACCAGCTCACAAAGGCTATCGGTACAAAAGAACATGGAGGGTGGGTTCGAGGAGTGTCTTCGTGGGCCACATGGAAAGCATGATTCCTTGATTCATCCGTAGAAATGCAAGAAGCATGTGTTGCACAAGAAAGAACAGGAAGAGAAAAGCCGGGAAGAATGGAAACAACAATTTGTGAAATTTGTTATGGATCAGCACCGTAGTGGTTTGTTAGCGGTCTACAATCTATAGCCCCGAACCTTGTACCCAAGTTAGAAGCCATGTCAGGTGGCACATCTGCCTCGATGCAATCAGGATAGGAAGACATCATTGAGGATACTCCTTATGAGCTCCATGTCCCGTTCAGTTACAAGGGGAAACCCGTAAAAGTTGCTACTGGTATGGCACTTCCAGAAGGACTATCCACAACATGGACATTCCTCCAAGGTATGTGAGAGTCTCTGTGTTGGAGATAGTCCAAGGATATGAGGACAATGAGATAGAGTGCACAATACCTGAGACGGGGATAGAAACACTTCAATAGGCTACCTGCTCTTTCATTATGTGGAAATGACGTTATGTTATCCTATCCACGCCATAAGCCTCTCCACTCTCTCGTTGTCCGGTCATGGGTCATTCCATGAGAGCCAACCTCATGCAGGGGATCAAGTTGGTCAACCGTCTCCTATGTTCAGGGCAGCTTCAGGCAACAAGATCCGACAAGATCCTTCTCAACCCATGGCTGAGAAAGAGGTGGTAGAACAAGAGTCGCTTTAGTATGGAGAAAACAAAGGTGGGGACATAGTTAATGTCGAGACTGCTCCTCTACCTCCTGAAGAGACATCCAAGACCCTTGTCCCTAGGACTATTACCGGTTTTAACAATGAGTCGTACACTCAAATGTAGACCAATGTATGTAAATACTTGCAACGATGGAGGAAGATAGGTAAGCAGGTCAAAGATCCCTGTGAACATGTATCGTACGATGATGATATTTTCAAGGACTAAGATGAAAACTTGGACTTCCCCATATTCAAGTTCGGCAAGCCCCTTATCCTAAAACGTAGGTACTCGAGCCTTCCCTGAGTAATACGGAAGCTCCATGACTGGTACATATAGGCATGCAAAGAAAGAGTAGAGTTTATCCCATGTAAAGTTTCATCACATATATTCAATGATGAAGGCGATAACAACTTACTAGGGCTATATTTGTATGATATCCACCGAATGTTCCTGCTTCAAAAAATGGATGTGACCTTCATTGTCTGGTGGTGCATGTAAGTGCCTCCATCAGTCACCTTCCTATTTCCAAACAAATTTCTATATACTAATGCTAATTAAATGATAAAAAATGATTATTTTGTAGCATGAATTCTTTGTACCAAAAAAAAGAAATATTCAAGAAAAGATTACAAGATCACGTACCTCAACCCAACGTTGATAAATCATGGTGTGATCAACCCCCAGATAAATAAGGTTGATCCAATGTACAAGGACAAGACACTAGAAGAGCTGACAAGAATAGAGGAGGACCTCACAATAGCTGCTAGGTCATAGGTTGCAACTTATATGTTTAACTGTTTAATGAAGTGTCAAGATAGAGAATGCATTATGGCCCTCTACAACTTTAGGTAAGATCGAATATTGTCTTGTACTCTATGTGTTGCTGATAAATGGAATACTAACTATTTGGATCATTATTGAAGTGATCATTGGATTACTCTTTGTCTCATACCCAAAGAGGGGTATATGCTCATGCTCAACAGTCTTGGCATGGATAAAAGCCGGTACAGTGATATCGTGAGCCTTATAAACTGGTAAGCTAGTCACATATAGTAAAACTTATTGGTATAGTTACATTTCATCTAAGGATGTGCTATTCTTGATCGAGCAGTGCTTACAAGAACTACGCCAAAGCAGGAGGGGCATGCCACTGTACATGAAAAAGGCTATGTACTTTCGTCATAGATTTTGGATAAGACATTTATGTTGCTAATACACATAGTGATCCTAAAATCTTATCTATAATCTAATTTTTTTGTCTATTGTATAGTGCTATAAACAAGTACCTGGTAGCGTACAAAGTGGCTACTATGCGTGTTGTTTCGCAAGTAGAACTTCAAAATATTTGTAAACCCTCGTCGAAGAGTCTTCTAAAGAGGTATGTTGATGTTGTTTATGTTTAACTTGCATTCTTGTTAACAATTCAATCATTTTCTATTACTAATTATTCACAAATGTTGTCTACAGAAAGTAACTAGAAAAGCAAAAGAATGGCCTGCAACGAAGAAGAAATGGGAGGAGATTAGAAAGGGGGTCGTCTCTCAAGAGAAAAACAATTTGAGCACGAATTCAATGTATCAAATTGTTGCTCACTTGTGTCAGTTTGTTCTTACAGAGGTGATCAACCTGCGAGGTAAACTTTTTGATGAAGAGGGAATCCTAGCTACGAAGCATAGAACCCTTTGTGAATGGGGTGGATCAAAACGACCATATTAGCCGGTGAGAGATGAGAAAGCAGACAATTATGAGTTAGACTTTGTGTAAACATTTCATTGGTTCTTTGTACCCGTTTGTGGATGTTTTATGATTTCAAACGGTGAATGCATTGTTGATATGAAATGTGCATGTTGTCATCTTTTATGTCTGTGTATGCTGTGACTGTTTCACTATGGAGGGTGTAATCTTTAAATTATTTTCTTCTTTTTAAGAATTAAATGTAGCAGCGGGTCATGTTGTCAGCTGCCGTTAAAGATGGAACTATTAGCGGCAGGTTGAAACATCAACCGCCCATACTGAGATCATCTGTAGCGGCGGTTGTCAGTGTCCACCGTCGCTACATGCACATCTGTAGCGGTGGATCAGCAAGACCACCGCTACAAATTCGATTTATTAGCTTCGGAAGCATACTACCGTTAATAACCGAATTTGACCTGCTGCTATAGTGTTTGTTTCTTGTTGTGTAGATGCTTGCAGCTAGCATTGACATAGTTGATGCAGAACGGAACCTGTGAGAAACTACTAGCAATGTAATCACTTGCGTAACAATATTTCTAGTACACGATCATTATAGGATCTGCCTTCTCATCAAGTACTATTCTCATTCTCTCTCTCTCTCTCTCCTCTTGCATGTCCACTCCAATCTAAATATAATGCATTTTACAAACTCATCTTCAGAATGGATACAGATTAGATGGAGGCTTGATCATCTGTCCAAAATATCTTTGCACTTAATCTTACAATAATAAATACTTAACTGCACGTTGGTACGATTATCAGACGACAGAACATACCATTCGTGCACAACATATCTTTCACTTGCATCCTTGATAGGATTTGTGAGTGGCGTGCCTTGATCAGGAAAACAATTCAAATAAAATAATTGCAATACAATGTCTCGTTTCCTATTCAATTGTGTTTGCGGAAAGATTCCCTTCTAGTTCACATTCCAAATTAACTAGTAGCCTGACCACATCACCATGTGATTAAAGAAACAAGACTACGGCTGGTGAAGTCTGTTGTGTTTCCAGAAAGATAACTACTGTTGCTGACAAAGATGATCGAGAGGACATTGCTTAGGACATAAATTAATGTAAAACTGGAGTATCGTGCTGCAATTTGTTGGATGCTGAGCTGCCAGAGATAAGAACAAAACTGAAATTATCAACAGATTAACTTTGGTGGGCTCATAAGCGATGTTGTACAGCGGACCGGTTGGCATGGCATGGACTGCCTCATAAAGAGCATTGTCCATTATGTGATCAAGCGGAGGAATCCATACACCACCTGCTAGTCTCTTGGGTTTTCTCCCGGCAATTCTCGTTCCACTTGTTCCGGCAGGTTGGCCTGCAAGCTTTCTCTCCTAAACCCAAGACGACTTCCTTTCACTACAACAAAAACGGTTTCTAGCGACGGGTCAAATGGCTCTATAGCGGCGGGTATGGCATCCCACCGCTGTGACAACGCAGCTAAAAATAGAAATTTGTCATGGCGGATCTTCTATGGATGAAACTCTTTGCCGCTAGAAACTAGACTGTAGCGGCGAGTGATAATATCACCCGCCGCTACCACCGACCAAAGAAAATAAATAAAAAGGCCCGGGCTGCGACTAAATATAGGCCGGTTTGCCTCCGTCCACGCCGCCATGGCCATGGGCCCCTACCACGTCGTGCCGCCACGTAGAGGAAGCCGCCGCCTCTGAGCACCGAAGCAGCCCTGCCTGTTGCCGCTTCTGGAAGGAGAGAGGGAGCACCGCCTAGAGCTCAGATCCACCGACCGGGGAGAGGAAGAGGAAGGGGCGCCGCTCAGATCCCTGCTTGGAGCCACCACCTCTGCTGCCTACAGCTTAGAGCCTCCGCCCCTGGCCATCATGGCACACAATGGGTAGGGGAGGTGGCGGCGCGCCCGGATCAGGCCGCCATGACCGCCGCTCGCCATGGCCCCCAGTATGTCACGGTACGCCATGGCCGCCCGCCCGCCATGCCATGGCCACCCGCGTTAAGGTGGAGGAGGGGAGGGGAGGTGGCCGTGCGCCCGGATCCGCCCGCCATGACCGCCGCTCGCCATGGCCCCCAGTCCATCGTTGCATGCCATGGCCGCCCGCGTTCAAAGGTGGAGGAGGGGAGGGGAGGTGGCGGCGTGGCCGGATCTGGGGTGGAGGAGGGGAGGGGAAGTGGCGGCATGGCCGGATCAGAGCCTTCACCGGGGAGAGAGGCGAGAGAGAGGGAGGAATTGGTGTCGGGAAGGAGAGAGAGACATAGGCGGCGGCTAGGGTTGGGACTTGGGAGAAAAGGGAGGATGCGCTGGTAGTGTTAGGGTTTCCGTTTCTTTCTAGGGATAATATGGGCCAATAACGAGATATGGGCCAGCCAGCAACGGCGGGGCAAGTTATGGGCCGCCGCTGAAAGAAATATAGCGGCGGTTGACATTTTGGACTGCCGCTATAAATGTCTATGTAATTATAGCGGCGGGTTATTTTTGGGCCATAGCTATATGCATTTGGCCCGTGCCGCTAAAAACGTTTTTGTTGTAGTGTTTGATGATTGGTGGGAGAATACAAGTTTGGCAGCAAATGGACTAGCTCGTGAGGGGATTAATTCCCTTATAGTGCTGGGCGCCAGGATTCTCTGTGTTTTTTATGGCCAAGCACCCATCTTGACCAGCGCTCTAATTTTGGCTGGTGAGGAACGACGTGGTTGGACGATGGCTGGGGCTGGAGGACTCTCCCTCTTGACGGCCCCTCACCCAGGTGATTAGATTGCACCCGTTGTGGTGTGGTCGTGTTGGTTTTAGTAACAGGCACCAATGTAAGCTTTATTTACAGGGGGGAGTGTGGTATGTGTTGTAACGGGTTCTTGTCTCACAACCATAAATATTTGGCATCGCAACCATAAGTTAATGGCACTATTTTTACGACCATAAATTCTTTGAACCATGACCATAAAACATTTCATGGATCATCCTTTTCCACATGTAACCATAAATTATTACTCCCGCAACCATAAAATTATGAGCATTAAATAGCCTATTTAGCACGTATATAGGGAAGCGCTATTCTACATCCAGGGTGTATAATAGTTATTCTACACTCGGACCAACCTAGTGCATCCTGCATACTAAATTCTCCAACTGCTTGGCACACTAAATTCTACAAATATTTGACATACTAAATTCTACAAATGTTTGGCACACTAAATTCTTCAACTGCTTAGTATACTAAATTCTACAAATGCTTGGCATACTAAATTCTCCAACTGGTTGGCACACTAAATTCTTGGGTTTGCCGTAGATTTTTATCACCAATGGAGAATATGTTGGATTCTAGGGGCCCAAACCCTTACATACTAAATTCTCCAATTCATTTACGAACTAAATACATGGATTCATCTATGGTGTAGAATAACTATTCTATACCCAGGGTGTAGAATATGGTATTCTACACCCAAGCCACCCAACCCACCACGACAATGCCAGCCAACGAGCCCCCGACTGAGCCACCCCAACCGACCATCCCACTCCTGATCGGATCGAAAACACCCGTCCATAGACCCGGTAACCCCACCTACACCCCGCATGCTCCGATATCCCTGGCCTTCTTCCCCCGTCGGCTGCGAGAGCCCTCCGAGGCCGATCTAGGTCCCAGGATCTCCCCGACCTCCTTCCCTTGTCAGTCGTGTACGCTTGCCGAGGTCAAGCTAGGCCCCAGAGATCTCCCAGACTTTTGTCGACATCGTCATCTCTTGATCCTGACCTTCGTCGCTACGAGATAGGATTCCACGACACACAAATCCCCGAGGGATCCCCGACCTTCTTTCCCGTCGAACACGAGAGCGGCGACGAGCTCCGAGTGCCACTCCAGCCGAGCCCGTCCTCCTCCTCCTCCCCCGATTGCGCTTCCTTCAACTCGCCGCAGGAGTAACGAGCCAAGTCAGGCCACACCTATTCTACTCCTACCCTGCCATGATTCTTCCTCCTCGCCACAGAGACGGTGATCCTAACATGTCTGCGCCGTCATCCTCATCTCATCCTATCCGTGCTGATCAGATCTAGATTCTGAAATTACTAGGTAAGGATTTCTGAAATTACTAGACATGTTGAAGATGGTGAGAAAAATTACTAAATTGATTGCTATCAATTTACTAGCTGAATATGTTGATTTGGGTAAACAAATGAAATTAGTAGAAAGCATAAAAATTACTAGGTTGATTTTTGAAATTACTCATTATGTTGTTTGATGAATTTGCTATAATGAATAATTTTCATGAAATTACTGTGTATGTTACTTCTAAAAATTACTGGTTCTAGTAGTGTGGAGTAGAGGTACAACTTTTTGCTTGATGTATAATGTACCTTAAAATTACCAGTCTCAGTGAATGTGTTGCATTGACTGTAAAAATACTAATGCTATAATACATATTGGTTGTGTCTTATTTGATGTTTTTTTACTACAGAAACATGGAGAGTGAGGGTGCTGCAGCTGTGAACGAACAAGTGCTAAATGTGGTCAAAAACATGGCCTCCCCTATTTCTATCAATGTTTCAAATGATGCTCATCAACCAACACCAGTGACTACTGCACCTATCATTTCGTCAACCCCTGATGCTCCCATCCCAGCTGTGCCTGTATCATTCAGCCCTGCATGGCTTGAAGATTCAATGAGGTATAGGGTTATGATTACACCTCCAGCTCCTATCGCCCCCGAGCAGCTAATCACGCTAGAGGTGGAACCAACATATACTCATGTAAGTAGTTTCACATCTTTGATGGAGTATTTTTTTACCATGAAATTACGATGTACCATACTTCTGAAGAATTACTACGTTCCTAGAAGTGTGCAATATAGGTAGAATTTTTTGTTCGATGCGTTTGCTAGAATATCCTAGGAACAAAAAATATGTTGGATCACAAAATTAATAGGGCAGGGAAAATTACTGGATGCCTTCACCGTGCAGGACCCAAGAATTGCTCCGAAGTATGTCCCGCATAGTGACATGACCTTTGAAAGCCTGGATGAAGAATACAATTTCTAAGTTATGTATGCAATGCTTGCTGGTTTTCTAGTTAAAAAGGGCAAAAAGAGGAACAACAAACATGGGCAAGAATATGAATGTTCATTTGAAGGGATGCATAGGGGTAGCCCAGGGGCAGACGAGAAAAGGGAGAAGACAACCATGCAGAAAGGTTGCAAGGCAATGGTATGCACATTGGAGTCAAAGGATGGAGGGGTTATGCATTTCAAGAGAATTGTCCTTGAGCACAACCATATCCATACTTGGTCCCCAAGGATGGTGAAGTGCATGAGAGCACACAAGAATAAGAACCCTGCACTATAGAGCATGATTGACATGTTGCTCAACAACAAAATCAGGCACGTACAAGTTATTAGCATACTCAAAGAAGACTGTTGGAGGGTGCAAGATCCTAAATGTGACAGAAAAAGATGTGCAAAACAGGTGCTCTTCTTGAAAATTTACTCAAAGTCCCCAATTTAAAATCATTAATGTTTGTGTTTCATTTAGTACTCTGCAATTACATATGTCGAAAATTACTGATGTAGCATAGAGTTGAGTTGTAAAATTACCGAACTAGGAAATTACGGATACTGTACATCATTACCGATTTCATAACTGGCTGTTGTGCATGTAGGAGAGCCGCCATTGCTCGTGATGATGTAAATGATGACATACCTAAATTGGTGAAGTATTTTGAGGAGTGCAAGAGGAACAACCCTCAGTTCCACTATAATTTTGAAATGGATAACAAGAATGTGATGCGTGATATATTCTGGAGTTTTGCTAGCCAGCAAGGTGATTACAAAGGTATAACTTGTTGACTAATCTAATAACCATTCATAAAAATGCTGCTTATTTAACAAAACAGATCTTATGTTTTTGTGTGCAGACTATGTAGATGTTTGTAAGGACCGAAGGCGTACCGAGAGGGGGGGGGGGGGGGTGAATCAGTAAGCCACTCACGAATCCAATTACAACAAGTTTTACTACTTGAGTCTAACAAGATAAACAACCTAAGCAATTCTAGTAGTCCAAGACCCTACGCATGCTAGTACTCATGATACGATAAAGAGCGGAAGCCAATCACACTAGCCTATGCAAGCCACAAGTCACCCTACTCACTAGAGCACACAATTGCAGAATAGTAAAGAGAGGGTCAAGGAATGCTCATGATTTTTTCTCGAGGTCTCGGAAGGGTGGTGCCCTCCTCTAATCCTTGTTGGACCACTCCCGCCGGAGTCCCGGTCCCTCCCGCCACCAAGTGGAGTTCTCGCCCACGAGCCTGCAATCACTCCTAGAGTGAAGACATGGTGTGCGTCACTACTGCACAAAGCACAAGCTCGCCTCCCTCAAGAACTTGCCAGACTCCCAGAGCCGACACGGGCGCTCACTAGCGATGCCCCTTTCAACAGCGGGCTCAAACCGTGTACAAACGTGTGACGGCCTTCACAACCGATCACGATAGGCTTGATCACCGACACCAAACCGGTCTAGGTCTCACCATAGACCAAGAGTAACAATCTAGATCACACCCTTAAGGAGACCCTAGCCTTAGATGTGCAAGATGCTCAAGTTACTCTCCTCTAGCACTCTCAAGATATGCAATATCTCCTCCTAGTGCTCTCCTCTTTTCCTCTTGGACCTTACCAAATGCTCTCAGGTATTCCAGTGGCCAAGAGAGGTCTCCAAGACCCCAACTACGAAGTTATATGGGCTCCCAACCTTAAACTAGTCGTTGCTCCACGAAATTGTCTTTCTGGACATCTAGACCGGACTGTCCGGTCACTGCCTGACCGCACCGTCCGATCACTCTGATAACGGTTCCCAGAACCGTTGGCTGCTCTATCCAGACATTTTCCTGTACTAACCGGACTATCCGGTCACTGGACTGGACCGTCCTATCATTTCTCTCTCTAGTCCAGAAACATTTTGGCACTGAAGCTCCTTGCTTCCCTGATGCAATCCTACTGACCGGACCGTCCGGTCAGCAGACCGGACTGTCCAGTCTGTATAGAGTCTCCTACTCCTTGCCCTAAGTCCTGGATAACTCCCCATAGTGACCGTACAGTCCGATCTCCATTGACCCCTCTGTCCGGTCTCTATGTCCAGAAGCTGAAACTTGTTGTCCTCACTTGACTTCGTTTCCCGGCTTCTCCGAACAGCTCCTTGGCTTCTCCACTGTCACCTAGTGCCTGTGATTTTACCGAGCAACCTTGCACATCACCGACTAGACATGACATAAGAGAATGACCTTGACCCCCTTGATAGTCCGGTTTTTCCTATGGACTCAAAGCGCTAACAACTAAGCAAGTGTTCCAAACGCTTGCACCATAGCTTGTTCTCCGCTTTGATCTATCTTCATCAACCCTTGGACTCCATCAAGTTCACAAGCCTCCATGCTTATGGTCATTGTCATCAATCGCCAAGGCAACCATCATTCATATGATTTGCAGTAGAGTTAAGAGATGATTCCTACATATACAACACTCATGTAGTTCTTAGCCCACATTTTAATAGTTGTCATATATCACCAAAACATCCATACCACGGGGATCCAATCACCAATGGTCCTGAAGCTTACAATCTCCCCCTCTTTGGTGATTGATGACAACCACTACTTAATCAAAAAATTTAATCAATAGACAACCGGGCTAAACATTCTACACAAAGATCGAGAGGAACCACAACAACATGTAAGAGAAACACATGAGGTCCTACTCAATCAAGCATCAACTAGAGATATAAGGAAAAGAGTGAAGAGCATACTCTAGATGAAATAAGCATGCATGCCATGGCAATATATTGAATGAAAACATAAGGACATGCAATGCAAGACATGAATGATGAGATGCAACAAATTACCATGGCAATGCATAAGAATTAAGAACAAGCATTCATCATCATAGTATCATATACATGCATACAGGATAATTAATGAATACAAGGCACTGCATATTAAAAGGAAATAAACCAAGTAAGATTAAAATGAGTCAAACACAAGCGAATGAAATCCATGACTCATCAGCATCCATGAATAATGAATAACACCTCCAACGAAAGAACCAAATGATCTATCTCCCAAAAACCTCGGAGCTCTCCCTAGATACAAGCTACTCTCAATCGCACAGGATCACACTCCCACTCCCCATAGACCTAGTATCTTCTCCCCCTTTGGCAACAAGCACCAAAAAGCCAAAAAGGCGGGAAAAGATGAACATCTCTGTGCTCATGGTCGAAGGAAGTGGTGCAGCGACGTCCTCTATAGGCTCTGCTCCGGGCTGCTCCTGAGGTGGATCCTGTTATGCTCCCTGAGCCTGTGCCGCCTGAGCATCCAGCTGCTCAAAGAAACCAAGGTCCTTAGGCGACTCAGACCCACTGTCCTGTGCTGCTGGAGTGACCGTGGCAGTCTCCTGAGCTGAAGTCTGGAGTAGTAAGAGGTCTGCCACATCCTACTATGAGAAGCCTCCATAGACAAGATCCTCTGCTGCCTGAGGAGTAAGAGTGGCAACAGTGGTAGTAAGAGGTGGAGCTGAAGTTGTAGCTGTCTCTGGGGTGGTCTGGTAGTCTGCACGAGAAGTGTGCACAATGTCTAAAAACAGACTCCTGATGGGTAAGTGCTATGAGCTGGAGGGTCCTGCCATCTGCGAGGTCGAGGAGTGTGACGGTGAGACAAACAACGCAGACACATAGAATGCTAACATAGGTGAGAGTTGTGCTGGAGAGAAAGTCTGTCTTGCTCCCCCTGTTGGTAAGACCCCTGAAAGTGACAATCCGTTGGACTGTGCTGTCATCAAGGCTGTGAAGGGTCCTGGCTAAGTCGGCAGCTACTAGAACTGAGGCTGTGCTGAAGGCCCTGGCTGCTGACCTACCTGTCTCATCTCTGCCATCTGAGTCATCAGAGCGAAAACAAGTGCCATTTACTGATGCTGAAGGTCTACCTATCCTCTGGTGACCTTCATCATCTGACGCGTGTCCTATGACACACTCCGTATAAACTCTCCTAGCCAATCTGCTAGAGCTGCCACTGTGACAGTGTTCTTAGACTGCGAACCTGTCAGTTGGGGAGGTGCCCCTATACTGGCTCACTCAGGAATCATCGTATCTGGCTGAGCTGCCTGCTCATGAAGTACCGGTGACTCCTGCTCCTCCTCTCCTGTCTACTGGCTGGAGGTAGACTGCGATCCCCTGGGGACTCGAGGTGCATAGCTGGTGGTCACCTCAGGGAATACCTCGTACTGCTCCTCCGTCACTAGGCCATTCCTCATCAAGAGATAGCAGATGTAGGACCTGTAGACCAAGTTACATCCTCCAACTCTCTCAGAGATGACCTCCTCCATCTCTCCAATAAGAAGGTCTGCCAAGTCAAACGTCTGCCTCCTCAGAATAGCTGCTACAGCCCACTGGTGCAAGAGTGTGAACTCCTCTCTATAGCCAGACCTGGGAATGATAGTCCTGGTGACTATCGCTCTCACCACCTTGGCCTCTGCAATGAGTCTCACAAGGCCTCTCTCAAAACCTAGGGTGTGTGAAGGTGGGAAAGCAATCGACACTAGGTTGTCTGAAGGCAGCTTCCCTCCCTGAGGTCTACGGGGTGGCTCCTGTGTACCGTAGGCACTCCTGTAAAGCTGAAAGTCTGAAGCCTAGAGTCCTAGGTTGGCGATCAAGTCCTGCCCGGTGACTCGCTGTGGCTGCCCTCGTAACTACGCACCCACTTATATACCACAAGAGGATGGTGTACGATTGTAGCAATTTTCCCTTGAATTGAGTATTCCAAGGTTTATCGTATCCACTAGGACCTTAGGGATTATAAAACAAAGTTAACAGTAAAAGATCTAGTCAAGGCTACTGTCGAGTTCGAGTTGCATGAGGGAAGACTGGCCAGCGCAAAGATGCGCCAGATAGCAAATCTATGGATGCGCCGATCAGCGCAGGGTTGAGCCGATCGGCACACTAGCGAATCTGTGATTCCACCGATCGGCACTGAGTTGAGCTGATCGGCACACAAATGAATCTAAGTCAAAGTGCACCAGATACCTTGTCAGTCTAAGCTGTTAAGTGAGTAGCCAGATATCTACTAGTGAGATTGTAACTAGAAAGTTTAATAAAAAAGCATCATAACGGTAATTACATGGATCAATGAAAACCTATAATGAATAAGACCACCCACCTTTCAGAGCGGCTCCCGATTTATCGCTGCCGAGAGGATACCCTTACTCGCATGAGTATCTTACCCTACTCAACTATCCAATAGTGATGCGCAGGTTTAGTGCTGTCACCGCTAAACCACACTACTAGCATCATCAAGCAACCATAATCAATACAATGTCCGAATACTATCCTGATCACCACAATCAAGATAATATCGACCTACTTAGCCTAGAACTAAGTAATTGGAATAAGCACATGTGTGATTACATAATCAAGATAGACAAATCACCAAAATCATCATCAACATATTCGATCATCCTTGTGATACATAGAGTAAGATTCATCACCGCGGAGAATAAGCATGTCATATACCATCCCCCACACCTAGAATTTTGCTAGTCCCTTAGCAAACAACAGAGCTTTTCTCTTTTTTTCTTTCTTTTTTTTATTTTGCTCTCTGTTGTGCTGATCGGCTCATAGTGTGCCAATCGGCTCTCAACCTGAACTCACCAGCATTTGTTGGTATTTGATTCACTTGGCTTTAAATAAAGCCAGAAATATAGGATGTGGTCAAGGAATGATACTCAACAAGACATTTTGGGTTTATGGTGGAATACTCAGCAGAATTGCATGAGTAATTCAAGGCTATAAAATGATACACAAATATTTGGCCATCTTAGTAAAGTTCATACCAACAAGAATTAAATCCTAACCAAACTCAACCATCAGTTTAATGTTTATCTACATATCAAAGGCTCATGAGTATTGCTCAAAATTTGGTATTGATAGGTAAGGATCTTGAAAACAATAAATTCCATAGTTCACAACATGAAAATTTATTTATAAAAATATTGGTACTAAGTTATCATCACGAATTGGACAATGCAAATGAAGCACATGGGTACTCAGAATTGCTCCACATAAAACACATTTGGCGAATAATTGTTAAGTGTAAGTTCGAATTTTATTCAATGCTCAACATTATTTGGTCTTCATCGATATTTTTCAAGAAAGGATAAGTACTTCAATTCTCCTAAAAGAGCATAATTGCCACCGTTTTATTAAGATCGAAATTCGAATACATGGTGATGATTCTTGCACACACTTGCATGAAAATAAAACTACTACTAACACACTTGCATGAAAGTAAGCACACTCTAAACTTCTACTAACACACTTGCATGAAAATAAACACACCTGATACATGGTTTCCCAACCCGCTCACACACACATAAGCAAATAAAGAAAAAGATTGCAAAAGATAAAAGAAAATGCAAACCGGGAAACCGATACATGTGCCAACTCCTAGGCACTTCTAGTCAAACGGAGGTGGAGACGGTGGCTGATCGAAGCCATAACACCGCGCCTTGAGTCACTCGAACTCCTCCACCATCGTGTCGTGGTTGTTTCTCCATTGGGTCATGGCGTCCTCCACGTGCTCAATATGATGCATGTTGTTGTCAGGGTACCCCAGCATGGGCACGAAGAAATCTGCACCGGGCACCGGAGGCACCAAAGGTACCCGTCCTAGGTACTGTAGTCAGCACCCGCACTAAAGTAGGTGGCGCCGAATAGTGCGTTGCCCACGCCGACCGGTGCAGAGAGCTGTGAACCACCCGCTACGTCGCTCCACCCTGACTGGTACTGTTGAGGCTCTTGGCACGACCCCCAGGAACCCCACTCGCTGTCGGCCACTACAAATGTCACCGGCTATCGAACCCGCCAATGGCGGTCCTTGGAAATTCAGCCCCCCTCTAGGAGACCTTCTTCAAGCCAATTTCCTCCCTCCAGCTTACGAGGGAGAAAAACTCCTAGCTCCGCACACGGGAGCCTTACATTGGTGCCGCCGACATGGAAGCCAACACGAACACTTCCTATGACAATATTTCCACAACTCATATTCTCACCGATCTCCATCGGGCACTCCCACTTATCGTCGCGTCCTCCCGGTCCGTCGCCGTCACAGACGAGGGCTGCTAGGCACTGAAGATAGGCCCCAAAGGCCAACTTCTTGCTCTTCTTGCCCATCTTCTCGAACCAACCCCACACCATCACCATCATGGGATTGCTATGAGACGGGCTCACGATGGCATTGAAGAGCCACCGCAAGTCCGCATCGGTGACGTTGTTGGAGTTGCATCTTGTCACCTATGCGTGCCGCCAACCACCGATGGAAGATTTGAATGGTCGGGTTGCGGATGTTGCCGCGCTTCATCTCCTCCATGAACGATATCCGCCTCCAAAAGGAGTCCAACTCCTCACGTCCCAAAATGCCGGCGATGTCGGCATCAGCGTCGAAGCCGATGGCTTGAGCCGCCACCTCCATGGTCATCGTGTAGCTGACGTTGAGGATGCGGATGTTGATGGCCTCGTCACCATAGTCGTTGGTGCTCATCCTCATTGTAGAGGCAATCTTGGTGATGATGTCAAGGTTGTAGTCCATGGTAAGTTGGTGGAAGTCCACCCAGCCGAGGTTGCTGAGCATCCTCCTTATGTCCTCCCACATACCGATCGAGGTGAGAAAGGTCTCGTCCATGTCGTAATTTGGGACGAAGCTTCCCCTCACCAGGAGGTAGTGATCTTGTTCCTCCACGCCTAGGAGGGTGAAGCCCTCCTCCACCGTGCGTGGCGTGAATGCCGGCGATGGTGGAGATCTGGGAACCCCATGGCTTGCCGACGTTTGGCTCCTCGTAGCACGCCCTGTTGGAAAGGGCACGCCAGAGCAGGAGTGACAGGCGTGGATTGCTGCCGCCAAGCGGGTGGATGCATCACCCACCGACATGTCATCATGAGAGCCGGAGCTCCCCCCTCGCCAAGGAGTCACCGCTTGACTCGCTGATGCCGCCGGAACTGCTTCCCCGGTGCAACCTCTTGCCCAACTTGCTGACGGAGGAGCGGATACAATCCATGTGCGAGGAATGCAGAACGTGTGCGAGATCGTGGGTAGTGGGAAAGGTGGAGAGATTAGCAGGATGGTGTGCCAAATTGGGGGCACCTGGCCTCCCTTTTATAGCATGGGAAACTTCCAGGAGAAAGACCCGCCTTGAAATTTCAAAATTTGAGAGCACGCCGATCGGCTCTGGGCTGCGCCGATTGGCACAATTCAAATTTTGAATCCTCTGACAATTGTAGCTCTTGATTCCCCTCCTTTATGTCGTTTCCTGGTACATCATGTTGGTTGGCAGGGGAACAGCACGGAATCCTGACGTCTTGATTGACTACACCGATCAGCTCAGGCCTGCGCCGATCGATGCACCATCTCTTTTCAGCTTTTGGTCAATTCCATGTCTCCTCCGCACTGAACACCTGCATAGAAATCATACCTGTTCCTTGAAATCAATGTCTGCCGCTTTTGTCGCCCATTTGGGAACTGTACGGGTACCCGCAACGACCGGCGCGGTAGTGCACCAAACAACGCAAGTCCCCTTCACATAGTCTTGGGGTCCGGCGCTGATCTTGATGCCTCGTGCTCATCTCCTTCACCTAATTTTCACTTTCCTAATGTTCCTGTAGCATTGACACACATAGAGGGGCCCATCTGGTAGCCGCGCCGATCGGCGCTGGCGTGCGCCGATCGGCGAGACGTCCATTTTTGCTCCTGGCCCCTCGCTTCTTTGCTAGAAGCTTGAAAATAGCCCTGTCTCTAAAAATTACTATGCTAGTTGCCTTCTAGCACCCCTTTTTGGGCGTCATCAGTCTTCTGTCCTGACCTGGGCAATAGTGCGCCAATCAGCTCTGGAGTGCGCCGATTGGCGTGAGCTCTGTTCCTTCCTGTTTTTGGTCATTTTCTTTTTATATTCCTGTGTTGTTAGTCTACACTATGTATATACACAATTTTGCACCAATAAACAGACAATGCAATAGGATACAGAAATTAAGCACATATTTTTTCTAATTCTTTTATTCGGGAGATTGTTTTTATTACAAGCAAGCAAATTAAAAATACCGGGTTGCCCTCCCGGCCAGCATTAACTAAATAAAATGGGTTGCCCTCCCATAAGCACTAAACAACATCTAAATCCCCCGATCATGGGGTTGCCTCCCAAGAGTGCTCTAGTTATTTAGAGGTCAAAGAGCTTGACCTCCCCGCAAACAATCAATCCTTAGTGTCACGGTGCGGGATGTGAGGCCACAACACTACAAGGTTTTCTCATCTCTATGGTTCATATACCTTGGATGACCCATCCATACATTCCCTCCAATTACTCTCGATGCCACATTGCCATGGTGTCTTGTATCTCTTCACTTCATCAACAGCACGGCACTCTACTTCCTTTGGGCGGAATTTGAAAGAGTAGGGAGTCCCACTTATATCAAAGCTTATCTCACCACTTCCAACATCAATACTAGCTTTTGCTGTCCTCAAGAAGGGTCTGCCTAAGATCAACGGGGTCCTCATCCTCTTATCCATATCAAGCACAATAAAATCAATGGGGACGATGTGATCTTCAAATTGAATAGGCACATCCTCAGCAAGTCCATCAGGGAAGCGTACGGATTGATCGACTAACTCCAAACACATACCCATAGGCTCCAATTCAGGCAAATTGAGACTTGTGAATATACGACAGGGCATAACACTTACACTCGCTCCAAGATCACACAAACACCTATCAAATATCCTTGTTCCAATCATGCATTTGATGCTTGGTGATCCAGGGTTGGGTTTCTTCTCAAGTGCAACATGACTGATTGCCATCGTAAGTTCCTTAGTAGCCTTCACAACCTCCTTAGAAACCAGGGATTTCTTGTTTTGCATCAATGTCCTTGATGTACTTGGCATAGATAGGTACTTGAATAGCATCAACAAAAGGGACATTCATGTAAAGCTTCTTCATAATATCGACGAACCTTGTGAATTGCTCATCGTGTTGCCACACTCTTTCTGTCTTGGTCAGCAGTTGAGTATCCAAGAACGTGGCAGGGCCATGCTCCTCTGTTTACATGCCCTTTTTTAGACTAGAGAGGTCAATATCCTCCTCACGCCGATCGGCGCTCTCATTGAGCCGATCGGTGCCTACAGTACCATCGCGCCAATCGGCGCTAGGTGTGAGCCAATCGGCGCGGGTCTTCCTTGCTCCCACAGAATGCTCTAGATATTCTGTTTTCTTTTCTGACCGTGTAGCTATTGCCTTCAACTGTTCTGCAGACATCGTATTGCCAGGATAGCCCCCTTATTACCTTGAATGGCTTGCGATAACTATCCCATCTGTTGCTCTATAATCTTAGTATGCTTCAAAATCTGCTCATGGGAGATCCCAATCTCTATCACCTTGTCATTAATTCCCCGAAGGATACGATCAATCTCCTTGAATTTAGCTTGGTTGTCCTTGTTGATCTTATATGGAGCTTGGAAGAACTCATGACATTGGAGATGAAGTGGGATCGAATTTTGCATGGACGAACTAGGAGAGAAAGAACTCCTTTGCTGCTGAAATTGGGGCTTCCATCCACTATTCTTCATATATTCTAGCATCTTCATCTCTTCAGGGTAATCTTTCTGCACATGACCAAATTCTCCACACTCACTAATAGTGGAGCGTGATTCCGCTAGCTTGAGCGGCTCTTCGTTCAGGATATGATGATTGTTGTCCAACCTTCTTTGAATAGCATCGAGGCGATCCATAACCAAGTCTTCATGAGTCCTCTCAATCACATTCTTTGCCACTCCTTTTGAAGATTGTAAATTCCTTAAACTTCTCTCACTATCCCATGATTGATTTTCAACTAGTAACTTGATCAAATCCTTAGCTTGGGTGGGAGTCTTCGACATGAATGAACCCGTAGCTGAAGCATCTAAGTGTTGATGAGATAGAATATTCAATCCCATGTAGAATCTCTCAACAATTTCTCCAACTGTTAGACCATGATGAGGGCATACCTCAGTATATTCACTGTATCTTTCCCATGCTTCTCCAATGTTCTCATGACCATTCTGCGTAAATCCAAAATTCTTATTCTTCAGAGCTTGAGTCTTACTAGGAGGGAAGTATTTGGCTAAGAATGCAGCTGCTAATGTGTCCCACATAGTTTTTACTGCGTTTTCCAATCCATTCTACCATTGCTTGGGGCGTCCAACTAGAGAGAAGGGAAACAGCCGCACACGTGCTTGATCTTCGATCAATCCCGCTATCTTGAATGTACTGCAAACTTCAAGGAAGTGCTGCAAATGGTGATTGGGATCTTCTGAACCTGTGAACGGGTGTTGTGCCACTAATCCAACATATCTCTCTTGTTGGTATGGATGCTGATCTTGAGCTTCTTGGAAATCTGTCTTGACAACATCAGTCAACTGAGGCTTGAAACAATTAACCAAGGGTAACTCTGCCATCTCCTCTTCTTCTGGATCTGCAATTGTGAATAATACTCGAGGGTTGGCACAGACTGCTTCTCCAGCTAAGTCTCCCAGTGACTTGCTTCTTTTCTCCGCTATTCTCTTCTTGCGAAAGAGCTTTTCTGGATCATCGGTGTAATTAGAGGGTTTGTTTGACTTAGGACCGTCCATACCTATTAGTTTCACATAACAGAATATATGTACTAAAGAGACAAGTAAAGCACAATGACTAAACATTAATACATCAAACAATGTTTAAAAACCTGCTATGGTCCCCGGCAACGACGCCAGAAAATAGAGCTTGTTGGTCGTAACTATGCACCCACTTATATACGGCAAGAGGACGGTGTACAATTGTTGCAATTTTCCCTAGAATTGAGTATTCCAAGGTTTATCGTATCCACTGGGACCTTAGGGATTATCAAACAAAGTTAACAGTAAAAGATCTAGTCAAGGCTACTGTTGAGTTGGAGTTGCATGAGGGAAGAATGGCCAGAGCAAAAGATGCGCCAGACAGCAAATCTGTCGATGCGCCAATCGGCGCAGGGTTGAGCCGATCGACACAATATGGAATCTGTGATTGCGCCAATTGACGCTGAGTTGAGCCGATCGGCACACAAACAAATCTAAGCCAAAGTGCGCCAGATACCTTGTAAGCCTAAGCTGTTAAGTGAGTAGCCAGATATCTACTAGTGAGATCGTAACCAGAAAGTCTAATCAAATAGCATCATGGATCAATGAAAACCTATAATGAATAAGACCACCCACCTTTCCGAGCGGCTCCTGATTTATCGCTACCGAGAGGAAACCCTTAATCGTGTGAGTATCTTACCCTACTCAACTATCCAATAGTGTTGCGCAAGTTTAGCGCTGTCACCGCTAAACCACATTACTAGCATCATCAAGCAGCCATAATCAATACAATGTCCGAATACTATCCTGATCACCACGATCAAGATAATATCGACCTACTTAGCCTAGAACTAAGCAATTGGAATAAGCACATGCATGATTACAGAATCAAGATAGACAAATCACCAAAACCATCAGCAACATATTCGATCATCCTTGAGATACATAGAGTAAGATTCATCACCGCCGAGATGGCCTACCTTGACGGGTCAACTCTTACACCAATGGTTCTTGAAACTCAACTAGAGATCTATTCTAACGGGGCGAACCCCGGTGGCTCTAACTCACGGATCTGTTGCCCCTCCGACGCCTCTCTCCTTCGGCCAGGGGTTTACAAGTATTTATAAGGGTTCCACTCGTAAAGGACTCCGTTTCTAGCAAATAAGTCGGTTGCGCCGATTGGGGCAGGATTGCACCGATCGGCGCAAGCCGTGTCTTCTCTGGTTTCTGTTCCGAGTCGGTTCCTTCAAGATAAAGTCTTGTACTACAAGTTGAGATCTTGAAGTTCCATAAATCTTCTAGGCAAATATCTTTAAGTATCTTGCGCAGATAAACTTCCATAAGACATATGGAATGGGCCTCGGTCACTTCTGTGGGACAAAACACCCTTGCACTGATCGGCTCATGGGTTGTGCTGATCGGCGCACTAGGCATCTTGAGTTCTTTTCATATCTTCTGAACTCCTGTCTTCTTCCAGCATCACTTAAATCACTAATTTCACCTGTTTCAACAATAAAGCTCCAAAACAATGCATATACAAATATATAGGCAAAATCATAGGTAAATGGCCTAAATTGGTATCAATTATGCTCTAATTGGGATTATATTCATATATAAAAGGGGCACTTAGGGAGTGCCAACAGTCCTTATGGCCAGACAAGGTCTCAGGCCCTCACCAATCCTTCTCTACAGGGTTGTTCAGCACCTCTCTCCAATAGCGGAGTCTCTGGGGACTCGAACCAACTGCTCGAAAGATACCAAGTGAAGTACCTTATGGTCCTTTGCTGGAACCTTAAGGATATCTAGCTCTCCGACTGCCTAAACTAGTCTCTGCAGCCTCCTAGTGCACACCTCACAGGTGCACCTCTGGTCTCCTGCCCGGTGAGCTGCCCTCTGGGAACAGTCTGCTCAGTCTCCTACTCTATCTCCTCAGCCTCCTCCTCAACCAGCTCCTTAGACTCAGACTCTGAGGTCTCCTCCTCTGTGATCTCCTCCTCCTCAGACTCCTCCTCCTGCTGCCTTGAGGATCCCTGCTCCGCAGTTCTCGACGATTGCCCCTGACGGGAAACCGGAGTACGCTGCGGCCACGACGGTGGCACAATAGGTGCAGTCCTCTGCCTGGTGCTCCTCCTCAGACCCTATGACTCATGAGGCTGCTCTAAGATCAGCAGTGGCCCTGGAGTCCTCCAAGACTCCTCCATGACATCCAGGTGCCTAGCCACCCTTCTGGCTCTCTCTGACTCTGGATCCAGCCTCGGTCTCTTCTTGGTCTTGGGCTTCTCAGACATCTTCCCCTTGCCCTTGTCCTGTCCAGACCCTGCCATCTGACTGCTGCTCTGCTGTCACTGCACGCACATAGGTGTAGATGGGATAAGCACGGAAACATAATACATCTATATGCAAAGCACCGCTAGGAAAGAATGCGCAATAAAAATTCTAGCACTGAATGAAGGACATGACTACTAGACAATTATGCAAAGTAACAACAGTGATCATTGACTATATGTGGCTGGTGCGAGTCATCTAGTGTGGAGTCAAATAATAGGCAATTAATCTAACTGCAGACTAAATAGAAGATAACCCTAGATGTCTAATTAACAGATAAACATGGAATTAATTATAGACTAGGTTGAGCCAATTAATTAATTAATGCAACTAAAAGATGGGAAATTGTACTAATTGCATCAATTAACTAATTACTCAGAATTTAGGGCATCAATCGATGAAAGGAGTGAATGGCACAATACCCTGGGGGATGTCGACACACCAGATAAAAGAACATTGTAGAACACCACTCCGATTACCGAGAAAGGCCAAGCTTTGAACTTTGACAACAATGAAGAGCGAGAAGTGGAGAGGCAATCCGTGGAGCTCGGGCTCGGTTCTGGTGTCATGTGTGCGCGTGCGGGAGGTGGCAGAGGAGGCGTTGCTGTGGCCAGGCGACGAAGGGGTAGGGCGGCGGTGGTGGTGCTCGACGGTGGCGGCTGCTGGGCCTTCGCGGCGGCGGCTTGCTCACGGGAGAGTGTAGGCGAGGCCGAGCTGTGATGGCGCAGCGGCGGAGCTGCTATAGTCGTAGGCGGCGGGCGCGTGCGTGGGCGACGGCGAGCGGGAGCAAGGTCACGGCGACGGCGAGTTCGGTAGGTGGGCGCCTGAACGGCGGTGTCGGGGCGAGCTCTCGGCTTCGGTGTCAAATAGAGAAGAATCCAAGGGCATTTGACCTGGGTCAAAAATCCACGAACAGCCGAGATCAACTCAAGGACGGATCAACGGTCCAGATTGGAACTGGCTTCACGTGACCAACTGAACTGACCGGACGGTCTGGTCTCAACACCGTACTGTCCGGTCAAGTTGGGGTCTGCCGGCTTTCTACAGACCGGACGGTACAGTCTCTGGGACCGTTCTATCCGGTCTATACAACCAGACTCCCCCTAGGCAATGTGCCCAGAGCCACTGACTGGACTATACGGTCATATGACCGGACCGTACGGTCACTTCTAGAAAAAATGCTGAGTCAAGGCTTTTCTCCATTTTCAAAGTGCCCTCGCTAAACACACAAATAAACACCACACTTGGAATATAGAGGGAACTCTCAAGCACTCATTTTCAAATAGTGGCACTCTGTGGCCTCATAATTTTCACAAATGCCTAATGAAAGATCAAGCAAATAAGAACCAAGGCAAATAAGAACCAAAGGGTATGTATGAGCCTTAGTCCATGAACCGCACGAGTAGATTTAACCTTAGAGTTCATAAGAGCTTGATCAATGGGCATGAAGCACAATCCTTTCCTTTGGTCACACTTATGGAGATGTAATCTCATATAGAGCATGAGGCACAAATATCTCCAAGTGAGACTAGCCTCCTTTGTGTTTCCTATATGATGCATGCAACAAGCAATTTACATATGCAATGAAAGTAAACATGCCATGTGAATGCAAGCAATGTCAAAAACATAACACAAAGGTAACCTAATAATGTCAAGTTTGAACCCCTCCCAAGCTTACTCACTATAAGCCATGCCCTTGCCTTGAGAGAAGTCAAACCACCATCTCAAGCACTCCCCCTTGCTTATAGCTATCTTGGATAGGTTAGACATTGACTAATTTTTATGTGTTTTTTCTTTTAGTTATTTACACATGCATGGATGCAAATCATACTAGTCACAAAGGAGTCCTAATTGCCATGCAATGCATGAGAAAGGAAAACACACTACTACTACCAACAACAAACACGGTTACCTCCCTCATGAGTAGATAGGTCATTGAGGTCCATGTCACTTGTGGTGGACTTTACATGATCTTCATGAAATCTCTCGGTCCACCACCACCACCATCTAGGTCTTGTTCTTGGGCACCCACTTGTACGTAGCCGATCTCTCAAGATCAACAATGCACTTAGGCACCCATATGCTCTTGACCTTCCTCTTCTTGTTTGGTGGTCCCAAGGCCTTAGCTTTCACCTTGCCATCCTTGTTCCTAAAAAGCTTGAAATGTGTGTTCTCATGGAACAAGTTAGCGTTTGGCAAAATGATGGAACTTCTCACCATGGGACAATCCTTGGTGACATGGCCATCCTTGCAACACCTCTCGTAATAGTAGTTGTCAGCGAGAAGGGGTTTGATCCATGCAGGGATGGAATCACTTGTCCCTATGATGTCGATGGCGGTGCGATATGAGCCAAGTCCCCGGTGGGAGACATTGTTCACAAGGTTCCTCCCAGGAATCTCCTTGTGGATCACTCTACCACGTGTGAGCCTCTCAAAGGCGTCCATCACCATCTTCCTCTCTTCCTTGAGCTTGTGATATTCTTCCAAATTGAATGGCTCAAGAGAAGTGGTCTTGGAGACTTTATTTACTTGGTTTTTCCCAAGTATCTCCCTATGGGTGGCTCTAAGTCTCTCAAAGCCCTCCATCATCATCTCCCTCTCTTCCTTGAGCTTGTGAAGTTCCTTCAAAACAAATGGCTCAAGAGATGTAACCTCATCCGAGGTTGTTAGTTCATCACACACAGTAGAAGCATCACTCTTGGATGAACTAGGGGAGGGAGTTGCAAGGTTCTCAACATTGATGGCCTCAAAAGTAATCTCAAGGGTCTTGTACTTCTCATGAAGCTCTACATGATCACCCTTGAGTATGTCATAACTCTTGTTTAGGGCCTCATAAGATGTGACAAGGTCCTTGAGCTCACTCTCAAGCTCACCAACACGGTCCTTAGCCAACTTACACTCTTTTCTTACCACATCCAAAATTTTGGATTTCTTGACGGCGATGTCGCGGGCTTGCTTAAGCATACTCCAAAGCTCGGCACATGATAGCTCCTCATCATCGCTATCATTGCTGCTCCCATCCTCACTCTCCCCAAGTTGGCTCGTGGCCATAAGGCGCGTGGGAGGTGGAGGAAGAGCTCGTGTAGGTGTGGTCTTGATCATGGCTAGGCCGGCCACTTCTTCATCACTTGAGGAAGAGGACTCATCACATGAGTTGTTGCTTGTTCACTCTCCAACAAGGGTCTTGTGAGAGAACTTCTTGTTGTAGTCTTGAGCTTTGCATTTGCCTTTGCTCTTGTCCTTGTTGAAGTACCTTTTCTTCTTGTGCTTGGCCTTGGGTTCTTCTTATTCTTCAATTGAATCTTGTGACTTGAATGCTTCTTTCTTGGGCTTTGGGCACTCTCAGACAAAGTGATTCTTTGAGCCACAATTGAAGCACTTACCCCTTGACTTGGAAGCGAACATGTTCTTGAAGTTCTTCATCTTCTTCATGAGAAGAGCATGGTCTTCGGTCAAGTCACCCTCATCATCATCTTCTTCATCATCATCCTCAATGATCACCTTCTTCTTGTTCTTCTTGCTCTTGCTAGATTCTTGCTTGTAAGCCGGTAGAGCAAGATTGGATGGTTGAGGATCATCCAACCCCAACTGGTAGCTCTCGAAGGCGGTGATCTTGCCAAGTACATCCTTCATGGTCTTGGTCTTGAGGTCACCTTGCAAGATGAAGGTGATGATGGAGTCATACTTGGGGTCCTTGAATAGCCTCAAGAATCTTCTTATCACCTCAATGAGCTTCATCTTGAAATCATCCCCAAGTGCATTGATCTCCTCCACTAGTACATGAAAACGAGAATGAACAGTGTTAGCTCTCTCATGTGGCAATCTAGTTGAAGGTGCATCTAGGCCCCTAATTTTATTTTAGTGATTGGCGCCCATACAATTAAGAATGGACTAATCTTTTATTGAGCATGTGTGTAGAAAATGTTCCAAAGATTGATGATAATATGCGTTCAAACAAAAAGGGGAGAAAAGAAGATTGAAAAAGTGTTTCAAAGATGGAATTCAAAAATATGCTCAAGAATGAAGCGTATGGAGCTTTTATTTTTCATCTTGAGTATAGGAAATGTCGTACTATCAAGAGGGACACAAATGTGTGAAGCAATGATGAACTAGGAGCAAAGTCCACTTTTCCACAGCCAAAACTTTTTTCCAGTGAAAAATCATCAGACTTGTCCGATCCATCAGACAAGTCCATCGTACTCCAGTACCTATGCCAACCTGTGTCGTCGGACTTGTCCGATGACCAGCAAGTCCGACCCATCGGACATCCGTGTCAGAGTACAGTAACTGTGCCAAACCCTAACCATCAGACTTTTCGATGACCAACAGACTTGTCCGATGGTTGTCTTGTCCAAGGCATCGGGCAAGTCCATCGGACTCCAGTAGCTTCGCCACATTGTTTCATCGAACATGTCCGATGACCATCGGACTTGTCCGATGGAGATCTGAGAAATGCTCATCCAAATAGCTCCTTTTCTCCTTGGGCTATAAATAGACCTCCACTTTGTCCCTTGGCCAGTTGGTCACTCATTCCACTCAAAAACACTCTCAAGCTCACTTTGCTCTCCCCAACTCTCCTCCCTTGCTTCCAGTATTGATTTATGAAGGGATTGAGAGAAGATTGAAGAGCTCCATCAACTCCAAGCTTCCACTCTCTTGAGCTCTTGGTTCATCCTCACTGCCGACCACTCTTGTGTTTGTTACTCTTGGGGATTCATCCCCTAGACGGTTAGAGGTGTCCGTAGAGCTTCCAACTTGTGTGGTGACGCCTCGGGAAGTTTGTATTGATCCCTCCTTCATGGAGATTGCTAGTGGAAAGCCAAGTTCGATCTTTGTGATCACTTGGAGAGGTTAGGTTTGAAAGAAACCCGGTCCTTTGTGGATCCCTCAACGGAGGAGTAGGCTTCTTTGTGGAGCTTAACTTCGGTGAACAAATCTTGTGTCTTTCTCATCTCCTCTTACTTACTTCTCACTTACTTGTTCTTGCTCATGACTTGCTAGTTAGGGTTTGCTTCTTATTTCTCAAATTAACTTGTGTAGGTTGCTTGCTAGTTGTTCTCCTTATTTCTACAGCTTCCTCTAGCTTATAATTACTAGCTCCTAGCTTGCCTTGCACTAGTTTGAAGTTTTAATCGGCCGATCTACTTTTCAATCACATGCCATCAGACAAGTCAATCGGACTTTCCTCACAATCATTGGACAAGTCCGACACTGTGCATTTAACTTTTATTATTAAGTGGTTTTCAGGGATAATTGCCTATTCACCCCCCTCTAGGCACTTTCAATTGGTATCAAAGCTTGGATCTTCTAAAAAGCTTAACCGCTTGAAGATTAAAGATGTCAAATCCGGGAGAAGAACCATCTACCGCTCTCCGAATCAAAGATGGTGCTAGCGGTACTCATGATGGAGATAATGTAGTTGGAAGAAATGATGCTCAACCTAAATTCTACAACAATGTCATGTACAACTATGATGATCTCAAAGAGGATCGCATTGGGCAAGGGTCCGGTAGACTTCCGTATTTTGATGGACAATTCTATGATCATTGGAAATGCAAGATGATGATGTAGTTGGAATCCATGAGTCCTCATGTTGCAAGTATAACCGAGAATGGTTTCTTGTGGGAGAATAGAGACAATCCAACCCGCAATGACCAAATACATATCCACCACAATGCCATGGCCGCTAGTGCAATTGTTTCCGCACTTAGCGCCACCGAGTATGACAAGGTTACCGGAATTAAGAATGCCAACCAATTGTGGAGGAAGCTTGAGGTTATCTATGAGGTAATTGATTCTGTCAAAGATGCAAGACTTGAAGAATTGGCAAAATGAGTTCAACTTATTCATCATGGGTCCGGTAGAAGGCCCGAAAGAATTTCATGATAGGCTCATGAGAATTGTGAATCAAAGAAGAGCGCTTGGAGCTAGAATGTCCGACATGGATATCAACAAGAGACTACTACAAGCATTGAGACCATGGGATTATAACATTTGCTCAAACATTAGAGAGAAGGACAATTTCAAAACCTTCTCCACTGATGAGGTACTTGGGAAGCTTCTATCCCAAAAACAATAAAACGATCAAGCCAACAAGATAAATGGGTTGATCAAGCAAATTGCAGAAGCAAATGGTGACAAGAGTGATGTGGCACTCAATGCCATAAGTGAAAAGAAGCAAGAGAAGAGGAAGAACAAAGTAGTTGATTCTAGTAGTGAAGATAGTGATGATGAGATGGCCTTGCTTGTAAGGAGATTCAAGTTATTTCTCAAGAAGGATAGTTACAAGAAGAAAAGTTTCGACAAGGGCAAAGCAAGAAGGTCAAAAAGGACTTGCTATGAATGTGGTGATGGAGGACATTTTATTGCGGAATGTCCAAAGAAGAAGAACAAGGATGAAAGAAGAAAAGACAAGCATCACAAGAAAGACAAGACATACAAGAAGCATAGGAGAGGTGAAGCTCATATTGGTCAATAATGGAACTCCGATGATTCATCCTCCTCATCATCTTCCTCCTCCAAATCCGACTCGGATGAGGGAGGCATTGCTTCACTTGCCATCGGCGTTACTCCCACCAAGACCGCACTATTTGGGAGCTTGAGTGATGATGATGACAACACTCACACGTGTTTAATGGCAAGAGGATCAAAGGTAACAAAATCTAAACACAAGCGTTCCTCTTATGCTAGTAGTAGTGATGATGATGATGATGATGTTGCAAGTGCTGCACTTCCTAAAATTCTTGAATTCATGCAATTGCTTAAGAAACAAAATGAAGAAAATGATAGAAAAGAGGATCTTCTTGAAAAACAAGAAGACTTGCTTATTCTTGAAAAGAAAAGAAACCTTGAACTAGAGAAGCTTCTAGAAGTTGAAAGAAATAAAAATGAAGAATTAACCTTGTCTATCACTAAAATTGAGAATACTTGCGAAAATGTTAAAAGTACTAAAGATAAACTTCAAGAGAAATATGAGGATTTGAAAAGACTCATAAGTCTCTTGAAGAACAATACAAAATTCTTTCAACTTTCACATCCACTTCCACCAACAACTCTCAAGGATGTGATAGGTGCCATAATATTGATGTTGATGCTTGCGCTACTAATGTGAAATTAATTGATGATTTGAACAAGCAAGTGAGGGTCCTTGAAAGCAAGATACAACATGAGAGGAATGTTGTTGATAATGAAAAAGCAAAGTATGCAAGAGGTGCATACTCACACACTAGAATGCACCATGTCATGGATAGCATTGGCTATGTTGAGGGTGTCAAGCATAATGCATGGGAGAACATGGATAGGAAGGAATTCCTTAAGTTCACCAAGGAAGGATCTTATCAAAAGAAGCAAGCCAACAACATGAACACTAACCATACTTATTTTGCAAATGATTCTCATGTTAATGTGCCTAACTCTACATGTGCACTCTTTCATGATTTTGATGCTTCATATGTGCTTATGAGAAATATGCATGGTCGTGTGTATGCCAAATATGTTGGGCCACGCAACAAGAGACCAAAGGCTTGTGTGTGGGTGCCCAAAGTACTTGTGACTAATGTGAAAGGACCCAAGAAAATTTGGGTACCTAAAAACAAAGCTTAATTTGTTTTGTAGGACTATGTCTTCAGAGGGTCAAGTTGGGTAATTGATAGTGGATGCACTAATCATATGACCGGAGACAGAAAGATGTTCAAGTCATTTGAGCCAAGTCACAACAACAATGAATACATCACGCTTGGTGACAACGAAATGGGACAAGTACTAGGGTATGGTAAAGTCCCTCTCACTCCCTCGTATTCTCTTTCCAAAGTTATGCTCGTTGATCACGTTGACTTCAATCTTTTGTCCATCTCACAATTTTGTAAAATGGGCTATGATTGCTTGTTCAATGAATGTGGTGTGACCGTTTATAAGAGGAGTGATGGCTCGATCGCTTTTAAGGGTGTGCTTAAAGGAAAGCTTTATGTTGTGGATTTCTCCACGAATGAAGCTAGACTTGGTACATGCTTATTAGCAAAGTCCAACATGGGGTGGTTGTGGCATAGAAGGCTTGCCCAAGTTGGTATGAGAAATCTTCACAAACTTCAAAAGGGCGGCCACATCATAGGACTAACCTATGTTTGTTTTGAGAAAGATAGAATCTGTAGTGCATGTCAAGCGGGAAAACAAGTTGGAGCATCACACCCCGTGAAGAATGTGATGACCACCACAAGGCCACTGGAGATGTTGCACATGGACCTCTTCAGACCCGTCTCCTACATAAGCATTGGCGGTAACAAATATGGTCTTGTTATTGCTGATGATTTTTCT
Source organism: Eleusine coracana subsp. coracana (assembly GCA_032690845.1). NCBI lineage: Eukaryota > Viridiplantae > Streptophyta > Magnoliopsida > Poales > Poaceae > Eleusine > Eleusine coracana. The sequence continues at coordinate 36,000,483 of CM064430.1, read as the reverse complement.
CGCTTCACGTGGGTATTCTTTTTCCATGACAAAGGTAAAGTGAAAGATGTGCTCAAGACGTTCATGAGAAGAGCACAAAATGAATATGAAGTGAAGATCAAGAAGATAAGAAGTGACAATGGCACCGAGTTCAAGAACACTCAAGTTGAAGAGTACCTTGATGAAGAAGGCATCAAGCATGAAATTTCGGCACCCTACTCCCCTCAACAAAACGGGGTTGCCGAAAGAAAGAACCGTACACTCATTGAGATAGCAAGAACAATGCTAGATGAATACAAGACGTCCGATCATTTTTGGGCCGAAGCCATTAACACCGCATGCCATGCCTCCAACAGGTTGTATCTCCACCGACTCTTGAAGAAAACACCATATGAGCTACTGACCAGTAACAAGCCTAATATTTCCTACTTTCGTGTCTTTGGGAGCAAGTGTTTCATGCTAAACAAAAAACCCAAGCCTTCAAAGTTTGCTCCAAAAGTTGATGAAAGTTTCTTGCTTGGTTAGGGATCAAATGTTCATGGCTATCATGTGTTCAACAAAACCACCGGTTGTGTTGAAATTTCACATGACGTGACATTTGATGAATCTAATGGCTCTCAAGAGGAGCAAGTTGCTATTGATGATGTAGATAATGAAGCTCCTAGAAATGCAATAAAAAGGATGGCCATTGGTGATGTGAGATCACAAGAAACATCAAGTGTTCAAAGTCAACCCTCTCCCTCAAGACAAAATCAACATCATGAAAATGAAGAAATTGATCATGCAAGTGATCAAGATCAAGATGTTGGGGATCATGAACAAGCATCAAGTGATGATTTTCAAATACATGATCAAGAAGTTGACAAAGATGGTGGTCAAGGAAGCTCACATCCACCACACCATAGAGTGCATCAAAGTGTACAACGTGATCACCCCGTCGAGCAAATTCTTGGAGACATTGACAAGGGGGTAATCACTAGATCTCGAGTTAGTAATTTTTGTGAACATTACTGATTTGTCTCTTCTATGGAGCCATTTAGGGTAGAACAAGCACTTGAAGATTCGGATTGGGTGATGGCCATGCAAGAAGAATTGAACAACTTCACAAGAAATGAAGTGTGGACATTGGAGGAAAGGCCAAAGAACAAGAATGTTGTAGGCACCAAGTGGGTGTTTCGTAACAAACAATATGAAGATGGTGTAGTGACAAGAAACAAGGCAAGGCTCATGGCAAAGCGGTATTCACAAGTGGAAGGTTTGGATTTTGATGAAACTTATGCCCCCGTAGCAAGGCTTGAATCTATTACAATATTACTTGCTTTTACTACTCACCATGATTTTGAGTTGTACCAAATGGACGTGAAAAGTGCATTCCTCAATAGGCCAATCAAGGAAGAAGTGTATGTGGAGCAACCACCGGGCTTTGAAGACCCAAAGTATCCAAATCATGTTTTCAAGCTCCATAAAGCGCTCTATGGGCTTAAGCAAGCTCCCAGAGTATGGTATGAATGCCTTAGGGATTTTCTTGTTAAAAACGGTTTTGTTATTGGCAAGGCCGATGCAACCCTCTTCACCAAACGTTTTGGCAATGATATCTTTGTGTGCCAAATATATGTCTATGTGTCACACCCCGTATTTTTCAAATTCGGGTTGTGAGCCTTTCTGGCACTCAGAAGGCATAATTCTCATAATATTCTCACTTGAATCGTTCCACACATCCCTTTTTTTCCCCTTGACCTTATGATTATCAAAACACTGAGTGGCATTATTATTTTTTTCTCACATCCTTGCTTTTCCTAGCTTTGCTTAATATCTCTTCCCATCAAGCGTAAACTAACCTAACGATCAATAGCCAGCTCAAAACCTTGTCCGACATGTTGTCCCAATCGAACCCGTACACTACAAAAACTTGTTCGTGAATACATCCATCCTTGTGAGTCTATGAGTCTTCTCTTCTTCTTGGTCTTGCTCATACCAAGTCCAACAAACTCTACACTATGCTAGTATTCCAACTACACCCAATGTCCAACTTGACAACATCATGTTCATTCACTTCCTCTCGATGCTTTCATTTGTTCACATGGGTCATGCAGCAAACTAGGCTCATGCTAGTGGTCAAATAAACATCACCCACATACAATTTAATGAGGAATTTTCATTGGTCACTAGCTCATCTATAAATCCCCACCAAAATGGAGATGAAACAATCAACATAATGGCCACCATTCATGCCTAGAAGTTTTACTTGCTTCTTGGCCTCTCCTCTCCCCTCCCTACCCTTTCCTCTCCCCTTTCTAGGCCTCTAAAGTCACACCTGGACGTTCCTTGACCTGTATCACGAGCTCCCTTGCCCCCTCACCTTCATTTCCATTCATTAGGGACGAGTTCATCTCTTACTATCTTCCTGTCCAGCCATGACGCCTCTGATTTCCATCCACGTTTCTGATGATCTACCCAACGAAATGCACCCAAATTTCTACACAGAGTGGTTTACTATGTACTCTACAACATATCCAAAATTCAACCCAATTGGAGCAGTGATGCGAGCAGGATGGCGTTTGCAATCGATACTACTCTCTGTTCTGGGCGCATCCAGCACGTGCATCGGTAATTCCCCTTCTATTTCTCCCAATTCTGATGCGTACTTGATACATAATCATATCCGCAATGTGTTCCAGGAAGTCATGATCGTCTTGACCAAAGAATATGCTAAGATATATCCTGATGCCTCCAGGAACGCGTTTGGCCCACCATCTATCATGTCGTGACCTTGCCTATTTTCCCCCCTGCGATCTCCAGATCAGGTGAGCTAACATCGACACCAGATTACTAGTATTATGTCCCACAACTTATTCAACGTATAGGTTCAAGTTGTAGCTCGATTAGTATAGCCAATCAGGGGGAACGCGCAAGTCTTTTATCGTGCCGTTCTGTCCACAGCAGCAGCCCACTGCCTACCCAGTCCCGGTCCGCCATGGACCTATGAACCAGTGCCCCAGAGCCGGTTCATGAACCCATGAACTCAGTCCACCTGTTTTATGATTTATTTTAATTCAAATAAATCCAGGAAAATCACCGTTTTGCACCTAAGCCCCTCTGTTTCGTCCTAATTAGTTTTTAAACCTGATTTCTTCACATAAGCTTTAGTTATTTTTGTTTTAGCCCCTAATATTTTTATAAATATTATTTTAACCCTATAATTTTGTAGAAACACCCCTCCACTTAATTTTAATTATATTTTAGTCCTGTCTTTTTACACTTTGGTCCATGAGCTTATTATAAATTACATTTTAGTCCCTAAACTTTTTATAAACTATATTTTCATCCTGTTATTTTACAATTTAGTCCCTATACTTTTCTAAAATTACTTTTAGATCCCTAAACCTATTTGTTTTTACTATTTTAACCATACACCTTTAAACCTTCGTAACTTTTTACTCGTAACTCCGATTTATATGATTCTTGCGCTCACGCGATCGTAGAAATGCGTACCATCTTTTGTGATTGATTTTAAAGTATTTTGTTATTGTTTAATGTACTGTTTCTTAGTTTGTTTATATGATTGTGTGCATGTCGTGCCTGCGTGACGTTAATTAGAGAACGTGTTGATCCTAGAATCGCAAGGGCGTGAATTGAAGACCTGAGTAGCAACATCCATTTTCAGGCAAGTGTCCTTGATGCATTTTGTACCTATTATAATGTTATTGTAGAATTGCATACTTGTGTCAATTGATTGGGAACCTATTGTTACGGTTTACTAGCATTGTTTTACTTTGTCCTTGTCGCCTTGAACTAGAGTCTTGGTTATCAATGAGTAGACATGCTTAGTTGCTTATTGGGTGGTTCGGTCCAAGTTAATGTTGACTAATGAATAATATCACGTGGGGAATGATTGGTAATTCTTTTAGCAACATGGATTAGGGATCTATGCAAGTCGGATGGAATGGATGTGGTGTCGTGGACACATGGTTGGTGGTGGTAGGCTTGTTGTAGATCCTAGGACCCGGTTCTTGGAGCGGTAACCTAGGACAACTGTGCCATCACAAGGCTGCTATGGAACAACTTGGCTGATTAATTAGGAGTTCTCCTAGTGTTGGTGCAGTATTTTGGTGGAGCGAGGAATGGAAGTCAAGAGGACTGTCCTTGTATCCGAATGGCTCAAGAGGGGGCTCCTGGGGTGATGAGCTGCTTGTTGAGGGGCTATCACTTATGGACGGGAGTGGAACCTTAGTGGCTAGCATGTACTGGGAGACCCTTTGTAAAAGCCTCGTAGTGATCTCCTGCCCGCACACCTAAGAAAGTGTGCTAGTGCTTGGTCGGCATAGCAACATGGAGACTCTAGTCCACCTGGCAACAGGGGACGAAATCACGACTTGTGGGTAAAATGGTACAAACTCTGCAGAGTATCAAACTGTCATGACAGCCGTGCTCACAGTCAAGAGCGGCCTGGAATCCTCACTAGATTAGTTGGTTATGGGTTGTGGTTTGGAATGGTTGGGAATGGTTGGTTGGTGGATGGGATTGGACTTGGTTTGGATACTACCCTATGGGTTAATTGTTGGGATGACCCCACTTAGTAATTAGGATGCATAGGAAATTAAAAGCTCATGCAACAAACCCCCTTTAAAGCCATCCTTGTCTTTAACCCCATGTCATCTTTTCCCCCACTTGCTGAGTACGACACGTACTCACCCTTGCTATATTCCACATTGCTACTCAGCTACAGGAGAATGAAGGTACAACTATGAAAACGATGGAGGAGTCTAGGCATGCGGTCTTCCGGTCAACTTCCTATTGGAGCTGAAGGACGCCAACGCTTAGTTTATTCCGTTGCAATGTAATCTTTTCTTTTTGACCTATGGGTCACTGTTGTAATAATATTATCGTTTTAATAAAGATATTGTTCTTTTATCACAATAATTGTCCTGTGTGCGTGGAAACATGTTCCTGGGCACGCATACTAATGCATTTGGTTTCGGTTGTTGGAATCGGGTGTGACACTATGACATTATATTTGGTTCTACTAACCAAAACTTTTGTGATGAGTTTAGCAAGATAATGACCAAGAGGTTTGAGATGTACATGATGTGGGAGTTGACATACTTTCTAGGCTTCCAAGTGAAGCAACTCAAGGAGGGCACCTTCATATGTCAAGCCAAGTACACTCAAGACTTATTGAAGAAGTTTGACATGGACAAGGCCAAGCCCATTAAAACTCCCATGCCAACAGATGGACAAATCGACCTCAATAAAAGGGACAAGCCCGTTGATCAAAAGGTATACCGCTCCATGATAGGCTCTTTGCTTTATCTTTGTGCATCTAGGCCCGATATCATGCTTAGTATGTGTATGTGTGCATGTTTTCAAGCCACTCCTATGGAGTGTCACATGGTGGCCGTTAAAAGAATCATGAGATATTTAGTTCAAATACCCAATCTAGGGCTTAGGTACCCCAAGGGTTCAAAGTTCAACCTTTTAGGCTACTCCGATGCGGATTATGCCGGGGATAAGGTAGATAGAAAGAGCACCTCTGGGACATGCCAATTCTTGGGTACGTCCCTAGTGTCGTGGTCATCCAAAAAAGAAAATTCTGTTGCCCTTTCCACCGCCGAAGCGGAGTATGTTGCAGCCGGTAGTTGTTGTGCACAACTACTTTGGATGAGACAAACTCTAAGGGACTACGGTTACAAGTTGAACCGTGTTCCACTCCTATGTGACAATGAGAGTGCCATAAAGCTTGCTTATAACCCCATTGATCATTCGTGCACAAAGCATATAGATATCCGCCATCACTTTTTGAGAGATCATTCTATCAAGGGGGATATAGAAGTTAGTCATGTGCGAACCGAAGATCAACTAGCTGATATATTCACCAAGCCAATAGATGAGAAAAGGTTTTGCTATCTTAGGAGTGAACTAAATATTCTTGACTCTAGCAATGTGATGTAGAGGATGTGCACATCTGAATGGTGACTGTTTTGGTAGTACAAAAACTATTACTTTATGTCAAAAACCTATTATTTATGCTATTGTTATTGGTTTTTTATCACTAGATCAAATCTTGTCAAAATATGGTCATTGTTATGAATTGTTGATTGTTGGCTGACCAAATGATGTCAAGATAGTTTTTTTGTCCATCAAAACTATTTTTGGAAATTTCCAATCTCATCTTGGCTGGGAATCTTTGCATCTATTTTCTCTGGCTTCGGACAAGTCCGAAGGCACCGGACAAGTCTGTTGGGTCGGACAAGTCCGACGTCCATCGGACAAGTCCGATGGTCCAGCTTTCACCCCTTTAACCCAGCCCGACTTACCCCTTCGGTCAACACCCCTCATTCACCTCCTTCATGTTCTCTCTCCTCAAGAACTCCCCCATTGGCGTCCCCAAGGCGATCTCCCTCTCCCACCATCCATTGGAGCAAGTTTGGAGGCCAAAAGGTCCTCCTCTATCGGCAAAGTCGGATCCCCCATCGCATTGCAAGGTTTCCCCCTATTTCCCTCTCTCTCCCTTAGGGTTAGGTTCTAGGGCAATGCTAGTATCCAAATCTTTTTCCTTGCACTTTTTATCCATGGAGATAGCTTCTAGCATGTTGTAGAAGGAGTAGAAAGAGTTTGGTCACTAGTGGTAGGTGGATTTGTGAAGGATATAGGTTTTTGGAGATACTGCGAGTCATCGGACAAGTCTGACGTCAATTGGACAAGTTCGACGCATCATCGGACTTGTCCGGTGACTTGCAGTTCCTCCAAAAGTCTAAGTCCCTCACTGATTCTTCTCACCCTTTTTCCTCTCTTTTATCTCTCTCCTAACTTGTTGCTTCTCCTATTGCCAGCATGTCGGATGTGGAACCATCCCCGTTGAGAGAGAAGAGGACCAAAGCTAGTGATGATCAAGTTCAAAGCCAACCAAAGAGAAAGAAAGTCACGACAAAGCGAATCCGGCGCACCTACCTCCAACAACCAACTGAAAGAGAGGAACCGGTTGAGTCCGAAGAGCTAGAGAGTGTCATGCATCCTCCCACCAAAATGAACAACTCCGACTGAGTCATTGTCAACTTCTTTAGGGCCTCTCTTGAGACAAGCACTGAAGCAAAATTGGTCAACTACTATGCTCGTGAGAAGGAAGTTGCTGACTTTTGCTTTCACGCTCACTTCCATGCGGATTGGTATCGCTCCTCCTACCTCCGCATGAAGAATTCTGTTGTTGATAGCAAGTGGCTGAATTGGGACTATATGAAGTCAAAGAAGCATCCACTGTTCAACCAAGTGCTAGCCGCTTGTGAGCATCATGGTCTTAAGATGTTCTTGTCTCCTAAGTACTCTTGGAACAAGGAAATTATTTCTCAGTTCTTTTCCACTGTGTACTTGGAGGGTGACAAATCTATGGTTTGGATGACAAATGGAACTAAGTACAGCTGCACCTTGAATCAATTTGCTTCCATGATAGGACTCAATAACTCACGTAAGGAGAAGCATAAGATCCACTTGGGCAATTACATGGGTCATGAGGAAATAAGGCATATGCATATGGATCTGGAGAACAGTGTTCCTCCCAACTCCAATGGGCTGCTCCCCTTCTTCTCAGTGTTGTTCAGGATCTATAGGAGCACTTTGGCTCCAAGGGGTGGCAACTCTGACCGCATTCCTATCTATCAGAGGGATATCTTGCACTGGATTCATAGGAATCAAAAGTTTGATGTCTTTGACTATGTCTATCAGGAGATATGGGACATCTCCATCTCTCCAAAGCGTGCCTGTGGATATGCCCCGCACATCATGTACATGACTGAGAAGGTCTCAGGATTGACTTTCAAAAAGGACATGAAGCATCTGAGTCTCGAACCTCATATTCCTTCTAACTGGACTCCTGACACCTCCTCCGGTCAGTTCTTTGGTGCAGCTCAGCCTTCTTCTCCCGCTCCGGCCGCTAGAGCTCCTTTGAGGGCCACCGGATCCTCTTGTGCTCCTCCGCCATCTCGAGGGAAGCGGAGTGGGATCATGAAGATGTTCAAGTCTCTCCTTGGCCTGTGCAGGAGCATTAATCAAAGGATGGATGTCATTGAGAGGAACCAGAAAGTCATCATGGATAAGCTAGAGTGTGAAGTCCCTCCACCTCCATCACCTCCGGTGGAAGATTCTTATCCCCCGGCTTATGCAGATCCTACTGCTGATTTCTCTATAGAGGAAATGAACTACTTTGGCTACTCTCCACCACCTCCTCAGTTTAACACCAGAGATGGCTCTAGTGGGCAACATGTTCGCTTTGATGAGGAAGAAGTGATGAGGACATCACCATGCTGGATATGCGCATATCATGGCCTTCCCCAAGTTACAAGTCGTCACCAACTCGGTCGCCGTGTTCGTCTCGGATTCAGCCAACACCCCTTCACGGTTTTGATGATATCTCCCACATCCGACGTCCAAACGAGTCGTTCTTTGATGCGTTGGAAAGGGGACGATGACGCCGTTGTTTTGTTTCTGGTCCTAGCTCCAGAAGGGTCGTGAGTCATAATATGTGACCATGACAAGGTGTTGTGCCACCTATTTTGGGCCAACTTGGCCATGTATCGTGTCGGGCCTTAAGCCCATGTTGTGGGCGCCCCCCTGGTCGCCCTCAACCCTAGGACGTCCCTGGTTCCTACATAAACTCAGTAGCCATCGTCTTTTAATTTTGGGTTTTGTTTAGTTCAGTTTTCCAGAGAGAGAAACTTGATCGAATTTTTGTAACTGTGGCGACAAGTCCTTTTATAGTAATTCAGGGCCCCTGTTCTTGTTCTACACTACTGTGGCGATTAGTCCTTTTGTGTTCAGAGCTTGAACCTTTTCTTGTGATTTGCTTCATCCATATTTGCAATTTTAGAATGCGTGTTTATCCTCTCTTGCTTGTGTTCTCGATTTCGCTTGCAGGAACAATCAAGTTGTGCTTGGTGTAATGGTTGCGGGGTTGGATCGTGTCTGATTCAAGCCGGGTCATCGATGCCGAGTTCCCTAAATTCGAGTTTATCCCCTTACCTCTCGAAGATCAGGCCATATCTACATCAAGTGGTATCAGATTCCTAGGTTCCCCGTGAGATATTACCGTGTTCTTCCCTTTAGATTCGTTTGTGTTCATCACCTTTTGTCCACAAAAAAGCCTACAAAAAAATATTTCCCCACCATCCCAGACATTGTTTAGCCTTTGCATAATTTAATTTCAGAGTCCGTAGTGTTGAGTTTGTGTCCTAGTCGAGTTCAGTTGCTGGTTTGAATTTGTGTTTTGATTCGGTTTGTGTTTTGATCTCCGCTGCACACCACCATCACCATCGTCTTTTCTATTGGATTCACCATCGTGTCACCCATCCACCATACCCACAATCTGTTGCCAACAAAAAAAATCCTACCCGATTCTGTTCCCCCCCCCCTCACCCCTCAAACCCTATCTTGACATACCTTCGGTAAAATAGGCATAACTTTTCGCTCGTTGCTCTGATTGGGCTGAAATTTTTATAGCAGATTCTTGACTCAAAGTTGAGGTGACCAACACTCGGCTCTGCCCTGTGTGCCCTTGTCAAAAAATTCAAAAAAAATCAGGAAAAATAGAAAAAAAATTGTGAAGTAAAAAATAGCGCTTTCGGCAAAACTTTTTGATTTTGCCTACCCTTTGTTTTCCCTCTGTCTGAGTTGAAACTTCTTGTGGTTCCTTCCTTTGTGTTCCTCTATCATAGGAAAATAGTGGAAAAAACATACAAAAAAATCAAGTTTTTGATTTGCCCCCCCCCCCCCCCCCCCGCCCTGAAAATTCTAAGTCTGTGAAGTCTGTTTTGATCCTTGCTGCCTTTGCCATTGTTCTTTGCTATTGTTCTTGCTGTCACAACTATTTTTGAATAGGATTCTTTTGCCAGCAATTAGGACACTGCTTTTGAACATTTATTCAGTGCTACTATCTGGTATTGAATTGTGTTCCATTGACATTCATATTAGCCTTCCACGCTATACATATTGCAGCACAGGTCTCTTTCTTGCAATTGTTACACCCAAGTTCAACTACAGATTGTGTCAACCTGTTTGCCTTTGGTAAGAACACTTGCAAGATTGTGATACATTGCTTCTGATATTGTTTTCCATTTTCTACACCCTCTGTTGCCTGCTAGTTGATAGGGCTAATCTTTTTGTTTAGTCTTGTCTTTTGCTTTTAACCATGTCAAAGAAAGGGAAAGGGACACCTGGAGAGTTGGAGTCCCCTATAGACTTCAATGATTGCATGTCCAAGGTTGAGCTCATGAAGCTTCTTGCGGACCAGCGTACATTCATGGAAACCAAGTTTGCCGAGTTGATGGGTCACATCAACACTATTGCCCACCGTATTGAGGATGTTGAACGACGACCTCCACCTCAACGAGCTGCTGATGATGATGATTTTGACCGTGATGCAGACCGTCTTCACCGTAATCAACACGGTATGGGAGGTAATAACAATCATGGTAATACTGATACTTTTGTTAAGCCCAAATTTAACATACCACCTTTTGCTGGTAGTGCTGATCCTGAAGCATACTTAGATTGGGAACTTGCTGTTGAACAGAAATTTAATTCTCATTTAGTTCCTGCTGAGCATAGAGTTAGACTTGCTACTAGTGAGTTTACAGGTTTTGCTCTCTTTTGGTGGAATGATCTTTGCAATACTAATGCTGCTATACCGACCACTTGGCCTGTTTTGAAACAACGCATGAAGTCTCGTTTTGTTCCTCCTTATTACCAACGTGATTTATGTTTGAAATTACAATCTTTAACACAAGATAGTAAAACAGTAGAGAAATATTATCAGGAATTGCTTATTGGTTTAGCACGTTGTGATATACATGAAGATGATGTTGAAACTAGTGCTAGATTTTTTGGTGGTTTGAACCATGATATCCAGAATATTGTTGACTATAAAGAGTGGAATAGGTTCAGCCAATTGTATCATATTGCTCTTAAGGCTGAACGAGAAGTACAGGGATGCCTTCCACAACAATCTTGCAGGTCTAACACTGAGCAATCTCTCCATCAATGCACTAGAGTAGAGAACTTGAAGAGTCATATTGCTAAGCCACCAGCAACAACTCTTCCACTTGTGCCTACTTCTACAGCGCAATCGTCTAGTGTGCAGCACCAACACCAGAAGAAGGTTACTACTTCCGGTACTAGGAGTGGCTCCTCCACCACCATTATTTGCCACCGCCGCAAGGGCATGGGACATGTCATGAAGGATTGCCCTAGTCGTCGTGCTTTCATCGCTACTGCTAATGGGTATGAAAGTTGTAGTGATGTTGATGATGAATTTGCTCGTATGCCTAACCTTGTTGCAGATTCGACGGAGGAGCAGGAGACTACCACCATTGATTCCATTGCTGCCACCGCGGGTTTTCCTAGTCTCATTGTACAGCGTGTGTTGACCACTCAGGTGGGACAAGAGGAAGAACAACAATGTAACAATTTATCCTACATGTACCTCATTGTTGCGGACCGTCGTGTTCTCACCATCATTGATACTTGGAGCTGTAACAACTTGGTAAGTTCTGATTTGGTAAGCAAACTTGGCTTGACCATGCATGCACCACATCTGCCCTACCACATCAAATGGTTCAACAATAGTGGTACGACACAGGTAATTCGATCAGCACGCATACACTTTTCAGTAGGTTCTTATCAAGACTCTGCTGATTTTTATGTTGTACCTATGCAAGCATGTTCGCTTTTATTAGGTCGTCCATGGGAATATGATACGGATGCTGCCCACCATGGTTGAACTAATACATATACATTTGTGCATAAGGACAGGAATATTATTTTGCGTCTGTTATTGCCTGCTGATATTAGAAATCATTTTAAACTGCTTGCTAAAAATATTGAGAATAAACATGATAACAAACAACTTTGTGATATTAAACATAAGGCTATTCAGTTAAAGGGAGGTGCTTTTCTTGCTATGACATCTACTGTTGCTGAACTTTGTGATAATCATGATGCACCTTGCTATACTATGCTTTGTCGTGATATATCTTCTATCGATGGTCATGTATCTTGTACTTTGCATTCTGCTAGTACTAACCTTTTGCAGGAGATTGATGATGAGATGGAGTCGAGGGCGACTCCAATTCAAGAAGCGGAGGATGATGAGGACATTACCATGCTGGATACGCGCATATCATGGCCTTCCCCAAGTTACAAGTCGTCACCAACTCGGTCGCCGCGTTCGTCTCGGATTCAGCCAACACTCCTTCATGGTTTTGATGATATCTCCCATATTCGACATCCAAACGAGGCGTTCTTTGATGCGTTGGAAAGGGGACAACGACGCCGTCATTATGTTTCTGGTACTAGCTCCAGAAGGGTCATGAGTCATAATACGTGATCATGACAATGTGCTGCGCCACCTATTTTTGGCCAACTTGGCCATGTATCGTGTCGGGTCTTAAGCCCATGTTGTGGGCGCCCCCCCTGGTCGCCCCCAACCCTAGGATGTTCTTGGTTCCTATATAAACTCAGTAGCCGCCATCTTTTAGTTTCGGGATTTGTTTAGTTCAGTTTTCCAGAGAGAGAAACTTGATCGAATTATTGTAACTGTGGCGACAAGTCCTTTTACAGTAATCCAGGACCCCTGTTCTTGTTTTACGCCACTGTGGCGATTAGTCCTTTTGTGTTCAGAGCTTGAACCTTTTCTTGTGATTTGCTTCATCCATATTTGCAATTTTAGAATGCGTCTTTATCCTCTCTTGCTTGTGTTCTCGATTTCGCTTGCAGGAACAATCAAGTTGTGCTTGGTGTAACGGTTGCGGGGTTGGATCGTGTCTGATTCAAGCCGGGTCATCGACGCTGAGTTCCCTAAATTCAAGTTTATCCCCTTACCTCTCAGAAGATCGGGCCATATCTACATCAAGAAGAGGAAGCAGAAGAGCAAGAAGAAGATCCCACCGCCTATGCTCTTCGTCAGCACAAGGGAAAAGCTCCCGCTCAAGATGAGGAAGAAGAAGAGGATGAAGATGAATATGAAGAGGATGATGAAGACTATGAAGGCTCTAAGGAGTAGAGATTTCATCACCATCTACCCGCATTTTTCTCCTTTTTGGTGTCTTGATGCCAAAGGGGGAGAAGTGTAATCTATCTTTTTATCTATTTCCTTAGTTTGTGAGTTGTGAATGTGATGGAGATGGACAATTTGGTTTAATTTGGCTTGGAGTGTAAAACTTCTTATTTGTGTTGCTTGTGGTTTGTATGACTCTTTGCTATATTTGCTTTTGGTACTTGCATTTCTCTATTTGTGTCTTATGAGCTCGTGTGGTTTACATGCCTCTTTGTGATGATGTCTTGTTGTTTCTCCTTCTATTAGATGCATCTGTGTGATAATACTTGCCATATGCATTGTCTTATATTCATTTTCTTAACTATTGCAAATCATCATGTATGCATAGTGTTAAGGGGAGCTCTCATACTCTTTCTTTAAATATGTGCATTTGTTATACTATCTCCAATCTTTTATGTATGCACACATCTAGGGGGAGCTCCTCACAAATTGTTCCATCGTTACATCTCCTTGTGAAATATTTGTTGTATTGTCATCAATCACCAAAAAGGGGGATATTGAAGGTGCATCTAGGCCCCTAATTTTATTTTTGGTGATTGGTGCCAATACAATTAAGAATGGACTAATCTTTTAATGAGCATATGTGTAGAAAATGTTCCAAAGATTGATGATAACATGCGTCAAAACAAAAAGGGGAGAAAAGAAGATTGAAAAAGTGTTTCAAAGATGAAATTCAAAAATATGCTCAAGAATGAAGCTTATGGAGTTTTTATTTTTTATCTTGAGTATAGGAAATGCCGTACTATCAAGAGGGACAAAAATGTGTGAAGCAATGGTGAACTAAGAGCAAAATCCACTTTTCCACAACCAAAACTTTTCCAGTGAAAAATCATAGGACTTGTCCGATCCATTGAACAAGTCCATCGGACTCCAGTACCTGCACCAACCTATGTCATCGGACTTGTCCGACGGTCATTGGACTTGTCCGATGACCAGCAAGTCTGACCCATCGGACATCCTTATCAGAGTACAGTAACTGTGCCAAACCCTAACCATCAGACTTGTCCGATGGTCGACTTGTCCGAGGCATCGGGCAAGTCCATCGGACTCCAGTAGCTTCGCTATATTGTTTCATCGGACATGTCCGATGGAGATCTGAGAAATGCCTATCCAAGCTGCTCCTTTTCTCCTTGGGCTATAAATAGACCTCCACTTTGTCCCTTGGCCGGTTGGTCACTCATTCTACTCAAAAACACTCTCAAGCTCACTTTGCCCTTCACAACATTCCTTGCTTCCAATCTTGATTTGTGAAGGGATTGAGAGAAGATTGAAGAGCTCCATCGACTCCAAGTAACATATAAAAGCATAATAGACATGTATGAAATTTCTCAGAATAAATTAATTACATGGATTTTTCTAGTAACATATAAAAGCATAATAGACATGTATGAAATTTCTCAGAATAAATTTCTATGCCATTAATTCATATAAATTCATATACTTAAAATGCAAGAAATGCACATAATCATGAAAATATTCATAAATAAAGTATGGCCACTCGTTAGTGGGTCACATATGCCATGAGGGGTGTGCATGCCAAAATTTGTGATTTAATCATTTTTATAGAATTAATTATGATTTTATTTGCTATACAAGGGTTTTTGTTTAGAATTAAATTATCCCCAATTTATCTTCAACTCCTAAAATTCATGCTAACCAGGGCAATGAGGACAACTTAAGGATTCTAGAAAAATTTATTTTGCTATTTTTGAAGCTCTACAACTCTAGATATGAATTTTACAAATCTAACCATTTTTCTGGAATTCTTTTAAACTTTGAATTATTTACAAGAATGCCATTGGGCGAAATCAAATCCCTCCCCCGCGCGCGGCGGTTTGGCTAGCCCACCGGCGGCGATCGACAGCAATCGGCGGCGAGGCTCACGATGCCATGCTGCCCTACGCGCTCAGTGGCTTATGGGGAACCGGTGGGTGGTGGGGGCTTTGGTAACGGTCGCCAGAGGACTGCCGGCGACGAGTGGTGGCGGCAGAAGGAACTGGTCGGCAGCGAGTGCGGTGCACGAAGCTCCTTCCGATAGGGTTAAGGGTCCTAGAGCACCGCTAGACTGTGCTGGAGCTCGCTGAGGGTCACTTTGGGGTTGGGGATGGCCGGAGGGGGGGGGGGGGGTCATCACCGACGGCTCCCCTGTTTTTGGTGGCCGGCAGCGATGCTCCCGCCCTCAAATCCGGCGAGCACACGGTAACACACGGTGATTCTTCCGACCAGCAGCTGCCTAGCTACAACGTGCATGACTTTTGGTTGAAGAGCATGGCCGGGGCTTACCGAGGGAACGGCGGCGACGTGATCCGGCTACGACGGCCAAGCTCGGGAATGCGGCGGTGATCTTCGGCCTGCGGTGTGCTGCTGCCATTCCGGCGTGCTCCAAGGGTTCAGAGGGGTGCCAGGGCTGCACTGAGGAATGCTGGGGGGTGGAGATGAGTCGGCTTGAGCTCGCTTGCGCCCTCGGCTTGAGGTCGATGGCCGAGCGGGCGGGGGGGGGGGGCAAGAAAGAGAAGGCGACGAGTCCTTTGGGGGGGCGATGGCAAAACTCCCGGTCAAGCCCAGGCGATGGCCGACGTGTGGAGGAGGCAGGACGGCGGCTCATCATGGCCTCTCCCCGGCGGCATGGGCGCCGGAGCACCGCTGTCACTGCCGGTGGCCCGCCGGCACTGTGCTGGGGTTGAAAAACGATCAAAGCTCCTCCTCTCTCTCACTGCTCTCTGGTTCGATCAAAACCGGTCCTTCCTCATTTTTTTTTGGACTTGCCGATTTTTGTGAAGGTGTAACACAATATTTTGAACAACTTTTGTATAGGACCCATCCTGGAATTCATCCTCCAAAAATTTATAATAATTCCACACTGAACTCTATTTTTCTGCTTTCTCTGAATTTTTCTAGTTATTAAATCTTTACCAAAAATTCTGGTAAATTCCTTAAAATTCCCTTTTTATATGCCCATCATGATTGTGTAAAAATATTGGTACACTTCTGTTGAAAATACTTGGGTTTGTGATCTCCCTTGATTTCAATTATTTGGGCTCAATTATTCTTATCTTTGATCTTTTATTTAATCTTAAGTCCATTAATTTTCTCTTGGGCATGTAGACTAAGTGAGATGACACATCATCAGGGCAAAGTGACACTGGGGTGTCACATTTGCCACAGTGGGTCTTCTACGGATGAAACTCCCCGCCGCTAGAAACTCGACCACTATCACCGACCAAAGAAAATAAAAAAAAAAGGCCCAGGCTGGGCCCAAATATAGGCCGGTTCGCATCCGTCCACACCGCCACGCCCATGGGCCCTGACCGCGCCGTGCTGCCATATAGAGGAAGCCGCCGCCTCTGAGCGCTGAAGCAGCCCCGCCCATTGCTGCATCTGGAAGGAGAGAGGGAGCACTGCCTAGAGCTCAGATCCACCAACTGGGGAGAGGAAGAGGAAGGGGCGCCACTCAGATCCGCCGCTCGGAGCCACCACCCCTGCCACCTACAGCTCAGAGCCTCCGTCCCGGGCCACAATCGCATGCAATGGGCAGCGGAGGTGGTGGCGCGCCCGGATCCGGCCGCCATTGCTCGTAACAGGTGTTTCCTAGAAATATAAAATATATGGCTGGTATATATAGGAATATGGCTTGCTGCAGCATGAACAAAATTAGCTACCTTATTTTTGTTTCATCCTTTTCCTCTAGATCAGGATAGTGCCATGGAGGTCACAATACATATAATATTCTCACGGACCTACCACAGGTTCTACAGATGGCATATGTTGAGAAAATGCAAAGACCCACTAAAATAGTTGTATAATGTCCATCTAACTTTGTGCGATAAGCTAACATCCGTGATAAATCATCCATTGAATCCTGTGAAATTTGAGAGGGTACGGACAAACATGCTCAATGAATTCAACATTCATGATAGTGTAGTCATGGGGAGTTTGTTCGATATAACATCATTCTACATAAAATATTTTTTGTGGAACAACAAAGATGAGAAGCGAGAGTATTAATGCTTTGGTTAAAGAAGGGTATGTTGATAACTAAACTCATATCCATGAATTCGTAAAGCAATTCCTTGAGATGCTACAGCATGTGTATGTGAATGAGACGAGAGAGAAATACAATTCACATGTAACATCCCCCATCGCCCCTAATATGCATATTTATGTTATGTTAAGAAATAACTAAATATTGCTGAATGTGAAAAATTACTGATGGTGGTCATCATGAAATTACTACAGCTCTTGGAATAAGTTGAATAGAATTACTATGAACATTTATGTGCTGTAAAAAATTACAGAATGTACCAATGTGAAAATTTACTGAATGTACTAATGTGAAAATTTACTGAATGTACTAATGTGAAGAAATTACTGATGGTGGTCATTTCAAAATATTGTGCTTTATTTTTGCTAGAAACATAACAATAATACTAAGGTGGATAGAATTTCATTGAAATTACTGAATGTACATGATACTTTTTTATAATAGTCTAAGTCTATGACCATCACATACCATCCATTTGAACAACAATTGTCTAAGATATACTCAAGAAATGTGTTCAAAGAGTTCAAGGAGACTCAAAAATGAAGCACTAGATTCACAATACATCCTGATACGGAGAAAACTGGATACTACTTCGTTAAGTGTCGTCCCGTAGACACTGCTTTCCCATGGATACAACATGAATTCCGTGTGAAAGCAGTAATCGATGTTGAAGAACCTGAGAATTTGCTGTTCAATTGTGAGTGCATGAATTGGGAGCATAAAGGTTTGTCGTACATGTTGTAACACATATCTGCAGTGAAAAAAAATGTAATTACTTTTTATCTGCCTGTGAAATTACTGAACCTTGAAACAAAATAAACACATGTGTTTTGCTGTCACCTGATGTTGGCGTTCAAACACCTTTTCGTAGATCGCATACCATCAAGATATATTCTAAAGCGCTACACCAGAAACTCATCCGTGGAAACAAATTTTGACAGGCACGACAATATGTTTCTTGGCCCTAATGGAGGACTAAGGCTAAAGGGGCAGCAAGTATACTTCCAAATATGTTCAGGCTACAAAGGTCCGCAATAATGTTATCTCAGGTGAGTCACATGGTTGTTAAAAAATTTCTGCAAGATTGCTTGAATTTGTAAGCTTGTTACACATTTGATGATAAAAAATAACTCATATTCTCAAGTGATAAAAAAGAAGAATGTAGCAAAATAATGATTATATGTTATAAAATTACTGATGAATATTATTGAATTCATGTTGCTGCCCTCTCACATCATTTTCCTAATGTGTAATAAATTATTGAATAGGCGATGGATACATCTAATCGGTTGATCAGATAAGCTATTACTATCCTTGACGCAATACCATCAGATCTGGTTTTACCGGCATCAGAAATCCTAGAAACCCCTTCAAATGATACTGCTGCACCAAGCACAGGACAAAAAAGCGGCAATTTCTCAGCTGCTGCCCCACCGGTTTCAACCACCAAAGGCAGCCGTAAGAAAAGCAACAGAGGTGAAGAGGAACCTCAACCACACTTTCAGCGACCCAAGGAAAAGAAGAAAAGGAGATGCCTGAAATGTAGAAAGCTTGCTCCTGGTCATAATGCAGCAACATGTGATAGAGTTAACATGATGGAATCAGAGAGAGTGACAAAAAGACCAAGGGGAAGGTCAAGAGGGAGTGGTCGTGGAAGGGGTACAATAAGAGAGGGAGTAAGTGCAAATGAGAAGGTGCATGATATGGATGATGGAATGTAAGTGGGATTCATTTTAGTAGCTGAAAAAAATAAAATTCTGTGTCAAAAAACTAATATGCTTATTATTGGACAGGCAAATGAGGACAAGGAGCGCGATGATAAAGAATGGATGTGGAGGTGGTATAGCTAGATCAAGCAGCTGTTCTGGTGTCAATGACGACTACTATGCAGAATACAGTGCATGAGATGATGGTGTTGAGTACGCATCAATGTTCGATGATTGACAAAATAAAGAACATAAATACAACATGAAGTTTTGGTGCTGATATATGTACATTACAGTTAGAACACACACATGCGGTATTATTTTTGGGGGTGGTGATATTATATATATTTTCAATCATGAAAACATGTAAGAACCTTGGTTGTGCAATGCATAAAAATTCTTTGTCTTGATATATACATACATAATGGATTACTCATTAAGGTTTGAATGATACTATTTGAATTTTTTTTAGACGTATTACTGACCATGCAAAACAATTACTTCATCCTTAAAATTACTGACACAATATATTGAAAATAATGACATCAAAGAATTGCTGATACATTTCAAAGGAAATTACTAATTCTAAAAAATTACTGAATCCATATGGCAATAAACACTAAATTCTCCGGCCCCTTGGTACACTAAAATTCTCCAACTCCTTGACACACTAAATTTTCCAAAGCCCTTGACACACTAAATTCTCCAACTCCTTGGCACAATAAATAACTCCTTGCACAATAAATGAAGACTAAGATATTACTAACAAAAAATTACAAATATTTTTTAAAAGGAAATTACTGATTCTAATAAATTACTAAATCCATGTGGCATTAAACAGTAAATTCTACAACTCATTTGCATACTAAATTTTCCAACTCCTTGAACACTAAATTCTACAAATGCTTTGCACACTAAATTCTCCAATGAGCCGGTAATTTCTATCACCGTACGAGACAATATTGGATTCTAGGGCCCAAACCATGTGGCAATAAACACTAAATTCTCCAACTTCTTGACACACTAAATTCTCAAACTCTTTGACACACTAAATTCTATAAATGCTTTACACACTAAATTCTACAAATGTTGTGCACACTAAAATCTACAAATAATTTGCATACTAAATTCTCCAACTCCTTGACACACTAAATTATCCAACTCCTTGCACACTAAATTCTCCAACTCCTTGACACACTAAATTCTCCAACTCCTTAACACACTAAATTCTCCAATGAGCTGATAATTTTTATCACCTAGGAGATGATATTGGATTCTAGGGCCCAAACCATGTGGTAATAAAAACTAAATTCTCCAACTCCTTGACACACTAAATTCTATAAATGCTTTATACACTAAATTCTACAAATGCTTTGCACACTAAATTCTACAAATGTGTTGCACACTAAATTCTCCAACTTCTTGACACACTAAATTCTCCAAAGCCCTTGACACACTAAAATCTCCAACTCCTTGGCACAATAAATGAAGACTGAGATAGTACTAACAAAAACTTACTGATATTTTTCAAAAGGAAATTACTAATTCTAAAAATTTAATGGATCCATGTGGCAATAAATACTAAATTCTCCAACTCCTTGCACACTAAATTCTCCAACTTCTTAAGACACTAAATTCTACAACCCCTTGACACACTAAACCCGCCAACTCATAGGCAAAATAAATGTAAACTGAAAAATAACTAGCAAAAAATTACTCATACATTTCATAGAAAAATACTGATTCTAAAAAATTAATGATGCATTTCTAAAGAAATTACTGATACATTACAAAGAAAATTACTTATGCTTAAAAATTACTGATTAAAAGAAATACTAATTGTGTGAGATAAATAATTCTATACATTTAATGATTGTCATGTTACATTGAATTCAATGTAAGTAGTTACTCACCATTACACAAGAAATTACTTAACAAAAAGAACAAAATAACTTCACTCCATAATTTGTCCATCCAAAATCCATTTTACATAAATATAGCACATGAAACATAACCATCACAGACTATTATATCAAATAATTAGATAAATGGGTCAAGATAGTGCGTGCCACATCGATTACACAAATCACACGAAATACAAGAAAAAAAATAGTTCATGGCTACTACTTAGGAATCTCAATCTCTTGAGGAATCTTGTTGCGTCGTTCATTCACACGATGGAACATCATGTAGTGCAAGAACCGTGCCCTATACTCACCCCCCATGTACATAACAAGACAACAATAACATAAGAAAAAAGATGGAAAATATTTAGGACAAACAACATATATATAACAGGACATGAAAAGAGAAAAAGAAATAGATAATGTGCTAACCGGGATAATATCAGGCACTAAGGACCGTGTGAATCCATTGTATGTCACTGGTCCTTGTCATACTACTGTTGCCAATCCAGTGAGTCCAGTAAATCTATCTGGCCATGGAACATATTTTGTTGTACAATACCCAATGATATCCTTTGTGTATAGGAACAAATATATAAACAAAAAATAATTACAGTGTCAAATAAGATGTCACGTACAAAAAAAAGGTACTACATGCAAGCATAATAGGAAATAAAAATTGAAAGAAAGAATTTTCTTTATATGGTGAATCTTTGAAATAATTCTCATATAGAAGCATGGACTGTAGCATGAAATAAAAATAATTACAAGGACAAAACAACATAAAGGAAAAATACTAAAATCAAATTATTGACAATAAAATTACTGACACAAAATTACTGATGACTTAAGTTACTGACTATATGTAACAGTAAAATAATTGATATAGTCACTGACACTGATCTATAAAATAATTGATAAAGTCTTGCTGATTCTAAAAGTTACTGACATTTCTCAAACACAAGAGTCACTCATCAAAAGAGGAAAAAATAAAGAAACAAGATAACTAAATTTCTGTTCAGGTATAGAACTTACCAAAACACAAGTTAGAACTACAATCCTGTAAGCAGAACATTGTGGCCTTATACATCATCATCCTTGATGCATTGTAAGAAATAATCCAAGTTTAGAGCCTCACCCATCTTTCCATCAGCAAAAGTATCAACAATAAATTGCCTAGACATCATAAATACATCAGTGTGAGTTTTGCAGCTAAGAGTTTTCTCATTTCTTGAGACGAAAAATTCCCTGTGCATGTATACTACTTCATTAATACATGTAGCATCTGAAATTTGAATTAATATCTGGACTTGATGACAAAACAAATATTGGATGCATCAGATGTGAAAAATAAAAATAAAAAGATAAAATATTATGTTGCAAAGTCGGTATGTCAAAAGATGTTCTCCATCATGAATTTTCTGAGGTCTTCTGCTAGATCAATGCTCGGGTACTGAGGAGCCCATTTTGGTTTGTCAAATGGAGAAACCATGTCGGGGCTCTCAACTTGGAACACCGGTCTATTGCCCGATTCCAATGGCACACCCAGGTAGGGGGGTTTATCATCAAATGGAAACTGCGGTATCTCCTCATCATCAACATCTTTGTTTTTCTTCTTCCTTCCCCTCCTTGGCTTCCAAGAATAGGTGTTGAGCTTAACAAGTTCCACGCTATCAGTCTTCATAGACCGAGTGAGCTGACACTTTTGGACAGAGAAAATGGTCTCAATATTATCCTGTGATGACATGAAACAATTGTAAAATTATTATTGGAAGCTGAAAATAATTACTGAATAGAAACAAAAAAAATTACTAACATAAGTTTAATAATTACAATAACCAGTTGAGGACCGGAAGCACCATCCTTAACTTCTGTAGCTAGGGTATCAATGGAATCAACAACAACCCTCTCAGAATAAGACCGAACCTGTTGATTAGCAGATGCATCATCATTATTGCTCATGCCAAGATGGAATTTATATGTAGCATCATGATCCAAACCATGGAGGATGGATGTAACATCTTGCCATGACTCATGGTCAAAACATGTCTCACTGATGCCACAAGATTGAGACTGAAAAGAAATAGAAGGATGTGACAGCTTCTTACAAAAGCTATAGAGAAAAAATAGTAAACCTAGTTTCAATGTATTAGAAAAAAAGTATAACTGATAGAATAATAAAAATAATAAAGAAGAATACTATTGTGCATAGTTCACTTCTGTGGGCAACAAAATCACTGGCAACAAAAATATAAATAGTTACTGACAAAAAAGAAATTACTGAACCACATGCATAATCTAGTGGAATTATATTGTTCAACTGCTCCAAAAAATCATCTGAAAATATTGATCCATGCAAAATCTTGTCTAATTTCACATCCTACATATCAGAGAAAAAAATAGCATACTGTTGTGGATAGTTCTCTTATCTAGGCAACAAAATTACTGGCAACAAATTTACTATGACTTATAAAGAAATAAAATTACTCATAGAAAAAATGTGGCATACTGGAACTGTTCCAGCAAACTATAGTCTAATTATTTGACATCATAAAAAATAAAACAAAGAAATTTACATACTATTCTAGCAAAATAATATGAAAATTTACTGATAGCAAAAAAATGTGGTAGCTTCTTACAAAAGCTATAGAAAAAAAATAATAAAACTAGTTCTGATGTATTACCAAAAATAAAGAAAAGAAAAGAAAAAGCCAACTGATTGAAAAAAATTAACCTGGGATGATTGTACTTGATCATGCTTCTAACTAGATTTGACATTTTCATCGGTTAGTGGCGGAGGCAGAGGGTCTACCTTAGAAGGAGTCTGCATTCCAGAATGAGAAAAAGAAAAGTCACATAATTAATAAAACTTAAACAAAAAGAAGCTTAGAATTACTCATTACCTAAAATAGTAATGAAATAATTGATGTGAAAAATTACTAACAATAGTGACATAAATTACTGACATTACTAAAGGGAATTACTGATTGCATGAACTAATAAAAAAGTATTACTCATTATTGTCACAAAATTACTAATCATGTAATAAAGCATAATACTAACATTAAAATTACTAACAAAAATATTACATTAAAAGGAGATATCATATAAATTACTAACACTAGTTAAAATTACTTATAATTGACAAAACATACAAATACTAACCACAGCTCCTGAAGATTCCACATTTCCTCCCTTGGATCCATCTATTGTCCTCCGCCTCTTAGAAGCCAGTGAATCTGATGCCTGAAAAAAAAGGAAGGTCAAACAGAATTACTAAATGATGACATAATAGCATACAATTACTAAAAATAATATAACAAAGAAAACCAGTAAAACTTATAGATGCATGATGCTTTGCGCACTGGTTACTAGGTGACTTGACAGATTCATCAATAGGTTGAGAACGACCAAAAATTCCCTTTATATTCGAGACAACCTTAATCGGGACATCCAACACCTCTTTCTTTCCCTTTTGAAAAATTTTCATGCCTTCTTCCATCATAGCTGCTCCACCATCCACACGGCCATCATACTCTGCCAGAGCTGAAGAAAGAGCTTGCTTTTGATGATCATCTGTGAAGGAATTTAAGCACCCGGCAAGCAAGGGCCATAACTTTAGAAGGTCATAAAGCATAGTGTCAACACTGCACTGCCCAGTGGGTTGTCGTTGAGGGCCGCTAGACTTTGCAGCACGTGTTGAGGGTGGAGGTTGAGAACCAGTTGTAGCTTGGGCAGCACGAGGGGCTAGTGGAGGCTGAGAACCAGCTGTAGCCTGGGCAACATGAGGGACTGATGGAGGCCAAGTAAGTGCAACTGTGGCTTTCTTTTGGCATGGATTAGTGTCGCGTCGACCCTGTATGACATCCCTGACTCATACACCACTAGAAGAATCAATGCTGCATTCTTGATTGTCACGTCTTCCATCATGATGCTCACCTCAGACACGGGCATTTTCATAGCAAGTTCCAGCTTTATCCCTCAACTATATTCATATATAAAGAAAATAAGACAAGATAAGGGAAAAAAATACAATAGTGAAATAGCAAAAAAATGCAACAATATGTGCAAATGGGAAAATACTAGAATAAGCAACAGGGCTTACGGGTAATTGACCATATGAAACTAAACTATTGTTGTTAACCTTCTTGTCAGCCTTGACAATTTTGTCAATTACAGTAGAAGTCAATAAGCTAGCACAAGGTGTCACTGAACAATCAACAATCATATCACTACACCTCAGGTTGTCAAGATAATATACCTACAGATAGACATGGGACACAAAAAAATTACTGACAACAATATGAAAATTACTTGGAATAAAGTCACAAAATTACTGGAAGTCAAAAAAAAGTTACTAACAATATGAAAAATACCCAAAATTATTGAACGACATAAGACATATTAAAATCACTGATAGCAGAAATGAATAAACAAAGTTACTGACAAAATATAAACATAGCAGAAATGTTACTTACAATATATAAAAATAACAAAAAATACTGAAAGACATGGGACAGTAAATAAACAATAGTAAATTTACTAAATGACATGGAACACAAAAAAAATTACAAATACCAAAATTAAAGGAAGAAAAAATACTTAGGCTTAAAGGCATTAAATTACTGGTGGCAAAAATTACTGATAAAAAAAGAGAATGATTAGAATATGACTTACAATGAGAAATGCAACACATTCCTGGATCACAGGTGCCGCCACTTGACGGCCCCTATTCTCCACTTCTTTGCCTTGACTTTGAAATCGGAAAGCAAAGTCTTGCACCAATTGATCTTCGCAATTGATCTAAATTCATGCAATATAGATAATCGGCTCCAGAGATATTGGATGAGGTAGTAGTAAACAACAAACCATTGAACAACAGCATGAAAAAGCACTTGACAGTCCAGTCATCACTATTCGGCATGACAGCAAACTGCTCAATTATCCACCTGGATACATCATTCTTGCCAAGCTTTGCATAGCACTTGGACTTGGCAGCACCTTCTTTCTTGGCACAACCTTTCACAATCTGAGTACCTTCATTGTAGGTAGCTTCACATATTTGCTTCATGCCTTTGGAGCCACACATCTGCCTCAAAACACCTAGAGCTTGCTTCCTCTCCTGAAACCTAAAAATTGGCACGTCATCACCATCAAGCGGAAGACTCATAACATCATGCACAACTTGCTCTGTCAATAGGAAAACTTCTTCCCTAACTTCCATACAAAACGGGTCAAACTTTATATGGTTCATCAGGTACATTGCAAGGGCTCTGCCATTGATGCCATCACACCTAAAATTCAAGAATTCACCAAATCACAATTTGGTGAGTCTTTTCTTTATTGCACCATTCATTTGTTGTAGTATATCTACAATAGTTCTAGGAGAGCACCAGATAGTCATATAATATCCTTCCTTCATAAGCTATAAAACAAAATTAAATATAAAGAAAAGGAAAAATATTAAATCAAATAGCAAAAAAAAGATAAACATTTAGATCAGACAAAAATAACCAAACAGTAATTAAAAGGGCAAAAAACATTACTGCAAATAAATATGAATGGTATTAAAAGGTACTATTAAACACATTCAAATAAAACAAAAGAAAATCACATTAAAAAAATATAGTTACTATTGACATACAAAGGGATATTCTAGTTAAAAAATGTTATTTCATCTAATAGGAAAGATAAGCAAAAGAGAACCTAAAATGGAACTATTTGTGTACTAATCACACATTGCTAGGCATTGAACTAAATTACTGATAATGAATTACAGAACATGCACATAAAACTTATAATACATTATTGGATATGGAATAATATAACTAAAAAAAACTATTGAACATGAAACTAGAATTACTGAACAAGTTGTACAAATCACACATTGTTGGGCATTGAACTAAATTACTGATAATTAATTATTGGATATGCACATAAAACTTATAATACATTACTAGATATGGAAAAATATAATTGAAAAAATAAACTGCTGAACATGAAACTAGAATTACTGAACAAGCAAATGAAATACTGGTTATATAATAAATTACTGGTTGTAAAAAGATCACGTAAGTACCTCCTCTGGATCACTGTCTTTGCCATCGCTATCACCCCCTCTTGGTCAATGACTGATTTGCCCTGATCAAAGAACAAACATATCAATAAAAAATTCCAGCACACTAAAATGTCATAAAACATATTATAACAAACTCATACAACAAAAAGAAAGTATGTACCTTGTCGATATTGAGAGATTTAGGAGAAT
This sequence comes from Eleusine coracana subsp. coracana, assembly GCA_032690845.1. Classification (NCBI taxonomy): domain Eukaryota; kingdom Viridiplantae; phylum Streptophyta; class Magnoliopsida; order Poales; family Poaceae; genus Eleusine; species Eleusine coracana. Next base: position 35,973,485 of record CM064430.1, on the reverse strand, counting down.
TTTTCTTTTTTGTATGGAACAAATTTACTGGAAGCAAAATTACTGAATGAAAAATTGCTTTGCCTAAGACAATAATTACTGAGCATTACAATAATTACTAAGAATTACATAATAATTAATAAGGATTTCATAATAATTACTGAGCACTTCATCAAGTGCAGACATGTAAATACTGAAGATAGCAATTTAACAGAAAAAGTACAAATTACTGAGAACACATGGCAAATAAGGATGTGTTGCACCAATTACTGGACAACTAATCAAGAAAAGGGCGCACAAAAATTATTGAATAATCAATAGCAAAGGAATTCTGCTTGAGGCAAAATTGAGAATGCAAAGATTATTAAAATTACTGAAAATGAAATAATTACTGAGGACAAACACAAAGCAAACATGATCAGTCACCTGCATACTCTAGTCTAATTACTAAATTCCTGGTAGCACAATTGCTGAAAAAAACATTACTGAAATAAAAATATAGTCTAGAAGAATTATTGCTTAATTGCTCCATTAAAATCAGCATAACCCAAATGGGAATCCGTGGGTAGTATGCCATATAAGGAATTATTGCTCAATTCATCCATATATGCGCAAAACCAGTACGTCGATAATAATAAGGAATTGTTTATACCAACTCATCTTCAGAACGGATACAAGATGGAGGCTCGATCATCTGTCCAAAATATCTTTGTACTTAATCTTACAATAATAAATACTTAACTGCACGTTGGTACGATTATCAGACGACAAAACATACCATTCGTGCACAACATGTCTTTCACTTGCATCCTTGATAGGATTTGTGAGTGGCGTGCCTTGATCAGGAAAACAATTCAAGTAAAATTAATTGTAATACAATGTCTCGTTTCCTAATCAATTGTGTCTGTGGAAAGATTCCTTCTAGTTCATACTCCAATTTAAAGAGTAGCTCTGTTGGTTTTCTGCTGTGTAGTGGAGCTCTAAGGCTGGCGGAGGCCATCGTGGGACCTCTGGTAGGGAAGCTCCAGGAGCTAGCTCTGAGCGAGACAAAGGCACTAGTGGCTGTGAATGACGACATCCGCAGCCTCCGGGACAGGCTCATGTGGATGCAGGCCTTCCTGCGACATGCTGACCCGACGCGGCGTGACACCTCCAACGAGCTCATGAGGGTGTGGATCAAGCAGACCCAAAAAAATTAGACTTGCCGGGGTAAGATCGTCCCAACAGTATTGTATTAAGAAGAGAAAACCTTCTCATGCAGGTCTAGAAAATTTTCGAACCACTTTCCCCCTGACATGGTGACCTTTTTTTTGACCTGTGTGAGAGCTTCATAGTGCACCAACCTTCAAATCGGGAATAAAACCCGCACCGATTGGCTCCGGTCAGGATCTTATACATGCTTTAGGTTAGAGGAAAGACAAAAGAATTTTTTTAACCTAGTTCAAAAAAATTCGCTTCCAATAGGAATCGAATCCAAAATCTAGAAGATGCTACTAAGACACCTTACCACTACGATAAAGCCCCGTTCAGAGCCGCGACGCTGCATTTGACACGTAGGACGCTATGGACCACTACCACCTCAATGTCGACCTGTCGAGGTACTGGCTGTACACGGTTCAATTTTGCAAACAAAAAAACTTCTGCTGATGCAAATTCGCAGTATTCTTTCTCTGTACATTGACGGCGCTCTGAAACTGTAAAGAGTAACATGGGAAGTATTTTACTTTTGGCAAGCGAAACCAGCTCGCACAATTATAAGCACAATTATGAAGCCATGAAACTGAAAAGTAATAACAATTAACATAGTAAATTTTTGAAAGAGTCCAACTTTACTACTGAAAACATATAACACATTAAAAAAAAGGACAGGCCCCAGTGCAAGCACCTCCCACGTGATGTGGGGTCTGGGGGAGGAAAACTCCCGGGCTAGCCTTACCCCCGCACATGCGGAGAGGCTGCGCGTCGAACCCAGGTCTCCTGGCACCAGTGGAAAGGTTTTACCACTGCGCCAGGGCCTGTCCTCATATAACACATTCATAAACACAAATTTTACCTTCCTCCCGTCATTTTGTAAACATTCATTTGCCTGATAATTGCTGCTTAGTTCCATTATTTTCTAGCATAGGTGCTGCTCATAAAGTCCATGGTTCACTATCACAAAACAAAGTTCTCAATTTCATTTTTACAGTACTACGCTACCGAGTAAAGTGAAATTTATATATTCACTACAATATTCATAATTTTTTTTAAATATACAGTACAACTCTGACACTCATAACACACGTACACTCACCCCTATGAATACACATATGCAAACATTACTCGTATGAGCACCCTCGAAGACTAAGCCGGCAAATTCTCGAAATTGACGAAGTCACCATTGGCGTCTCGCTATTGACGGAAATGTCACCTATTACTGAAAGTATAATACCGTTAAATCTTAGTAAATTCGCTCACACGAGAAGTCGAACCCAGAACCCGAGCTGCTATTGAGACTCTTGTAATCACTAGGCTATATACCCTTTCACACGATATTCATAAATTGATCCTACTCGATTGTATTGTTTCAAACACAAACTCTTCACATGTGCGCATGTTCACACACGATATACAGAGGTTTTGTACCCTCAATTTTGGTTATATGTTCTTTTTCTAAAAACAGACGTACCAAGTTTCTCTCCCTAACAATAATAAATAGTACTGTACAGCTGGATTATGATAGGTACAGTATTAAATTTTAGGTCAAATTAAATAATATCGAAGAGTAGGCTGTATTTTCCATTCCCTACCCAGAGCCAGCACCAGGGATCTAACTCCAGAAGCACAGATCAAAAAAGTTATACACCAAAATTATTTCCCTTAACCAAGTTATCTCTATAATCTATTAATTGAGGTATGGTCGTCCACTTCATGTCCACAAAGTTAGAGATTGAATCCAAATTAGTTTCATAACTTCTATATCATGTACCGAATTTCAAAAATCATAACTCCCATATCCGGAACTCAAATGAGTCAAACTCGGACTCTATCACGTAGCTCTTAAAAAGTTCTACAACTTTGGTATTCAATAGAAGTCCAGATCCCGCAGTTTTAATTTCCAAATATGCGATACAAAAATATTTGTTCTGATTTGGACTCCTCTGCGCAGGTCTCTGTGCAGAGCACATATCTCGTAGCTCCTTAGTCCAAATAATATGATCCATATATATGTTTCGAAAAGGATTCAACAAGATTTACAACTTTTATGTTTTAACTTTTTCCATTAGAGCAAGTCTTTAATTTTAAAATCGCGTTGTAATGCAATGTTATTTCTGGACTTCGTGAATTGATTTTTTCTTCCAGATAAAACTTCTAGAATATGATAAAAAATATGATAAAATTGTTACTTTTGATATATAAAATGATATACTAAGAAGCACTAACGGTAATACAAATATAATCTTTCATTCATATAAAAAATGTCAATAATATTGTATATATCTAATAATTATATTGTGTAAATAATTTATATTTAAATTATAAAAAGTATTTTATTTTTTAAAGTCCGTAGCAACGCACGGACACTTTGTTAGTTATTCATTTATTTATGTTGGTCCCTGAGCTCCTATTACAGTTTTGGATAGAAGTAGTCAAATTGCCCGTGTACTTGCACAGGCAAGATGTCCTATATTTGTATTCCGAGTTGTGGTAGAATATACATAAATATATACTAGTGAAGTATCCATGCGTTACTACGGGCTTTAAAATAAATAAATTATAGAATAGACATCCATATATTTATAAATATTATTTTATATAGTCAATTATATAATATAGCAAAAGAACAATCTATATATTATTCCTAATAATATCACTATATCACATAGTCTAACACAAATAGACTTGTAGAAGATCTTCAATCTCTTTCACTTTTTAAAGATATCCTTTTAGACCTTAGCCATTGACATCTGATATTTTTTTAATCTCACTTTTGACATACCTTCCAATTTTTGAAATGTGCTTTGCCTTGTATCAACAGTTTCATTTTAATAGACTTCATACCTTTTGCTCATATGGCTTAGTACAAATAAAGTAGCTGTGATCCACGACGATGATACTATTTTGTTGCACAAGAAAATTATTGTGTTGTACGTTGCACTATTTTTACATTTATATAACTATTTCCAGATGTACCCTGAAAGATTGTACTCATAATCATTACTTTTAGACTCAGGCAAACCGTCCTCGTTATAGAGAAGAATGACAATAGAGTTGGGGTAGCATACTGAAGCATTTCTATTGCTTGAATTTTTTTTCCCTCTCTGCTAGTCTTGAAATATGGCACATCCACATTGTTGCCGTCAAGATGATGGAGTGGTATATCCTTTGTGGACTTCTTTGAGAAGACGTGTACCCAAGTATCCTTGAAGTAGAGGGCATTATGTGTGATAATAAGTCGTATTCATTCTGAAAGAAGAAATGTGATAAGCTACTTTGGTAGCCTTTGAGACCCGATTGCTGATTTCCTTTCTTACCTCCTCTGCCTGCACCGCGCACATTCAGAGAGTGAGATCGTATAAAACCATAGCAGTTTATGTATTAGATAACCACAAAATAGTGATATAGCAGGCAATGCATCGATCTAACCTACCTTTTTGTTCTTTTTAAATCGAAACCTTTTTCTTTGCTGACAAGTGCTTCGTGGTTTCTAAGCAGCTTATGCGGCTGTGGTAGATATACGAAGGTCTGAAGCTTTGCTCGACCAGATGATCATATCACCGTGTATAAAGGCTGGTCATTTTGTTTCTAAAAAAAGGCTGGTCATTTTAATTGCTGCCGGTGTTGCCTGTAGCTCCGTTCTGCCGGGAAGATCAGGAGCAAAGCAATGGTGTCGGTGTTAAGCACTGATTCAGTTTTGTGCCTCGACAGGCGAGGTAAAACAGGGTGGAATAATTGATGATTTGTGAGATGGTCTCAATGGTATACGTACCATCGTGATGACGAGGAACGGGCATGGCGACCAACGGCACAGCCGCCCCTGTGTTCTTCTTGGCTCTGCGACAACATGCGGCGCGACGCGACTTCTTGGCCCCTTGACGTCCGGCGGCAGCCGGCAGGTACTGATGCTCTAGATCTTGCAATGCGAGTTGTCGCAAGCAATAAGTCAGGATACACGAGCATATGAATGTGCACGTTGAAGTACCTTCTGGCATAATTTTACGAGAGCTTTGGCTACGGCAGCCTTGTTTTCTTTTCGGCTCCGTAAAGACAGCAGCCGTGTGGCATGGACTGCAGCAGCTGACGTAGAACCCTAAAACGTAAGGAGCAGTGGGTACATTGTAATTAAGGTGACGTGGAGCTTAAGAGACTTGTTTGGAAACGATAGGGATTAACTCGTCTTAGACTCCGTTTAGGTAGTTTTCAAGTTCAAAAAAAAAAAATCATCCAAGTCTTTAGCACCTTTCCATTTGGTTTCAGAACTTAGACCCCTTAATATAGATAATTTACCATAATTGAACATTGTGTCGCACCAGAAATTTTGGCTGATATTTTGTAATTCATGTTGCATATAAAAATTAATTAAAATTATTAAGTTACAGGCCGAATAAACTATTGTCTGATTTCATGTCCTCTTATCCTGATCGTACACTTTAGCCATTTAATCCAAAAAAAAAAAATAGTAGCTGTTAATGTTAGTTAAGTTATGGTAGTGACAACATAATAATATGATATATACATTCACAAAAAAAACAATACATATTTCTTTGTTTCTTTTTCCAATTAATCAATAGTCAGTAGCCATTACTGTTGACACGGTGACTACTTGTATCATCATTTTGAAATATAAATAACATAGTGGATGTTCAGTAACCTTGTATTTTAGGCAAGCATGTTCAGTAACCTTGAATGGGTGAGACTACTCCAAAACTTTAGTGAAACCGTATTGACTTGGTCAATTTATTTTAATGAATCCACTTTTCAGCTAGTATAAAACTTTTAGATCCTTTAATTGGCATGTGGGACTTGAAAACATTTGGATGAAACCTTGGTTGTTATCCAAATTTTTGGGATCAGATATATCTCATACATGAATACTTCTGTTTTAGCTATATATCCCATATTATCGCTTTCATGAATTCCAGTTAACCAAGATATATTTAATACATGCATACATTTGTATAACAGATGACAAAGAGCACAAAGATGAGACAATGCATTAGTAAAAAATCTTAAATAAAAGTACAAAATCGTTTGTCATTGTTCTTTTAGAGAGTAGCTCGCTATTTCTTAAAAGAAAAATTAGAAATAAAACTAATTACTAAAAGAGGCCACTTGTAATATTTTGTGATGTTGACTTTCTGACAATCTCCTATACATAGAAAAAAAGTAATTGACTTTCCTACATTATTATACAAGGATGATTTTAATATGGCTTAAAAGGGCTTTTGTTTCGATCTTTGTCTACAATCCTTTGGAGTACATACTATGTGCAACTTGTCTTTACGTCCAAACTTTTGAAGACTAATTATATTATAATTTCAAATGTGCTAATCACTTTATCCTTCAGTATCTTATTTCAAGTTTGGTTGTTTCCTAAAGAAAAGAATGAATATGCGATATTCTGATTCTGCAATTTAAAAGTTAACTGTAACTGTATAAAAAATAATACGTACGACTATGAAATACTTTCTCAATGAGTATTCTACATTTACATAATAGATTCAATAAACTATATAGTATGATTCAATAAACTATAAAGTATGATTCAATAAACTATATAGTATGATATGATTATCCTATCTATAACCAAAAAAAATCAAGACTACCAAAGTATTTGAATTGACTAATCTACTTTTTTGTGATGAAAATTGACTAATCTACTTGTGCAAAATATACGCACTGCAATCAAAACTGAACATACACAATATCATGATAGTGCTTAGACCAAAACATACCATTGTAGTATGGTAAGCTGGAAGCCTAAAATTTATCCTAGCAGATTCTCTCTGACTGCCTATTAACTAGAGACGACTGCTTACAGAAACACTGCTGCGGTTAGCAAAGTAGCTCCTGAAAAGCATACTTGTATTGACTGAAGTTTGGGTAACGCATGTGGCATGCAGATAAAAATTTGCTCGATAACGCCTTGTTGAATCTATTGGATAAATTAGCACTTTTAGTTTTATATTAATCCAGAAATAAATCATAAGCATGATTAATAATTCCATGATGAACTAGACAAGTCTACACAAGATCTATACAGGTCTATAAAGCCAGACAAAAGCGCAGTATCTACCATACTAGCAATATCCATCATAGATAAAAAGACTACGAAAGCTAATATGGAAGACATGGTTTGAGATGAGAATACGTCTGTTTCCTTCTGGACTGGGTAGAGGAAGCAGCGACGACGTGCAACACCGTCACGTTGTTGGTGACGGCGGGTGAGACCAACTCGATGACGAGGAAGACGAGCCGTGGTGACGAGCTTGCCATAGACGAGGAAGTGATCGAGCAGTCGAGCAGAGCGCTTCCCAAAAACCTTATTCGCCCTCTCCCGGTGCAGGATCATAGAGGACGACGGTTTCGAAGACCTGCTCTCCCATTCGCTGGTGCACGCTGAAGATCGGGATGGAGAAGTCTTGACGGCGCAACAGTAGTGAGAGGCAAAACCCTAAGCAATTACATGATATGATTTGCGGCGGTACCCATACGTATTTATAGGGAGGAACCGCTAGGATTGGCCGTCCCGCAACCGAGTCGGTTAGCATATTAATAAGTTGGTTTTTATAATTAAATATATAGAATACGCAGCAAAAAGAAAGTGCAAAAGGAAGCTACGCCCCCACAGGCAAGGGACCGAATTTCGACGCACCATTCTTGCAGGTAATGCGCGGTTGCGCCCATGCCCACGCCCGCGGCCGGCGAGGTGAGCGAGTGCGCGCGTGTGTTCTTCCTTTCTTCCATCCACATACTTGCAAGAGATGCTAGAGTAACCAACCTTATAAGTTGGACTCCCTCTACCTTCACTAGCAATGTGGGAATAAACCTTTGCACTCCCTCCTGTAAGGACCGAAGGCCTACCGAGAGGGAGGGGGGGGATGAATCTGTAGGCGACAACGAATCCGAAAACTTCAGTTTCACACTTCTCAAAGCTAACGGATCGTTGCAACCTAAACAATTCTAGTAGGCCAAGACCCTACACATGCTAGTGTTCATGATGCAAAGCAATGCGCGGAAGCTATTCACACTAGCCTATGCAAGCCACAAGTTACCCTATCATTAGAGCACATAATTGTGGAATAGTAGAGAGAGGGTCAAGGAACGCTCATGATTTTTTCCCAAGGTGTCGAAAGGATGGCGCCTTCCCCTACTCCTCGTTGGACCACTCCCGCCGGAGTCTAGGTCCCTCCCGCCACCAAGTGGAGTTCTCGCCCACGAGCCCAAAATCACTCCTCAAGTGAAGACATGGTGTGCGTCACCGCTCCACAAAGCATAAGCTCGCCTCCCTCGAGAACTTGCCGTACTCCCCGAGCCGGCATGGGCGCTCACTATTGATGCCCCTTCTAACGGCGGGCTCAAATCATGTACAAACTATTGACGGCCTTCACAACCAATCACGATAGGCTCGGTTACCGACACCTAACCGGTCTAGGTCTCACCATAGACCAAGAGTAACAACATAGATCACACCCTCAAGGACACCCTAGCCTTCGATGTGCAAGATCACTCCATGTTACTCTCATAAGCACTCTCAAGATATCCAATATCCTCTTCTAGTGCTCTCCTCTTTTCCTCTTGGACCTTACCAAATGCTCTCAGGTATTTCACTGGCCAAGAGAGGTCATAAAGACCCTAGCAACAAAGTTATATAGGCTCCCAACCTCAAACTAGCCGTTGCTCCATGAAATCAGCTTTCTGGGCCTACTGACCGTACAGTCCGGTCAGTACCTGACCGGACCGTCCGATCACTTCAATCCCAAGCCCAACGGCTCTGCCCACTGTTGAACTCCTGTTGACCGGACTGTCCAGTCACTAGACCGGACCGTCCGGTCCACTTTCTCTCTCCATTCCAGAAAGGTCCGCAAACTGCATCCTCTCTGTCCTATGCTTCACCCACACAGATCGGACTGTCTGGTCTGTAGACCGGACCATCTGATATCTATGGTCCCTCGCACAGACAGAAACCTTGCTCCTCGCTGGAAGTCCCAGACATACTTCACATAGTGACCGGACAGTCCGGTCTCCACTGACCCCTCTATCCGGTCTCTAAGTCCCGAAGCTAAAACTCATCGTCCTCGCTTGACTTGGTTTCCCGGCTTCTCCGAATAGCTCCTTGGCTTCTCAACTGTCACCTAGTGCCTGTGATTTCACTGAACATCCTTGCACATCACCGACTAGACATGACCTAAGAGAATGACCTAGACCCTCTTGATTGTCCGGTTTTTCTAATGGACTCAAAGCCTAGCAACTAGACAAGTGTACCAAACACTTGCACCATAGCTTGTTCTCTACTTTGATACATCTCTATTAACCCTTGGACTCCATCAAGGTCATCAAGCCTCGATGCTTGTGGTCATCGTCATCCATCGCCAAGGCAACCATCATACATAGATTTGTAGTAGAGTATAGTGAAGGTTCCTGCAAATACAACACTCGTGTAGATATTAGGTCACAATTTTATAGTTGTCATCTATCACTAAAACATTCATACCTTGGGGATTCCACCATCAATGGTCATGAAGCTTACAATCTCCCCCTTTTTGGTGATTGATGACAACCACAACTTAATTGTAAATAAACAGGAAAAACCACAGGGCTACTCAATCATAACGAGAGCTACGCTATGATCGAGAGGAACCACAAAAACATAACGAGAGAAATGCACAAGGTCCTACTCAATCAATCATGCTAGAGCTTTAAGGAAAAGAGAGAAAAACACACTCTAGATGATAATGCTTGCATGTCATGGCAAAGTAATAAAGGAAAGCATAAATACATGCAATGCAAGACATAAAAGATGAAATGCAACTGGTTAGCATGACAAAGCACAAGAATTAAGAACAAGCATTCATCAACATGGCATCATACACAGGCAAACGGAATAAATAAGGAAAGACAAGCACTGCATATGAAAAAATAAACCAAGTGAGATCAAGATGAGTCAAACATAATCGAATGAAAACCATGACTCATCAAAATCTATGAACATCTCGATAAAACTACCAAAATAACATCCAAATGTATCTAACTCCCAAAACCAATGAACACGTATGCTCCCCCTAGATACAAAGCTACTCTCAATCGCACAGGATCATACTCCGTCTCCCCCTAGACCTATGACTACTTCTTCCCCTTTGGCAACAAGCACCAAAAAGTGGAAAAGAAGAACATCTACGCACTCGTGGTCGAAGGAAGCGGTGCAGCGACGTCCTCTGTGGGCTCTGCTCTGGGCTGCTCCTGAGCTGTGTCCTGCTGCTATCCCTGAGTCTGAGCCTCCTGAGCATCTAGCTGCTCTAAGAAGTCAAGGTCCTTTAGGGACTCAAACCCTCTGTCCTGTGCTGCTAGTGTGATCGTGGCAGTCTCCTGAGCTGAGGTCTGGAGAAGTACGAGATCTGCCACGTCCTGCTACGAGAAGCCTCAACAGACAAGATCCTCTACTACCTGAGGCGTGATCATGCAGACCGTAGTAGTAGGAAGGGGCATTGTAGCTGTCTCTGGGGCGCTCTGAGAGTCTGCACGAGTAGTGTGTACAATGTCAAAAAACAGACTCCTGACCGGTAGGTGCTGCGAGGTGGAGGGTCCAGCCACCTGAGTGGTAGAAGAGTGCAACGGAGAGATGAACAAGGCTGACACTGAGAAAGCTGACATGGGAGAGAGCTGAGCTAAAGAGAGTATAGGTCCTGCTCTCCCTATCGGTAGAACCCCTGAGAGTGACAGTCCACTGGACTGTGTTGTCATCAAGGCTATGAAGGGTCCTTGCTGAGTCTACAGCTGCTGGTACTGAGGCTGTGCTGAAGGCCCTGGCTGCTGAACTGTCTGTCTCATCTCTGCTATCTGGGTCATCAGAGCGGTAACAAGTGCCATCTGCTGGCGTTGAAGCTTTGCCTGTCCTCTGATAACCTCCATCATCTGCCATCTATCTTCCGAGACACTCTGAATAAAGTCTCCAAGCTGTCCTGCTAGTGCTGCCACAGTGATAGCATCCTCAGACTATGAGCCCGTCGGCTGTGGAGGTGCTCCTGTACTGGCTAACTCAGGAACCACCGTCTCTGGCTGAGCTGGCTGCTCGTGAGTGACTGGCAGTGACTCCTGCTCCTCCTCTCCTATCTGCTAGCTGGAGGCTGACTATGAACCCCTGGGGACTCTGGGTGCATAGCTGGTGGTCGCCTTAGGGAAAGTCTCGTACTGCTCCGCCGTCACTAGGCCCATCCTCATCAGGAGATAGCAGATATAGGGACCATAGACCAAGTGACGTCCTCCAACCCTCTCAGGGATCACCTCCTCCATCTCTCCAATCAGAAGGTCTACCAAATCAAATGGCTGCCTCCTCAGAATAGCTACTACAGCCCACTGATAGAGAAGTGTGAACTCCTCTCTGTATCCTGACCTAGGGATGATAGCCCCGGTGACTATCGCTCTCACCACCTTAGCCTCTGTAGTGAGTCTTGCAGGGCTTCTATCAAAGCCTGGTGTGTGAGGTGGTGGAAAGGCAATCGACACCATCTCGTCTGTTGGCATCTTCCCTCTCTGAGGTCTGCGGGGTGGTGCAAGTGTATCATAGGCACTCCTGTATAGTAAGAAGTCTGACGAAAGAAGTCCTAGGTTATGGATCAGATCCTGTCTAGTCACACGCTGTGGCTGCCCTCTGAAAAAGAATCAGAACTCTGAGAAGTCTCTGGCAACCCACAGTGTGGTGTAGAACTCTAGCACCACGTCCTCTCTGAACCTGTGTGGAGCAATAACTAGATCTGCTAGCCCTGGCAAGTATGTGAAGTACTGCTCCATCTCTGTGCCAGTGGCCCTCCTCATGGCCTCGTATGTTGTACTACTGCGGCATGAAGAGTCCGTCCTTGCCTCTCAGGCCAAGGTAACATCTTAGACCCTCACCGATCCTCCTCTGGAGGTCAGTCCAGTACCTCTCTCCAGTAGCGGGGTACCAAGCAAAGCGCCTTAAGGTCCTTGGCAGGAACCTTAAGGATATCTGGATCTCCAGCTGCCTGTACAAGCCTCTGTAGCCTCCTCATGCACACTGCACAGGTGCACCTTGGGTCTCCTGCCTGGTGAGCTGTCCTCTGGGGGATAGTCTGCTCAGCCTCCTCAACCTCAAGCTCCTCAGACTCAGACTCTGAGGTCTCCTCCTCTGACTCCTCAGCCTCCTCCTCCTCTGACTCCTCCTGCTGCCTGGAGGATCCCTGCTCCGCAGTTCTCGATGATCTCTCCTGACGAGAAGCCAGAGTACACTGCGTCCACACTGGTGGCACCACTCGAACTGCTAGAAAAGCTGTCCTCTGCCTGGTGCTCCTCCTCAGGCCCTGTGTCTCCACTGGCCGGTCAAGAATCAAGAGAGAACCAGGTGTCCTGCGTTACTGCTCCATGGCATCCAGGTGCCTGCTAAGTCGTCTGGCCCTCTCTGACTCTGGGTCCAGTCTTGGTCTCTTCTTGCTCTTAGGCTTCTCTGGCATCTTCTCCTTGCCCTTATCCTGTCCTGACGCTGCCATGTGACTTCTGCTGCTATCACCGCACGCACGTAGGTAAAGGTTGGATAAGCATAGAGTCCTATATAAATCTAAAAGCAAAGCACCGCTAGGAGAGAATGCACAATAGAAACCGTAGCACTGAATAAAGGACATGATCACTAGGCAAATATGCAAAGCAACAACAATGATCATCGACTCTAAGTGGTTGGTGCAAATCATCTAGTGTACAGTCAAATAATGGGAAATAAATCTAACTGTAGACTAGACAAGGAGACAAACCCTAGATATGCAATTAGCAGATAGGCATGGAATTAATTGCATCTAGGTGGAGCTAATTAATTAATTAATGCAACTAATGATGGGAATTATTGCTAATTGCATCAATTAACTAATCTACTCAGAATTAGGGTATAAACAATGAAAGGAGTCAATGGCACAATACCCTGGGAAGGAATCCAACACGCTAAGAAGGACGAATGCCTCAGAACATGCTCCGATCGCCGAAAAGCTCGGATTTTTGGGCTTGCCGGCAATGGAGGTGGAGGAAAAAGGGGAATCCTTTTCCTTGGAAATTGGCTATGGGGGTAGAGCTGCTCTTGCGCACGCGGGAGAAAGAGTGGAGAGGCAACGACGGCGCTGGTGATGTGCGGTGGCGAGTTAGTGGTGCGGGCTCGTGGTGGTGAAGGGCGGCACGACACCACAGGCGGTGGCAGCGCGGTTCTGGTGTGCGTGCGGGACCGAGGGCTAGCGGCAGTGTGCTGGTGCGGGGTGAGCAGGTGCGGCTGCACGAGGACGAGCGTGTGGCTGCGCTGGTCGGCGACGGTGGCGCAATGGTGAGGAGAGGCGGCGACGTCGACAAGGGATGAGGCGGGGGCGAGTTCTCAGCGTCAGGGGCGAACGAAGAAGGAATCAAAATTCCTCTGACCAATTTTGACCTAGGTCAATTGAACAGTGAATGGCTGAGATTCAATCAAGGAAAGATCAACGGCTCAGATCGGGAATTGCATCTCGCGATCAACCATAGTGACCGGACGGTATGGTCTCTAGACCGGACTGTCCGGTCAGGTCACGAGTCTGCTGGCAACCCACACAGACCGGATGGTCCGGTCTCTAGGACCGTTTTATCCGGTCTCTATGACCAGACTAACTCGTCACATTGTGCCCGTGGGCGCTGACCGGACTGTACGGTCCAATGATCGGACTGTACGGTCACTACCAGAAAAATGTTGAGTCAAGGATTTTCTCCATTTTCCAAGTGCCCTCGCCAAACACACAATAAAACACTGCACTTGGAATATAGAGGGAACTCTCAAACACTCATTTTCAAATAGTGGCACTCTATGGCCTTTATAATTTTTGCAAATGCCAAATGAAAGATCGAGCAAATAAGAACCAAGGCAATAAAGAACCAAATGGGTATGTATGAGCCTTAGTCTATGAACCACGCGAGTAGATTTAACCTCGTAGTTCATAAGAGCTTGCTCAATGGGCATGAAGCACAATCCTTTCCTTTGGTCACACTTGTGGAGATGTAATCTCATATAAAGCATGAGGCACAAATATCTCCTAATGTGATAAGCCTCCTTTGTGTTTCCTACATGATGCATGTAACAAGCATTTTACATATACAAGGAAAGTAAACATGCCATGCGAATGCAAGCAATATTAAACAAGACACAAAGGAAACCTAACAATGTCAAGTTTGAACCCCTCTCAAGCTTACTCACTATAAGCCATACCCTTGCCTTGAGAGAAGCCAAATCACCATCTCAAGCACTCCCCCTTGCTTATAGCTATCTTGAGTGGGTTAGACATTGACTAATTTTTATGTGTTTTCCTTTTAGTTATTTACACATGCATGGATGCAAAGCATACTAGTCACAAAGGAGTCCTAATTACCATGCAATGCAAGAGAAAGAAAAACACACTACAACTACCAAAAACAAAAACAAACATGGTTACCTCCCTCATGAGTAGATAGGTCGTTGAGGTCCATGTCACTTGTGGTGGACTTCACATGATCTTCATGAACGCGCTCGGTTCACCACCACCACCATCTAGGTCTTGTTCTTGGGCACCCACTTGTACGTAGCCGATCTTTCAAGATCAACAATGCACTTAGGCACCCATATGCTCTTGACCTTTCTTCTCTTGTTTGGTGGTCCCAAAGCCTTGGCTTTCACCTTGACATCCTTGTTCCTAAAAGCTTGAAGTGGGTGTTCTCATGGAATAAGTTAGCATTAGGTAAAGCAATGGAACTTCTCACCCTAGGACAATCCTTTGTTGCGTGGCCATCCTTGCAACACCTCTTGCAATAATAGTCGTCGACGAGTAGGAGCTTGATCCATTCGGGAGTAGAGTCACTCGTCCCGATTATGTCGATGGCGGTGGGATATGAGCCAAGTCCCCGGTGGGACCACGTGTGAGCCTCTCAAAGCCGTCCATCACCATCTTCCTCTCTTCCTTGAGCTTGTGATATTCCTTCAAAACAAATGGCTCAAGAGAAGAAACCTCAACCGAGGTGGTTAGTTCATCACACATAGTAGAAGCATTGCTCTTTGAAGAACTAGAGGAGAGAGAGGCAAGGTCCTCAACATTGATGGCCTCAAAAGTAATCTCAAGGGCCTTGTACTTCTCATGAAGCTCTATATGATCACCCTTGAGTTTGTCATAACTCTTGTTTAGGACATCCTGAGATGTGACAAGGTCCTTGAGCTCACTCTCAAGCTCACCAACACGGTCCTTAGCCAACTTACACTCTTTTTTTTTACCACATCCAACATTTTAGATTTCTTGACGGCGATGTCGCGGGCTTGCTCAAGCATACTCCACAACTCGGCACAAGTGTGCTCCTCGTCATCGCTGTCAGCACTACTCTCATCCTCACTCTCTCCCTGTTGGCTCGATGCTATGAGGCATGTGGGAGGAGGAAGGAGAGCACATGGTGATGTGGTCTTGATCATGGCTAGGTCGGCCACTTCTTCATCACTTGAGGAGGTGGAATCATCACTTGAGTTGTCGCTTGTCCACTCCCCTACAAGGGCCTTGCGAGAGAACTTCTTGTTGTCTTGGGCTTTGCCTTTGCCCTTGGACTTGTCTTTGTTGAAGACTCTCTTCTTCTTTTGCTTGGCTTTGGGGTCTTCTTCTTCTTCTTTACTTGAATCTTGTGACTTGAATGCTTCTTTCTTGGGCTTTGGGCATTCACGAACAAAGTGATTCTTTGACCCACAATTGTAGCATTTGCCCCGGGACTTGGAAGCAAACTTGTTTTTGAATGTATTCATTTTCTTCATGAGAAGAGCCAAGTCCTCGGTCAATTCACCCTCATCATCATCTTCTTCTTCATCATCGGTGTCAGCCTTCTTCTTGCCTTTCTTGCTCTTGCCTGATTCTTGCTTATCAGCTTGTAGAGCAAGGTTAGATGGTTGAGGATTATCCATCCCTAGCTGGTAGCTCTCAAAGGCGGTGATCTTGCCAAGCACATCCTTCATGGTCTTGGTCTTGAGGTCACTGTGCAAGGTGTATGTGATGATGGACTCATACTTGGGGTCTTTGAAAAGCCTCAAGAATCTTCTGATGACTTCCACGGGCTTGAGCTTGAAATCATCCCCAAGTGCATTGATCTCCTCCACTAGCACATGAAAACGAGAATAAACAACATTAGCTCTCTCATGTGGTAATCTAGCAAAGTTATCATACTTGTTCTTCAGCACATAGTATCTTTCCTCTTTGACATCACTAGTACCCTCGTGGATACTCTAAATCTCAGTCCAGATACCGTGTGCTGTTGAACTAGCATCCAATCTAGCAAACACATCCTTGGAAATGCATGAAAACAAAGCATTCTTTGCCTTAGCGTTGTTCTTAATAAAGTCAGGATGAAGAAGGTTAGCATTCGTATTGGACTCATAGGTCACCGTCCATATCTCCGGATCAAGGGACTCAAGGTAGGCTTGCATATGAGCCTTCCAATACGTGTAGTCCTCCCCATCGTATATGGGTACACTTCCCACCTTTCTTGGCATCCTTACTCAAGGCGGTGAATCCTCAAATTGAGCACTTGGCTCTGATACTAATTGTAAGGACCGAAGGACTACCGAGAGGGGGGGGGGGTGAATCGGTAGGCGACCATGAATCTGAAAACTTCAGTTTCACGCTTCTCAAACCTAATGGATCATTGCAACCAAAACAATTCTAGTAGGCCAAGACCCTACACATGCTAGGCAAAGCAATGCGCGAAAGCTATTCACACTAGCCTATGCAAGCCACAAGTTACCCTATCACTAGAGCACACAATTGAGGAATAGTAAAGAGAGGGTCAAGGAATGCTCATGATTTTTTCCCGAGGTCTCGGAAGGATGGCGCCTTCTCCTACTCCTCGTTGG
Source organism: Eleusine coracana subsp. coracana (assembly GCA_032690845.1). NCBI lineage: Eukaryota > Viridiplantae > Streptophyta > Magnoliopsida > Poales > Poaceae > Eleusine > Eleusine coracana. Next base: position 35,956,441 of record CM064430.1, on the reverse strand, counting down.
ACCATTCCCGCTGGAGTCCCGGTCCCTCCCGTCACCAAGTGGAGTTCTCGCCCACGAGCCCGCAATCACTCCTCGAGTGAAGACATGGTGTGCGTCACCGCTGCACAAAGCACAAGCTCGCCTCCCTCGAGAACTTGCCATACTCCCCGAGTCGACACGGGCGCTCACTATTGATGCCCCTTCCAACGGCGGGCTCCAACCGTGTACAAACTTGTGACGGCCTTCACAACCAATCACGATAGGCTCGATCACCGACACCAAACCGGTCTAGGTCTCACCATAGACCAAGAGTAATAACCTAGATCACACCCTCAAGGACACTCTAGCCTTAGATGTGCAAGATCACTCCATGTTACTCTCACAAGCACTCTCAAGATATCCAATATCCTCTTCTAGTGCTCTCCTCTTTTCCTCTTGGACCTTACCAAATGCTCTCAGGTATTCCACTGGCCAAGAGAGGTCACAAAGACCCTAGCAACGAAGTTATATGGGCTCCCAACATTAAACTAGTCGTTGCTCCATCAAATCAGCTTTCTGGGCCTACTGACCAAACAGTCTGGTCAGTACCTGACCGGACCGTCCGGTCACTTCAATCCCAAGCCTAACGGCTCTGCTCACTGCTGAACTCCTGCTGACCGGACTGTCCGTTCACTGCACCGGACCGTCCGGTCCACTTTCTCTCTCCATTCCAGGAAGGTCCGCAAACTGCATCCTCTCTGTCCTATGCTTCACTGAAACAGACCGGACTGTAGACCAGACCATCCAATCTCTATGGTCCCTCGCACAAATAGAAACCTTGCTCCTCGCTGGAAGTCCCAGACATACTCCACATAGTGACCGGACAGTCCGGTCTCCACTGACCTCTCTGTCCGGTCTCTAAGTCCCGAAGCTGAAACTCATCATCCTCGCTTGACTTGGTTTCCCGGCTTCTCCGAACAGCTCCTTGGCTTCTCCACTATCACCTAGTGCATGTGATTTCACCGAGCATCCTTGCACATCACCGACTAGACATGACCTAAGAGAATGACCTAGACCCTCTTGATAGTCCGGTTTTTCCTATGGACTCAAACCTAGCAACTAGACAAGTGTACCAAACACTTGCTCCATAGCTTGTTCTCCACTTTGATCCATCTCCATTAACCCTTGGACTCCATCAAGCTCATCAAGCCTTCATGCTTGTGGTCATCATCATCCATCGCCAAGGCAACCATCATACATAGATTTGTAGTAGAGTATAGTGAAGGTTCCTGCAAATACAACACTCGTGTAGATATTAGCCCACAATTTCATAGTTGTCATCTATCACCAAAACATTCATACCTTGGGGATTCCACCATCAATGGTCATGAAGCTTACACCACCACTCCTGAATGAGCCTTTGAGATTTTCTAGGAATTATTATTAATATTAATACGCCAAGCCCATATAATTCTAGTAGAATCTATGAATTCTGGATCAAAAGTATCTCAGTCCTCTTATGGCTGTGACCTATACCTTGCCTTTGACGTTTTTGACCTGTATCAGCATGGTAGCTACAATGCTGACACAGTGATGCAACCATGCCAAGCCTCCATATTTGTCTGATTATGCTTCTCTACAGTGTTTGGTCCCCACCAACCACACGCCCAACACAACCAATTTGGTATTCAGTCCTGTGGGATACTTGCTTTACGGGTATCCTCATACAAGGCTAAGTCGGTGGCCGACCGGGTATTTCATCAACAAGGAAGCCGACCGACTCGGCTTATTAATGGGCCAAGCCCATATAATTCCAGTAGAATCTATGAATTATGGATCAAAAGTATCTCAGTCCTCTTATGGTTGTGACCTATACCTTGCCTTTGACGTTTTTGACCAGTATCAGCATGGTAGCTACAACGTTGACACGGTGATGCAACCATGCCAAGCCTCCATATTTGTCTGATTATGCTTCTCTATAGTGTTCGGTCCCCACCAACCACACGCCCAACACAACCAATTTGGTATTCAGTCCTGTGGGATACTTGCTTTACGGGTATCCTCATACAAGGCTAAGTCGGTGGCCGACCGGGTACTTCATCAACAAAGAAGCCGACCGACTTGGCTTGGAGTGCAAGACAAGAAAAATTAGACTTTCCATATAGAATTCTTGTAGAGTACGACTAGAACTCTGCATGTACCCCCTGCCGACCGGATATATAAAGCGGCAGGGTACCCCCCATTGGAGGGGGACAGAGGGAGAGAGTTAAAGGCAATTTAGGCTTAACATCTCGTGACAATCGATTCAATATAGAACACAGGACGTAGGGTTTTTACTCTTATTGAGAGGGCCAAACCTGTATTGTAACCATCGTAGTTCTTGATTTCGATGTAGCCCTATATATTTACTGCCGGTCTTGAGCATCGACAAGTCCGTAGGACATGAACACACAACAACATAAGGCATCGAGTCCATGAGATCATCTTCCAATGGCAAGCACTCCATGTAAACATTGACTTGGTCCTCTTTAGAGACTTTATGACACATGAATTCTTTTCATACTCGACTGCCCGAACAGACCCATAGAACTCTGTTTCAATCGGCCTGGTAGGTAGTCGCGCTCTGGATCCATTCGTGCCTCCATGGCATTGTTGGTGAAGTCCATACAAGTGGGACAGAGAAGATTGCAGTCCCCACAGCAAGCAGCGAGGTGAAACGTAGAATGCTAGAGAGGTATGTGGCTACGTGCGAGATTCTTGACATGCGTCGGGTGCCGCCATGAGTATCTCCTAGCGGATGAATCATGGAGGGGCTTTGTCTTTTGCAGCGCTAAAGGGTTAGCCACTTAGCCTGGGATATACGATGAGGAGAGAAACCTGACCTGAGGTTCTTGATCAACGATAGAAATTACACGGATATAGGATTAATGGCCAGATCTTTTGCTTTTCTCTCAGAATTTCTAGCCAATTTTCTCTTTTTTTTTCTAGATACTGTGTACGAGGTTCATCTCTTTTTATTAAAAACAAATAGATAGATTCCCTTAGTTGCATGCTTCACTGCTCCTTACATAATGTAAGGCACGGCACACAATATACCACAGATACTAAAATATTGTTTTGATAAAATTTGACAGTCTTCCTTGTTCTCTCTTTTTTTCCTGAAAGGTACCCCGGTTGGACTCAATCCTTTATTAGGTTTCTTGCTGGATTCACTACACAAATAAGCTTCCGACATGACCTGTCAAGAAAGATTGCGGAGATCAACTTAAGGCTTGAAGATATCATTAACAATAAAGAAAAATACAAGATTGAAGATGCAGCTAATAACTCTGCAATCATGCAATGGAATCCTTCTACTAATATCTTGTCTGCTACAACAAATTTGTAAGTATTCATTAGTCCAATACTTTCAATTTCATACATTGAACTCGTGTATTTTAAACATGTAACACAATATCTGATATGAACTTGACATTAACATCTTACTTTGCACTTGACGTTACTCTATATAATCCTTGGATTATATGTAGGTTCCTCTTAAAAAGGTATATGCAATAAATTTACTAAAATTGTATTAGAGGTTCCTATCAAAAAGGAGATGAATCATTTGGATGAGACGTGTATATAAGAACTGAATTGATTTTTCAATATTGTCGTTTGGTTATTATGTTGTGACTGAAATCATGATTTATGCATAGGGATGATGTTTATTCACCCATAGTCAAACGGAAGAATCTGGAGGAGGAGCTTGAGAAAGCATTTCAAGGCACCCAAAAGGGTCAGGTTGTGATCTATGTGACAGGGGAAAGTGGTGTGGGCAAGACAACTCTAGTTAGAGAAGTATATGAGAAGTCAACAACAAAGGCACATTTTCGTGAACGAATTTGGGCCAGCTTCCCACCGCACTTAAGTCCACCAAATATCCTTCAAATAATCTATCAGCAGTTGCAGGGAAAAGAAACATGTTCTAAAAATGATATTGAGAAGAATATGCAAAACAAGTTAAAAAACAAGAATTTTTTGTTAGTTATTGATGGTGAGGTTAGCAATACTGATTTGAATGCCATTCTCGCTACCTTGCCAGATGAGAACCAAGATAGCAAGGGTGTGGTTGTCCATATCGTGCATGGCAATCAGTCAAGTCATAAAACTTCCAAACGACATCACATTAAACTAAGCCATTTTCATAACCCAACAACCAGTGACCTATTTATGAAAATGGTTCACAAGGGAGAAAAGGCAGAAGATCAAATATTGACCACTGAAATACCTTGGAACGACACAAAGACGGATGATATTATTGTACGAAACAAACTAGATTCAGAACAAACCAATGAAAAGCCTATGCTTGCTGATGTTATATATTATATCACTAGAGGCCTTCCACTTTCCATCGCTCTTCTATCAGGCCTAGTGAAAACTAAGGAGTATCCAAATGAGTGGATAGCAGTATTCAAGCACCTCATGTCCAACAAATCAAAGAGACTTGATAGCATACTCACCATGTGTATTGATGATCTTCCGCATGACTTAAAGTCATGCTTCCTATATTTTGCTGCAATGCCTGTTAACACACCTATTGAGACTCGTAAGTTGGTATGCATGTGGCAGAAGGGTTCTTAACACAGAAGGATGGAAAAACAATGGAGAAAGTGGGAAGAATCTACTTGAAAGAGCTGATTGCTAGAAATCTAGTGAAATTGGTGAAGAATGATGACACCAATGGTGATGATAAATTTGTGACTGTCCACCACAAAGTTCATGAATTTTTATTGGTTGAAGCACAAGAGGCTAACTTTGTGGATATCCATAATGGTGATAACAACCATTCTTTAACAACAGCTCATCGCCTCTCACTACAAAATTACACAGATAAAATTTCTGCTCTGAAAAATTCTTTACCAAAGCTATGGTCTATCTTGTCTAATTTCCAGAAAGAGGAAGATGAAACTGATTCAGAATGTAGTGATGATGATGATGATGAAGACGAAGACGAAGACGATGACGAAGATGAAGATGAAGACGAAGATGAAGATGAAGACAAAAATGAAGAGAATGAGAATATCGAAGAGGATAAAGTTGAGGGAGATGGAGATCAAGAGAATATGGTAGAGGATCACGATGAAAATGGTGGGCATAGTGAGGAATATGAATAGAAAGGTGGAGATGATGAGCAGGTAGATGAAACAAAAGAAGATGATATAGATCAGTATGATGAACAAAAGGGTAACCATGAGGAAGATCAAAAGAACGAGGAAGGAGTGTCAATTAACAGTCTTGAACAAGAAAAAGATAATGTGAATCATTGTACAATGCCATGGTACGGCATGTCTCGGTGCTGGGGAAAAGGAATCAATACCCAAGGTTACAAGATTTTTGTTATATCATAAATAATCAAGAGAAGGAGAAATTGAGTTGCGGACAAATTGTCACACCTTGAATGTTTTACATTGGATTGATGCAAGTTGCCAATGTGATTAAGCTAGAAACATTATAGTACATGGCCCGATTATCCATCAATATATTCAATAAAACATGTGTAGTCGTCTTTTACATGAAAGTTTGTGCCACCCTTCCATTAGGGACATGTGTAGTCTCAATAAAACATGTGTAGTCTTAACAAGTTGGACAGCCATTCTGGTTTTCGTCACTAACAAAACCAGGCCTGTCACGGACCCGTCGTGTAACAGGATGAAAAAAGTAAGCCCATTCATTTTGTTACTAACTAGATTTTGTCTTTTTAAGGCCCACCGTCGTTTATAAGGTCAATAACAATTCATCCATTAGGTTCCGTTACAATTAAAGCCCGAATGTTAGTGGGCCGAAAATAAGACTCAACTAATTTCATTATGAAATTGGTTCAGTACGTTTAAAGTTGATATCTGCATGACATAAAACTTTTATGGTCTAAACATTTTCGTCACTAACAAGTAATCAGCCCATTTGTGGCCCATAGTTATAGGCCGAACTAACACAACCCATCAGATTTTTTCCTAATCGGCCATGATATGGCTCAGTTGTTAATGAGCCATGGAATCATGCGGCCCATTAAGCCTAGCTTTGTTGGGCCAATTCTTGTATCTATCGGGTCATTAGTGGACCCCTGAGTTTATGAATCCAATTCAGTAATAAGACATATGCCATCATTATAAAATATGCATGCTCAATGATCTATGTACAAACACACTTAACAGTTTTATGAAATTTTCACAACCAATAAATAGTTGCATTCGTAAATCATGTACATCGACAGATACTAGCACAGCACACTTCAAATTGAACACAGCCTTGTTGACCCATTGGCTTTAACCTGATGGATGTGCATCAATTTAACAAGGACAACCTCATCATCTTCTGATTGCTTCTTCAACATGGCAAGGACCTCCGACTGAGATTTCAATGAATCAATTGATCTTGGTGTCGCCAACTTCAAAGAATCCAACTCTTGCTACTGCTCAACAATTTGTTGTCGCAGTTTTTGAGACCCTTCTTTATTGCTCTCAAGTTCATCATCAAGCATTTCTATCTGCAAACAAACATGACCTTCAGAACAATCAATGACTGACATAATGTCCACAAATTGAAGTAGTACAAGTTTGAATTACTGAGAAACAACAATATATTAAGCCTCTGGTTCAAACATTATTGACTCGTTGTCACCTTATAAAAGGAGCAGCTACAAGATAGTGTTCATCATCCCTAGGAATCTGAAAACATACCACAAAAGTCAACCAAAATAGGAGGGGGAAAACACATACAAAAGTTATCTGGCTATCTTCAAAATGGCCCAACGTGGTTGTTGCTGCAGCTTTTTAGAATTCTGTTGGTTCTAACATAGTTGTAAACAACTTACAACTATTAGATGGCAACATGAAAAATATCACTATTTTATGAATCATAATTTTGTACATCAAATTAGATAATTTCTTACAATGGTGACTAAGCAGCTACACCGAGATTTTGAGCAATGCCTACATTTCTAAGACAGCAAACATTCGTCATTACATAAGAGGAGCTCGAATAAGATTATCATACCTTCTGTGGACTAGCGGTCGACCTGGAGTACTCCTCCGCAACGTCTTTCCACTAATGTCGGGTCATTGTGGTTGCTCCTTTCATGTGCGTAAATAAGCAAGTTAGCTGAATACACATATTCAAATATTTATTCTAACTAAACCTTGTACTAATGCTAATAATGTGTCTGCCCTCAAAAATAAAAGTTTCGAGGTCGAATGGCAATTGCTAGTTTTTACTACTGGGTGCACACGCAAGCATGAGATTTGGGAGCAACAATTCCTTGTGTGGAGCATCCAGAACATAATCATGGAACGGTGGTCCTTGTATAAGTTCTTGCAGATTAATTGATGCATGCAAAGAAAAAAAATCATTCGCCAACTTTGGTACAGAGAAATGCAGAAGGAGAGCATGTCAGTTGTGGTTGCTTCTACGGTTTATACAGTAAGCCATAAGCAGTTCCAGCAACGAGATCATGTCAAATTTCGGAAAATATGTAATAGAGTACTGAATACTTCTTCCCCAGTAAACAAAAGCACCAAACTAAACAAGTGACTCAACTGAAGTATCCATTAAGCATCCACCCTTCTGATTTGTAGGTTTGGAAAATAACATTAGCACACCCTCGTAAAGTCGACAAAGCAAACAACATTGAAAAAACAAAAAAAAACTAGGTCCCATTAACCAATTGGAGAATGTGAACAGTATAACCTCACTGATGCTGCAGGAAACATACTTTCATGCTTTCACTTTAGTGCAGGTATCCCGTCTGGCGCTATCGACGTCTAGTGAGAATGAATGGTCTGTGGGATGGAGATACCTGACACATCCTGGAGGAACAGATGGCAATGCGGCAGAAGGAGATGAGAGGATGGCGAGAATGATTTGGAAAATTGATAATTTAATGGGCAACAAGAAGGATAAGGTTTGTGATAGTTCCAAGGAGATGATGGGGAATATTTTATCAACTTCCTACATTACTTTACTAAACTACCCTTGTTGGTAGGACCAAAAAGTGTGTCCATAATAGCAAAAAAATGGACATTTTCCAAATGTGGTTTCGCAAACAAAATTTTGAAAGCCCCATGCGCCCAAGTGATGGTTTTTCATCCTGTAGCGGGCGGGAGAAGATTAGGATTACGTCCCATTAAAACTAATAAAGGGGATAAGATGCTCAATCCTATAGCCCGCAAAACAGGTTTTTTGTGATTTGAACTTATATTTGCTATTTGATTATTCTATATCTATTAATGATAAGGGCATGGCACCTACGAACCGACGTACTTTTGAGTTATGACAATTCAAAAATTTATTTTCCCATACAGTTTGTGCTTAAATGGTGCCAGTTGTTACAATTTGCTACAAATCACATCGACTGAAATTCTGAAAATTTCAAAACTTTTATTGGACTGAAGAGGGGGTAAGAAGCATTAATAATGATGACGTTGATTTTGTCATAACATTTTGACTTATGAAATATTTACTAAACCGTGATTCTACGTGCAACATATGGCTATGAACGCAAGAATCCATTATGCCTCTGAACCAAACGAATGAATCGTCTTTTAATCTAGTGAAAGATCATCGAAATCAAAACTGGGGTGAAACAAACATTATGTCAACACACAGCAACGCTGGGATGCACTGGGTTCAAAGGATGAACCTGTGGTCATGTCATAAAAGCACAAGACCATCCTGACCGAACAGCACTCATAGCTTATTCATGACAGACACCACGAGATAAGTAACACTCCATTGCATATTATGATCCACGTCACCACGAGAACTGCATTGTAGGTAATGTAGATTAATCTCCACCCTGGTGGGCCCAACGGACCAACTCCCTTGACCACGCCCTGATCGGGGGCGCCCAGCCCGTTCTGGCTGGTGGGCCCCGTTGCACTGTGCTATATTAATAGGGGGTGGGGGCCGGGGTGTGCAGTATGAGGTTCACCGTCGTCACCACTCCACCTCACAAACCCTAGTTGATCTCGAGCATAGCGCAGCCAGTGACGGGAAGCCGCCACCACCGCACCACGTCCTCACGCCATCATGTCATCGTCGTTCCCCGCTATCATACCAAGACAGACCCAGTACTGACCCGAAGGACGCAGCGACATCCTCCGTGCTTCTTTGACCCCGAGCTTGATGGCCAACAACGACTCCACCTCCAGCTCCGCTCCTCCCCTTCCCGGATCTGGTAACCCCTCACCTCTCCCTATCTCCCTTTAGCTAGATCCATAGGTTCATGCCTAGAGTACTATGTTGCCCCTCTCTAGATTGATGGCTCGCCTAGAGGTTTTTCCTAACATTTGTAATCAGAGCCGACTAGATCATCATTTTAGAAGAGGATAGAAAAGAAAACAAAAGTAGAACCCTAACCCTAACCCTACCCGATTGGGAAAAAGAGGGAAAGAGAAAAGAGAAAAGAGAAAAGAGAGGAGGTGAAGGGTGGCACTTACCAGGGCCTCTCCGACGCCATTCTCACCGTCGGCGATGTGCTGTCGCCATGCAGGACAACCCTCAGCTGCGGGCTCGCCAGGCCAAAGTGCACCATCATTGCAATGGTGGCGCGCTCACTCTCGGGTGGATGCGCACGCTGGTGAAGGGGGTTGTGGCGGCGTTGTCATCCCCTCCGACTGCCATGGATACCGCTCACCTCTGGATCTCACTCCGTATTTGAGAAGAAAGAGGGGGAAAACAAGAGAAAGGAAAGGGGGAGACAGTCACGGCCTTGCGTAGCCTAGCCTCTCCCCATCACCACCGCGAGTACTCTAGGCGCGTGCGAGAGAGAGAGAGAGAGAGAGAGAGAGAGAGAGAGAGAGAGAGAGAGAGAGAGAGAGAGGTCCGATCGCCACCGCCGACACTGGAGTGTGTGGAGGGGAAAATAGAACTGGCAGTTAGGAGTTTTGGCTCCCCGCACCGCGATGAACCTTTTGGTTGACCAAGATCCACTCCTAGCAGTCCACAGGATCCAGGCGGACGGGGGCGTCGGCGCTGCGCTTGGTCGAATTAGCGGCCCAGGCATCGGCTATTGGGCTTAAGGTCCACGTGGGCGTGTGCTCTTGTAGACTGGGTCGAATGCCTCTGTAAGGTTCATGACCATTGAGGTCACCCCAAGGTATGATTGTTTTGGTGATGAATGACAAACATAAAATATGACTAATGTCTACACGAGTGTTGTGCATGTAGGAAATCTTATCTATCTTATGATGATCATTGATGGTTGCCTTGGCGATTGATGACAATGACCGCAAGCATGGAGGCTTGTGAGCTTCATGGAGTCCAAGGGTTGATGGAGATGGATCAAAGCTGAGGACAAGCTATGGAGCAAGTGTTGGGAACACTTGTCTAGTTGTTAGGGCTATGAGTCCATAGGAAAAACCAGACTATCAAGGGGGTCTAGGTCATTTCTCTTAGGTCATGTCTAGTCGGTGATGTGCATGGATACTCGGTGAAATCACAGGCACTAGGCGACAGTGGAGAAGCCAAGGAGCTGTTGGAAGAAGTCGGGAAACAAAGTCAAGAGGAGACGAGGAGTTTCAGCTTTTGCAGGTAAAGATCGGATAAAGAGGTCTTATAGACCGGAGATCTGGTGATCAGAGGGAAATTCTCTACAAAGAAGATTTTGGACATGAGGAATTCTGTTGGCAGAGGAACCATAGAGACCGGACAGTCCGGTGTGCAGACCGGATGGTCCGGTCTGTATGGAGAAGGTTCAGACAGAAGAGGAAGCATTGACAATGTCTTTGTTTGGAGAAAGGAGAGAAGAGACCGGACAGTCCGGTGTGAAGACCGGACTGTACGGTCATTACAGGAGGTGACAGAATAGAGGAGAAGTTGGCTGCAGGGAAATCTTTTGGAGCAGAATTGTAAAGACAGGATTGTACGGTCTATAGACCAGACTGTATGGTCTGTAGGAAGAAATTCTGGACAGACGAGAAAGTGGCTGCAACGGCTCTTTGAGCTATGAAGACCGGATTATACGGTCTATAGACCGGACTATCCAGTCAGTATGAAGGAAACAACGGACAGAGAGCAATGGCTCTGGAGGAGTCGTCCAGTAGAGATCGGACTGTCCCGTCTAGACAGTGACCGAACTGTCCGGTCAGTACGTCTAGAGAGGCTGTTTTGAGGAGCAACGACTAGTTTGAGGTTGAAGGCCTATATAAACTCGTTACTAGGGTCTTGGAGACTACCTTTGGCCATTGGGATTGCTGGGAGCATCTATTGGGAGCCAAAGGGCCAAGAGAGGAGCACTAGGAGAGGATATTGGATATCTTGAGAGTGCTAGTGAGAGTAACATGAGCATTGATGCACATCTAAGGCTAGGGTGTCCTTGAGGGTGGGATCTTGGTTGTTACTCGTGGTCTATGGTGAGACCTAGACCGGTTAGGTGTTGGTGATCAAGCCTATCGTGATTGGTTGTGAAGGCCGTCACACGTTTGTACACGATTTGAGCCCGCCGATGAAAGGGGCATCAATAGTGAGCGCACGTGTAGTCCGACAAGTTCTCGAGGGAGGCGAGCTTGTGCTTTGTGCAGCGGTGACACACACCGTGTCTTCACTCGAGGAGTGATTGCGGGCTCGTGGGCGAAAACTCCACTTGGTGGCGGGAGGGACCAGGACTCCGACGGGAGTGGTCCAACAAGGAGTAGGGGAAGGCGCGATCCTTCCGAGACCTCGGAAAAAAAATCATGAGCCATCTCTTACTCTACTCCTTACTATGATGCTTTATTTTCTGCATTTACATACCGTGCTATTCATGCTTGTGTTCTTACCTTGCTCTAGTTGACTACCTTGTAGACTTGCATGAATAGGCTCCTTTACTTGCTAGTAGTGTTTAGCCTTCATACTTGATCACTAGCATGTATAGGAGTTGCTTTGGCTTGATTGTTCACCCTAGTATGTATTGTGCAACTCATGCATGTATGCTTTCTATATGCTTGTTGATCTAGTAGCTTTGCTTGAGTAGAACTCCTTGCTAGCTAGTTGTTTGCTTCCGCATATCTTTCATAACTAGCTTGCACAAGAGTTGTATTGCCTTTGTGTGATCCACTAGTATGCTTAGCTTGTTGTTCCTTTCATAAGACTATTATCTTGCTAGTGTGATCACCACTAGAATTGCATAGGAGTTGTATTGCCTTTGTGTGATCCACTAGTATGCTTAGCTTGTTGTTCCTTCCATAGGACTGTTATCTTGCTAGTGTGATCACCACTAGAATTGCATAGGAGTTGTATTGCGTTTGTGTGATCCACTAATATGCTTAGCTTGCTGTTCCTTTCATAGGACTATTATCTTGCTAGTGTGATCACCACTAGAATTGCATACGAGTTGTATTGCCTTTGTGTGATCCACTAGTATGCTTAGCTTGTTGTTCCTTTCATAGGACTATTATCTTGCTAGTGTGATCACCACTAGAATTGCATAGGAGTTATATTGCCTTTGTGTGATCCACTAGTATGCTTAGCTTGTTGTTCCTTCCATAGGACTATTATCTTGCTAGTGTGATCACCACTAGAATTGCATAGGAGTTGTATTGCCTTTGTCTGATCCACTAGTATGCTTAGCTTGTTGTTTCTTCTGTAGGATCATTATCTTGCTAGTGTGATCACCACTAGGATTGTGTAGGAGTTGTTTTGAGTGATCGGTTTTAGGATTTGGTGAATTTGGTACATAGTGTGAGTTCCCGATTCATCCCCCCCCCCTCTCGGTCACTCGGTCCTTTCAAGTGGTATCAGAGCCAAGTGCTCATTATAAGGCTTAACCGCCTTGAGTAGTGACCGTATTGAGTTGGGATATCATCCCATTCGGGGCCGGGTCATGGCTCATGGAAGGATCGCTTTAAGAGCAACCTAAATACCATGATTCCGGATGAATTGATGGACACTCTAGTGGACGTTGCCAATACTTTTACCGATAATCATGTGTATGATGATTGTGATGATGGTGTGGATGTGCGTTGTACTAGTGAGTGCCTAGATTCTTCTAGCAATGACTTGATAGGTTGCTCTACTAGTATGCCTAATATGATGATTGATAATGATGTGTCTCTTGATCTTGCTTGCTCTACTAGCATGACTAGTATTGATGACGTTTGTGAACCTTCTATTGATGATGCTAGTACTTCTCTTGTTGAGGAGCTCTTTACTTTTCATGCTAATGACAATGAGGACTTACTTGACTCTCTTATTCGCTTACGGGGTATTGAGGACAGGATTGGGACAACTTCTTTCAAGCTTCCCAAGATTGTGATAGTTGAGAAGATCCTCTCCTTGGTTCCGAGCAGCAAGCTCTTCTACGTCACCCTTCACCTTCTCATGGAGAAGAGTCTCTCCGTCGAGGATGTGATTGAGCTGCTCTTCAAGGATGAGGAGATCACCGCGAGCATGGTGGGGAAGAAGACATTCAGGACAAACAATGAAGCATCTTCAAGCAAAGGGAAAGAAGTAGCTTTGAGCTCAAACTTCTTTGATCCCTCTACAAGATTGTCTTGCAACAACTTCTACAACCCCTTCGGATCAAGACCTACACCAAGCCCTTCATCAAGCGCATCATCAAGCTCTACCTCAAGTGCCATTCCAAGTTCTATTTCAAGCACTTCGGGTGGACCACGCATTGGTGTAGGGGGAGCGTCGACCACAATGTTCACACGATCATTTGAGATGATCGATCTCACCACTACAGCTACGATGCCTCCACCTGCTCCACCACAAGATCGACATTGGCAACTTCGTCGAGCTCACCAATAGGATTACTTCTTTCAATTTGATGAATTTGTGAGAAATCCAAATGATGACCCTTGTGAGACTCTCTTATGCATTTTTGATCTTGTGTGTAGGATAAACTATTTTAGGGGGCTATGGAGGGTTGCACCACATGAAGTGATTGACAAGTGCCTCATGCAAATCACAACTCATGAGATGGGTTTCTTGGTTGAGGAGGTAATCAATAGAAGGCATGAGCTCTCAATTGAGAGAGCAATGGAGATGATACTTGTGCTCCACTCACGAGTGGGACACGTGCTTGAGCATGTCACCAACCTCTATGGTCCTCCCCATTACTTCATTGACCTCGACAATGTGCACATGGGGGATGATCATGGACAATGGAGGTATTGTGCTCCCCACCATCCTATACGGAGGAGAATTCAGGAAGGGATTGCAAGAATCCCTAATTATGAGGATGGTCTCATGGTTCATCATGATGAGGTTAGTGCAAGTCAATTGAGCAATGCTTTGGATACTAACCCTTCTTCCTCTAGTGCTTGTCTTATGGCTACCGCCAGGGTCAACTAAAAGAGTGGAGGTACTCATTGGACTCTTGACAGTGGGTGCACCCAACATATGACTAGGAAGCAACCATGTTCACCAATGGTCAACTTTGTAACATGGGATTCGAGTGCACATTTGATGAGGATAGTGCAATGATTGAGAATCCAAAGGAAGAGCTACTATTTCATAAAGTGAACATTGGAGTTGAACCAACAAGTGAGCCTTTCAGGAACATGCCCGTGGGCGAGCTCTTACTCCATGATGGTGATATCGATGAGTCCTTACTCCACTACCTCAACCAACCCCATTCTTTGAGGTACAAGAACCAACCCAAGATGCTAATTATTCACCTTCCACATCCTTCCAAGATTCTATTGAGTGCATCCACCTAGCCATGAGGAAAATGAAGAGAGAAGTGAGTCACAACCCTCTCCACATACTTCACCTCAAGCTACTTCTCAAAGCTTTTCACATAACACCCCCACATCCACTCCAAGCTCTAGCTTCAAGACAAGAAACCATATGAGTGATTCCCCCACCTCATTGCAAATTCAAGACACTCATATCTCAAGAGAGCGAGCAATCCATGATGCACAAGATACTTCACCTAGAACTCCACCCACTCAAGAAGAATATCATCCTAGACCCAAAGCCAAGTACAAGAAAAGGAGGTACTTCAACAAAGACAAGGGCAAAGGAAAGGAGCTCAACAAGAAGTTCTCACGCAAGGCTCTTGTTGGGGAGTGGACAAGCGATAACTCAAGTGAAGCATCCTCCTCTTCAAGTGATGATGATGAAGTGGCCGGCCTAGCCATGATCAAGACCACACTTCCACGATCTCTTCCTCCACCTCCCATGTGCCTCATGGCCATGAGCCAACTTGGGGAGAGTGAGGATGAGAGCAGCTACAATAGTGATGATGAGGAGCTCGCCTGCGCCGAGCTTTGGAGTATGCTTGAGCAAGCTCGTGACATCACCGTCAAGAAATCCAAAATATTGGAAGTGGTAAGAAAAGAATGTAAGTTAGCTATGGACCGGGTTGGTGATCTTGAGAGTAAGCTCAAGGACCTTGTCACATCTCATGAAGCCTAAACAAGAGTTATGACAAACTCAAGGGTGATTATGTAGAGCTTCATGTGAAGTACAAGGCCCTTGAGATTACTTACGAGGCCATCAATGTTGAGAACCTTGCCTCTCCCTTCTCTAGTTCATCTAAGAGTGATGCTTCTACTATGTGTGATGAACTAACCACCTCGGTCAAGGTTTCTTTCTTTGAGTCATTTGTTTTGAAGGAATATCATAAGCTCAAGGATGATGGACGGCTTCGAGAGGCTCACACATGGTAGAGCCATCCACAAGGAGACTCTTGGGTGAAACCTTGTGAACAATGTCTCCCACCGGGGACTTGGCTCATATCCCGCCGCCATCGACATCATCGGGATGAGAGATTCCATCCACGAATGGATCAAACCCCTACTCACCGATGACTACTATTGTGAGAGGTGTTGCAAGGATGGCCACACCATCAACGATTGCCCTATGGTGAGAAGTTCCATTATTTTACCTAATGCTAACTTGTTCCATGAGAACACCCATTTCAAGATTTTTAGGGACAAGGATGGCAAGGTGAAAGCAAAGTCTTTGGAACCACCAAATAAGAAGAGAAAGGTCAAGAGCATATGGGTGCCTAAGTGCATTGTTGATCTTGAGAGGTCAATGAAGTACAAGTGGGTGCCCAAGAACAAGACCTAGATGATGGTGGCGGTGGTGGATTGGGAGTTTACTTGAAGATCAAGTGAAGTCCACCACAAGTGACATGGACCTCAACGACATATCTACTCATGAGGGAGGTATTCGCATTTGTTCTTGATAGTTGTAGTGTGTTCTTTCATTTCTTGAATTGCAAGGTAATTAAGACTACTTTGTGACTAGAATGTTTTGCATCCATGCATGCGTAAAATAACACATAAAAAATTAGTCAATGTCTAACCCATCCAAGATAGCTATAAGCAAGGGGGAGTGCTTGAGATGACAGTTTGGCTTCTCTCAAGGCAAGGGTATGGCTTATAGTGAGTAAGCTTGGGAGGGGTTCAAACTTGACATTGTTAGGTTTCCTTTGTGTCTTGTTTAATATTGCTTGCATCCACATGGCATGTTTACTTTCATTGCATATGTAAAACGCTTGTTGCATGCATCATATAGGAAACACAAAGGAGGCTTGTCACATTTGGTGATATGTGTGCCTCATGCTCTATATGAGATTACATCTCCATAAGTGTGACCAAAGGAAAGGATTGTGCTTCATGCCCATTGAGTCATGTTCAAACGAGCTCCAAGGTTAAATCTACTCACGCGGCTTAAAGACATGTGACTCATGTATTCTCAACACACTAATGACTAACCATTGCTTTCTTGAAGAAATATTTTGTTGAGTCATGTGTGTAGGGGGAGCTATGGTGAAACACCATGGTGACCAAGGAGGAGCACCACGAAAGGGGGAGTTTTCTAACTCTTGCCATTTATTATTTGCTCCTTGGTTCTCTTGTGTTTTATCTTTGGCTTGTGGTTTTTGGTGATAGGTGATAAAGGGGGAGAAGGAACATGAAGATCCAAAAGCCAAGTCTAGATTGATAACACAAAGGGTGAGAAGAACATGAAGATCTGAAAGCAAAGTCGAGAAGAACATGAAGATCAAAAGAAGATGAACAAAAAAAGATGAATATGGAGAACATGAAGATCAAAAGAAGATGAACAAAAGAAGATGAATATGGAGAACATGAAGATGATCAAGACAATGGTGCATGTTCACTTGGAGTACATATGAAGATCATGACAAGATGAACATCTACACCAACATGGAGAAGAACAACAATGGTGCATGTCTACAACAACAATGAACATCTACACCGACATGAACATCTATGTCCATGGTGCGTGTCTACATCAACAAGATCAACTACCACGACACCATGACGGGCGCAAAATTCAACTCAAGCTCAATATCTAGTGCGCTACGTATTTGGGTAGTTCTCCCTCCACACCAAACACATTCCAAGGGGGAGACTACTTCCAAGGTAAGGACCAAGGTAATTCATTCAAACCTATCTTTTCTCTTGGTTCCTTGTTTTCGTTCGAGTCTTTTGTTCCTTCATTCTTATTCTTTCAGGACTCGTTTGTTTTGTATCATCATAAGTAGTGGTTGTCATCCATGACCAAAAAGGGGGAGATTGTAAGGTTCATGACCATTGAGGTCACCCCAAGGTATGATTGTTTTGGTGATGAATGACAAACATAAAATGTGACTAATGTCTACATGAGTGTTCGGATAGTCCGGTGTGCAGAACGTACGATCCGGTCTGTATTGAGAAGGTTCAGATAGAAGAGGAAGCATTGACAATGTCTTCTTTTGGAGAAAGGAGAGAAGAGACCGGATAGTCTAGTGTGAAGACCGAACTGTACGGTCATTACAGGAGGCGAGAAAAAAAGGAGAAGTTGGCTGCGAGAAAATCTGTTGGAGCAGAATTGTAAAGACAGGATTGTACGGTTTGTAGATCGGACTATACGGTCTATAGGAAGAAATTCTGGACAGACGAGGAAGTAGCTGCAATGGCTCTTTGAGCTATGAAGACCGGATTGTACGGTCTGTTGACCGGACTGTCCGGTCAGTATGAAGGAAATGGCTCTGGAGGAGCTGTTCGGTGGAGACCGGACTGTCCGGACTGGACAGTGACCGGACTGTCCGATCAGTACGTCCAGAGAGGCTGTTTCGACGAGCAACGACTAGTTTGAGGTTGGAGGCCTATATAAACTTGTTGCTGGGGTCTTGGAGACTGCCTTTGGCCATTGGGATTGCTTGAAGCATCTATTAGGAGCCAAAGGGCCAAGAGAGGAGCACTAGGAGAGGATATTGTATATCTTAAGAGTGCTAGTGAGAGTAACATGAGCATTGATGCACATCTAAGGCTAGGGTGTCCTTAAGGGTGTGATCTGATGTAGATATGGCTCAATCTTCTGAGAGGTAAGGGGATAAACTCGAATTTGGGGAACTCGGCGTCGACGACCCGGCTTGAATCAGACACGAGCCAACCCCGCAACCGTTACACTAAGCACAACTTGATTGTTCCTGCAAGCGAAATCGAGAACACAAGCAAGAGAGGATGAACACGCAATCTAAAATTGCAAATATGGATAAAGTGAATCTCAAGAAAAGGTTCAAGCTCTGAACACAAAAGGACTAATCGCCACAGTGGTGTAGAACAAGAACAGGGGCCCTAGATTACTGTAAAAGGACTTGTCGCCACAGTTACAATAATTTAATCTAGTTTCACTCTAGAAAACTGAACTAAACAAAACCCAAAACTAAAAGACGGCGGCTACTGAGTTTATGTAGGAAACAAAGACGTTCTAGGGTTGGGGGCGACCACGGGGGCGCCCACAACATGGGCTTAAGGCCCGACACGATACATGGCCAAGTTGGCCCAAAATAGGTGGCACAACACCTTGTCATGGTCACATATTATGACTCACGACCCTTCTGGAGCTAGGACCAGAACCAAAACGACGGCGTCGTCGTCCCCTTTCCAACGCATCAAAGAACGCCTCGTTTGGACGTCGGATGTGGGAGATATCATCAAAACCGTGAAGGGGTGTCGGCTGAATCCGAGACGAACGCGGCGACCGAGTTGGTGACGACTTGTAACTTGGAGAAGGCCATGATTTGCGCGTATCCAGCATGGTGATGTCCTCATCATGATCTAGGTTGTTACTCTTGGTCTGTGGTGAGACCTAGACTGGTTAGGTGTCGGTGATCAAGCCTATCATGATTGGTTGTGAAGGCCGTCACACGTTTGTACACGGTTTGAGCCTGCTAGTGAAAGGGGCATCAAAAGTGAGCGCCCGTGTCAGCTCGGGGAGTCCGACAAGTTCTCGAGGGAGGCGATCTTGTGCTTTGTGCAGCAGTGACACATACCATGTCTTCACTCGAGGAGTGATTGCGGGCTCGTGGGCGAGAACTCCACTTGGTGGCGGGAGGGACCGGGACTCCGGCGGGAGTGGTCCAACAAGGAGTAGGGGAAGACGCCATCCTTCCAAAACCTCGGAAAAAAATCATGAGCCATCTCTTACTCTATTCCTTACTATGATGCTTTACTTTTCGCATTTACATACCATGCTATTCATGCTTATGTGCTTACCTTGCTCTAGTTGACTACCTTGTAGACTTGCATGAATAGGCTCCTTTACTTGCTAGTAGTGTTTAGCCTTCATACTTGATCACTAGCATGTATAGGAGTTGCTTTGGCTTGATTGATCACCCTAGTATGTATTGTGCTACTCATGCTTGTATGCTGGTTGATCTAGTAGTTTTGCTTGAGTAGAACTCCTTACTTGCTAGTAGTGTTTAGCCTTCATACTTGATCACTAGCATGTATAGGAGTTTCTTTGGCTTGATTGATCACCCTAGTATGTATTGTGCTACTCATGCATGTATGCTTTCTATATGCTTGTCGATATAGTAGCTTTGCTTGAGTAGAACTCCTTGCTAGCAAGTTGTTTGTGTCCACGTATCTTTGGTAACTAGCTTGCATAGGAGTTGTATAGCCTTTGTGTGATCCACTAGTATGCTTAGCTTGTTGTTCCTTTCATAGGACTATCGTCTTGCTAGTGTGATCACCACTAGAATTGCATAGGAGTTGTATTGCCTTTGTGTGATCCACTAGTATGCTTAGCTTGTTGTTCCTTCCATAGGAATATTATCTTGCTAGTGTGATCACCACTATAATTGTATAGGAGTTGTATTGCATTTGTGTGATCTACTAGTATGCTTAGCTTGTTGTTCCTTTCATAGGACTATTATCTTGCTAGTGTGATCACCACTAGAATTGCATAGGAGATTGTGTTGCCTTTGTGTGATCCACTAGTATGCTTAGCTTGTTGTTCCTTTCATAGGACTATTATCTTGCTAGTGTGATCACCACTAGAATTGCATCGGAGTTGTATTGCCTTTGTGTGATCCACTAGTATGCTTAGCTTGTTGTTCCTTCCATAGGACTATTATCTTGCTAGTGTGATCACCACTAGAATGGCATGGGAGTTGTATTGCCTTTGTGTGATCCACTAGTATGCTTAGCTTGTTGTTTCTTCCATAGGATCATTATCTTGCTAGTGTGATCACCACTAGGATTGTGTAGGAGTTGTTTTGAGTGATCGGTTTTAGGATTTGGCGAATTTGGTACATAGTGCGAGTTCCCGATTCACCCCCCCCCTCTCGGTCACTCGGTCCTTTCAGCCTCGCGAGCGCGCACGAGCAAGATGGGCCGAGAGTTACAGTGTTGTTTTTCTGCCCTAGGCCAAAATTGAATAAAATTCTGCCTGTTTTATTTTCCAAAAGTCATTTCAATCGCTTTTAAATTGATATTTGATAGTATTTTTCTTTGAAAAATTGTGCACCAGCGTGAATTATTTTTTAGAGAATTTAATAGAAATAGTTATGCTTCTAGAAATTAAAGTAATGATATTTCTATGGTACTGTTCATGCATATTTTATAGTGTTCCTGCTGCAAATTGATGAATTTTGATGCATTCTAAAATTAAATTTTGAACCAATGGGAGAAATTTAACTTTGGGGACAGTAATTGTGCTCCATGATGTTGTAATTTTCTGACCAAAGTTGTTAGTTGCAATATCATAGTTAAATGTTCTATGTATTATGTCTATTTTCTGCCCAACAATGATGTAAGCTTAATGTATAGTTGATAGTTATTTATATATTTAATTTTGTTCTCACTTACCATGGTTATTTTTCAGTTGCTTTGTCCTTGATGGGTTGCTCTAGAGAGATCCCAACCTTCAGAGGAGACAACTACAATGAATGGAAAAGAAGAGTTGACCTGGCCTTTGTGCTGGCAGAGATGGACTGGGTGGTTACCACTCCATGTCCTATAGCACCTACTAACCCTGATAGAGGCGACAATGAAAGTGATGCTAACTGGCACAACAGACAGAGGGACTTTGCTCCCAGAAGAGCTAGACATGATCTTCTTCATGCACAGTGGATCTTAGCCAACAAGAAATGTTTGGCTGTGGTAAAGAACACAATTGAGCCAAGCATAATGGGCTCAATTCTAGAGTGTGACACCATCACAGAGTACCTCAATAGGATCAAGGCCTAGTTTACTAGGTCTACAAAGCCTTATGCAACTCCAGTGATCAAGCAACTTGTGACACAGAAGTACACTGGAGGTGGTGTTAGAGAGCACATTTTGAGAATGAGCAATTTGGCATCAAAGCTAAAGCCAATGAATTTGGAAATTCAGGATGTTTTCTTGCTTCATTTGGTCTTTTCTTCTTTGCCAAATCAGATTGATAATTTCATTATCAACTATAATGTCAACCTAGAGAAGTGGACTTTTGCAAAGCTCATTGCAAATAGTGTGCAAGTGGAGGATAGGATAAAGGACTCCAATGGTGGCTTTGTCAACTATGTCAACGACAAGAAGAAGAGCCAAAGGCAATCCTTCTACTCAAAGCCATTTGGAAAGAAGCCTCAATAGAGGGAGTTCATAGTGGAGAAGGATCAGTGCTTTCACTTCAAGAAGACATGACACTACAAGAAAGATTGTCCTGACTTTGTCAAAATGATCATGGCAAAGAAAGGTGAGAAACCATGTGGAGATGTGCCATGGTTTGCAATATATGTGATGAGTAATTGACTTGAGCGGATTTGGTGTTTGAGTTAAAATGCGGGATTCTAGGGATTGCATGAGTTTGTGCATGTCATGGTTCTGACTAACCGGAGTTAGTGAAGGTATTAGTAATGTTGCAGGATATGGGAAATGTGTTTGCTTGTCTCATGATGTGTAGGTCACTGGAGTCGATTTGGCGGTCAACGGCGAGAGGATCGGGCACAAGTAGGGGACTTGGGGCCAGATGATCGGGATGCCGGGTGAAGTCAAGGGTGATCCACACCGTACATGTGGAGAGGCAAGAAGCACGGACAGTTTTGCGGTTGAGCCTCAAAATCATGATGGTGATGGAGACGGCATGTTGACCAAGTCAAGGCAAGCGTTATGCCGGTGCAAGTGACAAGGGGGACCGACGGACAGGGATTGGGAGAGACTTGCCGGTGGTCAGGATCGCGAGACGAGGTGACACGCTTGAACATCGAGAAGTCGTGCTTTGAGAAGCATGCAAGGCGGTTTTCCGGTTTGGGCCTCAAAACCGGTGGCGGCAATTGGAGGTGCACGTGGCACCATCGTGGAGCTTGCGTCGAGGGCAAGCAAAGTTGTGAAGGGCTCGATAGCGTTCGGGCGACGAGGAAAAAGATGGACGGTTATGCCCCCGGTGGTAGGTGGGTATGTTATGTAGGTCAAGGGTAGAGTTGTTATGTGGACAATAGACTCTGGGCCTATATAAGAAGAGGTAGGGCTGGTGGAAGAGGTGCGTCTCTTTCCATTAGCCTTGTGTTAGGGTTCTATTCAATGTGCTAGGAGAGGTCTTCATGTTCTAGTGGAGAGTAGTGGGTGTGAGAGAGACATCTCTTGCTCTTCCAAATAGTGGGGGGAAGAGGGTGGCTTCCTAGCCTTGTATCCTTGGATCTTGTAAGAACCGTTCCCTGATATGAGAAGTATTTTTGTGCTCAAGATTCCCTCTTTCCTTCAATCCCGAAATTCCTTTTTTCTCTATTTTGGAGCTAATTTCGTGGTGATTTTCGATCTTATTTTGGACGAGTTTTTGGCTTGGATTTCTTGAGAAACTTGTTGCTAGGATGAGCTAGAAAAATCTTCTATGGATCCTTGATAGAATAAATAGTTCTAGCATCTTTGATTTGAAGGATTTCTCAAGTTTCCCCTTTTGGTGTTCTTGGCACAAGATCTGAAATTCATGATGATTCCTGGAGCCAATTAAGTTGATCTTCTAGATTTAGGGTTGTGATGTGATGAGGATTCACTGGTCCAAAAATCTCATCTTTTGGAGTTCGTTTGATTAGGTTTTGGTCAAGATCTTGCAAAATCCCGAAAGTTTCTGTTGTTTCATCAGGGTCGATCGGCACTGCCAGTGGGTCTCAGTAGCCCGCACCAGCACTGCCGATGGGTCAGATCGGCACTGCCGATGGGGCCAACTCGCACTGCCGATGGTCCTGATCGGTGATGTGGACAAGGGTTCCCGATCTTCCAAAAGGTTCTAGATACGTTGATTAGGTCGGAGGCGACACACAAATCGATCCGGCTTCAGAACAGCACGTTCTAAACCCCGCAATCGCAGCACGACGTCTCCTCTGGTTATCAACCATACTAAAATAATTGACCTCATCGAGAAGGCTAATTCCTGCCTATGAATCAAGAACACAAGCAAGAACAAAGAAGAAGGCAACACAATTGCAGATGTATTATGAATCTCACGAAGTTGGGGTCTCACAAACCATGATAACGGTGAAACTGTTATGAACAGAATAATCTAAGCAAAATCTGAACCCTAATGGTGCGGTGGTGGCTGTATATGAAGACCCTAGGGTCATGAAGACCCTCTAGACATGCCCCTAATTGGGATCAACTAGATACAAAGCCCAAAGGCCAAAAACAGGCGATGTAGCACCGAAACAGATTCTGGCCCTCTCTTCTTTCAACGATTCCTGATGGGTCTGGATGAATTTTGATATGATACCGGCGGCATTGGAAAGGTATTCTTCTTATCTTTTCGTGCATATGTAGAACATCCAAATCCGAGTCCGTATGCGTCCTGGGCCTCCGTTTTAGTGCAGACTGGTCCTGAGCCCCGAAACAGACTCGAAGTCGGTTTTGGTTGGGCCTCCACCTTGGCTTCCACGTCCTTGCTGGTCCTCCATGTCTCCCAGTCCTGCTCCCATCATCTCCTGGTCCTCTCCATCGTTCCTAATTACAATATAGTCATTAGGTACCAAACCATTCTCAAAAGTGACATATACTGAAGAATGTAGAAACGAGCTCACCTCTAAATTTAGTCGTCGTGCACGAGCTCTAGTCATTGGATCTTGCAACTCCAGAATTGGAGGAGTATTGCATGTATCCTTAGGAGTGATATCCTCATCATCCTCCCCCTCTTGAAGTGGAGTCGTCTGCGACTCAAGCTCATTCTCTTCTCCCAAGTATGGTTTCAAATCTGAAATGTTAAAAGTAGGACTAACCCCGAACTCGGGTGGCAACTCAAGTTTGTATGCATTATCATTAATCTTCTCAATTATTTTGAAAGGACCATCAGCTCTAGGCATTAATTTAGACTTTCTCAAATCTGGAAATCTATCATTTCTCAAGTGTAACCATACTAAATCTCCTACATCAAGTTTTACTTCTTTTCTACCTTCACTACCAGCAATTTTATACTTTTCATTCATCTTTTCAATGCTAAGTCTAGTGGTCTCATGCATTTTCAAAATAAATTCAGCACGCTCCTTAGCATCAACATGAACTCTCTCATGAATAGGTAAAGGAAGTATATCAAGTGGAGTACAGGGATCAAAACCATACACTACCTTGAAAGGACTTACCTTGGTAGTAGAATGTGTTGCCCGATTATATGCAAACTCAACATGAGGCAAACATTCTTCCCATTGCTTCAAATTTTTCTTCAAAATAGCTCTCAACATAGTACCCAAAGTGCGGTTCACCACCTCAGTTTGTCCATCAGTTTGTGGGTGACAAGTTATAGAAAACAACAATTTTGTACCCAACTTATTCCAAAGCGTGCGCCAAAAGTGACTCAAGAATTTTGCATCACGATCTGAAACAATAGTAGAAGGCAAACCATGCAAACGTACAATTTCTTTGAAAAAGAGGTCAGCAATATAACTAGCATCATCAGTCTTATGACATGGTATAAAGTGTGCCATCTTAGAAAATCTATCCACAACAACAAAAATACTGTCACTCCCCCTCTTAGTCCTAGGCAGTCCTAAATCAAAGTCCATAGAAATATCCGCCCAAGGAATAGAAGGAATAGGAAGTGGCATGTATAAACCATGTGGATTCAAGCGAGACTTAGCTTTTTGATATGTAGTGCAGCGAGCAACAAAGCGCTCAACATCTTTCCTCATCCTTGGCCAAAAGAAGTGTGTGGCCAAAATATCCTCCATCTTCTTGGCACCAAAATGACCCATCAATCCACCTCCATGCGCCTCCTGTAACAACAAAAGACGAATGGAACCAACTGGAATACATAGGCAGTTAGCACTAAACAAGAAGCCATCAGTCAACACAAATTTGTTCCATGCACGACCTTCTTTACAGTGCAGCAATACATCTTTAAAATCAACATCAGCAGCATATTGTTCTTGAATTGCCTCAAGTCCAAAAATTCTACAATCAAGTTGAGACAATAAAGTATAGCGCCTAGATAGAGCATCAGCGATCACATTATCCTTCCCTTTCTTATGTTTAATAATGTAAGGAAAAGACTCAATAAACTCAATCCATTTAGCATGTCTATGGTTCAAATTACATTGAGAACGAATATACTTAAGTGATTCATGATCAGAATGAATAACAAATTCTTTGGGTAACAAATAATGACACCACGTCTCTAAACAACGTACAAGTGCATACAATTCCTTATCATACGTGGAGTAATTCAAAACAGGCCCAGTAATTTTCTCACTAAAGTATGCAACAGGTTTACTATCTTGCATCAAAACACCACCAATGCTTATACCACTAGCATCACATTCAAGCTCAAAAATCTTATCAAAATTACGTAATTGCAGCAATGGTGCATGTGTAAGTTTATCCTTCAAAGCATCAAAAGACTCATGATGTACCTTATCCCAATGGAAATCAACGCCCTTCTTTGTCAAATCATGTAAAGGTGCAGCAATGTTGCTGAAATCTTTGACAAAGCGGCGGTAGAAACCTGCAAGACCAAGAAAACTCTTCACCTATGTGATAGTTTTCGATACAGGCCAGCTCTTTATGGCTTCAATCTTTGCCTCATCCACCTCAATTGCCTGTGGAGTCACAACATAGCCAAGAAAAGAGACTCGATCCGTGCAAAAAGTGCACTTCTCAAGGTTACCAAATAAACGTGCATCTCGTAAAGCATCAAAAATAGTACGCAAATGATTCATATGTTCATCTATGGATTTGCTATAAATCAATATATCATCAAAGTAAACTACCACAAATTTGTCACTGAAAACTCTTAAAACCTCATTCATCAAGCGCATGAAAGTACTCGGTGCATTAGTTAAACCAAAAGGCATTACTAACCACTCATATAATCCAAATTTGGTTTGAAAGCTGTTTTCCATTCTCCTCCAAGTTTCATTCTAATTTGATGGTAGCCACTACGCAAATCAATTTTAGTTAAAATTATAGCACCACATAACTCATCAAGCATGTCGTCTAGCCTAGGAATAGGATGACGATACCTAATAGTAATATTATTAATGGCTCTACAATCTACACACATACGCCAAGTACCATCTTTCTTAGGAACCAAAAGTACAGGAACAACACAAGGACTAAGTGATCGACGAACATACCCACGATCCAAAAGGTCTTGAACTTGTCGGTCTATCTCCTTAGTCTCCTTAGGGTTGGTCCTATAAGCAGCACGGTTTGGCAAAGTAGCACCCGGAATCAAATCAATTTGATGCTCCAATCCCTCTCAAAGGTGGCAATCCCGGGGGTATCTCAGCTAGAAAACATCCTCATACTTCTACAAAAGGTTAGTGACAGCAGGAGACAAAGCACTAGAAGAAATACCATCAAGCGAAAATAAAGCTTCTTTGCATATCAAAGCATAGCAAATATCATCATTATCAGAAATTTCAGCAAGCTCAGATTTTGTTGCAAGACATGAACGACCTTGTAATTTAATTCCAGCACCCTCATCATTATCAGAAATTTCAGCAAGCTCAGATTTTGTTGCAAGACATGAACGACCTTGTAATTTAATTCCAGCACCCTTAGAACTTAAAGAATCATTAACATTACTAGGTGTAGAATTAGAATTAACAGGTTGTTGAATTTCAGGACCTTTATTTTTCAAACTAGCAGCTCTTTCTAAATTAGCTTGTACAATTTTAGCAGGGGCCATTGGTAACAAAGTAATTTTAGTTCCTTTATGCATAAAAGTGTACTTATTACTTCTACCATGGTGTACAACATCATTATCAAATTCCCAAGGTCTACCCATATATGCCCGCCTACTTGGACAATCTTTCTGCACATGACCAAGTCCATGGCAGCGGTGGCATTGAATCCCTATAGTGCGCCCCATCAAAGCAACAGAGCAGGCACTACTAGCTGGTACCTGCACAGAAGTTTTACCTGAGTGCATAGAAGGTGCAGGGGCAAATCTTGGGGCTGCAGAAACAACACTGGTTCTCTTGGTAGCTGCTGGTGGGGGCGGCCGGAAAGATGGCCTGGGTAGCCTCGAAGTCCCCGTCGAGCATGAGGGGTAGGAGTTCCTTGACTTGCTGTACTCCTCAAAAGCCTGGAAAAGTCCCTGTGATTCTTTCTCTGCAAGCATAGCATACTTGAAACACTGGGTGAGGGTATAATATTCTTTATAATCAAGGATGTCCTGAATTTCTTTTCGTAAACCAGAATAAAAGCGACAAATTTGATCCTTTACTTTTTCAACTACAACACAACGAATCAAACCCTTCTGAAGCTCAGTAAAGTACTCCTAAATAGTTTTATCTCCTTGTTCTAAACGCTGCAGTTTATTACAAATCTCTCTATAAAAAGAAGGAACAAAACGATCACACATTGCTACCTTAAGTTCTTCCCAAGTAGTACGCAAATCAGTTTCAGCAGCTAGACCACTCCACCAAACAATAGCAAAGTCCTTAAACTCACTAGTAGCTTGTCTAACTCTATGTTGTTCAGGAACAAGGTGGGCATTAAATTTATGTTCTACAGTCATCTCCCAATCAAGATAAACATCACCATCATACTGACCCGAAAATGAAGGAATTGAAAACTTAATTTTAGCATACGGGTCATCTGGAGCATAGTTATCGTGTGGACGATGATTGTAGTTATGGAAACCACCCATACCTTGAGTATTATGGTGCAAACGACGTAGTAATCTTGTGGTCCTTGTAGCTGTCCTATCTACGGTGCCATCAGCCTTATACACCGTGTCTTCATCATGGACGTCTTCAACATCGTTATTGGTGTTATTGGTGTTCATATTGTTGGTTTTAGGAGCGGTCTCCAATGCGATAACCTGATCGGTTCACTTAGAGACCCGCTTCTCTAACCGCTCGATGCTTTCTCTAATGTGAAGCTTGCTGACCGTATCAGTAACGGCTCTGGTGATCGTCTCTGCCAAATCACTCTGAGCAGCCTGCAAAGCCTTCTGGAGCTGCTCTTGGCTCATGCACTCAGCAAATTGTAAGGGTGAAGCCATCTCTCCTTCGTCACTTCCTGCCATCACAAACACCAAAACAGGAAACAAACAGTGAAGGTTATCCCTACAAAACAGCTAAGCAGTGGTGCCTCTCAACACAGTAAAAGGAGACTCCTTACAAAGCTCTTACAAAGTTCTGAAAAGCAAAGCAAAGGATACCAGAGAGATGTGTTCCATGATTGCAAGGGTCACAAAATAACCTGTGTGCTATCCAGAAGAAATATGTAGAGCTAGGAAGGCCAAATATATATATGTGAGTGGTACACAAATTAAAAATAGATAGTAAAGCTGAATAAGTGCCCAAGTAACTTGTCCCTAGTTGCTGGTCTAAGTATGTCCTAGAACAGTAGTGATAGCAAAGTAGAAACAAGGAGACAAAGGCACAACAGGCAATAATAGGGGGCTAAGTGCAAAACAGCCAAATCCAGAAATTTCAGGGGGCTAGATGTAGCACTAGTAGAAATCCCAAATTTCTTTTATTTTATTTTATTTTTTTGATATTTTTCTCCAACTCACTAACAATGGAGGAGAATCCACAAAAAATTTCAGCTCAAACAAAGGTAGGATGTGGCCTATAGGAAATCTTGAAGTTGCAGAAAACGTCGGGTTTAAACTTAATTCAATTTTTTCTTTATCTTCCCAATTTTTTTTGAATTTTTTGACGAGAGCACACAGAAGTTTTACCTGAGCGCATAGAAGGTGCAGGGGCTGATCTTAGGGGCTGCAGAAACAATACTGGTTTCCTTGGTAGCTGCTGGTGGGGGCAGCCGGAAAGATGGCCTGGACAGCCCCGATGTCCCCGTCGAGCGTGGGGGGTAGGAGTTCCTTGACTTGCTGTACTCCTCAAAAGCCTGGAAAAGTCCCTGTGATTCTTTCTCTGCAAGCATAGCATACTGAAAACACTGGGTGAGAGTATAATATTCTTTATAATCAATGATGTCCTGAATTTCTTTTCGTAAACCAGAACAAAAGCGACAAATCTGATCCTCTACTTTTTCAACTACAGCCCAACGAATCAAATCCTTCTGAAGCTCACTAAAGTACTCCTGAATAGTTTTATCTCCTTGTTCTAAATGCTGCAGTTTATTACAAATCTCTCTATAAAAAGAAGGAGGAACAAAACGATCACGCATTGCTACCTTAAGTTCTTCCTAAGTAGTTGGCAAATCAGTTTCAGCAGCTAGACCACTCCACCAAACAATAGCAAAGTCCTTAAACTCACTAGTAGCTTGTCTAACTCTATGTTGTTCAGGAACAAGGTGGGCATTAAATTTTTGTTCTACAGTCATCTCCCAATCAAGATAAACATCACCATCATACTGACCCGAAAACGAAGGAATTGAAAACTTAATTTTAGCATACGAGTCATCTGGAGCATAGTTACCATGTGGACGACGATTGTAGTTATGGAAACCACCCATACCTTGAGTATTATGGTGTAGCCTAGTATGGGTATGTTCAATTTTGAGTCAAGAATCTCCTATAAAAATTTCATCCAAAATGGACAACCGAGCGAAAAGTTATGCCCGTTTTACCGAAGGGGGCTCGGAGTCGGTTTTCCAGAAACCCGAGTCGGGTTAGGGGTCGGGTTTGGAATCGGGTAAGATTTTTTTTGGCGGCGTGGATGCAGAGGAAAGTGGAATTTGTGGGGATTGGTCCGAGGTGTTTGAGGGTGGGTTTAGGATGGGAATAGGGTGGGATTAGGGTGGGTGTATCGATCAATCAACCCTAGCACACAAAGCCGATAGAACAGAGGATGATGAAGGGGATGGCGGCTAGGGTTGCAAGGGAACCACTACTGATGACAAAAACACAAACTAAATCAGCGACTAAATAAGAACTAGTGCACAAACTCATCACTACAGACTCTGAAGTTGAGGTCTAACAAACCGTGATGACGGCGAAACAGTTATGAACAAAATAATCTAAGAAAAACCTGAAACCTAATGGTGCGGCGGCGGCTGTATATGAAGACCCTAGGGTCATGCAAGACCCTCCGGACGCGCCCCTAATTGAGCTTAACTAGATACAAAGTCCAAAGGCCAAAAACAGGCGACGCAACACCGAAACAGATTCTGGACCCTCTATTATATCGATGATTCCTGATGACTCCGGATGAATTTTGATATGAGACCGGCGACATTGGAAAGGTCTTCTTCTTATCTTTTTGTGCATAAGTAGAACGTCCAAATCTGAGTCCGTATGCGTCTTGGGCCTCCGTTTTAGTGTAGACTGGTCCTGAGCCCCAAAACAGACTCGAAGTCGGTTTTGGTTGGACCTCCACCTTGGCTTCCACGTCCTTGCTGGTCCTCCATGTCTCCAAGTACTTCTCCCATCATTTCCTGGTCCTCTCCATGGTTCCTAATTACAATATAATTATTAGGTAGCAAACCATTCTCAAAAGTGACATATAATGAAGAATGTAGGAACGAGCTCACCTCTAAATTTAGTCGTCGTGCACGAGCTCTAGTCATTGGACCATGCAAGTCCAGAATTGGAGGAGTATTGCATGTATCCTTAGGAGTGATGTCCTCATCAATCGGTACTGCCAGTAGTGGTCTAGTATAGTTAGGTTTTTAGTGAGTCTCTTGACCAGTTCGAGTCCTTGCTATTTGTTGTTGTTTCCAGTGTGTTTCTTTGCTGTGGTTGATCACTCCTAGGGCTAGTACACCACGAGTTGGTGTGTGTAGTCTTGGTGATTGGTTTGGAGGTCGGCTTGGGTTGTTTTTGGGATATAGTGATGATGTGGACAAGGGTTCCCGATCTTCCGAAAGGTTCTTGGTAAGTTGATTTGGTCGGAGGCGACACACAAATCGATCCGGCTTCAGAACAGCACGTTCTAAACCCCGCAATCGTAGCACGACGTCTCCTCTGGTTATCAACCGTCCAAAAGACGATTGACCTCGCCGAGAAGGCTAATCCCTGCCTGCGAATCAAGAACACAAGCAAGAACAACGAATAATGCAACACAATTGCAGATGTATGATTAAACTCTCGAAGTTGGGGTCTCACAAACAGATGAACGGCGAAACTGTTTATGAACAGAATTGATCTAAGCAAAACTCGAACCCTAATGGTGCGGCGGTGGCTGTATATAAAGACCCTAGGGTCGTGCAAGACCCTCTGGACGCGCCCTGAATTGGGCTCAACTAGATACAAGGCCCAAAGACAAAAAATAAGCGACGCAGCACCGACACAGATTCTGGACTCTCTCTTGTTTTGACGATTCCCGATGACTCCGGATGAATTTTGACATGAGGCCGGCGGCATTGGAAATGTCTTCTCCTTATCTTTCCGTGCATATGTAGAACGTCCAAATCCGAGTCCGTATGCGTCCTGGGCGACCGTTTTAGTACAGACTGGTCCTGGGCCCCGAAACAGACTCGAAGTCGGTTTTGATTGGGCCTCCACTTTGGCTTCCAAGCCCTTGCTGGCCCTCCACGTTTCCAAATCCTTCTCCCATCATCTCCTGGTCCTCTCCATGGTTTCTAATCATAAAATAATCATTAGGTAGCAAACCATTCTCAAAAGTAACATATAGCGAAGAACGTAGGAACGAGCTCACCTCTAAATTTAGTTGTCGTGTACGAGCTCTAGTCATTGGACCTTGCAAGTCCAGATTTGGAGGAGTGTTGTGTGTATCTATAGGAGTGATGTCCTCATCATCCTCCCCCTCTTGAAGTGGAGTCGTCCTCGACTCAAGCTCATCCTCTTCTCCCAAGTATGGTTTCAAATCTGAAATGTTAAAAATAGGACTAACCCCGAACTCGGGAGGCAACTCAAGTTTGTATGCATTATCATTAATCTTCTCTATTATTTTGAATGGACCATCAGCTCTAGGCATTAGTTTAGACTTTCTCAATTCTGGAAATCTATCCTTCCTTAAGTGTAACCACACTAAATCTCCTACATCAAGCTTTACTTCCTTTCTTCCCTTACTACCAGCAATTTTATACTTTTCATTCATCTTTTCAATGCTAAGTCTAGTGGTCTCATGTATTTGCAAAATAAATTCAGCACGCTCCTTAGCATCAATATGAACTCTCTCATTAATAGGTAGAGGAAGTATATCAAGTGGAGTACGGGGATCAAAACCATACACTACCTTGAATGGACTTACCTTGGTAGTAGAATGTGTTGCCCGATTATAAGCAAACTCAACATGAGGTAAGCATTCTTCCCATTGCTTCAAATTTTTCTTCAAAACAGCTCGCAACATAGTACCCAAAGTGCGGTTCACAACCTCAGTTTGTCCATCAGTTTGTGGATGACAAGTTGTAGAAAATAACAACTTTGTACCCAACTTATTCCAAAGCGTGCGCCAAAAATGACTCAAGAATTTTGCATCACGATCTGAAACAATAGTAGAAGGCATACCATGCAAACGTACAATTTCTTTGAAAAAAAGATCAGCAATATAACTAGCATCATCAGTTTTATGACATGATATAAAGTGTGCCATCTTGGAAAAACGATCCACGACAACAAAAATGCTATCGCTCCCCCTCTTAGTCCTAGGCAGTCCTAAAATAAAGTCCATAGAAATATCCGCCCAAGGAATAGAAGGAACAGGAAGTGGCATGTATAAACCATGTGGATTCAATCGAGACTTAGCTTTTTGACATGTAGTGCAGCGAGCAACAAAACGCTCAACATCTTTCCTCATCCTTGGCCAAAAGAAGTGTGTGGCCAAAATATCCTCTGTCTTCTTAGCACCAAAATGACCCATCAATCCACCTCCATGCGCCTCCTGCAACAACAAAAGACGAACGGAACCAACTGGAATGCATAGGCGGTTAGCTCTAAACAAGAATCCATCATTCAACACAAATTTGTGCCAAGCACGACCTTCTTTACAGTGCAGCAATACATCTTTAAAATCGACATCAACAACATATTGTTCTTTAATTGCCTCAAGTCCAAAAATTCTACAATCAAGTTGAGACAACAAAGTATATCGCCTCGATAAAGCATCAGCAATCACATTATCCTTCCCTTTCTTATGTTTAATAATATAAGGAAAAGACTCAATAAACTCAACCCATTTAGCATGTCTACGGTTCAAATTGCCTTGAGAACGAATATACTTAAGTGATTCATGATCAGAATGAATAACAAATTCTTTGGGCAACAAATAATGGCGCCACGTTTCTAAAGAACGTACAAGTGCATATAGTTCCTTATCATACGTGGAATAATTCAAAACAGGCCCAGTAATTTTCTCACTAAAGTATGCAACAGGTTTACCATCTTGCATCAGAACACCACCAATGCCTATACCACTAGCATCACATTCAAGCTCAAAAGTCTTATCAAAATTGGGTAATTGCAGCAATGGTGCATGTGTAAGTTTGTCCTTCAAAGCATCAAAAGACTCATGATGTACCTTACCAAAATGGAAGTCAACGCCCTTCTTTGTCAACTCATGCAATGGTGCAGCAATGGTGCTGAAATCTTTGACAAAGCGGCGGTAGAAACCTGCAAGACCAAGAAAACTCCTCACCTGTGTGATAGTTTTTGGTACAGGCCAGCTCTTTATGGCTTCAATCTTCGCCTCATCCACCTCAATTCCCTGTGGAGTCACAACATAGCCAAGAAAAGAGACTCGATCCGTGCAAAAGGTGCACTTCTCAAGGTTACCAAATAAACGTGCAACTCGCAAAGCATCAAAAACAGCACGCAAATGAATCATATGATCATCCGTGGATTTGCTATAAATCAAGATATCATCAAAGTAAACAACCACAAATTTGCCAATAAAAGGTCTTAAAACCTCATTCATCAAACGCATGAAAGTACTGGGTGCATTAGTTAACCCAAAAGGCATTACTAACCACTCATACAACCCGAATTTGGTTTTGAAAGCTGTTTTCCATTCATCTCCAAGTTTCATTCTAATTTGATGGTAGCCACTACGCAAATCAATTTTAGTGAAAATTATAGCACCACATAACTCATCAAGCATGTCGTCTAGCCTAGGAATAGGATGACGATACCTAATAGTAATGTTATTAATGGCTCTACAATCTACACACATACGCCAAGAACCATCTTTCTTAGGAACCAAAAGTACAGGAACAGCACAAGGACTAAGTGATTGACGAACATACCCACGATCCAAAAGGTCTTGGACTTGTCGTTGTATCTCCTTAGTCTCCTCAGGGTTGGTCCTATAAGCAGCACGGTTTGGTAAAATAGCACCAGGAATCAAATCAATTTGATGCTCAATCCCTCTCAAAGGTGGCAATCCCGGGGGTATCTCAGCTGGGAAAACATCCTCATACTCCTGCAAAAGGTTAGTGACAGCAGGAGGCAAAGCACTAGAAGCAATATCACCAAGCAAAAACAAGGCTTGTTTGCATATCAAAGCATAGCAAATATCATCAGTAGAAATTTCAGCAAGCTCAGATTTTGTGGCAAGACATGAACGACCTTGTAATTTAATTGCAGCACCCTTAGAACATGAAGAATCATTAACATTACTTGGTGTAGAAGCAGAATTAACAGGTTGCTGAATTTCAGGGCGTTTATTTTTCAAACTAGCAGCTCGTTCTAAATCAGCTTGTACAATTTCAGCAGGGGTCATTGGTAACAAAGTAATTTTAGTTCCTTTATGCATAAAAGTGTACTTATTACTTTTACCATGGTGTACAGCATCATTATCAAATTCCCAAGGTCTACCCAATAAAAGTGAACAAGCTTGCATGGGTACAACATCACAATCAACAGAATCCACATAGGAACCAATGGAAAAAGGAACTCTGCAAGTTTGTGTTACCTTAGCTTTTCCAGAGTCATTTAACCACTGAATGTAGTATGGATGTGGATGTGGGCGTGTGGTCAAATCAAGCTTCTTAACCACATCAGAACTCACCAAATTGTTGCAGCTTCCTCCATCAATGATGACACGTGCCCGACGGTTCTTGATGACGAAGAAAATCTGGAACAAGTTATGTCGCTGCATCATCTCGGGTTGCTGGACTTGTGTGCTAAGCACACGCTGCACAATAATATTCATATAGCCCGTGGTATCTCCGCCTCCAAGGACGAGGTCACCGCTGGTGGCAGCGACATCCTCCTCCTCATCCTCCACATCGGAGGCGCTCATGTAACCGCCATCATCTGTCGCCACATATGCCCGCCTACTTGGGCAATCTTTCTGCACATGGCCAAGACCATGGCAGCGGTGGCACTGAATCCCTGTAGTGCGTCCCGTCGAAGCAACAGAGGAGGCACTACTAGCCGGTACCTGCACAGAATTTTTACCTGAGCGCGTAGAAGGGGCAGGGGCTGATCTTGGTGCTGCAGAAACAACACTAGCTGGTGGGGGCGGCCGGAAAGATGGCTTGGGCAGCCCCGAAGTCCCCGTCGGTCGTGGTGGGTAGAAATTCCTGGACTTGCTGTACTCCTCAAAAGCCTGGAAAAGTCCCTGTGATTCTTTCTCTGCAAGCATAGCATACTGGAAACACTGGTTGAGGGTATAAAATTCTTTATAATCAAGGATGTCCTGAATTTCTTTTCTCAAACCAGAATAAAAGCGGCAAATCTGATCCTCTACTTTTTCAACCACAGCACAACGAATCAAACCCTTCTGAAGCTCACTAAAATACTCCTGAACAATTTTATCTCCTTGATCTAAACGCTGCAGTTTATTACGAATTTCTCTATAAAAAGAAGGAGGAACAAAACGATCACGCATTTCTACCTTAAGTTCTTCCCAAGTAGTAGGCAAATCGGTTTCAGCAGCTAGACCACTCCACCAAACAATAGCAAAGTCCTTAAACTCACTAGTGGCTTGTCTAACTCTATGTTGTTCAGGAACAAGGTGGGCATTAAATTTTTGTTCTACCGTCATTTCCCAATCAAGGTAAGCATCACCATCGTATTGACCCAAAAACGAAGGAATTGAAAACTTAATTTTAGCATACGGATCATCTGGAGCATAGTTACCTTGTGTGCGACGGGTGTGGTTGTGGAAACCACCCATACCTTGAGGGTTACATTGCAAACGGCGTCGTAACCTTGCGGTCCTTGTAGCTGACCTATCGACGGTGCCATCAGCCTTATACACTGTTGCTTCATCATGATCGCCTTCAACGTCGTTGTTGGTGTTGTTGTTGGTGTTGGTGTTGTTGTTGTTGTTGTTGTTGTTGTTGTTGTTGTTGTTGTTGGTCTTGTGAGCGGTCTCCAATTCGACAACCTGATCGGTTAACTTAGAGACTCTCTTATCCAACCGCTCAATGCTTTCTCCCAGGTGAAGCTTGGTGACGGCGTCGGTGACGGCCCTGGTGATCGTTTCTGCCAAATCACTCTGAACCGCCTGCAAAGCCTTCTGTAACTGATTTTGGCTCACGCACTCATCCAATTTTGAGGGTGAAGCACCCTCCCCGTCGCTTCCTGACATCAGAAACACCAAAACAGGAAACAAAAAAAGTGAAGGTTATCCCTACAAAACTACTAAGCAGTGGTGCCTCTCAACACAGCAAAAGTAAGCTTCTTGCAAAGCTCTTACAAAGTTCTGAAAACAACAAAACGAAGGATACCAGGGAGAAGTGTTCCACGATTGCAAGGGTTACCAAATAACCTATGTGCTGTCCAGAAGAAGTATGTAGAGCTAGGAAGGCCAAATATGTATATATGAGTGGCACACAAATCAAAAACAGATAGTAAAGCTGAATAAGTGCCCAAGTAACTTGTCCCTAGTTGCTGGTCTAACTATGTCCTAGAACAGTAGTGAGAGCAAAGAAGAAACAAGGAGACAAAGGGACACAGCCGATAACAGGGGGCTTAGTGTAAAACAGCCAAACTCAGAAATTTCAGGGGGCTAGATGGAGCACTAGTAGGAATCCCAAATTTCTTTTTTTTTGATTTTATTTTTTTGATATTTTTTTCCAACTGACTAGCAAAGAGGGAGAAACCACAAAAAATTTCAGCTCAAACCGAGCTAGGACGTGGCCTACAGAAAATCTTGAAGTTTCAGAAAACGTCGGGTTTCAACTTGAATGAATTTTTTCTTTATCTTCCCGATTTTTTTTGAATTTTTTGACGAGGGCACACAGTGTGGGTATGCCCAACTTTTCGTCTAGAATCTCCTGTAAAAATTTCAGCCAAAACGGACAACCGAGCGAAAAGTTATGGCTGTTTTACCGAAGGGGTGTCGGAATCGGTTTTGAAGAACCCGGTGGTTTCAGTGAAATCCGAGTCGGGCTTGGGGTCGGGTAGGGAGTTTTTTTGGCGAGGTGGATGCAGCGGAAAGTGGAATTTATGAAAATTGGTCCAAGGTGGTGAGGGTAGGTTTAGGGTGGGATTAGGGTGGGCGTGTTGATCAATCAACCCTAGCACACAAAGCCGACAAAACCGAGGATGGTGAGGGGGATGGCGGCTAGGGTTGCAAGGGAAACACTACTGACGACAAAAACACAAACTAAACCAGCGACTAAACAAGAACTAGGGCACAAACTCAACACTACGGACTCTGAAATTGAAATATGCAAAGGCTAAACACGTGGTTATGGGCGGGGAAAATTTTTTTTTGGTATTTTCAGTGGACGATAGGAAGAACACAAAAACAAAACTAAAGGGTAGTATGAACCTGACGGTGCACCTGAAGCTCTGATTACCACTTGATGATGTGGACAAGGGTTCCCGATCTTCCGAAAGGTTCTTGGTAAGTTGATTTGGTCGGAGGCGACACACAAATCGATCCGGCTTCAGAACAGCACGTTCTAAACCCCGCAATCGTAGCACGACGTCTCCTCTGGTTATCAACCGTCCAAAAGACGATTGACCTCGCTGAGAAGGCTAATCCCTGCCTGCGAATCAAGAACACAAGCAAGAACAACGAATAATGCAACACAATTGCAGATGTATGATTAAACTCTCGAAGTTGGGGTCTCACAAACCGATGAACGGCGAAACTGTTTATGAACAGAATTGATCTAAGCAAAACCCGAACCCTAATGGTGCGGCGGTGGCTGTATATAAAGACCCTAGGGTCGTGCAAGACCCTCTGGACGCGCCCCGAATTGGGCTCAACTAGATACAAGGCCCAAAGACAAAAAATAAGCGACGCAGCACCGACACAGATTCTGGACCCTCTTGTTTTGACGATTCCCGATGACTCCGGATGAATTTTGACATGAGGCCGGCGGCATTGGAAAGGTCTTCTCCTTATCTTTCCGTGCATATGTAGAACGTCCAAATCCGAGTCCGTATGCGTCCTGGGCGACCGTTTTAGTACAGACTGGTCCTAGACCCCGAAACAGACTCGAAGTCGGTTTTGATTGGGCCTCCACTTTGGCTTCCAAGCCCTTGCTGGCCCTCCACGTTTCCAAATCCTTCTCCCATCATCTCCTGGTCCTCTCCATGGTTTCTAATCATAAAATAATCATTATGTAGCAAACCATTCTCAAAAGTAACATATAGCGAAGAACGTAGGAACGAGCTCACCTCTAAATTTAGTTGTCGTGTACGAGCTCTAGTCATTGGACCTTGCAAGTCCAGATTTGGAGGAGTGTTGTGTGTATCCATAGGAGTGATGTCCTCATCATATAGGCCAAGTTCTCTTGGAGAATTTTAATTGGCTCTCATTCACCCCTCCCCCCTCTGGTCGCCTTCTCGGTCCTTCAATTGGTATCAGAGCCGATTTAATCGCTAGTTGATCTTCACTGGATTTGTGATCCGAAGGTGATATGGAAATGCCTGCTGTCAAGCTGTGGATGTTTGATGGAGAGGACTTTCCCTACTGGAAGTCGTGGACCAAGGCTTTTCTGCTGAGTCAAGGACGTGCTATCTGGGACACTTGGATGAATTCTATTATAGGCGTAAGAGGTTTGAGAGAAAGCAAGTTGAGTTGACTAGGGATGCTTTTTTTGATGATTTTGTTGACTTTCAGCCTCGCTCTTTTTTCTCGTGCCTATCATGG
Organism: Eleusine coracana subsp. coracana; assembly: GCA_032690845.1. Taxonomy (NCBI): domain Eukaryota; kingdom Viridiplantae; phylum Streptophyta; class Magnoliopsida; order Poales; family Poaceae; genus Eleusine; species Eleusine coracana. Next base: position 35,916,882 of record CM064430.1, on the reverse strand, counting down.
ACAGGGTCATCCCTCATATGGCTTTAATTCACGAAACAGAGGCTTTGCGCAGCAGCGCTTTGGCACCCCATGTTTTCTCCATCGTGGTGAGCATCACTCGCGTGGATTTGGCTTTCCCACAAATGATTTCTATCCTCACAACCCAAGGTTTGAGTCGAGACGCTTTGACAGGCCACGTTTTCCCCATCGTGGTTCTCGTCCCATGCGTTCGAATGATAATGTGCAAAGAACTGTGATGACTACTACCGGTCGTATGGTTAAGTGCTAGATTCCCTAATGCTTTTTGACTAACCCCAGCACTAAGCCATCGACTTTTCCTTCTCGTTCTTTGTAGGTAGCAGGTGGAGGCCTGGAGAACAAATGGTTGATGGACTCCAGGTGCTCGCGCCACATGACCGAAGATGCAAAGTGGTTCTCCAGCCTCACTCCCTCGAATCGCTGGGAGTATGTGACCTTTGGAGATGAAAAGAGAGGGAGAGTGAAGGCAAGAGGCACGGTAAAGGTAAATGAAAAATTCACTCTCAAGGATGTTGGTTTGGTTGAGTATCTCAAGTACAATCTCCTCTCTGTCAATCTCCTCTCTGTCAATCAGCTTCTTGTGTTCTTGATTCAAGTGGCTCCTTGGTTTGTGGGATTTCTCGCATTGGCAGAATTTTTCAGGCTGATTTTGCTAGTTCTCCTGGTTCTCACAAGTGCTTGTTTGCTCAATCTTCTTTTGAGCTCTGGAAATGGCATAGGAGACTGGGTCACATGTTCTTTGACTTGTTATGTCGCTTGAGTGGCCTAGGTTTGATCCGAGGATTGCCTAAGCTCAAATTGGATAATGATTTAGTTTGTGCTCCTTGTTGTCATGGGAAAATGATTGCCGTTTCTCATCCACCAATTAATTTGGTGATGACTAAATGCCCTGGACAATTGCTTCACATGGACACTATTGGTCCTTCTCGGGTTCATTCGGCGGGTGGGAAGTGGTATGTTCTTGTGATTGTTGACGACTATTGTCGTTTCTCTTGGGTTTACTTTCTTGAGAGCAAGGATGAAGTGTTTCATCACTTTTAGAGCTTAGCTTTGAGGTGGTTCAAGGAACTCCCTGGTGCATTACAAGAAATCCACAATGATAATGGCACCGAGTTCAAGAACTCCTCCTTTGATTCTTTCTGTCTTGAGCATGGTATTGAGCATCAGTTTTCAGCACCTCGTGTTCCCCAGTAGAATGGTGTGGTCGAACAAAAGAACAAAACTTTGGTGGAGATGGCCCGGATGATAGGGAAATGAGCATAGGACTCCGAGGTGATTCTGGGCTGAGGCCATTCGCATTGCTTGCTATGTTTCTAATCGGATTTTCTTGCGCTCAATTCTTAATGTGACTTCTTATGAGCTGCGTGTTGGGTGAAAGCCCTCGGTTTCTCATTTGCGTGCCTTTGGTTGCAAGTGCTTTATTCTCAAGCATGGAAATCTTGATAAGTCTGAGTCGAGATCTTCCGATGGCATCTTTCTTTATTACTCTCTTCATGGTCATTCCTACAAAGTTTTGAATTTGGAGACTAACACCATCGTAGAATCCTGCGATGTATCCTTTGATGAATCAAACTCTTGTGCAAGGAATGTGATTGAGTCTGCAGGTGACAAGGAGATGAAAGAAAGTATCTTTGTAGAAGAGGACCTACAGGGCTTTGATGATGATGACAATGATTCACTTCATCTCTCATCTGAGCTTATTCCTGCTGCTACCACTACTCCTGTAGAGGATCTAGAAGCTTCTACATCGACTTCAGTGGCTGTTGAGTGAGCTTCAGCTGTGGTTGAGGGGGAGGTACACTCTGAGAGAGAGGCCCCCAGCCACATTCAGCATCAACATCCACCTCAACAAATGATTGGTAATCTCTATGAGAGGACAACAAGGTCAAGGTCTGCACATCTCGCTTGCTTTATATTACCAATTCTCTCTTTGTTGTAACCTTTGAACCCCGAGATGTTGGACACGCACTATCTGATGAACATTGGGTTAATGTCATGCATGAGAAGTTAGAAAACTTTGAGAGAAACAAAGTATGGACCCATGTAGAGCCTCGCAAAAATGTCAATGTCATAGGAACCAAGTGGGTGTTCAAAAACAAACATGGTGAGGATGGTGAGGTTGTGAGAAACAAGGCTAGGCTAGTTGCTCAAGGTTTTAGCCAAGTGAAGGGCTTAGATTATGGTGAAACCTTTGCTCCAGTTGCTCGCATAGAAGCCATTAGGATCTTGCTTGCATTTGATGCCTCCAAGGGCATTAGACTTTATCAAATGGATGTCAAAAGTGCTTTCCTAAATGGTTTCATAGAGGAAGAAGTGTATGTGAGGCAACCCCCTGGCTTTGAGCACCACAAATACCCAAATCGTGTGTACAAGCTTTAGAAGGCTTTGTACGGGCTAAAGCAAGCACCTAGGGCATGCTATGCTAGGCTTAAGACCTTCTTGCTAGAGCATGGGTATGTCATGGGGTGTGTTGATAAAACCTTGTTCACTCTCAAGCATAGCAATTACTTTCTAATGGTTTAGATTTACGTGGATGATATCATCTTTGGTGGTTCCTCTCATGCTCTTGTGTCCAGGTTTCAGGAAGCCATGGAAAGTGAATTTCAGATGTCGATGATGGGCGAGCTCACCTTCTTTCTTGGGCTTTAAATTAAGCAGTGCAAGCAAGGCACTTTCATACATCAAGTCAAGTACACGAAGGATCTCTTGATGAAGTTCGACATGGTCAATGTGAAGCCGTTGTCTACACCAATGTCCACAACAATGGCTCTTCACCCGACATACACTTTACGGTGTACCTGACGGTGACAAGACCTGACATACACTTTGCGGTGTGTCTTTGTGCTCGCTTTCAAGCTTCCCTAAGGGTGAATCATCGCAAGGCTATCAAGCGCATCTTCAGGTATCTCAAATACACCCTTGAGTTCGGTCTTTGGTACTCTGCATCTTCATCTCTTGATCTCATTGGGTATTCAGATGCGGACTTTGCTGGGTGTAGAATTGATAGGAAGAGCACTTCTGGTACTTGCCATTTCTTGGGTACTTCTTTGATCTGTTGGTCGTCTCGTAAGCAGTCGAGTGTTGCCCAATCCACCAAAGAGGCTGAGTATGTTGGTGCTTCTAGCTGCTTCTCACAAATCCTATGGATTGTGTCCACCATGAGAGACTATGGGTTAACTATTAAGGGTGTTCCACTCATGTGTGATAACTCCAGTGCCATATGCATAGCCAAAAACCCAATCCAGCATGGTAAGGTCAAACACATCAATGTGCGGTTCCACTTCCTGTGAGACAATATTGAGAACGAGGATGTTGAGCTCAAATACATCGACACCAGAAACCAACTAGTTGATATCCTCACCAAGCCCCTAGATGCTTCGAGACATGCTTTTCTTCAGGGGGAACTTGGTGTTTGTCATCCTTATGGCATCATTTGAGGGGGAGTTGGTGTTCACTTGTATGTATGTATCTTGTCATTTTCGCATTGCATCTCGTATGTAATATATGCATTGGTAGATGAGATTTGATTCTTATGCTTGTATGTATTTCTCATTGCTATGATTGAGCTTGAACTAAGTTGTGTGAATGTGATGGTAATATCTCATGCTTAGATTTTCTAGATGGTCTATTATAGACTCGTGTGAGCAACTTGCTAATCTTAAAGGTAAACTAAGCTTCTTGTGAACCTTATGATCTAATCTTGCTAAAATTTGCTCACCATGTGTATAATTGCTTTTATCCTTGTTGAAACTTGCATTAAGGCTAGTCTAGAGGATGTATTGGCTATGACACCTTGTTTTGCGAAATATGGCTTTGCAAATGTTTAACTCATGATGGAATATTGTGAGAACGTTTGGTCCTTCTTGCCTCTCCATGCTCATCCTTATGCTTTTAAGTTGCAAAATAAGTTGATTGTGCTTTGCCATACCCAGTCGTGCGACCCTCCGCATGGATTAGAAGTAACATATGAAGGACCGAGAAGGCAACTAGAGGGGGGGTGAATGGGAGCAAACAAAATTCTCCAAGAGAACTTGGCCTATATCCCAAAAACAATCCAAGTCAACCTCTGAACCGATCACCTAGACTAAACACACCAACTCATGGTGTATTAGCCCTAGGAGAATTAATCACAACAAAGAAACACAGCGGAAACAAAAAGGGAAGACGAAATGGTCAACAGTCCAGAATTGAACACTCATCAGCAGTGCCGATCCCTTCCATCGGCAGTGCCGGTCACGCCTATCGGCAGTGCTGGTCCCACCTATCAGCAATGCCGGTGCGGGATGCAGTCTCACTGGAACCTACAGACTAGTCCAATCGGTAGTGCCGGTCCTGGTCATTGGTAGTGCCGGTCGACCCCCGACAGAACAGAAAAACTCTCGGGATCTTCTCAAATCTTCTCCAAAACTCAATCAAACGAACTCCAAATGATGTGATTTTCGGACTAGTGAATCCCCATCACATCACGACCCTAATACTAGGAGATCATCTCAATTGGCTCAAGGAATCATCACGAATTTCAGATCTTGTGCCAAGAACACCAAAAAGGGGAAACTTGAGAAATCCTTCAAATCGAAGGTGCTAGTGCCAATAATTTCATCAAGGATCCATAGAGGATTATCCTAGCTCATCCTAGCAACATGATTCTCAAAAAATCTAGGCCAAAAATCCGTCCAAAAGTGAGATCGAAAATCACCACAAAAATAGGTCCGAAAATAGGGAAATCTTGAGCATGAAAATACTTCTTATATCATACAAAGGTGCTTACAAGATCCATAGGTATGAAGCTAGGAATCCACCCTCTTCCTCCCACTATTTGGAAGAGCAAGAGATGTCTCTCACACACCCACTACTCTCCTCTCAAACATGAAGTCCTCTCCTACCATTTTGAATAGAGTCCTAACACAAGGCTAATGGGAAGAGAGGCACCTCTCCCACTAGCCACACCTCTCCTTATATAGGCCTAGGGTCTATTGTCCACATGACCACTCTCCCCTTGACCTACAAAACACACCCACCTACCACCGGGGGCATAACCATCCATCGTTTTCCTCATCACCCGAATGCCATCGGACGCTTCATGTCTTTGCTTCATCTTGAAGCAAGCTTCGTGATGGTGCCACGTGCACCACCAACCACCACCACCGGTTTTGAGGCCCAAACTGGGAACTGCCTTGCACGCTTCTCAAAGTGTGACTTCTCAATATTGACGCGTGTCACCTTGTCCCGCGATCCTGACCACCGGCAAGTCTCTTCCAGTCCCTGTCCATCGGGCCCCCTTGTCACTTGCACCGGCATCCCATTCGCCTTGACTTGGTCAACACGCCGTCTTCATCACCACCACGGTTTTGAGGCTCAACCGCGAAACCGTCCGTGCTTCTTGCCTCTCCACGTGTACGGTGTGGATCACCCTTGACTTCACCCGGCATCCCGATCGTCTAGCCCCAAGTCCCCTACTTGTGCCCGATCCTCTCGCTGTTGACCGCCAAGTCGACTCCAGTGACCTACACATCATGAGACAAGCAAACACATTTTCCATCTTCTGCAACATCGCCAATATCTCCACCAACTCCGATTAGTCATAACCATGATATGCAAACCCATGCAATCCCTGGGTTCTCGCATTTTAACTCAAACACTAAATCCGCTCAAGTCAATTACTCATCACAAATACAGCAAACCATGGCACATATCCACATGGTTTCTCAATCTCGCCCTTGATGAGTATATTGACAACACCAAATACATCAAGATTAGAGATTGAAATGCGAAGCCGAATAAGCACATCCAAATGGCCAACCCCAAAGAAAAGGTTGGCAAAGAAAGCGACTTGAGACGCAAAGAATGTAAAAAGTGCAAGAAACCGCTCAAGATCATGATATGCTCCCCCTCAAGTTGTGGTAGGTCTCATGTAGTGCAAAATGGAACATATGAGTTTCTTAGCATTATTTGTGCATGACCCCAAAATTTTCTCCCCCTTTGGCAATGAACTCATCAAAGAGGCAAAAGAACAAGCAAACATGCAATGCATAAAAATACAAACCTAAGGAGCTTCAACAATTATGCAAACAAGCATTTAACTTTGCTAACCATAACCATAGTGCCATGAAGTGTAAAGGCAATAGCTCCCAATCCTGCAAAGATCGAAAATAGATAGGAAGGCATAGGCTAAGCAGAAAGATTGACTAGCTTAGATAGAATCAAATTTTGCTTATCATGAGAAAATCTGCCACCACATGTGTAAGTACTCTCATCCAAGGCAAAACAAGCACCAAGTGAATCATAAGAATCTAGCCAGTTTCAATCTCAACAAAAGGCAACAAGCACTCGCAGAAAATGAGCTCTATAAACGCTCACATATGCAACAGAGACTCAGTTTGATCAAGTGATTATTGTTTATCCTCATGTGTCCTCTTATCCATGCGGAGGGTCGCATGACTGGGTACGACAAACACCCCGAGGCTTCAAGTCATAATGTTTGAATTTAGCATTATTGAGTAACTCTTGATCAAAGCACTTAGCAGATTTTTTAGGATTATGCACAAGACAAAAGAGCATGCCTTTGCGGCAAAAGGAACACATGTTCCCACAATGTTACTTCATGAGCTAAACATTTGCAAAGCCTTCCATTTCGTAAACACAAGGTGCCAAAGTCAAGACATCCTCTAGACTAGCCTCAATGCAAGCTTCTACAAGGATAAAAGCAATTATACACATGGTGAGCAATTTTTAGCAAGATTAGATCATAAGGTTCACAAGAAGCTTAGTTTACCTTTAAGATTAGCAAGTTGCTCACATAAGTTTATAACAGGCCATCTAGAAAATCTAAGCATGAGAGATTACCATCACATCCACACAACTTAGCTCAAGCTCAATCATAGCAAGGAGAAATGCAAGGAAGCATAAGAATCAAAGCTCATCTACCAATGCATATATTACATATGAGATGCAATGTGAAAATGGTAAGATACATATATACAAGAGAAAACAAACTCCCCCTCAAATGATGCCATAGGTATGACAAACACCAAGTTTCCCCCGAAGAAAACCATGTCTTGAAGCATCTAGGGGCTTGATGAGGATATCAGCTAGTTGGTTTTTGGTATCAATGTATTTGAGCTCAACATCACCCTTCTCAACATTGTCTCTGAGGAAGTGGAATCGCACATTGATGTGTTTGACCTTACCATGTTGGACTGGGTTTTTGGCTAAGCATATGGCATTGGAGTTATCATACATGAGTGGAACACCCTTAAAAGTTAACCCATAGTCTCTCATGGTAGACACAATCCATAGGATTTGTGAGCAGCAGCTAGCAGCAGCTACATACTCAGCCTCTGTGGTGGATTGGGCAACACTCGACTGCTTACGAGAAGACCAACAGATCAAAGAAGTACCCAAGAAATGGCAAGTACCAGAAGTGCTCTTCCTATCAATTCTACACCGAGCAAAGTCCGCATCCGAATACCCAATGAGACCAAGAGATGAAGATGCAGAGAGAATTGGTAAAGCGAGCAAGATGTGCAGATCTTGACCTTGTTGTCCTCTCATAGAGATTATAGATCATCTGTTGAGGTGGGTGTTGACGCTAAATGTTGTGAGGAGCCTCTCTCTCAGAGTGTACCTCCCCCTCAACCACAGCTGGAGCTCGTTCGATAACTGTTGAAGTCGATGTGGAAGCTTCTGAACCCTCTGCTGGAGTAGTGGTAGCAGCAGGAACAAGCTCAGATGAGAGATAAAGTGAATCATCATCATCATAATCAAAGCCCTGTAGGTCCTCTTCTACAAAGATGCTCTCCTTCATCTCCTTGTCACCTGCAGACTCAATTACATTCCTTTCACTAGAGTTTGATTCATCAAAGGTTACATCATAGGATTCTACGATGGTGTTAGTCTCCAAATTCAAAACTCTGTAGGAATGACCATGAAGAGAGTAACCAAGAAAGATTCCATTGGAAGACCTTGACTCAAACTTATCAAGATTGCCACGCTTGAGAATAAAGCACTTGCAACCAAAGGCACGCAAATGAGAAACCGATGGCTTTCTGCCAAAACACAGCTCATAAGAAGTCACATTAAGAATTGAGCACAAGAAAATCCGATTGGAAACATAGCAAGCAGTGCTAATGGCCTCAGCCCAGAACCGCCTCGGAGTCCTATGCTCATCGAGCATCGTCCGGGCCCTCTCCACTAAGGTTCTGTTCTTTCTTTCAACCACACCGTTCTGCTGGGGAACACGAGGTGCTGAAAACTGATGCTCAATACCATGCTCAAGACAAAAAGCATCAAAGGAGGAGTTCTTGAACTCGGTGCCATTATCACTGCGAATCGCTTGTAGTGCACCAGGGAGTTCCTTGAACAACCTCAAAGCTAGGCTCCAAAAGTGATGAAACACTTCATCCTTGCTCTCAAGAAAGTAGACCCAAGAGTAGCAAGAATAGTCATCAACAATCACAAGAACATACCACTTCCCACCCGCTAAACGAACCCGAGAAGGACCAACAGTGTCCATGTGAAGCAACTCTCTAGGGCGTTCAGTCATCACCAAATTAATTGGTGGATGAGAAGCGGCAATCATTTTCCTATGACGACAAGGAGCACAAACCAAATCCTTATCAAATTTGAGCTTAGGCAATCCTCGGATCAAACCCAGGCCACTCAAGCGACATAGCAAGTCAAAGCTCATGTGACCCAGTCTCCTATGCCATTTTCAGAGCTCAAAAGAAGATTGAGAAAACAAGCACTTGTGAGAACCAGGAGAACCAGCAAAATCAGCCTGAAAAACTCTGCCAATGTGAGAAATCCCACAAACCAAGGAACCACTTCAATCAAGAACACAAGAAGCATTTGACTTAAAGTGCACTTCCAAACCAACATCAAGAAGCTGAGAGACAAAGAGGAGATTGTACTTGAGAAACTCAACCAAACCAACATCATTGAGAGTGAAGTTCTCATTTACCTTTACCGCGCCCCTTCCCTTCACTCTTCCTCTCTTGTCATCTCCAAAGGTCACATACTCCCGACGCTTCAAGGGAGTGAGGCTGGAGAACCACTTTGCATTTCCGGTCATGTGGCGCGAACACCCGGAATCCATCAACCACTTGTTCTCCAAGCCTCCACCTGCTGCCTACAAAGAACGAGAAGTGAAAGTCGATGGCTCAGTGCTGGGGTTAGTCAAAAAGCATTTGGGAATCCAGCACTTAACCATACGACCGGTAGTAGTCATCACAGTTCTTTGCATTCGAACGCATGGGACGAGAACCACGATAGGGAAAAGGTGGCCTGTCAAAGCGTCTCGACTCAAACCTTGGGTTATGAGGATAGAAATTATCTGTGTGAAAGCCAAATCCACGCGAGTGACGCTCACCACGATGGGGAAAATGTGGGGCGCCAAAGTGCTGCTGCGCAAAGCCTCTGTCCCGTGAATCAAAGCCATATGGGGGATGACCCTGTCCATGATAGGCACGAGAAAAAGAACAAGCCTGAAAGTCAACAAAATCATCATAAAAAGCATCCCTAGTCAACTCAGCTTGCTTCCTCTCAATTCTCTTACGCCTAAATCAGAATTTATCCAAGTGGCCCTTGCGACCACAAAACATGCAAATGTAGACACCCTTAGGATTAGGCTTGGCTTGCATTACAGGTTTGGGTTTTAGCTTCTCTATTTGCTTTGGGTTGAAGGAGGGTTTTGGATTGAGAGGATAGTATGTGTCAGTGGGTTTAATGGTGTTTTCCTCATCCTTGTAGCTGGAGCTAGGTACAAACTTACCCACATTCTCACTTTCCTTGTGACACCTCTCAAATCCCAAACTCAAGTTATAGGTTGATCTAGAAGCACTCTCCTTCACTCTTGCCAAATCACTCTCAATCTTCTCTTCACTCACCAGGGTTCTTTGAATCCTAGACACAAGATAGTCATTTTCCTGAACTAGGGCTTTATTTTCCTCCCTAGTGATTACAAGATTGTCCTTAAGAGAGACACACACCTCACAAGGTGGTGGAAGGACCTTAGAGCGAGTCTCATGAAGCAATTCGGACTCAAGCTCTTTGACTTTGAGGGACTGAGCGTCCAACTAATCTATGAGTTTGGGGCACTTCTGACATGCACCCAAAAGAGTTGGTCTAGCTTCGAACTCATCAAGCTCCTTGAGGGCACTCTCAAGCTGACTGGCAACTTGAGCATGCACACTCTCCCTCTGTGCAAGATCACTCATCACAACTTGACAAGACTCACACTCAACAACAATGTCCTCACGAGCAAGCTTGGACCTAAGCGAAGCAATTTCAAAATCAGCACTCTCCAACTTAGACTTAAGCTCTCTACTCTCACGAACAGCACCGCAAAGCTTATCATCTTGCATGAGCAGAACATCGTGCAAATGATCAAGTTCAGAACAGAGCTCATCGAGAGTGGGAGGTACCTCGCTTGTGTCGGAGTCGGATCCAGAGTCGGTGTCGTGGTCGTTCTTTGCCATGAAGCAAAGTACGGTGAAGTCATCCTTCCTCTTGACTCGTGGCTTTTCAACCTCCTCCTCCGAGCTTGTAAAGCCTTTGCTTGATGTGAGGTCAACATCGCTCAAGGCGGCAACGCAGGCGCGTGCAATGGCCTTGGTGAACTTCTTGGAGTTCTTGCCCTTCTTGTAGAAGCGGTTCTTTTTCTGCTTGAAGTCATCAGTGTTGTTGTCGCGGTACCCGGCCTTCTTCTTGTTCTTGGGACAATCAGCTATGAAGTGTCCCGGGTCACCGCACTCGAAGCAGGTTCTTGAACCACCTCCTCTTCTCTCCTTCCAGTTGTTGTATAACTTCCTGAACTTTCTTGTGAGCAAGGACAGCTTCTCATCAGGAATGCACTCCATCTGTTCATCCGAAGCTACAACAAGAGAAGACAAAGCAAACTCCAAGGAAGACTTGTCAAGTGAGGGGTTAGTTCCATAAGAAGCATCACTGTGACTAACCTTCTGAGAGCTAGAAAGCAAAGCCATGCTAGAAGTAGGAATAGCAATATTAGAACGAGATTTCCTAGACAGTTCATGAGATTTTAGCTTGCTATATAGTTGCTCACAGTTCAAGGTGTTGAAGTCAGCAGTTTCTTCTAGAGCAGCAATTTTAACCCCCCAAACATTTTCATCAAGTGAGTACAGCAGTTGCTTAGCTCTATCATTATCATTGTACACAAGGGTACCACAAGCCCGCAAGTTGCACACAATTGCCTCAAACCTACAAAAAGTGTCATCTAGTGATTCACCTGGTTTCTGTGCAAAGGTTTGGTACTGTCTATTGTAAGAATCCTTACGCATAGACTTGACCTGGTTGGTACCCTCATGGTAAGTGCAGAGCTTAACCCAAATAGCATGAGCAGTGTCAAGGTGTGCAACCCTATCATGTTCACTCCTACCAAGTGCAGAGAGCAGAATATTGATAGCTTTTGAGTTGTTCTCATACCTGACTAACTCACCTGCAAAAGCAGTGTTTAGGTCTTGTGGTATAGCATACTCTTGATCAACAATCTCCCAAATTGCATTTCCTTGACTCAGCAGATACGCCTTGGTCCGTGACTTCCAGTAGGGGAAGTCCTCTCCATCGAACATCCATAGCTTGATAGCACGCTTCTCCATGTCACCTTTGGATCACAAAGCCGGTGAAGGTCAACTAGTGATCAAACCATCTCTCATACCAATTGATGGACCGAGAAGGCGACCAGAGGGGGAGTAAATGGGAGCCAATCAAAATTCTCCAAGAGAACTTGGCCTATATCCCAAAAACAACCCAAGACAACCTCCAAACCGATCACCTAGACTACACACACCAACTCGTGGTGTATTAGCCCTAGGAGGATTAATCACAGTAAAGAAACATAGTGGAAACAAAAAGGGAAGACGAAATGCTCAATAGTCTAGAACTGAACACTCATTGGCAGTGCTGATCCCTGATATTGGTAGTGCCGGTCGGCATCAGCAGTGCCGGTCACGCCTATCGGCAGTGCCGGTGCGTGTCATCGGCAGTGCTGGTCCCACCTATCGGCAATGCCAGTGCGGGATGCAGTCTCACTAGAACCTACAGACTAGTCCAATCGATAGTGCCGGTCCTGGTCATCGGCAGTGCCGGTCGACCCCCGACAAAATAGAAAAACTCTCGGGATCTTCTCAAATCTTCTCCAAAACTCAATCAAACCGGGAAACCGCCTTGCACGTGTCACCTTGTCCCGTGATCCTAACCACCGGCAAGTCTCTCCTAGTCCCTGTCCATCGTGCCCCCTTGTCACTTGCACTAACATCCCATTCGCCTTGACTTGGTCAATACGCCGTCTTCATCACCACTACTGTTTTGAGGCTCAACCGCGAAACCGTCCGTTCTTCTTGCCTCTCCACATGTACGGTGTGGATCACCCTTGACTTCACCCGGCATCCCGATCGTCTGGCCCCAAGTCCCCTACTTGTGCCCGATCCTCTCGCCATTGACCGCCAAGTCAACTCCAGTGACCTGCAAATCATGAGACGAGCAAACACATTTCCCATCTCCTGCAACATCACCAATATCTCCACCAACTCCGGTTAGTCATAACCATGATATGCAAATCCAAGCAATACCTGGATTCCCGTATTTCAACTCAAACACCAAATCCGCTCAAGTCAATTACTCATCACAAATATAGCAAACCATGGCACATATCCAAATGGTTTCTCAACATAAAGATGCTAAATCCAAACATTGTACTTCGAAGCCTCGGGGTGTTTGCCATACCCAGTTGTGCGACCCTCCGCATGGATTAGGAGCTACATGACGATAACATAAGAATAATGCTTTTCTCTGTTCTTATGAGTCTCTGTTGCATATGTGAGTGTTTGTAGAGCTTATTTTCTACGAATGCTTGTTGCCTTAGTTGAGATTGAGACTGACTAGTATCTTTTGATTCACTTGATGCTTGTTTTGCCTTGGATGGGAGTACTTACACATGTGGTGGTAGATTTTCTCATGATAAGCAAAATTTGATTCTATCTAAGCTAGTCAATCTTTCTGCTTAGCTTGTATAACTCTTGGTGTTTATGCCGTGCTATCTATTTTTTTATCTTTGTGTGGTTGTGCGCCATTGCTTTTACACTTCATAGCTCTATGCTTGTGATTAGCATAGTTAAATGCTTGTTTGCATAATTGTTGAAGCTCCTTAGGTTTGCATTTTCATGCACTGCATGTTTGCTTGTTCTTTTGCCTCTTTGATGAGTTCATTGCCAAAGGGGGAGAAAGTATTGGGTCATGCACAAATAATGCTAAGAAACATCAAATGATCCATTTTGCACGACATGAGACTTACCACAACTTGAGGGGGAGCATATCATGATCTTGAGCGTTTTCTTGCGCTTTTCACATTCTTTGCGTCTTGAGTCACTTTCTTTACCAACTCTTGGTTTTGTGATCCCTACTTTGCTATATGGCTTGTTTTCACCTTTTCTTTGGGTTTGAGCCATTTGGATGTGCTTGTTCGTTTTCGCATTTCACTCTCTAATCTTTGTGCAATTGAGGTTCTCAATGTACTCATCAAGAGGGAGATTGAGAAACCATGTGGCTTGAGCGGATTTGGTGTTTGAGTTGAAATATGGGATTCTAGGGATTGCATGAGTTTGTGCATGTCATGGTTCTGACTAACCAGAGTTGGTGGAGGTATTAGTGATGTTGCAGGAGATGAGAAATGTGTTTGCTTGTCTCATGATGTGTAGGTCAATGGAGTTGACTTGGCGGTCAACAGCGAGAGGATCAGGCACAAGTAGGGGACTTGGTGCCAGACGATCGGGATGCCGGGTGAAGTCAAGGGTGATCCACACCATACACGTGGAGAGGCAAGAAGCACAGACGGTTTCACGGTTGAGCCTCAAAACTATGGTGGTGATGGAGACGGCGTGTTGACCAATTCAAGGCGAGCGGTATGCCGGTGCAAGTGACAAGGGGGCCCGATGGACAGGGACTGGGAGAGACTTGCCGGTGGTCAGGATCGTGGGACGAGGTGACACGCATCGACATCAAGAAGTCATGCTTTGAGAAGCGTGCAAGGTAGTTTCTCGGTTTGGGCCTCAAAACTGGTGGCGGCGATTGGAGGTGCACGTGGCACCATCGCGGAGCTTATGTCGAGGGCAAGCAAAGTTGTGAAGGGCTTAATGGCGTTCGGGCGACAAGGAAAAAGATGGACGGTTCTGCCCCCGGTGGTAGGTGGGTGTGTTATGTAGGTCAAGGGTAGAGTTGTCATGTGGACAATAGACCCTGGGCCTATATAAGAAGAGGTAGGGCTGGTGGAGGAGGTGCCTCTCTTTCCATTAGCCTTGTGTTAGTGTTCTATTCAAAGTGCTAGGAGAGGTCATCATGTTCTAGTGGAGAGTAGTGGGTGTGTGAGAGACATCACTTGCTCTTCCAAATAGTGGGAGGAAGAGGATGGCTTCCTAGCCTTGTATCCTTGGATCTTGTAAGCACCTTTCCATGATATGAGAAGTATTTTCGTGCTCAAGATTTCCCTCTTTCCTTGAATCCCGAAATTCCCTTTTTCTCTATTTTGAAGCAATTTTTGTGGTGATTTTTTACCTTATTTTTGGACAAGTTTTTGGCTCAGATTTCTTGAGAAACTTCTTGCTAGGATGAGCTAGAACAATCCTCTATGGATCCTTGACCGAATCAATAGCTCTAGCACCTTCGATTTGAAGGATTTCTCAAGTTTCCCCTTTTTGGTGTTCTTGGCACAAGATCTGAAATTTGTGATGATTCCTTGAGCCAATTGAGTTGATCTTCTAGATTTAGGGTCATGATGTGATGAGGATTCACTGGTCCAAAAATCGTATCATTTGGAGTTTGTTTGATTAGGTTTTGGTCAAGATCTTGCAAAATCCCAAAAGTTTCTGCTATTTCGTTGGGGTCGATCGGCACTGCTGACGACCAGGACCGGCACTGCCAGTGGGTCTCAGTAGCCCGCACCAGCACTGCTGATGGGTCAGATCAGCACTGACAATGGGGCCAACCGGCACTACCAATGGTCCTGATCGGCACTACCGGTAGTGGTCCAGTATGGTTAGATTTTTGGTGAGTCTCTTGACTAGTTCGAGTCCTTGCTGTTTGTTGTTGTTTCCGCTATGTTTCTTTGCTGTGGTTGATCACTCCTAGGGCTAGTACACCACAAGTTGGTGTGTGTAGTCTCGGTGATCGGTTTGGAGGTCGGCTTGGGTTGTTTTTGGGATATAGGCCAAGTTCTCTTTGAGAATTTTTAATTGGCTCCTATTCAACCCCCCCCCCCCTCTGGTCGCCTTCTCGGTCCTTCAAAAGGTGAGAATATTGTTACATTTGTAAATGAATCCTTGTATATTGGTGAAAGGATCATAGTGACCGAGAGGGGGGGGGGGGGAGATTGAATCGGGAACTACCACTATGAACCAATTTTACCACCTACAAACTACCGATAGCACTCAAAGCAACTCCTACACAAATCTAGTGGTGAAAAGAAAGGAACCCTATGCATACTAAAGGATCACACAAGTCAATACAACTCCTATACATACTAGTGGATCAAGCACACCAATGCAACTCCTACTCATGCTAGTCATCAAATACGGAAGCTTAAATACTACTAGCAAGTAAGGAGTCTAAACGTGCAAGTGTACAAGATAGTCAAAGAGGACTAATAGAACACACAAGCATGAATAGCACGGTATGTAAATGCAGAAAATAAAGCATCATAGTGAGGAGTACAGTAAGGGGTGGCTCATGATTTTTTTCCCAAGTTCTCGGAAGGATGGCGCCTTCCCCTAATCCTCGTTGGTCCACTCCCGCTGGAATCCCGGTCCCTCCCGCCACCAAGTGGAGTTGTCACCCACGAGCCCGCAATCACTCCTAGAGTGAAGACACAGTGTGCATAACCGCTGCACAAAGCACAAGCTCGCCTCCCTCGAGAACTTTCCTGGCTCCCCGAGCCGACACAGGCGCTCACTAGCGATGCCCCTTTCAACGGCGGGCTCAAACCGTGTACAAACGTGTGACGGCCCTTCCAACCGATTATGATAGGCTCGATCACTGACACTAAACCAGTCTAGGTCTCACCATAGACCAAGAGTAACAATCTAAATCACACCCTCAAGGACACCCTAGCCTTAGATGTGCAAGATGCTCAAGTTACTCTCCTCTAGCACTCTCAAGATATGCAATATCTCCTCCTAGTGCTCTCCTCTTTTACTCTTGGACCTTACCAAATGCTCTCAAGTATTCCACTGGCCAAGAGAGGTCTTCAAGACCCCAGCAACGAAGTTATATAGGCTCCCAACCTCAATCTAGTTGTTGCTCCACCAAAATTGTCTTTCTGGACATCCAAACCGGACTATCCGGTCACTACCCGACCGGACCGCCCGGTCACTCTGGTAACAGCTCTCCTAGCCGTTGGCTACACTGTCTAGACAATTTCCCCATATTGACCAGACTGTCCGGTCATTGGACCGGACCGTCCGGTCCATTTCTCTCTCCAGTCCAGAAACATTTTGGCACTGAAGCTTCTCGCTGCCATGCATCCTCCATAGTGACCGGACCGTCTGGTCCCTAGACTGGATCATCCGGTCTCTATGACCTCAGACACTGGCAGCTTCCTCGCTGTAGCCTTCGGACAAAACCACATAGTGACCATACAGTCCAGTCTACACTGACCCCTCTATCCGGTCTCTATGTCTAGAAGCTAAAACTTATCGTCCTCGCTTGACTTCGTTTTCCAGCTTCTCCAAACAGCTCCTTGGCTTCTCCACGTCACCTAGTGTCTGTGATTTCACCGAGCAACCTTACACATCACCGACTAGACATGACCTAAGAGAATGACCTAGACCCCCTTGATAGTCCGGTTTTTCCTATGGACTCAAAGCCCTAACAACTAGACAAGTGTTCAAACACTTGCAGCATAGCTTGTTCTCCGCTTTGATCCATCTCCATCAATCCTTGGACTCCATCAAGTCCACAAGCCTCCATGCTTGCAGTCATCATCATCAATTGCCAAGGACACCATCAACAATCATCATAAGATTGAAAAGGTTTTCTACACGGACAACACTAGTGTAGACATTAGTCACATTTTATGTTTGTCATTCATCACCAAAACATAATACCTTGGGGTAACCTCAATGGTCATGAACCTTACAATCTCCCCCTTTTTGGTGATGGATGACAACCACTACTTAGGATGATCCAAAAACGGACGAGGAAGAAAGAACCAAAGGAAAAGAAAAGATTGAAAATGCATACCTTGGTCCTTACCTCAGAAGTAGTCTCCCCTTGGAATGTGCTAGGTGTGGAGGGAGAACTACCCAAATATGTAGGGCACTAGATATTGAGCTTGAGTTGAATTTGCGCTCGCCTTGGTGTCATGGTAGTTGATCTTGTTGATGTAGACACGTACCAAGGACGTAGATGCTCATGTCGGTGAAGTTGTATTTTGTCACCGTAGACATGCACTGTCGTTGTTGTTCTCCATGTCGGCGTAGACGCTTCCATCTTCCCGAATCGTCACATCCCTTCTTCATGTTCTCCTCTCCCTTTGTGTTATCGATCGTCTTCATGTTTCTTCACTTGGCTTTTGGATCTTCATGTTTCCTTACTTGGCTTTTGGATCTTCATGTTTCCTCTCCCCCTTTGTCACCTATCACCGAAAACCACACAAAAGCATAACGAAACCAAGAGGCATAGAATAGTTGGCAGGAGTTAGGATAACTCCCCCTTTCACGGTGCTCCTTCTTGGTCACGATGGTGTTCCCCTGTAGCTCCCCCTACACACATACCTCAACAAATATATTCTCAAATATGCAAGGGTTAGTCATTTGTGAGGTGGGAATGTTTGAGCCACTTGTCTTTATGCCGCGCGAGTAGATTTATTTTCGGAGCTCAGTTGAACATGGCTCAATGGGCATGAAGCACAATTATCACTATTTGATCATCTAGAGGGTCATGTACTCATATTGTAAATGAGTAACTCCCCCTAGACACATGCTTGGAAGCATGTATGGTATCATAATGCAAGGATGCATAAATGCAAAGAATGCAAATGCAACAAGTACACAATGCATGATGCGATGCTAAAGAAAAGAGAGAGAAGCACTACAAATCAAAGTGTCAACAACGAGTTGTTCCCTTCTCAAGCTTGCTCACAATGGACCATTCTTCAAAGCCTTGGGTACACCATGAACCACCTTCTCAAGCTTAACCCATGTCCATTGCTATCTCAAGAAGGTCCGAAGTCAACCTACAAAAGAAAAGAAACAAGCACAAACAAGAACACAAACAAGAACATTATACATATGTACAAAGGACAAGCTCAAGGATTACTCATGTGAAGTTGGAGAGGTCGAGAACATTGAGTTCTCCGCTTAGCTTGTTGAAGGTCTTCTCATCGAGTGGCTTGGTGAAGATGTCCGCCAATTGTTCATGAGTTCGCACGCTCACCAACTCGATGTCCTTTTTCCCAACATGGTCTCTTATGAAGTGATGCCTCACTTGAATGTGCTTTGCATGACCATGATCTCCCGTCTTGAGGGCCATCTTGATTGTCGCCTCACTATCAAAATATAGTGGCATTTCAGTATAGTTGAGGCCATAGTCCGAGAGTGTTTGCCTCATGTAAAGGAGTTGTGTACAACATGCTCCCGCCGCCATATACTCTGCTTTGGTGGTAGATAGAGCCACCGAGTTTTTCTTCTTTGAGCTCCAAGATACTATAGATCTTCCAAGAAATTGGCAACCTCTCGATGTACTCTTTCTATTCACTTTGCAACCCGCGAAGTCTGAATCTGAATACCCAAGCAACTCAAAGTTTGTTCCTCTAGGGTACCATAAGCCCATTGTAGGTGTGTACTTGAGGTATCTCATAATTCTCTTCATGGCCTTCAAGTGTGATTCTTTGGATTTGCTTGATAGCGTGCACACAAGCACACACTAAACATGATGTTCAGTCTCGAAGCGACGAGATAGAGCAAAGACCCAATGATTCACCTATATAGCTTGGGGTTCACCGGTTTTCCTTTCACATCATCATCCAAGGGTTTGCTAGTAGCCATAGGTGTGTGCAAAGGCTTGCAATTATCCATGTTGAATCTCTTGAGAAGGTCCTTACTATATGTCTCTTGATAGATGAAGTTTCCCTCTCTCAATTGCTTGACTTGGAATCCAAAGAACATATGCAACTCTCCAATCATTGACATTTGGAATTCCCTAGCCATCATCTCCTGAAATTCTTCATTGAACTTCTCATTGGTTGACCCATAGATGATATCATCCACATAGATTTGGCACACAAAGAGATCCTTCCCAACATGCCTCGTGAACAAGGTGCTATCAATGCTTCCAATGGTGAACCCATTTTTGAGTAGGAAGTTCCTCCAAGGTTCATACCATGCCCTAGGTGCTTGCTTGAAGCCATAGAGAGCTTTCTTCAATTTGTATACATGTCTTGGATGTTTTAGGTCCTTAAACCCCGAAGGCTGTTCCACATAGACTTTCTCATTGATATCTCCATTCAAGAAGGCACTCTTGACATCCATTTGAAAGATCTTGAAGCCATTATGTCATGCATAGGCAAGTAAGATCCGAATGGCTTCAAGACAGGCCACAGGAGCAAAGCTCTCTTCAAAGTCAATCCCCGCCACTTAAGAATATCCCTTAGCCACTAGGCGAGCCTTGTTCTTGACAATTGCTCCTTTCTCATCTTGCTTGTTCTTGAAGACCCACTTGGTGCCAACCACATTATGATTCCTGGGTCTCTCAACCAATTTCCATACTTTGCACCTCTTGAAGTTGTTCAACTCTTCTTGCATGGCAATAACCCACTTGTGATCATCCATATCTTCATCCATGGTAGAGGGCTCAATCATAGAGATGAAGGAGAAGTTCTCAATATCAACATTGGCCTCATCATCATTCTCTTCACTCACATAGTTGGGCTTATATTGATTCCTCCTTGTCTTTATTCCTCGAGATGGATTCCCAATGATCAAGTCTTGTGAATGATCTCTGTTGATGGCCTTGGGTCTAGGGTGGTGTTTTCTTTGAGTGGGAGAAGCTCTAAGTGAAGTGTCTTGTGCATCATGGATTGTTTGCTCTCTTAATATATGAGTGTCTTGAATCCTAAGAGAGGTGGAAGAGTCACTCTTATGCTTTCTCGTTTTGGACTTTGAGCTTGAGGTGGATGGGAGAGTATCTTGTGAAGAGCTAGGAGAAGTGGCTTATGGTGAAGTATGTGGGAAGGTTTGTGGGTCACTTCTTACTTGGGATTCCTCAACACTAGGTGAATATACTCTCAATGAATCTTGGGAGGAGCTTGTGGGAGTATTTGTGGCATCTTGAGTTGTTTCTTGTACCTCAGAGGAGGAGGTAGGTTGAGGTGGTGGAGTAGAGGGATTATCAATATCACCATCATTGGCCTCGTGGGGTAAAACTTCACCCACGAGCATGTTTCTCAAAGATTCCCTCATAGGTTCATCTCCAATATTCACTTCATGAAATTCATCCTCCTTTTGAGACCCATTTGACTTGTTGAGTTACACATCACAGGATTCTTCCACACATCATGTGGCTGAGTTGTAGACCCTATATGCTTTAGAAGTCCCAGAGTACCCAACAAGAATGCCTTCATAAGTTCTGCTCTCAAACTTCCCGGGCTTTCTCCTCTTCTTGAGAATGTATCACTTGCATCCAAAGACTCAAAAATAGGAAACATTGGGTTTCCGTCCCAACAACAGCTCATATGGCGTCTTCTTCAACAACCGGTGAAGATAGACTCGGTTGGAGGTGTAGCAAGCCGTGTTGATTGCCTCGGCCCAAAACCTCTCATGACTTTCATACTCATCCAACATGGCACGAGCAAGGGTGATGAGCGTCTTGTTCTTTCTCTTCACTACTCTATTTTGCTTGGGAGTATATGTAGCGGAGAATTCATGTTTGATCCCTTTCTTGTCACAATATTCCTCCACTGTTGTGTTCTTGAACTCCGTCCCATTGTCACTCCTTATCTTCACAATACTAGCATTGAACTCATTCTTTGTCCTCTTGGCAAACTTTTTGAAGATACCACTGACTTGAGATTTGTCCACAAGAAAGAAGGTCCAAGTGTATCTCGTGAAATCATCAACAATCACCAAGCAATATAGATTACGTCCTAGACTCTTGTAATGTGTTGGCCCAAACAAGTCCATGTGCAAGAGCTCTAGAGGATGAGATGTAGACATGAATGACTTGGTGGGATGTGAAGATGCAACTTGTTTTCCTGCCTGACAAGCGCTGCACAGTCTATCCTTCTCAAAGGCCACATCCTTGATTCCTTCAACTAGATTTTTCTTGACAATCTTCTTGAGTTGATTCATTCCAACATGTGCCAGTCTTCTATGCCACAACCATCCCTTGGATGCCTTAGTGAATAGGCAAGTGCTTGGTGGCATATTGCTTGACTTGAAGTCCGTGACATACAAGTTTCCATGCCTCACTCCATGGAATACTAGCCCTCTCTTGGTATTCTCAATTGTTGAACCATCCTCATCAAATGTGCACTTCAAACCCATGTCACAGAGTTGACTAATAGACAGAAGGTTGAAGTTGAGGGTTTCCACTAAAAAGACCTTGGAGAGATGGAGGTCATTTGTGATGGTCACCTTGCCCGAGCCTCTAACTCTCCCTTTTGAGTTATCCCCAAAAGTCACCTTCTCACTATCTTCATCTTCATCAATGGTGGTGAACATGGTAGCTTCCCGGTCATATGTTGAGTGCACCCACTATCAAGAATCCAATGAGTGCCTCCACTCTTGTAGTTGACCCTGGTGGTAGCCATAAGACAAGCACAAGAGGAAGAAGGGTTAGTATCCAAAGCATTACTTGATTGACTAGCACTAACCTCACCGTGTCGAGCAATAAGACCATCCTCATAGATAGAGATTCTTGCAATCCCATCCAGTAGTCTCCTCCTAATGGGATAGTGAGGAGCATGATACCTCCAATGTCCATGATCATCCCCCATGTGCACATTGTCAAGGTTGATGTAGTAATGGGGAGGATCATAGAGTCCAGTGATGTGCTCAAGCATATGTCCCACTTGAGAGTGGAGCACAAGTATCATCTCCATTGCTCTCTCAATTGAGAGCTCATGTCTCTTGTTGACTACCTCCTCAAGTAAAAAACCCCTCTCAGGAGTTGTGATTTGTTGGAGGAGCTTGTCAATCACTTCATGTGGTGCAATACTGCGAAGTCCCTAAAAGAGTTTATCCTACACACAAGATCATAGATGCTCAATAGATTCTCACAAAGGTCATCATTCGGATTTTTGACAAATTCACCGAGTTCAAAGAGGAGATCCTATTGGTGAGCTCGACGAAGATGCCGAAGGTGATCTTGTGGTGGAAGAGGTGGTGGCGCCGGAGCTGAAGCCGCAAGATTGATCATCTCAAATGATCGAGCAAGCATTGTTGTTGGTGCTTCCCCTATGCCAATGCTTGGTCCACTTGTGGTAGAGCTTGACGAAGTGCCCGATGAGGAACTTGGTGAATGTCTTGCTCCAAAGGGGTTGTGGAAGCTGTTGCAAGACATTCTCGTGGAGGGAGCAAAGAAGTTTGAGCTCGAAGCTACTTCTTTTCCTTTGCTTGAGGATGCTTCATGGTTTGTCTTGGATGTCTTCTTCCATGCCATGCTCGTGGTAATCTCCTCATCCTTGAAGAGCAGCTCAATCACATCCTCTATGGAGAGACTCTTCTCCATGAGAAGGTCAAGGGTGACGTAGAAGAGCTTGCTACTCGGAAACAAGGAGAGGATCTTCTCAACTATCACAATCTTGGGAAGCTCGAAAGAAGTTGCCCCAATCCTGTCCACAATACCTCGCAAGTGAATAAAAGAGTCAAGTAAGTCGTCATTGTCATTAGCATGAAAAGCAAAGAGCTCCTCAAAAATAGAACTACTAGCATGATCAATAGGAGACTCACAAACATCATTAATGCTAGTAGAGCAAGCAAGATCAAGAGACACATTATCAATCATCATGTTAGGCACACTAGTAGAGCAACCTATCAAGTCATTGCTAAAAGGATCTAGGCACTCACTAGTACAAGGCACATCCACATCATCATCACAATCATCATACACATGATTATCGGTAAAGGTATTGGCAAAGTCCACAAGAGTGTCCATCAACTCATCCGGAATCATGGCATTTAGGTAGCTTTTAAAGGGATCCTTCCATGAGCCATGACCCAGCCCCGAATGGGATGACATCCCAACTTAATGTGGCCACTACTCAAGGCAGTTAAGCCTTATAATAAGCACTTGGCTCTGATACTACTTGAAAGGACCGTAGTGACCGAGAGGGGGGGGGTTGAATCGGGAACTACCACTATGAACCAATTTTACCACTTACAAACTACCGATAGCACTCAAAGCAACTCCTAGACAAATCTAGTGGTGATCACACTAACAATATAATCCTATGAAAAGAAAGGCACCCTATGCATACTAGTGGATCACACAAGTCAATACAACTCCTATGCATACTAGTGGATCAAGCACACCAATGCAACTCCTACTCATGCTAGTCATCAAATGCGGAAGCTTAAATACTACTAGCAAGTAAGGAGTCTAAACATGCAAGTCTACAAGATAGTCAAAGAGAACTAATAGAACACACAAGTATGAATAGCATGGTATGTAAATGCCAAAAGTAAAGCATCATAGTGAGGAGTACAGTAAGGGGTGGCTCATGATTTTTTTTCTGAGGTCTTGGAAGGATGGCGCCTTCCCATAATCCTCGTTGGACCACTCCTGCCGGAGTCCCGGTCCCTCCCACCACCAAGTGGAGTTCTCACCCATGAGCCCGCAATCAGTTCTAGAGTGAAGACACGGTGTGCATCACCGCTGCACAAAGCACAAGCTCGCCTCCCTCGAGAACTTGCCGTACTCCCCGAGCCGACACGGGCGCTCACTAGCGATGCCCCTTTCGATGGCGGACCCAAACCATGTACAAACGTGTGAGGGCCTTCACAACCGATCATGATAGGCTTGATCACTGACACCTAACCGGTCTAGGTCTCACCATAGACCAAGAGTAACAATCTAGATCACACCCTCAATGACATCCTAGCCTTAGATGTGCAAGATGCTCAAGTTACTCTCCTCTACCACTCTCAAGATATGCAATATCTCTTCCTAGTGCTCTCCTCTTTTCCTCTTGGGCCTTACCAAATGCTCTCAGGTATTCCACTTGCCAAGAGAGGTCTCCAAGACCCCAGCAATGAAGTTATATAGGCTCCCAACCTCAAACTAGCCGTTTCTCCACGAAATTGTCTTTCTGGACATCCAGACTGGACTGTCTAATCACTGCCTAATCTCTCCTAGCCATTGGCTGCACTGTCCAGACAATTTCCCTGTACTGATCTAACTGTCCGGTCACTGGACCGGACCGTCCGGTCCATTTCTCTCTCCAGTCTAGAAATATTTTGGCGCTGAAGCTCCACGCTGCCCTGCATCCTCCATAGTGACCGGACCATCCGGTCACTAGACCAGACCATCCGGTCTCTATGACCTCAGACACTGGTAGCTTCCTCACTTCCTCGCTATAGGCTCCGGACTAAACCACATAGTGACCGTACAGTCCGGTCTCCACTGACCCCTCTGTCCGGTCTCTATGTCCAGAAGGTGAAACTTGTCATCCTCGCTTGACTTCGTTTCCCGGTTTCTCCGAACAGCTCCTTGGCTTCTCAGCTATCACCTAGTGCCTATGATTTCACCGAGCAACCTTGCACTTCACTGACTAGATATGACCTAAGAGAATGACCTAGACCCCCTTGATAGTTCGGTTTTTCCTATAGACTAAAAGCCCTAACAACTAGATAAGTGTTCAAACACTTGCACCATAGCTTGTTATCTGCTTTGATCCATCTCCATCAACCCTTAGACTCCATCAAGTCCACAAGCCTCCATGCCTGCAGTCATCGTCATCAATTGCCAACGACACCGTCAACAATCATCATAAGATTGAAAAGGTTTCCCACATGGACAACACTCTTGTAGATATTAGTCACATTTCATTTTGTCATTCATCACCAAAACATCATACCTTGAGGTGACCTCAATGGTGATGAACCTTACAATTGGTCATTCCAGATCCACATGGTGGATTGATTCTGAAGCAACCATTCATGTTTCAAATTCATTACAGGGATTCCTTTCAATGAGGACTATGCAAAGAAGTGAAAGGTCCATTAGAGTGGCTAGAGTTGAAGCAGAAGATGAAGCAGTCGGGGATCTCCACCCAAAGCATGGTGAAGGCTTCATTCTTTTGCTTAGAGATGTTTTTATGTACCTTTTTTTACAAATGAACTTTATTAGTGTGTCACATTTTGATCATGATGGTTATGATTGTCACTTTGGTGGTGGCAAATGTGAACTATGGTTTAATAATGATTGCATTGGTCTTGCTCATTTATAAGACAAGATTTATTTATTATCTACTTATGACAATGTGAATGTGTGTGATGTGAATGTACTCCCTCTATTTCTTTTTACTTGTCATTCTGGAGGTGTTTTTTGGTGTCTATATTCATTGAACATTCTCTGAACCTGGACATACATGTGGTCCAAATTCAGAGAATGTCCAATGAATCTGGTAAAGAGCCAGAACGACAAGTAATTTGGGATGGAGGGAATAAATGATAATGTTATGTCCTCATCGCCAAAAGAAAGCAAGAAAAGAAAGAAAACTCCTAATGTCTCGTCAAAATTATGGCACTATCATTTAGGCCACATTTCGAGGGGGAGAATTGAGAGACTACTAAAGAATGACATCCTTCCTCCATTAGAGTTCTCAAACATAGAACAATGCATACAATGCATTAAAGGAAAATATGTAAAGATAATTAAAAAGGATGCCCTGCCACAACCCCGCCCCGCCGGAGCCCGCCCCGCCATGTCACGGCCCCGCCCCTCCGTGACCCTGCCCTGCCCACCGTGACCTCCGCCAGCCGTGACCTCGCCCTACCGCGACCCCGCCCTGCGGCCAAAGGTCGCCCCGCCCCCACCACGACTCCGCCCCCGGCCGGAGCTCGCCCCGGCACGACCCCGCCCCTGGCCAAAGGTCGCCCTGCCCTGCTATGAGAGCGCCCCCGGCCGACGCTCGCCCCGGCGCGACCCTGCCCGGCCGGACCTCGCCCCGCGGCCAGGCCGCGCCCGTTGCCGCTCCTCCTCTCCAGCCGGCCGATGGCCGAGGTCGCCCCGCCTCATCTCAGCCCTTCCCTAGCACCATCCAGCCCCCGAGCCCGACCACAGCACCGTCCGGCACCTGGGCCGAAGCTCGAGGTGCACAGAGGCGTCTTGGCACACTCATAGGGCCAGTGTCTGAATATTAGTTCTTTTGATACCATCTGTTACTCACTGCGAATCATTATTATGGCGTATTCAACACATGTGTGGTGCCTTTCTAAACTTTTGATTTTACCGTACCAGGAGGTGCCCTGCTGAACCTCGACGCGTGCAGTGCCACCTCTGCCCTAGTCACCACCACTGTCGATGTCGCTCGTGTCCCTGTGGTAAGAATGCATCATGTTGTGGTGATTTGTGCTATGAAATGTTGAAACGGGGATTTGTGGTATGAATTGGTTAAATGGTGATGGTGTAGTTACTATTTGCCGTGATTTGTGGTATGAATTGGTTAAATGGCTATCATGTCATTGATTTGCAGTTTGTGGGAATTTCAATGTGTAGGGGAGGTGCTGTCAAAATTTTAATTTGACTCTAATAGGTGTTTTTGATATTTTGCAGAGATAGGCTCCGGTCTTGGCTCGTCATCGCAACGTCGCAAGGTGAGACATACAAAACCCCTCCTTTCATATCATGTTTGTATGTCACATAACCTTAGGCATCTCCCATTTGAAAGAGATACGGTTGAAAATATGCAAATGTTTGCATATGTACAACCGTATCTGTTTCGAATTGTCCACTTTTTTTGGACAGCTCATGGATGTGTAGTTGGGGTTAGATTCCATGATCCACGCTATCTGAGACAGAGTTTCAGCATCACCTCCTTGTTGTTCTCCGGATACACAATCTCCTTGATAGGACGTGTATTTGGAGAACAGCGGGGAGGTGCTGCCAAAATTCTGGCTCGAATACGTGTGGAGCATGGAATCTGACCCTAACTACACATCCGCAGGTGGGATTAGGACCTATCTTCACCTATTAGACCATGATAGGCATCGTGTATATGGAATTGATATTTATGACACCAGCTCGAATGTTAAAGGATAGATGACCGTGACTGGATTTAATCGGGCTGGTGGGGTAAGTGTGACTACACCATAGAATTCATTTACAAGGTTGATGATTTCTTGAAGAATGCCTTTGAATTAGGACAGTGTAAAGAAGTGTGCCCCTGTTCGAGATGTGAGAACAAACTACTTCAGCCAAAGTTGAGAATGGGTCAACACATTTGCAACAATGGGTTTGTGGCTAACTATACCCGGTGGATCTACCATGGTGAAACCCATTGTGCGAGAGAGGAAGTCGTGAGGCAATGCATCAAGGATTATGAATCTGATGCTGGATGCGGAGACATGTTAGCTGACTTTCACGAAGCACAATTCAATGAAGGACCTAGTCATGATGGGGAGGAGCAGCCAGAGCCAACCGCAAAGGCATATTACGACATGTTGTCTTCGGCACAGAAACCGTTTCACGACCACACGAATGTTTCTCAATTGGATGCTGTCGGCCGCATAATGGCATTGAAATCCCAGCTTGGCATCAGTCGAAATGGCTTTGATAATATGTTGATAGTATTTGGTAGCCTGCTTCCTGCTGGTCACAATCCACCACACAACATGTACGAGTCACAGAAACTCCTTCGTGCACTTAAGATGCCATACGAGTAGATACATGTCTGTCCTAAGGGATATGTCTTGTTTAGGAAGGAGCACGTGGATGCAAAGTATTGTCCTAAATGTGAGTCATCTAGGTACCTGGAGGTAGATTGTGGTGAAGGTCAAAAAAGGCAGCTCGAAATCCCTATGAAAATCCTACGGTACCTTCCATTCATTCCGAGGATCCAACGCCTTTACATGACCGAAGAGACCACAAAACAGATGACATGGCACAAAGAAAGCAAATGATACCATCCTGAGAATATGGTACATCCAGCCGATGGTGAATCATGGAAGTACTTTGACAGCAAGCATCCTGATGAAGCTGATGATCCTCGTAATGTACATGTTGCGCTGGTGACATATGGGTTCAATCCTTATGGAATGGAGGTTGTCTCATATAGTTGTTGGCCCGTGTTTGTTATCCCTCTCAATCTTCCACCGGGAGTCATATTTCACCGACAACACATATTCTTGTCATTGATAATTCCTGAACACCCTGGGGATAATATGAGTATGTACATGGACCCTTTGATTGATGATTTGGAACATGCTTGGAATGATGGGGTGTGGAAATACGACCGAGCTACAAAGAGGAACTTCAAAATGAAGGTGTGGTACATGTACTCCATGCATGACCATCCGGCATATGGGGTATTTTCTGGTTGGTGTGTCCATGGAAAGTTCTCATGCCCAGTATGCAAGTCAGCTGTCAAGTTGGCGAAGGGTGGGAAGTATGTTGCGTTCGACCAGCACCGATAATTTCTCCCTATGAACCATCCCTTTAGACAGGACAAGAAGAACTTTACAAAAGGTGTGGTGGTACCTGCCACCGTAGTGTTTGACAGGTGCCGCTATTCTCGAGCAGTTAGAATTGTTGCAAGTAGATGAACAAGGTCGTTTTGTGGGATATGGGGTGCTTCATGCGTGGACTCAGAAGTGTGGCCTATGGAGGCTATCCTACATGAAAGACATCATTCTTCCGCACGTTATTGATATGATGCACACTGAAAAGAATCTTGGTGAGGCAAGCTTCTATACAATCATGGACATTCCACAGAAGACAAAGGATAACGTTTAGGCTAGGCTGGATCAAGAAAAGATATGTGATAGACCGAAGCTAAACATGATGCCTCCTAGAGAGGGCACGAAGACATGGAAGAAGCCTAAGGCCAATTTCGTGTTGACGAGGCCCAAAGGAAGGAAGTATTAGAATGGTTCAAAACATTATTGTTTCCTGATGGGTATGCAGCGAATTTGAGAAGGGGAGTGAACATGGAAACTATGTGAATCAATGGGCTCAAGAGTCATGACTGCCACATATGGATTTAGCGGCTTCTTCCCGTGATGGTTCGAGGCTATCTCCCAGACAATGTGTTGCGAGTGCTGGCGGAGTTAAGCTATTTTTTCCGCACCCTTTGTGCTAAGGAGTTACCTCGGAAGTTGATTGAACAAATGGAATAAATGGCTCCTATGTTGATTTGTAATTTGGAGAAGATCTTTCCTCCTGGTTTTTCAATCAGATGGAGCATATGATTCTGCATCTCTCGTATGAGGCACGAATGTGTGGACCTGTGCATGGCCGTTGGTGCTATTCAATTGAGAGACAACAAAACATTCTTCAAACTAAGTGTAAAAACAAGTGCAAAATCGAGGCATCCATGGCAAAGGCTCACCTAACTGAGGAGGTGTCAAATTTCACAACAAAATATTATGCTGACACCCTCCCAAGCGTGCATAATCCACCGCCTTGTTATAATGCCAATGAAAATGAATCCAACCTCAGCCTGTGTTGTTGGGCAACTTGGAAGTGCAAGTGGTGGGACTGCTAAGACCTTGCAACATGTTGATTTCTGCACTATCATGATGTATGTGTTGACCAACCTTTCTGAAGTGCAGCCATACTTTGAGGAATTTACTCAACAATTCTGGCGGAGAAATAGGGCACCGACTCCTCAACAAGTTGATACCCTTCCAAAAAAGGGTGCTGGAGATGGCTCGCCCGATTTCATTTCTTGGTTCAACCAGAAGAGCCAAAACGATGCGTCCATGACTCCCGAGTTGAGACAGATTGCCAATGGATGTGCCTATAGGGTAATGTCATACTCGTCCTATGATGTCAATGGCTATCGCTTTCACACAAAAAGTCACGATGAAAGTCGGCCTAATCGGACAACCACAAATTATGGAGTTTGTACTACATCTCAAGATGGGGTCGAGTACTATGGAATAATTGAAAAAATATATGAACTCACATTTACTGATGCCAAACCTCTTAAGCTTGTCGTATTCAAATGCCATTGGTTTGATCCTAACCAAGTGCGGCGGACCCCTAATGTTAGACTAGTTGAAATTCGACAATCATTAGTCTATGCAGGAGACAATGTCTACATTGTGGCTCAACAAGCGACACGAGTTTATTATGTGTCATACCCATGCAAAACCGACAAATGTATTCAGGGTTTGGATGTTGTGTACATGGTATCACCACATGGTAGACTACCTATCCCAAACAATGAAGATTACAATATAGACCCAAACACATATGACGGAGAGTTCTTTCAAGAAGATGGGTTACAAGGGTCTTTTCATATAGACTTAACTAGAGCAATGGAAATGGAAGTAGACGACAATGATGAAAGGGTTGATGACAAGGATGCTGGAGATGAGCTAATTCATTAATATTTGTAATATTATGTTAATTTTGTATAATGTCTTCCTTACATGTGCTGATAATTTTACTGTTTCTATTTGTAGGTGAACAAACAAAGATGGTGGGCAATGGAGTTACATGAAAATGCACGTCGGTTTGGAGAAGAGTAATGCCAAGGACCAATCAACCGTTAGGGTCTACTCGAGGCCAGGGTCGGGGGAAGGGTGGCCCCAAGGGTGGAGGGACGGCTAGCGGCAGGGGTCGGCGGACTAGATCTATGGCTCCACCTACCCCTGAGGAGTTAGAGGAGGAGCAGGAGGAGTCTGAGGAGGAGGAGCAGCGAGACAACGAGGAGGAGGAGCAGTGGGACGAGGAACATTGAGGGGGAGATTGTAAGGTTCATGACCATTGAGGTCACCCTAAGGTGATGTTTTGGTGATGAATGACAAACATGAAATATGACTAATATCTACACGAGTGTTGTTCATGTAGGAAACCTTTTCTATCTTATGATGATTGTCGATGACGTCCTTGGCAATGGATGACAATGACCACAAGCATGGAGGCTTATAAACTAGATGGAGTCCAAGGGTTGATGAGGATGGATCAAAGAGAAGAACAAGCTATGGTGCAAGTGTTTGGAAAACTTGTCTTGTTGTTAGGGCTTTAAGTCCATAGGAAAAATCGGACTATCAAGGGGATCTAGGTCATTCTCTTCGGTCATGTCTAGTCGGTGATGTGCAAGGTTGCTCGGTGAAATCACATGCACTAGGTGACAGTGGAGAAGCCAAGGAGCTGTTCGGAGAAGCTGGGAAACAAAGTCAAGTGGGGATGACAAGTTTCAGCTTCTAGACATAGAGACCGGACAGAGGGGTCAGTGGAGACCAGACTGTACGGTCACTATGGGAGTTGTCCAGGACTTAGAGCGAGAAGCAGGGAAGTCTGTCAGCAGGAGACCCTGTACAGACCGGATGGTCCGATCTGCTAACCGGATGGTCCGGTCAGTAGGGGTGCAGCAAGGCAGCCAGGAGCTTTGCTGCCGAAATGTTTCTGGACTAGAGAGAGAAATGACCGGATAGTCCGGTCCAGTTACCAGATAGTCTATTCAGTATAGGAAATTGTCTGGACAGTGCAACCAACGGTTCTGGGAGACGTTATGAGAATGACCAGATGGTCCGGTCAGGCAGTGACCGGACAGTCCAGACTGGATATCCAAAAAGGCAATTTTGTGGAGCAACGACTAGTTTGAGGTTAGGAGCCTATATAACTTTGTTGCTGGGGTCTTGAAGACCTCTCTTGGCTAGTGGAATACCCGAGAGCATTTGCTAAGGTCCAAGAGGAAAAGAGGAGAGCACTGGGAGGAGATATTGCATATCTTAAGAGTGCTAGAGGAGAGTAACTTAAGCATCGTGCACATCTAAGGCTAGGGTGTCCTTGAGGGTGTGATCTAGATTGTTACTCTTGCTCTATGGTGAGACCTAGACCGGTTAGGCGTTGGTGATCGAGCCTATCATGATCGGTTGTGAAGGCCGTCACACGTTTGTACACGGTTTGAGCCCGCCATTGAAAGGGGCATCGCTAGTGAGCGCTCGTGTCGGCTCGGGGAGCCTGGCAAGTTCTCGAGGGAGGCGAGCTTGTGCTTTGTGCAGCGGTGATGCACACCGTGTCTTTACTATAGGAGTGATTGCGGGATCATGGGTGAGAACTCCACTTGGTGGCGAGAGGGACCGGGACTCTGACGGGAGTGGTCAAACGAGGAGTAGGGGAAGGCACCATCCTTCTGAGACCTTGCGGAAAAAATCATGAGCCATCTCTTACTCTACTACTTACTTTGATGCACTACTTTCCGCATTTACATACCATGCTATTCATGCTCGTGTGTCCTCTTAGTTCTAGTTGACTATCTTGTAGACTTGCATGTTTAGGCTCCTTACTTGCCAGTAGTGTTTAAGCTTCTGCATTTGATGACTAGCATGAGTAGGAGTTGCATTGGTGTGGTTGATCACTAGAAGTGCATAAGAGTTGTACTGACTTGTGTGATCCACTAGTATGCATAGGGTGTCCTTTCCTTTCATAGGATTATATTGTTAGTGTGATCATCACTAGAATTGTATAGGAATTGATTTGAGTGCTATTGGTGTTTAGTAATTGGCAAAATTGGTACATAGTGGTAGTTCCTGATTCACCCCCCCCCCCCCCCCTCTCGGTCAGTATGATCCTTTCAAGTGATATTAGAGCTAAGTGCTCATTATAAGGCTTAACCGTCTTGAGTAGTGACCGTATTGAGTTGGGATGTCATCCTATTCGGGGTCGGGTCATGGCTCGTGGAAGGATCGCCTTAAAAGCTACCTAAATGCCATGATTTCGGATGAGTTGATGGACACTCTTGTGGACTTTTCCAATACCTTTACCGATGATCATGTGTATGATGATTGTGATGATGGTGTGGATGTGCCTTATACTAGTGAGTGCCTAGATCCTTCTAGCATTGGCTTGATAGGTTGCTCTACTAGTGTGCCTAATATGTTGATTGATGATGATGCATCTCTTGATCTTGCTTGCTCTACTAGCATGACTAGTATTGATGATGTTTGTGAACCTTTTATTGATCATGCTAGTGGTTCTCTAGCTGAGGAGTTCTTTGCCTTTCATGCTAATGATAATGAGGACTTACTTGACTCTCTTATTGGCTTGCGAGGTATTGTGGACAGGATTGGGGCAACTTCTTTTGAGCTTCCTAAGATTGTGATAGTTGAGAAGATCCTCTCCTTGCTCCTGAGTAGCAAGCTCTTCTACATCACTCTTGACCTTCTCATGGAGAAGAGTCTCTCTGTCGAGGACGTGATTGAGCTGCTCTTCAAGGATGAAGAGATCACCGCGAGCATGACGTGGAAGAAGACATCCAAGACGAACCATAAAGCATCTTCAAGCAAAGGGAAAGAAGTAGCTTAGAGCTCAAACTTCTTTGATCCCTCCAGAAGATTGTCTTGCAACAACTTCTTCAACCCCTTCAGAGCAAGACATTCATCGGGTGCTTTGTTAAGCTCTACCTCAAGTGTCATTCCTATTTCTACTCCAAGACCCTTGGGTGGACCAAGCATTGGCGTAGGGGGAGAACCAACAACAATGCTCGCTCGATCATTTGAGATGATCAATCGTGCGGCTTCAGCTCCGACGCCACCACCTCCTCCACCACAAGATTACCTTTGGCATCTTCATCGAGCTCACCAACAGGATCTCCTCTTTGAACTCGGTGAATTTGTGAGAAATCTAAATGTTGACCTTTGTGAGAAACTAATGAGCATCTATGATCTTGTATGTAGGATTAACTCTTTAAGGGGACTTCGGAGGATTCCACCACATGAAGTGATTGACAATCTCCTCCAACAAATCACAACTCCTGAGAGGGGTTTCTTACTTGAGGAGGTAGTCAACGGAAGAGATGAGCTCTTAATTGAGAGAGCAATGGAGATGATACTTGTGCTCCACTCTCAAGTGGGACATGTGCTTGAGCACATCACTAGACTCTATGATCCTCCCTATTACTATATCAACCTTGACAATGTGCACATGGGGGATGGTCATGGACATTGGAGGTATCATGCTCCTCACTATCCCATTAGTAGGAGACTACTGGATGGGATTGCAAGAATCTCTATCTATGAGGATGGTCTTATTGCTCGACACGGTGAGGTTAGTGCTAGTCAATCAAGTAATGCTTTAGATACTAACCCTTCTTCCTCTTGTGCTTGTCTTATGGCTACCACCAGGGTCAACTACAAGAGTGGAGGCACTCATTGGATTCTTTATAGTGGGTGCACTCAACATATGACCGGGAAGCCAACCATGTTCACCACCATTGATGAAGACGAAGATAGTGAGAAGGTGACTTTTGGGGATAACTCAAAAGGGAGAATTAGAGGCTCAGGCAAGGTGGTGATCATGAATGACCTCCATCTCTGCAAGGTCTTTCTTGTGGAAACCCTCAACTTCAACCTTCTATCTATTGGTCAACTTTGTGACATGGGTTTCAAGTGCATGTTTGATGAGGATGGTGCAACAATTGAGAATTCCAAAAGAGGGCTAGTATTCCATGGAGTGAGACATGGGAACTTGTATGTCACAGACTTCAAGTCAAGCAATATGCCACCAAGCACTTGCTTATTCACTAAGGCATTCAAGGGATGGTTGTGGCATAGAAGACTGGCACATGTTGGACTGAATCAGCTCAAGAAGATTGTCAAGAGAAATCTAGTTGAAGGAATCTAGGATGTGGCCTTTGAGAAGGATAGACTGTGTAGTGCTTGTCAGGCGGGAAATCATGTTGCATCTTCACATCCCACCAAGTCATTCATGTCTACATCTCGTCCTCTAGAGCTCTTGCACATGGACTTGTTTGGGCCAACACACTACAAGAGTCTAGGATGCAATCTATATTGCTTGGTGATTGTTGATAATTTCACGAGATACACTTGGACCTTCTTTCTTGTGGACAAATCTCAAGCCAGTGGCATCTTCAGAAAGTTTGCCAAGAGAGCAAAGAATGAGTTCAATGCTAGCATTGTGAAGATAAAGAGTGACAATGGGACAGAGTTCAAGAACACTATAGTGGAGGAATACTGTGACAAGAAAGGGATCAAACATGAATTCTCCGCACATCTACTCCCGAGCAAAATGGAGTAGTGGAGAGGAAGAACAAGACGCTCATCACTCTTGCTCATGCCATGTTGGATGAGTATGGAACTAATGAGAGGTTTTGGGCGGAGGCAATCAACACGGCTTGCTACACCTCCAACCGTGTCTATCTCCACCGGTTGTTGAAGAAGACGCCATATGAGCTATTGGTGGGACGAAAACCCAATGTTTCCTATTTCCGAGTCTTTGGATGCAAGTGCTACATTCTCAAGAAGAGGAGAAAGCCTGGGAAGTTTGAGAGCAGAACTTATGAAGGCATTCTTGTTGGGTACTTGTTGGTCATAACTATGCACCCATTTATATACCACAAGAGGATGGTGTACGGTTATAGCACTTTTTCTCTTGAATTGAGTATTCCAAGGTTTATCATATCCACTAGGACCTTAGGGATTATTAAACAGAGTTAACAGTAAAAGATCTAGTCAAAGCTACTGTCGAGTTCAAGTTTGCATAAGGGGAAACTGGCCAGCGCAAAGGTGCGCTAAATAGCAAATCTATCATTGCGCCGATCGGCGCGGGGTTGAGCCGATCGGCACACTACCGAATTAGTGATTACGCTGATCAGCACTGGTGTTGAGCCGATCAGCGCATGAACAAATCTAAGCCAAAGTGCGCCAGATACCTTGTGAGCCTAAACTGTTAAGTGAGTAGCCAGATATCTACTAGTGAGATCGTAACCAGATAGTCTAATCAAATAGCATCATAATGGTAATTATATGGATCAATGAAAACCTATAATGAATAAGACCACCCCCTTTCCGAGCGTCTCATCGATTTATCGCTGCCGAGAGGAAACCCTTAATCGCGTAGGTATCTTACCCTACTCAACTATACAATAGTGCTACACAGGTTTAGTGCTGTCACCGCTAAACCACAGTACTAGCATCATTAAGCAACCATAATCAATACAATGTCCGGATACTATCCTGATCACCACGATCAAGATAGTATCAACCTACTTAGCTTAGAACTAAGCAATTGGAATAAGCACATGCATGATTACAGAATCAAGATAGACAAATCACCAAAACCATCATCAATATATTCGATTATCCTTGAGATACATAGAGTGAGATTCATCACCGCCGAGATGGCCTACCTTGACGGATCAACTCTTACTCCAATGGTTCTTGAAACTCAACTAGAGATCTATTCTAACAGGGCGAACCCCGGTGCTTCTAACTCACGGATCTATTGTCCCTCCGATGCCTCCTTCTCTCATGACAAGGGGTTTACAAGTATTTATAAGGGTTTTACTCGTGAAGGACTCGGTTTTTAGCAAATAAGTCGGTTGCGCCGATCGGCGCAAGCCATGTCTTCTCTGGTTTCTCTTCTGAGTCGGTTCCTCTGTTTTCCACAGCTTCCATGTGGGCCTTTTCATTCGAGATAAAGTCTTGCATTGTAAGTCAAGATCTTGAAGTTCCATAAATCTTCCAGGCAAATATCTTCAAGTATCTTGCGAAGATAAACTTCCATAAGCATGTGGAATGGGCCTCGATCACTTCTGTGGGCTAAAACACCCTTGCATCGATCGGCTCATGGATTACCCTAATCGGCGCACTGGGCTTCTTTAGTGCTTTTTGTTACTTCTGGACTCCTATCCTCTTCCAGCATCACTTTAATCACTAATTTCACTTGTTTGTGTAATATAGCTCCAAAACAATGCATATACAAAGATATAGGCAAAATCACAGGTAAATGGCCTAAATTGGCATCAATTATGCTCCAATTAGGGTTATATTCACATATAAAAGGGGCACTTAAGTAGTGCCAACAGGATGTGTGGAAGAATCCTATGATGTGCAATTTGATGAGTCAAATGGGTCCTAAAAGGAGGATGAATTTCATGAAGCAAACATTGGAGATGAGCCTATGAGGGAAGCTTTGAGGAACATGCCCGTGGGCAAGGTTTTATGATGTGGACAAGGGTTCCCGATCTTCCGAAAGGTTCTGGATATGTTGATTTGGTCGGAGGCGACACACAAATCGATCCGGCTTCAGAACAACACGTTCTAAACCCCGCAATCGCAGCACAACATCTCCTCTGGTTATCAACCATCCTAAAATGATTGACCTCACCGAGAAGGCTAATCCCTGCCTAGGAATCAAGAACACAAGCAAGAACAAAGAAGAATGCAACACAATTGTAGATGTATTATGAATCTCACGAAGTTGGGGTCTCACAAATCGTGATGACGGTGAAACTGTTATGAACAAAATAATCTAAGCAAAACACGAACCCTAATGGTGCAGCAGCGGCTGTATATGAAGACCCTAGGGTCATGCAAGACCCTCTGGACGCGCCCCTAAATGGGCTCAACTAGATACAAAGCCCAAAGGCCAAAAACAGGCGATGCAGCACCGAAACAGATTCTGGACCCTCTCTTGTTTTGATGATTCCGGATGACTCCGGATGCATGTATCCTTATGCGTGCATTTTGACATGAGACTGGCGGCATTGGAAATTTATTCTTCTTATCTTTCCATGCATATATAGAACATCCAAATCCGAGTCCGTATGCGTCCTGGACATCCGTTTTAGTGCAGACTGGTCCTGAGCCCCGAAACAGACTCGAAGTCGGTTTTGATTGGGCCTCCACCTTGGCTTCCACGTCCTTGCTGGTCCTCCATGTCTCCAAGTCATTCTCCCATCATCTCCTGGTCCTCTCCATGGTTCCTAATTATAATATAATCATTAGGTAGCAAACCATTCTCAAAAGTGACATATGATGAAGAACGTAGGAACGACCTCACCTCTAAATTTAGTCGTCGTGCACGAGCTCTAGTCATTGGACCTTGCAAGTCCAGAATTGGAGGAGTGTTGCATGTATCATTAGGAGTGATGTCCTCATCATCCTCTCCCTCTTGAAGTGGAGTCATCCTCGACTCAAGCTCATCCTCTTCTCCCAAGTATGGTTTCAAATCTGAAATGTTAAAAGTAGGACCAACCCCGAACTCGGGAGGCAACTCAAGTTTGTATGCATTATCATTAATGTTCTCAATTATTTTGAAAGGACCATCAGCTCTAGACATTAATTTAGACTTTCTTAAATCTGGAAATCTATCCTTCTTCAAGTGTAACCATACTAAATCTCCTACATCAAGTTTTACTTCTTTTCTACCTTTACTACCAACAGTTTTATACTTGTCATTCATCTTTTCAATGCTAAGTCTAGTGGTCTCATGCATTTGCAAAATAAATTCAGCACGCTCCTTAGCATCAACATGAACTCTCTCATGAATAGGTAGAGAAAGTATATCAAGTGGAGTATGGGGATCAAAACCATACACTACCTTGAAAGGACTTACCTTGGTAGTAGAATGTGTTGCCCGATTATATGCAAACTCAACATGAGGCAAACATTCTTCCCATTGGTTCAAATTTTTCTTCAAAATAGCTCTCAACATAGTACCCAAAGTGCGATTCACCACCTCAGTTTGTCCATCAGTTTATGGGTGACAAGTTGTAGAAAACAACAACTTTGTACCCAACTTATTCCAAAGCGTGCGCCAAAAGTGACTCAAGAATTTTGCATCACAATCTGAAACAATAGTAGAAGGCATACCATGCAAACGTACAATTTCTTTGAAAAAGAGATCAGCAATATAACTAGCATCATCAGTCTTATGACATGGTATAAAGTGTGCCATCTTAGAAAATCTATCCACAACAACAAAAATACTATCACCCCCCCCCCCCTCATAGTCCTAGGCAGTCCTAAAACAAAGTACATAGAAATATCTGCCCAAGGAATAGAAGGAACAGGAAGTGGCATGTATAAACCAGGTTTTTGACATGTAGTGCAGCGAGCAACAAAGCGCTCAACATCTTTCCTCATCCTTGGCCAAAATAAGTGTGTGGCCAAAATATCCTCTGTCTTCTTGGCACCAAAATGACCCATCAATCCACCTCCATGCGCCTCCTGTAATAACAAAAGATGAACGGAACCAACTGGAATGCATAGACGATTAGCTCTAAACAAGAATCCATCAGTCAACACAAATTTGTTCCATGCACGACCTTCTTTACAATGCAGCAATATGTCCTTAAATCAACATCAGTAGCATATTGTTCTTTAATTGCCTCAAGTCCAAAAATTCTACAATCAAGTTGAGACAATAAAGTATACCGCCTAGATAAAGCATTAGCGATCACATTATCCTTCCCTTTCTTATGTTTAATAATGTAAGGAAAAGACTCAATAAACTCAATCCATTTAGCATGTCTATGGTTCAAATTACATTGAGAATGAATATACTTAAGTGATTCATGATCAGAATGAATAACAAATTCTTTGGGCAACAAATAATGATGCCACGTCTCTAAACAACATACAAGTGCATACAATTCCTTATCATATGTGGAGTAATTCAAAACATGCCAAGTAATTTTCTCACTAAAGTATGCAATAGGTTTACAATCTTGCATCAAAACACCACCAATGCCTATACCACTAGCATCACATTCAAGCTCAAAAATCTTATCAAAATTAGGTAATTGCAGCAATGGTGCATGTGTAAGATTATCCTTCAAAGCATCAAAAGACTCATGATGCACCTTACCCCAATGGAAATTAACGCCCTTCTTTATCAACTCATGCAAAGGTGCAGCAATAGTGCTAAAATCTTTCGCAAAGCGGCGGTAGAAACCTGCAAGACCAATAAAACTCCTCACATGTGTGATAGTTTTTGATACAGACCAGCTCTTTATGGCTTCGATCTTTGCCTCATCCACCTCAATTCCCTGTGGAGTCACAACATAGCCAAGAAAAGAGACTCGATC
Organism: Eleusine coracana subsp. coracana; assembly: GCA_032690845.1. Lineage (NCBI taxonomy): Eukaryota > Viridiplantae > Streptophyta > Magnoliopsida > Poales > Poaceae > Eleusine > Eleusine coracana. The sequence continues at coordinate 35,876,855 of CM064430.1, read as the reverse complement.
CATGCAAAAGGTGCACATCTCAAGGTTACCAAATAAACGTGCATCTCGTAAAGCATCAAAAATAGCACGCAAATAATTCATATGTTCATCTATGGATTTGCTATAAATCAAGATATCATCAAAGTAAACTACCACAAATTTGCCAATAAAAGCTCTTAAAACCTCATTCATCAAGCGCATGAAAGTACTAGGTGCATGAGTTAAACAAAAAGGCATTACCAACCACTCATATAATCCGAATTTGGTTTTGAAAGCTGTTTTCCATTCATCTCCAAGTTTCATTCTAATTTGATGGTAGCCACTACGCAAATCAATTTTAGTGAAGATTATAGCACCACATAACTCATCAAGCATGTTGTCTAGCCTAGGAATAGGATGACGATACCTAATAGTAATATTATTAATGGCTCTACAATCTACACACATACGCCAACTACCATCTTTCTTAGGAACCAAAAGTACTGGAATAGCAAAAGAACTAAGTGATTGACGAACATACCCACGATCCAAAAGGTCTTGAACTTGTCATTGTATCTCCTTAGTCTCCTCAGGGTTGGTCCTATAAGCAGCACGGTTTGGTAAAGTAGCACCCGGAATCAAAACAATTTGATGCTCAATCCCTCTCAAAGGTGGCAATCCCGGGGGTATCTCAGCTGGAAAAACATCCTCATACTCCTGCAAAAGGTTAGTGACAGCAGGAGGCAAAGCACTAAAAGAAATATCATCAAGCGAAAACAAAGCTTGTTTGCATATCGAAGCATAGCAAATATCATCATTATCAGAAATTTCAGCAAGCTCAGATTTTGTTGCAAGACATGAACAACCTTGTAATTTAATTCCAGCACCCTTAGAACTTGAAGAATCATTAACATTACTAGGTGTAGAATTAGAATTAACAGGTTTTTGAATTTCAGGACCTTTATTTTTCAAACTAGCAGCTCTTTCTAAATCAGCTTGTACAATTTCAGCAGGGGTCATTGGTAACAAAGTAATTTTAGTTTCTTTGTGCATAAAAGTGTACTTATTACTTCTAGCATGGTGTACAGCATCATTATCAAATTCCCAAGGTCTACCTAATAAAAGTGAACATGCTTGCATGGGTATGACATCACAATCAACAGAATCCACATAAGAACCAATGGAAAAAGGAAGTCTACAAGTTTGTATTACCTTAGCTTTTCCAGAGTCGTTTAACCACTGAATGTAGTACAGATGTGGATGTGGGCGTGTGGTCAAAGCAAGCTTGTTGACCACATCAGAACTCACCAAGTTATTGCAGCTCCCTCCATCAATGATGACACGTGCTCGGCGGTTCTTGATGATGAAGAAAATCTGGAACAAGTTGTGGCACTGCATCGTCTCGGGCTGATGAACTTGTGTGCTAAGGACATGCTGAACAATAATGTTCATGTATCCAGTGGTGTCTCCGCCTCCAAGGATGAGGTCACTGCTAGTGGCAGCGACGTCCTCCTCTTCATCCTCCACATCGGAGGTGCTCATGTAACCGTCATCGTCTGTCACCACATATGCCTGCCTACTTGGACAATCTTTCTGCACATGACCAAGTCCATGGCAGCGGTGGCACTGAATCTCCGTAGTGTGCCCCGTCGAAGCAACAGAGGAGGCACTACTAGCTGGTACCTGCACAGAAGTTTTACCTGAGCGTGTAGAAGGTGCAGGGGCTGATCATGGGGCTGCAGAAACAACACTGGTTCCCTTGGTAGCTGCTGGTGGGGGCAGCCAGAAAGATGGCCTGGGCAGCCCCAAAGTCCTCGTCGAGCATGGGGGGTAGGACTTCCTCGACTTGCTGTACTCCTCAAAATCCTGGAAAAGTCCCTGTGATTCTTTCTCTGCAAGCATAGCATACTGGAAACACTGGGTGAGGGTATAATATTCTTTATAATCAAGGATGTCCTGAATTTCTTTTCTTAAACCAGAATAAAAGCGATAAATCTGATCCTCTACATTTTTCACTACAGCACAACAAATCAAACCCTTCTGAAGCTCACTAAAGTACTCCTGAACAGTTTTATCTCCTTGTTCTAAATGCTGCAGTTTATTACGAATCTCTCTATAAAAAGAAGGAGGAACAAAACGATCACACATTGCTACCTTAAGTTCTTCCCAAGTAGTAGGCAAATCAGTTTTAGCAGCTAGGCCACTCCACCAAACAATAGCAAAGTCCTTAAACTCAATAGTGGCTTGTCTAACTCTATGTTGTTCAGGAACAAGGTGGGCATTAAATTTTTGTTCTATAGTCATCTCCCAATCAAGATAAACATCACCATCATACTGACCCGAAAATGAAGGAATTGAAAACTTAATTTTAGCATACGGGTCATTTGGAGCATAGTTACGGTGTGGACGACGATTGTAGTTACGGAAACCACCCATACCTTGAGTATTATGTTGCAAACGATGTCGTAATCATGCGGTCTTTGTAGCTGACCTATCCATGGTGCCATCAGCCTTATACACCGTGTCTTCATCATGGACGTCTTCAACGTCGTTGTTGTTGTTATTGGTGTTCGTATTGTTGGTTTTGGGAGCGGTCTCTAACGCGACAACCTGATCGGTTAACTTAGAGACCCGCTTCTCCAACCGCTCGATGCTTTCTCCAATGTGAAGCTTGCTGACCGCATCAGTAACGGCTCTGGTGATCGTTTCTGCCAAATCACTCTGAGCAGTCTGCGAAGCCTTCTGGAGCTGCTCTTGGCTCACGCACTCAGCAAATTGTGAGGGTGAAGCCATCTCTCTGTCGTCACTTCCTTCCATCACAGACACCAAAACAGGAAACAAACAGTGAAGGTTATCCCTACAAAACAGCTAAGCAGTGGTGCCTCTCAACACAGCAAAAGGAAACTCCTTACAAAGCTCTTACAAAGTTCTGAAAAGCAAAGCAAAGGATACCAGAGAGATGTGTTCCACGATTGCAAGGGTCAGAAAATAACCTATGTGTTGTCCAGAAGAAATATGTAGAGCTAGGAAAGGCCAAATATATATATGTGAGTGTCACACAAATCAAAAATAGATAGTAAAGCTGAATAAGTGCCCAAGTAACTTGTCCCTAGTTGCTGGTCTAAGTATGTCCTAGAATAGTAGTGATAGCAAAGTAGAAACAAGGAGACAAAGGCACAACAGGCGATAACAGGAGGCTAAGTGCAAAACAGCCAAATCTAGAAATTTCAGGGGGCTAGATGTAGCACTAGTAGAAATTCCAAATTCCTAGGCATCCATTTTAGTGCAGACTGGTCCTGAGCCCCGAAACAGACTCAAAGTCGGTTTTGGTTGGGCCTCATCTTGGCTTCCATGTCCTTGCTGGTCCTCCACGTCTCCAAGTCCTTCTCCCGTCATCTCCTGTTCCTCTCCATGGTTCCTAATTACAATATAATCATTAGGTAGCAAACCATTCTCAAAAGTGACATATGATGAAGAACGTAGGAACGAGCTCACCTCTAAATTTAGTCATCGTGCACGAGCTCTAGTCATTGGACGTTGCAAGTCTAGAATTGGAGGAGTGTTGCATGTATCCTTAGGAGTGATGTCCTCATCATTTTACCCCATGAGGTCAATGATGGTGATATTGATGATCCCTCTACTCCACCACCTCAACCTACCTCCTCCTCCGAGGTATACAAACAACCCAAGATGCCACAAATACTCCCACAAGCTCCTCCCAAGACTCATTGAGAGTACACTCACCAAATGATGAGGGATCCTAAGTGAGAAGTGAGCCACAAACCTTCCCACATATCTCACCACAAGCCACTTCTCCTAGCTCTTCACAAGATACCCTCCCATCCACCTCAAGCTCAAAGTCCAAAACAAGAAAGCATAAGAGTGACTCTTCCATCTCTCTTAGGATACAAGATACTCATATATCAAGAGAGCAAACAATCCATGATGCACAAGACACCTCACCTAGAGCTCCTCCCACTCAAAGAAAACACCATCCTAGACCCAATGCCATTAACAAAGATCATTCACAAGACTTGATCATTAGGAGTCCATCTCGAGGAATAAAGACAAGGAGAAATCAATATAAGCCCAACTATATGAGTGAAGAGAAGGATGATGAGGCCCATGTTGAAATTGAGAACTTGTCCTTCGTCTCTATGATTGAGCCCACTACCATTTATGAAGCTATGGATGATCACAAGTGGGTTATTGTCATGCAAGAAGAGTTGAACAACTTCAAGAGGTGCAAAGTATAGAAATTGGTTGAGAGACCCAAGAATCATAATGTGGTTGGCACCAAGTGGGTCTTCAAGAACAAGCAAGATAAGAAAGGAGCAATTGTCAAGAACAAGGCTCGCCTAGTGGTTAAGGGATATTCTCAAGTGACAGGGATTGACTTTGAAGAGACCTTTGCTCTTGTGGCCCGTTTTGAAGCTATTCGAATCTTACATGCATACGCATCACACAATGGCTTCAAGCTCTTTCAAATGGATGTCAAAAGTGCTTTCTTGAATGGAGAGAAAGTCTATGTGGAACAACCTCCAGGGTTTGAGGACCCAAAACACCCAAGACATGTGTACAAATTGAAGAAAGCTCTCTTTGGTCTCAAGCAAGCAACAAGGGCATGGTATGAACACTTGAGAAACTTCCAACTGAAAAATGAATTCACCATTGGAAGCATTGATAGCACCTTCTTCACGAGGTATGTTGGGAAGGATCTCTTTGTGTGCCAAACCTATGTGGATGATATCATCTATGGGGTCAACCAATGAGAAGTTCAATGAAGAGTTTCGAGAGATGATGGCTTGGGAATTCCAATTGTCAATGATTGGAGAGTTACACATGTTCCTTGGATTCCAAGTCAAGCAATTGAGAGAGGGAAACTTCATCTATCAAGAGAAATATACTAAGGACCTTCTCAAGAGATTCAACATGGAGAATTGCAAGCCTTCGCACACACCTATGGCTACTAGCAAACCCTTGGATGATTATGTGAAAGGAAAACCGTTGAACCCCAAGCTATATAGATAAATTATTGGGTCTTTGCTCTATCTCACCGCTTCAAGACCAGACATCATGTTTAGTGTGTGCTTATGCGCTTGATATCAAGAAAATCCAAAGGAGTCACACTTGAAGGCCATGAAGAGAATAATGAGATACCTCAAGTACACACCTACCATGGGCCTATGGTATCCTAGAGGATTAAACTTTGAGTTACTTGGGTATTCGGATTCGTACTTTGCGGGTTGCAAAGTGAATAGAAAGAGTACATCGAGAGGTTGCCAATTTCTTGGAAGATATTTAGTGTCTTGGAGCTCAAAGAAGCAAAACTCGGTGGCTCTATCTACCACCAAAGCGGAATATATGGCGGCGGGAGCATGTTGTGCACAACTCCTTTACTGAGGCAAACACTCTCGGACTATGGCCTAAACTATACTCAAATGCCACTATATTGTGATAGTGAGGCGGCAATCAAGATGGCCCTCAAGACGGAAGATCATGGTCATGCAAAGCACATTCAAGTGAGGCATCACTTCATAAGAGACCATGTTGAGAAAAAGGACATCGAGTTGGTGAGCGATCGAACTCATGAACAATTGGCGGACATCTTTACCAAGCCACTCGATGAGAAGACCTTCAATAAGCTAAGGAGAGAACTCAATGTTCTCGACCTCTCCAACTTCACTTGAGTAACCCTTGAGCTTGTCCCTTGTAAATATGTATAGTGTTTTGTTTGTTCTTGTTTGTGCTTTTGTTTGCGCCTGTTTCTCTTCTTTTGTAGGATGACTTTGGACCTTCTTGAGATAGCAATTGACATGGGTTTAGCTTGGGAAGGTGGTTCATAGTGTACCCAAGTCTTTGAAGAATGGTCCATTGTGAGGAAGCTTGAGAAGGGAACAACTCGTTGTAAACACTTCAGTTTGTAGCGGTTCTCTCTCTTTTCTTTAGCATCGCATCATGCATTGTATACTTGTTGCATTTGCATTATTTGCATTTATGCATCATTGCATTTTGATACCATGCATGCTTCCAAGCATGTGTCTAGGGGGAGTTACTCATTTACAATGTGAGTACATGACTCTCTATATGATCAAATAGTGATATTTGTGCTTCATGCTCATTGAGCCATGTTCGACCGAGCTCCGAGGTTAAATCTACTTGCGCGGCTCAAAGACAAGTGGCTCATACATTCCCACCTCTCTAATGACTAACCCTTGCACATTTGACAAAATATGTTGTTGGGTCATAAGTGTAGGGGGAGCTACGATGGAACGCCACTTCGACCAAGGTGGAGCACCATGAAAGGGGGAGTTATTCTATCTCTTGACAACTTTTTATGCCTCTTGTTTTCATTATGCTTTTGTGTGGTTTTTGGTGATCGGTGACAAAGGGGGAGAAGGAACATGAAGATCCAAAAGCCATGACTAGATCAAAGAGGGAGAAGGAATATGAAGACGATCGATAACACAAAGAGAGTGGAGAACAAGAAGAACATGAAGAGAAGGAACGTGAGATTCCGGGAAATGGAACATGAAGATCATGTCTAGATGAACATCTACACCAACATGGAGAATAACAATAACGGTGCATGTCTTTGGCGATGATGTACACCTTCACCGACATGAGAATCTATGTCCTTGGTGCGTGTCTACATCAACAAGATCGACTACCACAACACCAAGGCGGGCGCAATTTCAGCTCAAGATTGAAATCCAAGTGTGCTAAATGAGTGGGTAATTCTCCCTCAACACCTAGCACATCTCAAGGGGGACACTACTTCCAAGGTAAGGACCAAGGTATGTCTTTCAATCATTTCTTTTCCTTTGGTTCTTTCTTGCTCGTCCGTTTTGAATTATCATAAGTAGTGGTTGTCATCCATCACAAAAAAGGGAGAGATTGTAAGGTTCATGACCATTAAGGTCACCCCAAGATGATGTTTTGGTGATGAATGACAAACATGAAATGCGACTAATATCTACACGAGTGTTATTCGTGTAGGAAACCTTTTCTATCTTATGATGATTGTCGACGGCATCCTTGGCAATGGATGACAATGACCACAAGCATGGAGGCTTGTGAACTTGATGGAGTCCAAGGGTTGATGGAGATGGATCAAAGCGGAGAACAAGCTATGGTGCAAGTGTTTGGAACACTTGTCTAGTTGTTAGGGGGTTGAGTCCATAGGAGAAACTAGACTATCAAGGGGGTCTAGCTCATTCTCTTAGGTCATGTCTAGTCGGTGATGTGCAAGGTTGCTCGGTGAAATCACAAGCACTAGATGACAGTAGAGAAGCCAGGATCTATTCGGAGAAGCTAGGAAATGAAGTCAAGCGAGGATGACAAGTTTTAGCTTCTGGACATAGAGACCGGACAGAGGGGTCCGGAGACCGGACTGTACGGTCACTATGGGAGTTGTCCAGGACTTAGACCGAGAAGCAAGAAGTCTGTCAGCAGAAGACCCCGTACAGACCGGACGGTCCGGTCAGTAGGGGTGCAACAGGGCAGCGAGGAGCTTCGGTGCCGAAATTTTTCTGGACTGGAGAAAGAAACGATCGGACGGTCCGGTCTAGTGACCAGACAGTCCGGTCCGTACTAGAAATTGTCTGGACAGTGCAGCCAATGGTTCTAGGAGCCGTTATGAGAGTGACCGGACGGTCCGGTCAGGCAGTGTCCGGACAGTCCGGTCTAGATGTCCAGAAAGGCAATTTTGTGGAGCAACGGCTAGTTTGAGGTTGGGAGCCTATATAACTTTGTTGCTGGGGTCTTGGAGACCTCTCTTGGCTAGTGGAATACCTGAGAGCATTTGGTAAGGTCCAAGAGGAAAAGAGGACAGCACTAGGAGGAGATATTGCATATCTTGAGAGTGCTAGAGGAGAGTAACTTGAGCATCTTGCACATCTAAGGGGTGTCCTTGAGGGTGTGATCTAGATTGATACTCTTAGTCTATGGTGAGACCTAGACCGGTTAGGTGTTGGTGATCGAGCCTATCGTGACCGGTTGTGAAGGTCGTCACACGTTTGTACACGGTTTAAGCCCGCCACTGAAAGGGGCATCGCTAGTGAGCGCTCGTGTCGGCTCGGGGAGTCCGGCAAGTTATCGAGGGAGGCGAGCTTGTGCTTTGTGCAGTGGTGACGCACACCGTGTATTCACTCTAGGAGTGATTGCAGGCTCGTGGGTGAGAACTCCACTTTGTGGTGGGAGGGGCCGGGACTCTGGTGGGAGTGGTCCAATAAGGAGTAGGGGAAGGCGCCATCCTTCCGAGACCTCGGGAAAAAAATCATGAGCCATTTCTTACTCTACTCCTTACTTTGATGCACTACTTTCCGCATTTACATACCATACTATTCATGCTTGTGTGTCCTCTTAGTTCTAGTTGACTATCTTGTAGACTTGCATGTTTAGGCTCCTTACTTGCTAGTAGTGTTTAAGCTTCTGCATTTGATGATTAGCATGAGTAGGAGTTGCATTGGTGTGGTTGATCACTAGAAGTACATAGGAGTTGTATTGACTCGTGTGATCCACTAGTATGCATCGGGTGTCCTTTCCTTTCATAGGATTATATTGTTAGTGTGATCATCACTAGAATTGTATGGGAATTGATTTGAGTGCTATCGGTGTTTAGTAATTGGCAAAATCGGTACATAGTGGTAGTTCCCGATTCAACCCCCCCCCCCCCCTCTCGGTCACTACGATCCTTTTAGCAGCTTCATTTATTTGTTCAAATGCTCCATTCTGCAAAAAATGTGATTAACTTGTTCTTCTTTTGCAGTCCCAGTCGCATGAAGGCGCGGAGTGCCTTGAGTTTATTGGATGGGCTATGTCCCACAAGGTCAAGTCTTCTCAGGCCACCTACGACCCGAACGACCCGCCCTTAACATAAAGCAATCCCTCCATGTACTCTCGTATCAGTGTGTACACCTAGGTGGGAAAGCAGCTCCATGGCCCAGATTGGGATCCGGTAGCCCACCCTCTTGATGCCGAGGTGATCATGAGGGTGGAGGGAGGAAAGAAGCATAGCCAGTTGATCATTGGCGACGGCACTGTGGACACGTCGAACACTCCCACCCTCTCCTAGATTCGAGCCAGGGACACGTCGAGTACTGGCCCGACCATACGCCCATGTCAAACAGTGGCACAGATGCAAGTGCAGCAACTTGAGGTTATTTCTCTCTCATACATCAATCATTCAATAACTAAACACGTATTTGATTTTCATTGTAACTGAGAAACCATGTGGAGATGTGCCATGTTTTCCAATATATGTGATGAGTAAATTGACTTGAGCGGATTTGGTGTTTGAGTTGAAATGTGGGAATCCGGGGATTGCATGTGTGTGCATGATTATGGTTTCGACTAACCAGAGTTGGTGGAGGTATTGGTGATGTTGCAGGAGTTGGGAATGTGTTTGCTTGTCTCATGATGTGTAGGTCACTGGAGTTGACTTGGCGGTCAACAGCGAAAGGATTGGGCACAAGTAGGAGACTTGGGGCCAGATGATCAGGAGGCCGAGTGGAGTCAAGGGTGATCCATACCATACACATGAAGAGGCAAGGAGCACGGACGGTTTCACGGTTGAGCCTCAAAAACGTGGGTGATGATCAAGATGGTGGGGTTGACCAAGTCAAAGGTGATCGGGTGTGAGTGCAAGTAGAGGCTTCCAATGGACTGGAGGTGGGAGAGACTTGTCGGCAAGGAGGATCATGGGACGAGGTGACACGCGTCAAGATCATGAAGTCTTGCTTTGGTGGAAGTGAGCATGAAGTCACACTTTTAGAAGCGTGCAAGGTGGTTTCCCGGTTTGGGCCTCAAAACCGGTGGTGTGGCTGGTGGTGCATGTGGCACCATCATGGAGCTTGCTTCGAGGCGAAACAAAGTCGTGAAGAGCGCGAGGGCGTTCGGGCGACGAGGAGAAAGATGGACAAATTTGCCCCTAGTGGTAGGTGGCAGTGTTTAGTAGGTCAAGAGTAGAGTGGTCATGTGGACAACCCTTGGGCCTATATAAGGAGAGGTAGGGCTGGTGGGAGAGGTGAGCCTCTTGCACTAGTTTTGTGGGTTTCATTCCTTTTGTGCTAGGAGAGTGCTTCATGTAATAGAGGAGAGGAGAGGGTGTGTGAGAGACATCTCTTGCTCTTCCAAATAGTGGGAGGAAGAGGGTGGCTTCCTAGCCATGTATCCATGTATCTTGACTTGATGAATCAATGATATGAGATTTAAATTCGTGCTCAAGTTCTTCCTCTCTCCGTAAATCCCAAATTTCTCTTTTTCTCAATTTTTGGAACTATTTTCGTGGTGATTTTTTATCTCGATTTTGAGTGAGCTTTGGGATGGATTTTGTGGGGGATCTTGGTGCTACGATGTGCTAGAACAACCCTATATAGTTCCTTGACCAAATCAAAGGCACTAGCACCTTCAATTTGCAAGATTTCTCAAGTTTCCCAATTTTGGTGTTCTTGGCACAAGATCTGAAATTCATGATGATTCCTTGTGATTTTTGAGTGGATCTCTTTAGAGGAGTGTCGTGATGTATTGAGGATGATCTGGTCCAAATTTTGTGATTTTTGGAGTTCGTTTGATAGGGTTTTGGTAATTTTCTTTCCCGGATGGAGCTGCTATTTTGCCCAGGACAGAACTTCTGTGGCCAGGACAGAACTTCCATGACCATGACGGAAGTTCCATTAAAAACCACGGAACTTCCGTGAGTGACAGTTCTTCCGTCGCCCGGAACTTCCGTGATTGACAGAATTTCTGTCGGGGGCTTTGGAACTTCCGTCGGGTACCACGGAACTTCTGTTAGGCTCAGTTTTGTGATCTTTTGGATCTTCCTTGTTTCCCTTTTTGTTTCTCTTGTGCTTCCGCTATTTGTCCTTTTGGTTTGAGTCATTCCTAGGGTTAGCACATCACAAGTTGGTGTGTGTAATCTTGGTGACTTGGTTAGAGGTTGGTTTGGGTTGTAGTTGGGACATAGGCCAAGTTCTCTTTGAGAATTTTGATTGGCTCCCATTCACCCCTCCTCTGTTCGCCTTCTTAGTCCTTCAATTGGTATCAGTGCCGGTTTGATCACTAGATGACACCTTTTGTAGGTTTGAGGCAATTGTGTGCAACTTGCGGGCTTGTGGTAACCTTGTGTACAATGACAATGATAGAGCTAAGCAACTAATGTACTCACTTGATGAAAATGTTTGGGGGGTTAAAATTGTTGCTCTAGAAGAAACTGTTGAATTCAATACCTTGAACTGTGAGCAACTATATAGCAAGCTGAAATCTCATGAACTGTCTAGGAAATCTCGTCCTAATCTTGCTATTCCTGCTTCTAGCATGGCTTTGCTTTCTAGTTCTCAGAAGGGTGATCACGGTTGTGCTTCTTATGGAACTAACCCCTCACTTGATAAGTCTTCTTTGGAGTTTGCTTTGTCTTCTCTTGTTGCAGCTTCCGATGAACAGATGGAGTGCATTCCTGATGAGGAGCTGTCCTTGCTCACAAGGAAGTTCAGAAAGTTCTACATCAACCGAAAGAAGAGAAGAGGAGGTGGTTCAAGAATCTACTTCGAGTGCGGTGACCCGGGACACTTCATTGCTGACTGTCCCAAGAAGAAGAAGAAGGCTGGGTACCACGACAACAACATTGAAGACTTCAAGCAGAAGAAGAACCGCTTCTACAAGAAGGGCAAGAACTCCAAGAAGTTCGCCAAGGCCATTACACGCGCCTACGTTGCCGCCTTGAGCGATGTCGACCTCACATCAAGCGAAGGCCTTTCATGCTCGGAGGAGGTTGAGAAGCCATGAGTCAAGAGGAAGGATGACTTCACCGGGCTTTGCTTCATGGCAAAGAACGACCATGACACCGACTCTGGATCCGACTCTGACACAAGCGAGGTACCTCCCACTCTTGATGACCTCTCTTCTGAACTGGATCATTTACGCGATGTTCTGCTCTTGCAAGATGATAAACTTCGCAGTGCTGTTCATGAGAGTAGAGAGCTTAAATCTAACTTGGAGAGTGCTGATTTTGAAATTGCTTCGCTTAGGTCTAAGCTTGCTAAGCATGACTTGGTTGTAGAGTGTGAGTCTTGTCAAGTTGTAATGAATGATCTGAGTCAGAGGGAGAGTGTGCATGCTCAAATTGCCAGTCAACTTGAGAGTGCTCTCAAGGAGCTTGATGAATTCAAAGCTAGACCAACTCTTCTGGGTGCATGTTAGATGTGCCCCAAGCTCACAGAGGAGTTGAAAGCTCAATCCCTCAAAGTCAAAGAGCTTGAGTCCAAGCTGCTCATTGAGACTCGCACTAAGGTCTTTCCACCACCATGTGAGGTGTGTGTGTCTCTTCAGGACAAGCTTGTAATCACTAGGGAGGAAAACAAAGTCCTAGTCCAAGAAAATGACTATCTAATTTCTAGGCTCCAAAGAACCCTAGTGAGTGAGGAAAAGATTGAGAGTGATTTGGCAAGAGTGAAGGAGAGTGCTTCTAGGTCAACCTATAACTTGGGCTTGGGATTTGAGAGGTGTGACAAGGAGAGTGAGAATGTGGGTAAGTTTGTTGCTAGCTCCAGATACAAGGATGAGGGAAACATCATCAAACCCACTAACACATACTATCCACCCAATCCAAAACCCTCCTTCAACCCAAAGCAAACAGAGAAGCCAAAACCCAAGCCTGCCATGCAAACCAAGCCTAATCCTAAGGGTGTCTACATTTGCAAGTTTTGTGGTCGCAAGGGCCACTTGGATGAATTATTTCATAGGCGTAAGAGGATTGAGAGGAAGCAAGCTGAGTTGACTAGGGTCATTCCTCATATGGCTTTGATTCACGAAACAGATGCTTTGCACAACAGTGCTTTGGCGCCCCATATTTTCCCCATCGTGGTGAGCGTCATTCGCGTGGATTTGGCTTTCACACTGATGACTTCTATCCTCACAACCCAAGGGTTGAGTCAAGATGCTTTGATAGGACACGTTTTCCCCATCGTGGTTCTCATCCTATGCGTTTGAAAGATAATGTGCAGAGAACTGTGATAACTACTACCTATCGTATGGTTAAGTGCTGGATTCCCAAATGCTTTTTGACTAACCCCAGCACTGAGCCATCGACTTTCCCTTCTCGTTCTTTGTAAGCAGTAGGTAGAGGCCTGGAGAACAAATGGTTGATGGACTCTGGGTGTTCGTGCCACATGACCGGAGATGCGAAGTGGTTCTCCAGCCTCACTCCCTTGAAGCGCCGGGAGTATGTGACCTTTGGAGATGACAAGAGAGGAAGAGTGAAGGCAAGAGGCATGGTAAAGGTAAATAAAAAATTCACTCTCAAGGATGTTGGTATGGTTGAGTATCTCAAGTACAATCTCCTCTATGTTTCTCAGCTTCTTGATGTTGGTTTGGAAGTGCGCATTAATTCGAATGCTTCTTGTGTTCTTGATTTGAGTGGTTCCTTGGTTTGTGGGATTTCTCGCATTGGCAGAGTTTTTCAGGCTGATTTTGTTGGTTCTCCTGGCTCTCACAAGTGCTTGTTAGCTCAATATTCTTCTAAGCTCTAGAAATGGCATAGGAGACTAGGTCACATGAGCTTTGACTTGTTATGTCGCTTGAGTGGCCTAGGCTTGATCTGAGGATTGCCTAAACTCAAATTTGATAAGGATTTGGTTTGTTCTCCTTATCGTCATGGGAAAATGCTTGTCGCTTCTCATCCACCAATCAATTTGGTGATGGCTGAATGCCCTGGAGAGTTGCTTCATATGGACACTGTTGGTCCTTCTTGGGTTCATTCAGCAGGTGGGAAGTGGTATGTTCTTGTGATTGTTGATGACTATTCTCGCTACTCTTGGGTTTACTTTCTTGAGAGCAAGGATGAAGTGTTTCATCACTTTTAGAGCTTAGCTTCGAGGTTGTTCAAGGAACTCCTTGGTGCATTACCAGCAATTCGCAGTGATAATGGCACCGAGTTCAAGAACTCCTCCTTTGATGCTTTCTGTCTTGAGCATGGTGTCGACACTAATATCGGCAGTGGATCATAGGGCTACCCATGATCCTTGTTTATCGGTAGAGGCATGCGCGAGACCGAGAGTTGATGGACACACAAGACGCAAGGTTTAGATAGGTTTGGGCCTCCCGGAGGATAACAACCCTACGTCCTGTGTTCTGTAGTGTATTGTGTTGTATATTCTGGGTGTCAATGAGAGAGCCCCTGCCCCTCCTTATATATCCGGGGGGCAGGGTTTTATGGCAAGTCTCCTAGTCGGTTACAACAAGATTTCCGACTAGGATTCTATCTCTAACTTTCTATCCCTAATATTGACTTGTCGTCTACTCCAAGTAATAATCCGAGTAATTATCTTCATGGGCTTTATCTTTATTGGTCCCTGGCCCACTCAGCAATATATCCGAATGGTGAGGTATCCCTGGTATATATATCCCACAGTGGCCCCTAAGAGATTTGCAAGTTAGTTGTTGATCTTCAGTTGATTGACTAATGCTTCGCCATGAATATGATTAAGCTTTTTCATGTACAACAACAAACTTGTAAAGGTCTCCAAGAATCTTCAAAAGGATTGTGCACCAAATAATATCCAGATGCAACGAATAAATCCACCTACTAGGTGTAGGTATAGCCCCCGACTCAGAAGGTATTTAGATCACAAAATATCTTGTGAGTCAAAAATAATCATATATAAATCTTGATCTACCACTGTCCCCGACTGATTCGATGAGAAGTTTTAGTACGGTAGCCCCCAAGATTGGTTCTACCACTCCCCCAACTAACAAAAGGAACCATTGGTACTAATGAATCCGAGTGATACTTGATCAAATATATCAAGCATAGCAGCCCTCGGGCATGATTTTGAGTGAAAAATAACAACTCTTGCAGGGTTCTCCAATATTGAGTAAAATCATAAGTAATCAATAATGATCGAGTGATCCAATAATGAAACTGAATGATCCAATAACTCGGGATAACAAAACCGAGTGATGTCAATAAAATAGCTCCAGTTGATATAGCTATTAGCTGCTTAATATCCAGTGAGCCAAAGACGAACCCCCGAGATAACAGCTCAAAAGGTCTGAGGGATCAAAATTCCAGAAACCATGAATAGTTGATCATGGCCGAGTGATCCAATGACTCGACGCTCCGTGGCTGAGTGATCCCAATGACTCGGCAATCCATGACTGAGTGATATCAATGAGATAACTGTAATACAAGAACACAAATAATGTAGTTATATGTAAAATTAATATAAAGTATTGATGAAACAAGGCCTTTAATATCTAAGTCTATTGGATTTCTGTTATTCATCTAAGGCTTATGTTTGCTTAGAGTACTAGCAGAAATAATCGATCATTCAACCAACAAACATAAAAAACAAACAAGGTTCATTAGAAGAACGATGTGCATGACGATTTTGACAAACGACATGAGCCATAGAGCTAGACTGACCAATTTGGGTAATGGGAGTCAGACGGGCAACTAAGCAAAACAGCTGAACTCCTCCTAATACCAAATATGTACCGCTAAAACTCATTCAGCCAAACATGTACGAGTCGAAATCAACCAAGAAAAATTATTGACCAATATTGTCAAGGAAAAAGGATGAATCCAAAAGAAACTCAAAACTATCACCATAAGATGAACAACCTACGGCCTTCAAATCAAACTGGTATGAATAAAATAAAATAAACTATAAAGTTTACTTAGCTTTGTGATAGTAGACGAATTTGTAGATGAGCCCTCGAGCGTGCCAATGTTGTTGGCGAGTGGTCGAATGTCGAAATCGAGCCCTCATGTCGCTGGAACATCGAAGCTCAGAGTGGTTGACCGAGACGTCGAGTCATCGAAGGTGTCGCCAAGTGACCAAAGCGCCATGTCATCGCTGGCGTTGTCAAGTTAGCCGAGTGGCCAGGTGAATGGCGGAATAGCCCCCGGGCATGTACATGTCGCGGCCGAGTGGTCGAGCCGTCGAGTCGCGGTGTTGTTACCGAGTCACGGTCGCCTTTGTTAAAGACGTCATGTCACGGCGATGTTGCCGGGGTGGCCGAGTCATCAAGTCATGGCGAGTGTTCTGATCATGGCACTCAGCACACCGGTAGCGAAGGCTCAGGCCAAGCGAAGACCGTGTCACTGTGTTGTTCAAGTTGCAAGTACCACTCGTATACATACAACAAACATGACATGATTAGTATTGTACTAATCAGTATGATTAGCAAATATGGAATAAAATAATATGGAAAGAGTAACAAGGAAAGAAACTTCCCTGTGGTCATGCGAGCGTCTTCCTTCCATAGCACCGAGTGTTCGACTTGGATTTTTTTATGTATGGCCACATGAAGTCGCCTCAGAGTCGATAGTTTGACTTGCTTTGGAAATTAACTCGTCGACTCGTGACGAAGCTTTCCTTCGTTGGCCGTCAACTTCGTGAAACTCCTGTCGTTGTTGACTCGGACTTGTCTCCGCGCGTAGAAGATGAACTCAGCGAGTACCCCAACTTCTACCAGCTTGAAGAACGAACTCGCTGGATCCAAATACGATCTTGAAGACCATCAAGTGTATAATCTGAAGTCAGCATGTACAAGATGATCTCGTCGACTTCAAAAGTTGATCTCATCGGAAGTCTCCTGGACGCAGATGCAAAAGGCATGTTCAGTCAAGACCATTGTTCGGAAGCTTATTGCTGATGGATCTTGTTGATGATACGACGCTTCAACGCCGATCTGCTCATGATCAGATCTTGAAGTAGAAACTCTTCAAAAACGCGACAACTCAAGCGCTTCAATGTCGGTCTGTTCACGATGAAATCTTGAAGAAGTAGATAGAAACCATCAAACTCGACGAGCCGACTGCCGCGCCTCCCCTACCTGGCGTGCCAACTGTCGAGAGATATTCTCGATAGTAGATTCAGGTATGCGTATGAGTAAGTAAGATCGATGGACACAGGACGCGAAGTTTATACAGGTTCGGGCCTCCCAGAGGATAACAACCCTACGTCTTGTTTGGTGTTATTGTATTGCTAAGGTTCACACTAGAATTAGGGTTCCAATATGAGTCTACCCCTCAATGAAGGCCCCCTGCCCTCCTTATATATCCAAAGGGTAGGGGTTTACAAGGTAACATCCGAGTCGGTTACAATAGATTCTATCTAACTAACATATCTGTAAACCTAACTTGCGGCTTACTCAAACAAATATCTACATAAATATCTCTAAGCCAAATATATCTAAAACTAAACCCCTGGCCCACTCGGCCATATGGTCGAGTGGTCAGGTATCCTGGGTACATATATCCCACAGTAGCCCCCAAGCACTTTCCATCTTGAATCGTCGCCTTGAATTTCCTCGACATCTTATGAAATTTGGGAAGTGCTTTACATATTGGCTCTGATAAATCTTCTATTTAAACTCCTGAGGAAAAAGGCATGGCCTATAAGTATAGCCCCCAACTCAAGATGTTTGTTGAATTTATACCGAAACAACGTCTGAGTTAATAACAGCTCAAACATGATCCTTAAAAATGATATCCAAGGCTTTCGCTTTATCCAATTAAACCAAAACTCATTAATAATTGAATTTCCCTGATCACCGAGTGACGCATCACCAAATTAATATTTATATCCATAAAAATGCATATAACCCAATTGATATGCTACGAACGTCAACTGCCGTAGCCCCCAAGACTGGTGATGTATCACTAGTATTCATACAAAAGACAGCCCCCAAGATTGGTGCTGAAAAAATTACTATATCACAAATAATCAAAAGATACAATCTCCCAAGACTAAACTGCATTAATCCGAGTGATTTATCAATCATTATTCAATCCACAGCACTCGATGTTAGCACTTGAAAAGAATATCTAAAACATAATAAATCCAAGTACCGGTGTAATGTAACTATGCTGATCCAAGTAGCGGCCCAACAGGTCATCAGACGCGTATAAAAGGTGCCCGCAAATGGTCGCAACCCTTCACCTTCGTATCGCCGCCTGAGTCTGCCCTTCTCAAAACCTAGATCCAAAGCTTCCACTTCACCGCCGCCATT
Source organism: Eleusine coracana subsp. coracana (assembly GCA_032690845.1). Classification (NCBI taxonomy): domain Eukaryota; kingdom Viridiplantae; phylum Streptophyta; class Magnoliopsida; order Poales; family Poaceae; genus Eleusine; species Eleusine coracana. The sequence continues at coordinate 35,858,882 of CM064430.1, read as the reverse complement.
CCGCATGCGTAACCCACTGTGGGATATATATACCAGGGATACCTCACCATTCGGATATATTGCCGAGTGGGCCAGGGACCAATAAAGATAAAGCCCATGAAGATAATTACTCAGATTATTACTTGGAGTAGACGACAAGTCAATATTAGGGATAGAAAGTTAGAGATAGAATCCTAGTCGAAAATCATGTTGTAACCGACTAGGAGACTTGCCATGTAACCCTGCCCCCCGGATATATAAGGAGGGGCAGGGGCTCTCTCATTGACACCCAGAATATACAACACAATACACTACAGAACACAGGACGTAGAGTTGTTATCCTCCGGGAGGCCCGAACCTATCTAAACCTTGCGTCTTGTGTGTCCATCGACTCTCGGTCTCGCGCATGCCTCTACCGATAAACAAGGATCATGGGTAGCCCTATGATCCACTGCCGATATTAGTGTCGACACATGGTATTGAGCATCAGTTTTCAGCACCTCGTGTTCCTTAGCAGAACGGTGTGGTCGAAAGAAAGAAGAGAACCCTGGTGGAGATGGCCCGGACGATGCTCGATGAGCATAGGACTCCGAGGCGGTTCTGGGCTGAGACCATTAGCACTGCTTGTTATGTTTCCAATCGGATTTTCTTGCACTCAATTCTTAATGTGACTTCTTATGAGCTGCATTTTGGGAGAAAGCTCTTGGTTTCTCATTTGCGTGCCTTTGGTTGCAAGTGCTTTATTCTCAAGCGTGGCAATCTTGACAAGTTTGAGTCAAGGTCTTCCGATGGCATCATTCTTGGTTACTCTCTTCATGGTCATTCCTACAGAGTTTTGAATTTGGAGACTAACACCATCGTAGAATCCTGCGATGTAACCTTTGATGAATAAAACTCCTGTGCAAGGAATGTGATTGAGTCTGTAGGTGACAAGGAGCTGAAGGAGAGCATCTGTGTAGAAGAGGACCTATAGGGCTTTGATGATTATCACGATGATTCACTTAATCTCTCATCTGAGCTTGTTCCTGCTGCTACCACTACTCCAGCAGAGGGTCCAGAAGCTTCTACATCGACTTCAGCGGTTGTTGAACAAGCTCCAGCTGTGGTTGAGGGGGAGGTACACTCTGAGAGAGAGGCTCCTCATCACATTCAGCGTCAACATCCACCCCAACAGATGATTGGTAATCTCTATGAGAGGACTACAAGGTCAAGGTCTGCACATCTCGCTTGCTTTACCAATTCTCTCTTTGTTGCAACCTTTGAACCCTGAGATGTTGGACACGCACTATCTGATAAACATTGGGTTAATGCCATGCATGAGGAGTTGGAAAACTTTGAGAGAAACAAAGTTTGGACCCTTGTAGAGCCTCCCAAAAATGTCGATATCATAGACACCAAGTGGGTGTTCAAAACCAAACATGGGGAGGATGGTGAGGTTGTGAGAAACAAGGCTAGGCTAGTTGCTCAAGGTTTCAGCCAAGTGGAGGGCTTAGATTATGGTGAAACCTTTGCTCCTGTTGCTCGCATAGAAGCCATTAGGATCTTGCTTGCATTTGCTACCTCCACGGGCATTAGACTCTATCAAATGGATGCCAAGAGTGCTTTCCTAAATGGTTTCATAGAGGAAGAAGTGTATGTGAGGCAACCCCCTGGCTTTGAGCACCACAAATACCCAAACCGTGTGTACAAGCTTCAGAAGGCTTTGTATGGGCTAAAGCAAGCACCTAGGGCATGGTATGCTAGGCTTAAGACCTTCTTGCTAGAGCGCGGGTATGACATGGGGTGTGTTGATAAAACCTTGTTCACTCTCAAGTATGGCAATGACTTTCTAATGGTTCAGATTTATGTGGATGATATCATCTTTGGTGGTTCCTCTCATGCTCTTGTGTCCAGATTTTAGGAAGCTATGGAAAGTGAATTTCAGATGTCGATGATGGGAGAGCTCACCTTCTTTCTTGGGCTTCAAATCAAGCAGTGCAAGCAAGGCACTTTCATTCATCAAGCCAAGTACACGAAGGATCTCTTGAAGAAATTCGACATGGTCAATGTGAAGCTGTTGTCTACACCGATGTCCACAACAACAGCTCTTGACCCTGATGAAGACTATGAAGCGGTGGATCAAAGGGAGTACAGGAGCATGATTGGCTCCCTCTTGTACCTGACGGCGACAGGACCTGACATACACTTTGCAGTGTGTCTTTGTGCTCGCTTTCAGGCTTCCCCAAGGGTGACTCATCACAAGGCTGTCAAGCACATCTTCAGGATTGATAGGAAGAGCACTTCTGGTACTTGCCATTTCTTAGGTACTTCTTTGATCTATTGGTTTTCTCATAAGCAATCGAGTGTTGCCCAATCCACCACAGAGGCTGAGTATGTTGCTCCTGCTAGCTACTGCTCACAAATCCTATGGATTGTGTCTACCATGAGAGACTATGGGTTAACTTTTAAGGGCGTTCCACTCATGTGTGATAACTCCAGTGCCATATTCTTAGCCAAAAACCCAATACAACATGGTAAGATCAAACACATCAATGTGCGATTCCACTTTCTGAGAGACAATGTTCAGAAGGGGGATGTTGAGCTCAAATACATTGATACCAAAAACCAACTCGCTGATATCCTCACCAAGCCCCTAGATGCTTCGAGACATGCTTTTCTTCGGGGGGAACTTGGTGTTTGTCATCCTTATGGCATCATTTGAGGGGGAGTTGGTGTTCACTTGTATATATGTATCTTATCATTTTCGCATTACATCTCATATGTAATATATGCATTTGTAGATGACCATTGATTCTTATGCTTTCTTGTATTTCTCTTTGCATGCTTAGATTTTCTAGATGGCATGTTATAAACTCATGTGAGAAACTTGCTAATCTTAAAGGTAAACTAAGCTTCTTGTGAACCTTACGAACTAATCTTGCTAGAACTTGCTCACCATGTGTGTAATTGCTTTTATCCCTGTTGAAACTTGCATTGAGGCTAGTCTAGAGGATGTCTTGGCTTTGGCACCTTGTGTTTGTGAAATGGAAGGCTTTGCAAATGTTTAGCTCATGATGAAACATTGTGGGAACGTGTGTTCTTTTTGCCGCAAAGGCATGCTCTTTTGTCTTGTGCATAATCTTGAAAAATCTGCTAAGGTCTTTGATCAAGAACTAATCAATAATGCTAAATCCAAACACTGTGACGTGAAGCCTTGGGTTGTTTGCCGTAACCAGTCGTGTGACCCTCTGCATGGATAAGAGGACATATGAGGGTAAACAATAATCACTTGATCAACTGAGTCTCTGTTGCATATGTGAGCGTTTGTAGAGCTCATTTTCTGCGAATGCTTGTTGCCCTAGTTGAGATTGAGACTGGCTAGTTTCTTTTGATTTACTTGATGCCTGTTTTGCCTTGGATGGGAGTACTTATACATGTGATGGCAGGTTTTCTCATGATAAGCAAATTTGATTCTATCTGAGCTAGTCAATCTTCCTGCTTAGCATGTCTAGCTCTGGGAGCTTATGCCTTGCTATCTGTGTTTTGATCTCTACATGATTGTGAGCTATTGCTTTTACACTCCATAGCTCTATGTTTATGGTTAGCAAGGTTAAATGCTTGTTTGCATAATTGTTGAAGCTCTTTAGGTTTGCATACTCATGCTCTGTTTGCTCTTTTACCTCTTTGATGAGTTCATTGCCAAAGGGGGAGAAATAAGTGTTTAAGGGGAAGAAGAATTGGGTCATGCACAAATAATGCTAAGAAATTTAAAATGGCCCATTTTACATTCATGTCAACTGCCACAAGTTGAGGGGGAGCATTTCATGTCTCGAGTGCTTTCATGCGCCTTTCACAATCTTTGCGTTCTTGAATTGCTTTCTTTACCAACTCTTGGTTTTGTCATCCTTTCTTTGCTAGATGGCTGTTTTTCACCTTTTCTTTGGGTTTGAGCCATTTGGATGTGCTTATTTGATTTTGCATTTCAATCTCTAATCTGTGTGCATTTGGTGTTGTCAATGTACTCATCAAGGGGGAGATTGAGAAACCATGTGGAGATGTGTCATGGTTTGCAATATATGTGATGAGTAATTGACTTGAGCGGATTTGGTGTTTCAGTTGAAATGCGGGAATCCGGGGATTGCAGAAGTTGGAAAATATGTTTGTTTGTCTCATGATGTGTAGGTCACTAGAGTCGACTTGGCGGTCAACGGCGAGAGGATCGGGCACAAGTAGGAGACTTGGGGCCAGACGGAGGCCGGGTGGAGTCAAGGGTGATCCATACCGTACACATGGAGAGGCAAAGAGAACGGATAGTTTCACGGTTGAGCCTCAAAACCATGGGTGATGATCAAGATGGCAGGGTTGACCAAGTCAAAGGTGATCGGGTGTCAGTGCAAGTAGAGGCTTCCAATGGACCGGAGGCGGGAGAGACTTGTCGGCAAGGAGGATCATGGGACGAGGTGACACGCGTCAAAATCATGAAGTCTTGCTTCGGTGGAAGTGAGCATGAAGTCGCGCTTTGAGAAGCATGCAAGGCAGTTTCCAAGTTTGGGCCTCAAAACCGGTGGCGTGGTTGGTGGTGCACGTGGCACCATCATGGAGATTGCTTCAAGGCGAAGCAAAGTCATGAAGAGCACGAGGGCGTTCGGACGACGAGGAGAAAGATGGACGAATTTGCCCCCGATGGTAGGTGGCAGTGTTAAGTAGGTCAAGAGTAGAGTGGTCATGTGGACAACCCTTGGGCCTGTTTAAGGAGAGGTAGGGCTGGTGGGAGAGGTGAGCCTCTTGCACTAGTTTTGTGGGTTTTATTCCTTTTGTGCTAGGAGACTGCTTCATGTAATAGAGAAGAGAAGAGGGTGTCTGAGAGACATCTCTTGCTCTTCCAAATAGTGGGATGAAGAGGGTGGCTTCCTAGCCATGTATCCATGTATCTTTACTTGATGAATCAATGATATAAGATTCAAATTTGTGCTCAAGTTCTTCCTCTCTCCCTAAATCCCAAATTTCTCTTTTTCCCTATTTTTAGAACTATTTTCGTGGTGATTTTTTATCTCGATTTTGAGTGAGCTTTGGGATGGATTTTGTGGGAGATCTTGGTGCTATAATGTGCTAGAACAACCCTATATAGTTCCTTGACCGAATCAAACGCACTAGCACCTTCGATTTGAAAGATTTCTCAAGTTTCCCTATTTTGGTGTTCTTGGCACAAGATCTGAATTTTATGATGATTCCTTGTGCTTTTTGAGTGGATCTCTTTAGAGGAGTGTCGTGATGTATTGAGGATGATCTGGTCCAAATTTCGTGATTTTTGGAGTTCGTTTGATAGGGTTTTGGCAATTTTCTTTCTCGAACGGAGCTGCTGTTTTGCCTAGGACAGAACTTTTGTGGCTAGGACAGAACTTCCATGACCATGATGGAAGTTCCATCAAAAACCATAGAACTTCCATGACTGACAGTTCTTCCATCACCCGGAACTTTCATGATTGACAGAACTTCCGTCGGGGGCTTCGGAACTTCCATCGAGCACCACGGAACTTCCGTCAGGCTCAGTTTTGTGATCTTTTGGATCTTCCTTGTTTCCCTTTTTGTTTCTCTTGTGCTTTCTCTATTTGTCCTTTTGGTTTGAGTCATTCCTAGGGTTAGCACATCACAAGTTGGTGTGTGTAATCTTGGTGACTTGGTTAGAGGTTGGTTTGGGTTGTAGTTGGGACATAGGCCAAGTTCTTGAGAAGAATTTTAATAGGCTCCCATTCACTCCCCCCCCCCCCCCCCCCCCCCGCCGCCCTCTAGTCACCTTCTCGGTCCTTCAGTAACATTGGGATGAAAATTGCATTGTAGGCTGAGCTGGCCGAAGAGAGAAGGCAGTGGCAGGAGGAGGCGACGAGACAACGGGCGGATGTGGCCAACTTGTATGCTTACATTCAAAGCATGCATGCTCACTTGGGAGGAGCACTACTACCGCCTCCAATTTTGTCACATCCAGCTTGAGCAACTCCTCAGGTAATCTACTACATAACCTTGTTCATTCATTTTAAGTATTAGAGATTTAGTGACTTACAATGATTTAGAGACTTAGAATGATTTAAAGACTTAGACATTCATTTAGAAACTTATAGACTTACAATCATTTCATATTACATTCACTGAGAGACATAAAATTTCTACAGAATCAATCGGTGGCATCAAATACGCTAGACGTGTCGGCAGGCATGTCACCGACGTTCCCCCTCAGTAGTTGTTCCCATCTGTGCCACAGCTCAACCCCTCTACGCCGACTTTCGACGCACCTTAGTGACTTTGTGTAATAAAGGATCGTACTACTTGTGGATGATGATGTTTGTGGATTTCTTCCGATTTTATGGTGATGTGCGTGATATATTGTGGTAATGTGATGTGATGTGAGATTCTGCTTATATATTGATGTTGTTTGTGATGTTGAATGTCTATACTCATATTTGTGCTGTATTTTTTATGTTGGAACAGTCAAAAAACAAAAAAAACAGAAATAATATGGCCACTTTGCCGTGTGCCAATATGGAGGCACACGGCAAAGAGGCCATGACTGGCAACCGGGGAAGGCTCTTTGCCGTGTGCCACAGCTGGCACACGGCAAAGGTGCCTCAATTTTGCCGCGTACCAGACCGTCGGGCACACGGCAAAGGGCAAAAAACATTGTCATGTGTCAGACCGTCAGGCACACGGCAAACCCCCCTCCCCCCCCCCCCCCCCCCCCCTCATCAAATGCATGTTGCCGTTGGCGGCCACGTTTGTCGTGTGCCCTGCTGTTGGCCCACGGCAAAAATGTTTGTCATGTGCCCGACCATCGGCACACGGCAAATATGTGTTCGCCATCGGCCTTGTTTGTCGTCCGGCCTTTGCCATGGGCCGCGCATGGCAAAGTTGTTGCAGTGTGTAACAGCCTTTGTCGTGTGCCACAGGCACACGGCAAAATGTCGGTTTCCGGTAGTGCAGCAAGCCTAACCTTGTTTCTCACAACCTCACCATCTTCCACATGCTTGTTTTTGAACACCCACTTGGTTCCTATGACATTAACACCAACTTGAGGCCCTACTAGGGTCCACACTTTGTTTCTCAAAGTTCTCCAACTCCTCAAGCATGGCATTAACACAATATTCATTAGATAGTGCGTGTCAAACATCTCGGGGTTCAAAGGTTGCAACAAATAGAGAATTGGTAAAGCAGGCGAGATGTGAAGACCTTGACCTTGTTGTTCTCTCATAGAGATTACCAATTATCTATTGGGGAGGATGTTGTCATTGAATGTGAAGAGGAGCCTCTATCTTAGAGTGTACCTCCCGCTCAACCACATCTGGAGCTAGCTTGATAGCTGCTAAGGTCGATGTAGAAGCTTCTAGACCCTCTGCTAGAGTGGTGCAAGCGGCAGGAACAAGCTCGGATGAGAGATGAGGTGAATCATCATCATCATCGTCAATATCCTGTAGGTCCTCTTCTACAAAGATGATTTCCTCCTTTTTCCTGCTACCTGTAGTCTCAATCATATTGCTTGCACAAGAGTTTTATTCATCAAAGTTTACATCGTAGGACTCTACGATGGTGTTAGTTTCTAAATTCAAAACTCTGTATGAATGGCCATGAAGAGTGTAACCAAGAAAGATGCCATCGGAAGATCTCGACTCAAACTTACCAAGATTGCCACACTTGAGAATAAAGAACTTGCAATCAAAGGCATGCAAATGAGAAACGGATGGCTTCCTCCCAAAGCGTAGCTCATAGGAAGTGACATTAAGAATTGAGCACAAGAAAACCCGATTGGAAACATATCAAGCAGTGCTAATGGCCTCAGCCCAGAACTACCTCGTAGTCCAAAGTTCATCGAGCATCATCCGGTCCATCTCCACTAAGGTTCTGCTCTTTCCTTCAACCACACCATTCTGCTGAGGGACACGAGGTGCTGAAAATTGATGCTCAATACCATGCTCAAGGAAGAAAGCATCAATGGAGGAGTTCTTAAACGCGGTGCCATTATCACTGCGAATTGCTCTTAATGCACCAGGGAGTTCCTTGAACAGCTTCAAATCTAAGCTCTAGAAGTGATGAAACAATTCATCCGTGCTCTCAAGAAAGTAAATCCAAGAGTAGCGAGAAAAGTTGTCAACAATCACAAGAACATACCACTTCCCACCCGCCGAACGAACCCAAGAAGAACCAACAGTGTCCATGTGAAGCAGCTCTCCAGGGCATTCAGTCATCACCAAATTAATTGGTGGATGAGAAGCAGCAATCATTTTTGCATGATGACAAGGAGCACGAACCAAATCCTTATCAAATTTGAGCTTAGGCAATCGTCGGATCAAACCTAGGTCACTCAAGCAACAAAGCAAGTCAAAGCTCATGTGGCTTAATCTCCTATGCCATTTCCAGAGCTCAGAAGAAGATTGAGCAAACATCACTTGTGAGAAGCAGGAGAAATAGTAAAATCAGCCTGAAAAACTCTTCCAATGCTAAAAATCCCACAAACCAAAGAACCATTCGAATCAAGAACACAAGAAGCATTTTCTTAAAGTGCACTTCCAAACCAACATCAAGCAACTGAGAGACAAAGAGAAGATTGTACTTGAGATGCTCAACCAAACCAACATCCTTAAGAGTGAATTTTTCATTTACCTTTACCGTACCTCTTTCCTTCACTCTCCCTCCCTTTTCATCTCCAATGGTCACATACTCCCATCGCTTCAAGGGAGTGAGGTTGGAGAACCACTTTGCATCTCCGATCATGTGGCACGAACACCCGGAGTCCATTAGTCACTTGTTCTCTAGGCCTCCACCTGCTGCCTACAAAGAATAAGAAGGATCGATGGCTCAGTGCTGGGGTTAGTAAGAAAGCTTTTGGGGATCCAGCACTTCACCATATGGCCGGTACTAGTCATCACAGTTCTTTGCACATTATCATTTGAACGTATGGGACGAGAATCATGATGGAGAAAACGTGACCTATCAAAGCGTCTTGATTCAAACCTTGGGTTGTGAGGATAAAAATCATTTGTGTGAAAACTAAATCCACGCGAGCGACGCTCACCATGGTGAGGAAAATGTGGGGCACCAAAGCGCTGTTGCGCAAAGCTTCTGTTCGTGAATCAAAGCCATATAAGGGATGACCCTATCCATGATAGGCATGAGAAAAAGAGCGAGACTAAAAAGTCAACAAAATCATTATGACGCACATTTCTAGTTAAATTAGCTTGCATCCTCTCAATCCTCTTATGTCTATAACAGAATTCATCCAAGTGGCCTTTTTTACCACAGAACATGCAAATGTAGGCACTCTCATGTTTAGGCTTTGCTTGCATAGGAGGTTTGGGTTTTGGTTTCTCAACTTGTTTTAGGTTGAATGATGGTTTTGGATTATGTGAATAGTATGTGTCAGTGGGTTTGATGGATTGATCCTCATCTTTGTAGCTAGAGCTAGGCTCAAACTTACCCACATTTTCACTCTCTTTGTCATACCTCTCAAATCCCAAGCCCAAGTTGTAGGTTGACCTACTAGCACTCTCTTTGACTCTTGCCAAGTCACTCTCAATCTTCTCCTCACTCACTAGGATTTTTTGGAGATGAGAGATGAGGTAGTCATTTTCTTAAACAAGGTTCTTGTTTTCCTCTCTAGTGATTGCAAGCTTATCCTTAAGAGAGACATACACTACACATGATGGTGGGAGAACTTTTAAGCGAGTCTCAATGAGCAGCTTGGACTCGAGCTCTTTGACTTTGAGGGTTTGAGATTCCAACTCACTTATGAGCTTAGGGCACTTCTGACATGCACCAAAAGAAGTTGGTCTAGCCTTAAATTCATCAAGCTCTTTAAGGACACTCTTAAGCTTACTGACAACTTGAGCATGCACACTTTCCCTCTGACTGAGATCATCCATCATAACTTGACAAGACAGACACTCTACAGCAATGTCATCTTAGGCAAGCTTAGACCTAAGCGAAGTGATCTCATATTCAGAACTCTCCAACTTAGACTTAAGCTCTCTACTCTCATGAACAGCTGCGAAGCTTATCATCTTGCATGAGCAAAACATCGCACAAATGATCAAGTTTAGAAGAGAGCTCATCAAGAGTGGGAGGTACCTCGCTTGTGTCGGAGTTGGAGCCGGAGTCGATGTCATGATCATTCTTTGCCATGAAGCAAAGCCTGGTAAAGTCATCCTTCCTCTTGACTCGTGGCTTCTCAACCTCCTCCTATGAGCTTGTAAGGCCATCGCTTGATGTGAGGTGCTCAAAGCGGCAATGCAGGCACGTGCGACTACCTTGTTGAACTTCTTGGAGTTCTTGCCTTTCTTGAAGAAGCAATTCTTCTTCATCCTGAAATCTTCAGAGTTGTTATTGTGGTACCTGACCTTCTTCTTCTTCTTGGGGCAGTCAGCAATGAAGTGTCCAAGGTCACCACACTCGAAGAAGGTTCCTGAATCACCTCCTCTTCTCTCCTTGCGGTTATTGTAGAACTTCCTGAACTTCCTTGTGAGCAAGGATAGCTTCTTGTCATGAATGCACTCCATTTGTTTATCGGAAGATGCAACAAGAGAAGACAGAGCAAACTCCAAGGAAGACTTGTCAAGTGATGGGTTAGTTCCATAAGAAGCACCATTGTGACTACCATTTTGAGAGATAGAAAGCAAAGCCATGCTAGAAGCAGGATTACCATGATTAGGACAAGATTTCCTAGACAATTCATGAGATTTTAGCTTGCTATATAGCTTCTCACAGTTCAAGGTATCATCTAGTGATTCGTCAGGTTTTTGTGCAAAGGTTTGGTACTGTCTATTGTAAGAATTCTTACATATAGACTTGACTTGGTTGGTACCCTCATGGTACGTGCAAAGCTTTTGCCAAATTGCACAGTGTCAAGATGTGAAACACGATCAAATTCACTCCTACAAAATGCAGAGAGCAAGATGTTAACAGCTTTGGAGTTGTTATCATACTTGTTTACCTTGCCAATAGATGCAGCATCAAGGTTGGCAGGTATGCTGTATTTTTGCTCGACGATGTCCCAGATAGCATGCTCTTGACTCAAGAGATAAGCCTTGGTCCGTAATTTCCAATAGGGAAAGTCTTCCTCATTGAACATCACAAGCTTGATCGCATGATTCTCCATGTCACCTTTGGATCACAAAGCCCATGAAGGTCAACTAGTGATCAAATCGGCTCTGATACCAATTGAAGGACCAAGAAGGCGACCAAAGGAGGGTGAATGGGAGCCAATTAAAATTCTTCATAAGAACTTGGCCTATACCCCAATTACTACCCAAACCAACCTCTAACCAAATCACCAAGATGACTTAAACCAATAGGACACATAGCGGAAGCTCAAGAGGGACAAAAAGAGAAACAAGGAAGATCCAAAAAATCACAAAACTGAGCTAGAAGGAAGTTCCGTGGTGCCCGATGGAAGTTATGAAGTCCACGGCAAACGTTTTGTCACTCCCGAAAGTTCCAGGCGACGGAAGTTCTGTCACTCATGGAAGTTCCATGGTCCTTCACAGAAGTTCCGTCATGGTGATGGAAGTTCTGACCTGGCGACGGAAGTTCTGTCCTGGGCGAAACAACAGCTTTGTTTTAGAGAGAAAATTGCCAAAACTCTATAAAAGGAACTCCAAAAATCACAAAAATTGGATCAGATCATCCTCAATACATCATGACACTCCTCTAAAGAGATCCACTCAAAAATCACAAGGAATCATCATGAATTTCAGATCTTGTGCCAAAACCAAAATGGGGGAACTTGAGAAATCTTTGAAATTGAAGGTGCTAGAGCTCTTGATTCGGTCAAAGACTCATATAGGAATGTTCTAGCTCATCATAGCACCAAGATCCTCAAGAAATACGACCCAAAAACTCACCCAAAAATGAGATCGAAAATTCAAACAAAAATAGCTCCAAAAATAGAGAAAAAAGAGAAATTCGGGATTTAGGAAGAGAGGAAGAACTTGAGCACGAATTTGAATCTCATATCATTGATTCATCAAGTCAAGATATATGGATACATGGCTAGGGAGCCACCCTCTTCCTCGCACTATTTGGAAAAGAAAGAGACGTCTCTCACACACCCACTACTCTCCTCTAATACATGAAGATCTCTCGGCTAGCACTTTGAATGAAGACCTAAGGCAAGGCTAAGAGAAAGAGAGGCACCTCTTCCACCAGCCCTACCTCTCCTTATATAGGCCTAGGGGTTATCCTAAAGACCATCCTACCCCTCACCTATAATACACTGCCACCTATCACCAGGGGCACAACCGTCCATCTTTTTCCTCGTCGCCTGAATGCCATCGAGCCCTTGACGACTTTGCTTCGCCTTGACGCAAGCTCCGCGATGGTGCCACGTGCACCTCCATCACCGCCACCAGTTTTGAGGCCCAAATTAGGAAACTGCCTTGCACAGTTCACAAAGCATGACTTCTCGATGTCGACGTGTGTCACCTTGTCCCATGATCCTGACCATCGGCAAGTCCCTCCCGGTCCCTATCCATCAGGCCCCCTTGTCATTTGCACCGGCATCTCGCTTGCCTTGACTTGGTCAAGATACCATCTTCATCACCACCACGGTTTTGAGTCTCAACCGCAAAATCATTCGTGCTTCTTGCCTCTCTACGTGTACGGTGTGGATCACCCTTGACTTCACCTGACATCCCAATTGTCTGGCCCCAAGTCTCCTACTTGTGTCCGATCCTCTTGCCATTGACTGCCAAGTCGACTCCAGTGACCTACACAACATGAGACAAGCAAACACATTTCCCAACTCCTGCAACTTCACCAATATCTCCACCAACTTCAGTTAGTCAAAGCCAAGACATGCACAAACTCATGCAATCCCCAGATTCCCACATTTTAATTCAAACCACCGAATCAACCAAAATCAATTACTCATCACATATTGCAAACCATGGCACATATCCACATGGTTTCTCACAATATGCACAAGTGTGCACTCGCCCTGACTTGGCTTTTGTTACCGGCTTGCTTGGCAGATTTCAAAGTAATCCAGGCACGAAGTACTGGAAATTAGTAAATAAAGTCTTGCGATATTTGCAAGGCACAAAAGTCCTCATTTTGACATATAGAAGATCAGACTCACTCGATATAGTTGGATATTCTAATTCTAATTTTGCAAAAGATAATACAAACTCTACATCGAGATACATGTTCACTCTAGCAGGAGGAGCCATTGTATGGAAAAGCTCCAAACAAACTATTAATGCAGGGTCTACAATGTATGATGAGTTTATAGCATGTTATGAGGCAACAGGGCAGGTAAACTAGCTAAAGAAGTTCATACCCGGTTTGAAGGTGGTTGACAGTATTGAGAGACCACTAAAGTTGTACTGTGATAATGAGCCTACAGTATTGTACTCTCACAACAACCAGTCAAGTGGTGATGCCAAACACATTGACATAAAGTACTATGTTGTGAAGGACAAAGTCCGGGATCGCACAATAAGTCTCGAGCATATAAAGACAGAGAAAATGCTCGTGGATCTACTCACAAAAGGCCTACCACCCAACATGTTCAAAGAACATGTAGCCAGCATGGGTTTAAGGAAAAACCATAATTGATCCTTAGGACTATAAACATAGGGCCCAAAAGTTAAAATATTATTCCTGAATAGAGATGGGTATAGTGGTTGTTAAATCTATCGGTGATTAACCGTGATGATGAAGCATGCTCTATGCACAAATCTCTGATGTGATGGAAAAAGGTGAAAAGCAATGTTTAAAGATATGAGTTGAGATCAAGGGGGATAATGTTAGATTGATCTCCACCCCGTTGGGCCCAATGGCCCACCTCCCTTGACCACGCCTTGATCGAGGGCGTCGAGCCTGTTCTGTCTGGTGGGCCCCCATCGCACTACACTATATTAATAGGGGGTGGGGACCCGGGCGTGCGATACGAGGTTCACTACCGCCACCACTCCACCCCACAAATCTTAGCCGATCTCAAGGGTAGTGCAACCAGTAACAGGAAGCCGCCACCACTGCGCCACGTCCTCACGTCGTCGTCGTTCCCCGCCGTCGTACCGGCCCGGTACCGACCCGAAGGACGCTACGACTTCCTCCACACTTCTTCGACCCCAAGCTTGATGGCCAACAACAACTCTGCCTCCGGCTCTTCTCCTCCGCTTCCCGGATCTAGTAATCCCTCACCTCTCTCTCTCTGTCCTCTAGCTAGATCCATAGGTTCATGCCTAGAGTACTATGTTGCCCCTCTCTAGATCAATGGCTAGCATAGAGGTTGTTCCTAACAGGTAATACATATGCGGCATTTTTGTTTATTAAATATAACTAAATTTATGAACATGATAGTATGCCTGAGGATGGAAAAGGCTAATCCTTGGCCAAAAAAAAGGTGCTAACTGCGAGGTCTAGACCAGCGCAACCATAGCACAAATTCCAAAATGGGTATTGGGAGTGATGCAAATTAAAACAACCACTAGATGTAGAGAAGGGATAGATAGGTTCACAGGTTTAACTCGTTTATTTCACTCTTTTAAGAGGACTCAAAAAAATGGATTCTCCTGATGATGTTGACATTAAGCAGTTGAAATAAATCTAACTTGGAAACATAATAAAGTTAGTTGCTTATCTCTAAGCCCTTAGTAGTTTGGTGTGTAGCTGAGGAGAGGCCTCCTATTACATCTCTCTTTACTTGAAGAAGGTTGTTACCATTACCAATGATGTCTTGGATATAGCAATATCTACACTGTCCTTGCATATCATGGCACTTTGGAGTGAATCGGTCCTAAGGCACCATTTTTGGTGCTAGAGAAATGCAAGTTCTTAGGGCAGTCATCATGACAATGAGTAAGGCTTGTGGTGCAGTCATCATGACAATGAGTAAGACTTGTGGTGCTCCACAATGTACCGTCAAATGACTATTTTAAATTTTTCACAGCCTCAAAGTGAAAACAGTATGAAGTTGTGAGAATCAGTTGCAGCACTTGATGTGCTCCTGAATTGTGTTGGCTAAGCTTATTGCATGTCTCGTTATCATAAACGTGCCTCTGTCATATCTATAGTCTAGTGGTGAATCCAACTTGTGTTGCGTGCTATTATGCTGCAAGCTATAGTGTTGTCAACCTTGATACAAGCATTCTTGAACCTACCTCTAGGCAGAAACTCTCTAAATTTCTGTAGGGGCCTCTTTCATCACCATGTAGTATTGGTGATGGTTCACGAGTTCACCACCACTGGTAGCTGTCTCTTGCTTTCATGATAATAGAACTATTAGGTGAGGTGGTTGCTACTGTAGACCTTGATACACTTGTAGCAGTACTCAGCCTAGAGGAGGCATTGGAAGCATTGTCAAGCTACATGTTCTGTCAAGCAGTAGAAGGATAAGGTGATGTTTGATAGCCTTGCAGTGCACATGCCGTTGGGGGTCGAAAGACATACTAAAGTTAAGATATAAAACTTTCAGAGCTAATGTTGGGCGATGATTTTCATAACTAAGGAACATTAATATTGTGTGAGATTTGGCATGGGTACCATAACTTCCTTTTTTTGTCTAGCAGCAGAAGGCTAATAATATACTAATGTTCCTTAATTACACTTTCAGATAGCCGTTGCAGTTCACATGTCAAATCCCATGTACTGAGCTAACTGGAGAGCTATTATTAGCATTTGCTGAATTAAACTTTAATTAAGGAACATTAATATTAGCATTTGCTGATTTGGCAATTTGGATGGGTACCATAACTTCCTTTTTTGTCTACGTATTGTTTGATTATTGATGTTGTCTTATGACTAACAGTGATGTAGATATGATCCGATCTTCCGAGAGGTAAGGGGATAAACTCGAGTTTGGGAAACAAGGCGTCGACGACCCAGCTTGAATCAGACACGATCCAACCCCGCAACCGTTACACCAAGCACAACTTGATTGTTCCTGCAAGCGAAATCGAGAACACAGGCAACAGAGGATAAACACGCAATCTGAAATTGCAAATATGGATGAAGTAAATCACAAGAAAAGGTTCAAACTCTGAACACAAAAGGACTAATCGCCACAGTGGTGTAGAACAAGAATATGGGCCCTGGATTACTGTAAAAGGACTTGTCGCCACAGTTACAATAATTCGATCAAGTTTCTCTCTGGAAAACTGAACTAAACAAAACCCCAAACTAAAAGACGGTGGCTACAGAGTTTATGTAGGAAACAGGGATGTCCTAGAGTTGGGGGCGACCAGGGGGGGGCGCCCACAACATGGACTTAAGGCCCGACACGATACATGGCCAAGTTGGCCCAAAATAGGTGGCGCAGCACCTTGTCATGGTCACATAATATGACTCATGACCCTTCTGGAGCTACGACCAGAACCAAAACAACGGCATCGTCGTCCCCTTTCCAACGCATCAAAGAACACCTCGTTTGGATGTCGGATGTGGAAGATATCATCAAAACCGTGAAGGAGTGTCGGCTGAATCCGAGACGAACGCGGCGACCGAGTTGGTGACGACTTGTAACTTGGGGAAGGCCATAATATGCGCGTATCCAGCATGGTGATGTCCTCATCATCCTCCCCTTCTTGAATTGGAGTCGCTCTCGACTCCATCTCAGCATCAATCTCCTGCAAAAGATTAGTACTAGCAGAATGCAGAGTACAAGATACATGATCATCGATAGAAGATATATCACGACAAAGCATAGTACAGCAAGGTGCATCATGATTATCACAAAGATCAGTAACAGTAGATGTCATAGCAAGAAAAGCACCTCCCTTTAACTGAATAGCCTTATGTTTAACATAAGAAAGTTGTTTGTTATCATGTTTATTCTCAGTATTTTTAGCAAGCAGTTTAAAATGATTTCTAATATCAACAGGCAATAACGGACGCAAAGTAATATTCCTGTCCTTATGCACGAATGTATATGTATTAGTTCTACCATGGTGGGCAGCATCCATATCATATTCCCATGGACGGCCTAATAAAAGCGAACATGCTTGCATAGGTAGAACATGAAAATCAGCAGAGTCTTGATAAGAACCTACTGAAAAGTGTATGCGTGCTGATCGAGTTACCTGTGCCGTACCACTATTGTTGAACCATTTGATGTGGTAGGGCTGATGTAGTGCATGCGAGGTCAAACCAAGTTTGCTTACCAAATCAGAACTTACCAAGTTGTTACAGCTCCCAGTATCAATGATGGTGAGAACATGACGGTCCGCAACAATGAGGTACATGTAGAATAAATTGTTGCATTGTTGTTCTTCCTCTTGTCCCACCCGAGTGGACAACACACACTGTACAATGAGGCTAGAAAAGCCCGCGGTGGCAGCAATAGAATCAATGGCGGTAGTCTCCTGCTCCTCCGTCGAATCTGCAACAAGGTTAGGCATACGAGCAAATTCATCTTCAACATCACTAGAACTTTCATACCCATCAGTGGTAGCGATGAAAGCACGACGACTAGGGCAATCCTTCATGATATGTCCCATGCCCTTGCAGTGGTGGCAAATAATGGTGGTGGAGGAGCCACTCCTAGTACCGGAATTAGTAACCTTCTTCTGGTGTTGGTGTTGCACACTAGACAATTGCGCTGCAGAAGTAGGTGCAAGTGGAAAAGTTGTTGCTGGTGTCTTAGCAACATGACTCTTCAAGTTCTCTACTCCAGTGCGTTGCTGGAGATATTGCTCAGTGTTGGACCTACAAGATTGTTGTGGAAGGCGTCCCTGTACTTCTCGTTCAGCCTTAAGAGCAATATGATACAATTGGCTGAACCTATTCCACTCTTTATAGTCAACAATATTCTGGATATCACGGTTCAAACCACCAAAAAATCTAGCACTAGTTTCAATATCATCTTAATGTATATCACAACGTGCTAAACCAATAAGCAATTCCTGATAATATTCCTCTACTGTGTTACTACCTTGTGTTAAAGATTGTAATTTCAAACGTAAATCACGTTGGTAATAAGGAGGAACAAAACGAGATTTCATGCGTTGTTTCAAAACAGGCCAAGTGGCAGGTATAGCAGCATTAGTATTGCAAAGATCATTCCACCAAAAGAGAGCAAAACCTGTAAACTCACTAGTAGCAAGTCTAACTCTATGCTCAGCAGGAACTAAATGAGAATTAAATTTCTGTTCAACAGCAAGTTCACAATCTAAGTATGCTTCAGGATCAGCACTACCGGCAAAAGGTGGTATGTTAAATTTGGGCTTAACAAAAGTATCAGTATTACCACGATTGTTATTACCTCCCATACCGTGTCGATTACGGTGAAGACGGTCTACATCACGGTCAAAATCATCATCTGCAGCAGCTCATTGAGGTGGAGGTCGTCGTTCAACATCCTCAATGCGGTGGACAACAGTGTTGATGTGACCCATCAACTCGGCAAACTTCATTTTCATGAATGTACGCTGGTCCGCAAGAAGCTTCGTGAGCTCGGCCTTGGAGACATAATCATTAAAGTCTGTAGGGGACTCCAACTCTCCAGGTGTCCCTTTCCCTTTCTCTGACATGATTAAAAGCAAAAGACAAGACTAAATAAAAAGATTAGCCCTATCAACTAGCAGGCAGCAGAGGGTGTAGAAAGTGGAAAACAATATCAGAAGCAATGTATCACAATCTTGCAAGTGTTCTTATCAAAGCCAAACAGGTCGACACAATCTGTAGTTGAGCGTGGGTGTAACAGTTGCAAGGAAGAAACCTATGCTGCAATATGTATAGCTTGGAAGGCTAATATGTATGTCAATGGAACACAATTTAATAACAGATAGTAGCACTGAATAAATGTCCAAAGCAGTGTCCTAATTGCTGGCAAAAGAATCGTGTTCAAAAACAGTTGTAACAGCAAGAACAATGGCAAAGGCAGCAAAGATCAAAACAGCCTTCACAGACTTAGAATTTTCAGGGGGGGGGGGGGGGGGGGGGGGGGGGGGGGAGTGCAAATCAAAATCTTGATTTTTTTGTATGGTTTTTCCACTATTTTTCTGTGATAGAGGAACACAAAGGAAGGAACCACAAGAAGTTTCAACTCAAACAGAGGGAAAACCAAGGGTAGGCAAAATCTCAAAGTTTCACCAAAAGCGCTATTTTTGACTTCACAATTTTTTTTCTATTTTTTCCCGATTTTTTTGAATTTTTTGATGAGGGCACACAGGACAGAGCCGAGTGTGGGTCACCTCAACTTTGAGTCAAGAATCTGCTGTAAAAATTTCAGCCCAATCGGAGCAACGAGCGAAAAGTTATACCTGTTTTACCCAAGGTATGTCAAGATAGGGTGTGAGGGGTGAGGGGGGGGGGGGAAACAGAATCGGGTAGGGTTTTTTTGTTGGCAACAGATTGTGGGTGTGGTGGGTGGGTGACAACGATGGTGAATCCAATGGAAAACACGATGGTGATGGTGGTGTGCAGCGGAGATCAAAACACAAACCGAATCGAAACACAAATTCAAACCAGCAACTGAACTCGACTAGGACACAAACTCAACACTACGGACTCTGAAATTAAATTATGCAAAGGCTAAACAGTGTCTAGGATGGTGGGGAAATTTTTTTTGTAGACTTTTTCATGGACAAAAGGTGATGAACACAAACAAATCTAAAGGGAAGAACACGATAATACCTCACGGGGAACCTAGGAATCTGATACCGCTTGATGTAGATATGGCCCGATCTTCCGAGAGGTAAGGGGATAAACTCGAATTTGAGAAACAAGGCGTCGATGACCCGGCTTGAATCAAACACGATCCAACCTCACAACCGTTACACCAAGCACAACTTGATTGTTTCTGCAAGCGAAATCGAGAACACAGGCAAGAGAGGATAAACACGCAATCTGAAATTGCAAATATGGATGAAGCGAATCACAATAAAAGGTTCAAGCTCTGAACACAAAAGGACTAATTGCCACAGTGATGTAGAACAAAAACAGGGGCCCTGGATTACTGTAAAAGGACTTGTGGCCACAGTTACAATAATTCGATCAAGTTTCTCTCTGAAAAACTGAACTAAACAAAACCCCAAACTAAAAAACGGCAGCTACTGAGTTTATGTAGGAAATAGGGACGTCCTAGGGTTGGGGGCGACCAGGGGGGGCGCCCACAACATGGACTTAAGGCCCGACACGATACATGACCAAGTTGGTCCAAAATAGGTGGCGCAGCACCTTATCATGGCCATATAGTATGACTCATGACCCTTCTGGAGCTACGACCAGAACCAAAACAACGGCATCGTCGTCCCCTTTCCAACGCATCAAAGAACACCTCGTTTGGACGTCGGATGTGGGAGATATCATCAAAACCGTGAAGGAGTGTCGGCTGAATCCGAGACGAAGCGGTGATCGAGTTGGTGACGACTTGTAACTTGGGGAAGGTCATGATATGCGCGTATCCAGCATGGTGATGTCCTCATCAAACAGCATGTAATAGGCCACAATAAACTTATAGAAGAGATCAACATTCCTCATCATATGGATCTGGAACTCGAGATTGCCCAAAATGGGCATGAATTTGGATAAGTGTGGCATCACTTCTCAACAGATGCAACAGTATAAAAAAGCTGAAATGCTCAATGTTACCATTTGGCGTATGCCTCCCAAACCTGCCTAGTGCTCACCGCAGTGCTTTTGTGATGAGCTAGCAAGTTGGAGAGATGAAAGTCTCTGCCTCAATTCCTTGAAAAAAAGCGGTGTTCAAAGGCTTCATGGGCTCATGCTGCGAAGAAGATTTTCTGAAATTCATCATAAGGAGAAGGCTGCGCTCAAGGTGGTATCGATTGCATATGGCAAGCGTGCTTTTTGGATTCCCATCAGTGTTATTCAAGATATGAATGAGGATTGGATTCCCATCAGTGTTATTCAAGATATGAATGAGGAGATAATGAGCTCAGTGCCCGCTGGATGTTCGGTAGTGTTCGCGTAGTGCTGCATCTGCAATGGGATAGTGACACGTCAGGAGGGTGCAAACCCAGACGTTGTTGCAAGTTTCCAATTATACTCGAAAGAACTTTGGGACAAAAAAAATGACACTAAATGGTTTGTTGCAAATGCTATATATCGCAGGTCGCAGCTGAAATTTTTTAAAAAGAAAAGTAATAATAAGCTATTGTAACTTCATTGATCCTTAACGTATTTCAAAAATGTGTGCTTCACATCTGGTGAGCATCACCTCAGACAAAGACGTACTAGTAACAAAGATCCGAGTAGCACATTGCTGCTATAATAAAAAAAAAATGCTGGTTAACCCCGCCGACTCAAATACGCCTTCCCAGTACAGTGGAGTTCATAACAATCGCGCTGTTTACAGCACTCACCATACATAAAAAAGTATCAGGTAATATCATTATCTCTATTATCTTCGCACCAATGTTTGTTAGCGTATACAGTAGACAAGCATGAAGGGTTTGGTTTGGCGTCCTCATGCCTGTCCCTGCAGGATGAAGTCCACGAGCAGGCGCTGAGCTGACTGTGCATTATCTGGTGGTCCAGATACCACAATCGTAGCTTCAGTGCCCTCTGCCGATGGATTGTACACGCTGACGTCTGCCCCAGTTATCTGAAAGTACATGGAAAGTGAGTGTTAAAAAATTAAAATGACTATTGTTTAGGATGGTAACATTTCATATTTGTTTTATGGTTTCAAGACTTTCTGAATTTTCCAGACAAACAAGAATTTGTTTGTATTATAATGGAATATGTAACACAAACAGGTATACAAATTGAGAGGACTTAATACTAGTATATACAAGTATTTATAAACTGTATGCTAAAAATAGTTATACATGTTATTTTCTTTTTAAAATTTAAATTCTTCAAATTAAGGTCAGCTCAACTCATTTTGCTATCCACCAGATCAGCAAGACAAACTGGAAGTAGATACAAAGCAGGCCAGCCGGCTCTTTCAAAAATATAACCATGATCCAGAGGGCAAACTTTTAAGAGTAAATTTCAAAAATGCTACTCTAAGATAGGAAAAGCTATCACAAAATTACACTTCTACGAATCAGCTTACAAGTATAACACTTCCTTCACATTCAATATCACAAAACTACACTTTTAAACATCGATATCACAAAACTGCACTACTATCACAGAACTACACACTTTTTCTTCGTATCACAAGACCACATTGTCCAAGCCCTAATAATGTGTGTAGTTTTGTGATACATAACCAAAACAATTCTGTAGTTCAGTGACATCAGTGTCAACCAAAGTGTAGTTTTGTGAAATTTATTCTAAATAGTGTAGTTTAGTGCTATTAACATTTGATAGAAGAATAGTTTTGTGAAACCCATTCTAGAAAGTTTAGCTCTGTGATAGTTTATATTATATCATAATGTAGTCTTGTGACATTTGCGAACGGTCCTTCAGCCTAGTGGTTGAGGTGGGTTAGTAACACCCCCAAGGTTCCCGGGTTCGACTCCCAATGGGAGCAAATTTATGGGTTGGGGTAGAAAAAAATCTCCTCGCTTTCACCATGCCAAAGCACATGTCTAAGGTCCGGCCCAGGTCGTGGTCGTCTCACACGGGCCACGGTGCCACTGTGTAAGGGTGGGGCAAGGGTTCAGGGGTTTTCTGTTCACACGGGCCACGGTGCCACTGTGTAAGGGTGGGGCAAGGGTTCAGGGGTTTTCTTGACATGCATGAGAAGGTCTTCTTCTTAGCAAAATGCCCGAGGGCTGTCTTACCCCCCACAGGTCGAGTTTTTTTTTAGTCTTATGACATTTGCACAATGTTTAATATCAAAAATGAAGTTTGAATTGTGTTCCATCATCCTGGAAAGCACTAAATTTGCCAAGAAACAATTCAAAAATACCTTCGAGGATCAATAGTATTATTGAATTGTATACAACGTAATCAGAACAAACATATAAGCTAAATAGTTTTGCAGTAATAACTCTCTAAGCTGGACAATGTTATTGCCGTTATCTCCACAGACAAGACATAAAATGTCCCCAGAAATCACAGTCTCATATGTAATCCTAGTAATCCTAGCAGGCCCGACTCCCCTACAACAAGATGTCATCAATATTTACTAACAACCAATTAGAATGATCAATATGCTGATGCTGAGGAAATGCATTAGTTTGAAAGTTGATTAAACCTGCTAGTTTGTTGACATAAATTTTAGGACTTGCCTTATATTTAAAGATGGGCCAGTTTTTTCACATAAGGGATATATGCCAGAGGTAATGTTGTTGATGATAGCAAATTCATAATGATGGCACATTCAAATGATATTGCCTGAACATCACTTTGTGGTAACAAGAAGACTGAATAATCACTGGGACCCAAATATCTAGAAGCTGCTACTGATCTTTGTTTCTGAGGTGACTGTTAATCTTTTTAACAGGAACAAATTAACAGAGTGCTTAAAAAGGAAAAATGCTCCATGCTTTATTTCAAATTTTTTGACACATGATTCCTGAGAGACTTGGAAGTGCTTGTCCCATTGTGGGTAAGAGAACTATGAAAATATAATTTGGCACATGCTTTACATGCTAGAAACAATGCAGAGATGGCATGACGCTCCTAACAACTTGCGAACAGACAATTAAAGCACTCCACAACTATTGATTTTGATGTATGACCGAAGTAACTGTCCTGTCATATCGGTCTATATAACTAGTCTAAGATTAGGCCAGTTATAAAGGCAACATAACACTTTTAGAAAAATTATATGGCAATATAATCATAATCACGTCACAGAGACCAAGTTATAAAGGCAATAGAACACTACAGTAAGGTAATGAAGAAACCTACAAGACAGGAAAGACTATCACCTCACAAGGTTGTTTTCCTCAATAGATGCAATTCCATTATAGGGTTTGTTGATTCCATTGTCACTCCACTTCCCATTATCTGAATTGTTGATTCCATTGCCATTGTCATTTTCAGCTTTCTGTTACCAAACACTTTTTTAGTAGTGTCACAAAATGAAGTGCATATCAGAAGATATAGAACTGTAGTGGGCATCACATACACACGATAAGAAAAACAAATAGCTTGTAAATGTAGACCAGCTAAGGGGCTAGAAATAACAAGAATCAATTTATGTTTTCTTTTTGGAACGGCGAATGGTCCTTCAGCCTAGTGGTTGAGGTGGCTTAGGTCCCGGGTTCGACTTCCAGTGGGAGCAAATTTATGAGTTGGGGTGAAAAAATCCCCTCGCTTGTCACCACGCCAAAGCACAGGTCTAAGGCCCAGCCCAGGTCATGGTTGCCTCGCCTCGCCTCACACGGGCCACAGTTCGGTGGTTTTCTCGATCTGCGTGAGAAGGCCTTCTCCTTTGCAAAATGCCCAGGGGCTGTCTTAACCCCCGCAGGTCGAGTTTTTTCTTTTCTTTTTTTTTGGAACGGTATGAAACCCTCATGATGTTGAAATTTGTAAAAGCCAGACTAATCCTAGAAATGATATTTTTTCTATCTAACAAGCCACTTTCCATATACTTCATTTCTATTTATGATCAACACCACGACGGATGCATATGAAAGAGCAAACTGGTAGACTCCATACTATCTTGGTGTTCTATTGTTTTTCACAAATGAGGAGAAACTTTATTGGACCTAGTTACACAACAGGTTGGCCCCCTGGCACTTAAGTTATCAATGATCCCTAATTACAAGCACCTCTTGTAATGGAATTATAGGACTATGCCACAATCAGAGTTCAGCCATTGTTGAAAACATAACAGTTTATGGATATCACATCAAGTTTCCAACTCTCGGAAACCTGGTTACCAAACCTTCTAGGGGTAAACAGGAATTGTCCATGTCAGCAAACGTATATAGTCTGTCTGTTCATACAACATTGAAACAAATGTCTAACAAGATGTTATAGGAAATAGAGAAATACAGTCATATTATGGAGAAATGGAGATTCATCATGAAACTGAAAACTGACTAATAAAAGGTACAGAGATCAAGGCATGGAGAAAGTTGATCTCATCAAAGCAGGTAACTGCAAATCAACAGGGAGGATGATAACTATATCAACATAAAATGTATAAGAGTAGTGGTTGGCTTGTATAGGAGTGATATGGTGAGCCATTGGCTGGATTTAGATATGAAAGCCGGTGGACCGTGCTGCCTGAGTTATCTTCCCAGCTACCTCGAATTTTGTAACCAGTAGCCACCAGGTTATTACCGTTTTCATTCTATGAACACGTCATATGGCTGAGTACCAAACGGTTAAATGAACAAAAATCTATGTCAACAAACTGTAATATACATCCTTAGAAGTATTATTTCCTCTTTTTGAATGTTTAATAAAACACTTGTCCAGCCCACCAACTACCAAGACTATTATATCAACCAAATCCAGAAAGGAGGAAATGCTCAGCACAGTGCAAAGCATAACCATATAATAAATATTTGTCAAGGGTTAACCTGAACTTCTGAAGAAGTGATCTGCAAATCACTGAACGACTTTTCCACTGACTCCATTCCATAGCCAGGAGAGGACTCAGAATCAACCCTATGGTACCTGTCAGTTGAGTACTGGCCTGTTGAAGAAATATTGACCTGACTGGCTGCATTTGATTCAGCAATATTTGAAGTGGGAACGCAACAACTTTTGTTGTTGTTAATCTTGGAGGAGAAAACATGATTCCGCAGTTTCCAGCTGACAAGGCATAAAGCATCCCTGACATTCATTAACTCCCCAGTGATCTGTAGAAGGAAAAGACTAATCTCAGCAAGTACAAAGTAGTAACGCATAAATGAATAGCTCTTGATCATGAGTTAAGAAGGCAAGTGGTATAATGAAGAATTCTAATTGCCTACCTAACGGGACTAGTACTCTTGGAAAGTTATGTCCTACACTAGTCGTGCAGAGACATCAGAAACCAGTAAAGCACATTTGTTTAGCTAATACAAATGAGAAACATAATAAGAGACTTTCAAGGAAAAGAGAATAATCACTAAGCAAAACAACTTATAGATGAGAAATAAGCTTTATGAAATTCAAAAGGTTATGTTCCAAAAAATAGCAAACAAGCGCAGAAGAGAATCAACAGGTTAATTTAACATGTATCTGCTATCTGTTCATAACTGAATGAGCTAGAAACAAGTACAAGCAATATGTAATTTTGTAATGACTTTTTACTCCTGGAAAAGCTTGCCTGTAGAACTAGTTCGAATTCTGAGCCACAAGCTGGAACATCTGACTCGTCTAATATCTGAATTTTTGCGCCGGTAGCATTCACCATTTCTTTTATTATAGAACCACCTAAACCAACTAAACAGCCAAATTGGCTCTTGAGCACAAGGGCCCTAGCCGTGGATTGAAATGGCTGATCATATATCCGACTGTTGCTTTCCACCTCTTGCATTCTATCAAATATATGAAGTAGAGCACTTTGCACTGTGTGGTAGTCCGAATCTGGGCTCTACATCAGAAACACAAGTTAATGATATAAAGAATGAGATGCATGGAATGATAATGGTAACCATAATACAAGCAACATTTATAGACTCATAGGGAGATGTAGAAAAACAACTTCATCATTTTAAAAACTGCTATTTTATCATATCTAGCAAACAGTTAAAATGTGAAGCAGCACTAATTTAGAGAAAGCCATGGAAAAAGAATTCTTTAAAGTTCAGAAATCAAACCTCCAGGGCTGAAATTGTTATCAAACGCTCCGAACAGCCACTCAAAGGAGCACTAATATCAATACAAGCACCAGTTTCCTCTTCAATCCCTTTGATAATTAAACCTTTCTTGCCAATTAAACCTCCAGCAATATTGATAGGACAGAGAAGTCTAAACGAAATTTGCTGAAGACCTTTAGTCTGAACATTTCCTGTAACACTTTGTGGACATTTGAACTGTGGGATGCTGCTTTGTTCATGCTCTCTGGATGCCTCTGAGCAGAAGGTTCCTGTACTAGGCTCAGGCATTTCTGAGGATGCCCACGGAAGCATCGAGCCATCTTTCTTAACAGAACTTGAACTACCAGCAGGTTGGTCACATTGAAGACAGCTAGATAAAGCAACAAGGCCTTTCCTTACAGTGGACCTATCTCCAGTTATCTGTAAATTAAACAAAAACGAGACACTGACTAAACTTGTAAAGTAAAAAAATCACCATCAGTTAAGACTGCAGAGCAAATTAAAGGCTCGTGCATCATCTGATCTTATGAAAAATACATAGAACAGGACATTCAGACAAAAGGTTCATTTCGGTTATTACTTATAATGTATGGTAAACCATTTCAGATGATTGTTAAATGAGCTGTCGCATATCCTACAGGCTTATACAGTATTCTTGCATTGCCATCACTACAAAAGTTAAGAATTCCTCAAACATTAAACTTAACAAAACAGCATAGCAAGTGCATGCCACAAATGCAACCGTACCTAACGAAAAAAAATGGAACTGAATTCAAGAGAGCAATCTCGTACCAGAGATATACCTAAGCTTATTTTTGCAGTTGGAGAGGTTAAACATTCCATTCAATAGTTAAAAATGTTCGGATCATAATTCATCCTCGAAGTTGCTAATCGCTCAAAGAAGAGCAATGAAGAAAAACTTCATAATCAGTAGCATTTATGCACACAATCCCGCATGTTACACGGAGAGATCATTTCTGTAGTTACATTGCAAACCTAGAGTTGCCGATTCATACTACCACAATTTCCAACAAGTGGCACTCAATCTATTTTGTAGTTATATATTCCACCCCTCCTGCGCCCAGCACGTAAACAAACAAGCTCAAAGATAAACATAATTCCCCTTTGACACTATCCCGCTAAATTTGTCTGCACGTGTGGCCTCACATCCAGTTTGCAATGCACTCGTCCGATAAAACATAAGAAGAATTTCAGAATGCGCAGTGCACAAGAGCAATCGAAGGTAGTAATAGTATCAAAGTTAATGAAGGAGCGAGATTTTTCCGGTTCACGGCTGCCATACCTCGACGACCTCCTCGGGCTGCTGGCCCCGCGGCGATGGCGCGTTCGCCTCCCACGGCACGACCCGCACGCCGGCGCCGGTCTCCAGGGCAATTCTCCCCATGACGCCCCTGCCGGCGGCCGCCTCGAGCTGCGAGGCCTCGACCAAGAGCAAGCACGTGACGGTACCGGGCGCGCCGCGTCCGGCCTCGTCAGCGCGGTGGAGCGCCCCCTCGGCGTCGACAACGGCGACGAGGGCCTCCTGCACGGGGGAGAGCGCCAGGGCCTCGCCGGCGGAGGAGGAGGCCTCGAGGCGCCTGACGGGGGCGGTGGGGCCGAGGACGACGGCGACGCGGATGGCGTCAGCGTCAGAGGCGGAGGAATCGAGCGGCTCCACGCGCACCTGCAGCGAGGGGGTGCGGCGGCGGAGCGGGTTGACGGCGGCGTAGAGGTCCATGGTGTCCGCGTCGCTGAAGGATTGGGGGAGGAGGAGGCGGAATACGGCGAAGCCATCTGCCTGTTGGCTGCCGGAGGCGGCTTGCGGCGAGAAGCCGGGTTTCCCCGCATCCATCCGGTCGGCGGCGGTGGTGGCCGGAGAGCGGCGGGGTGGGGACTAGTGGAGAGTGGAGGGAGCAGGTGGGGTTTTGCCGTTTTTGGTGCGGGCTTCGAGGGGTAGATTGGGGATTTCGCGTAGGAGGCTTTTGCGCTTTTCGGCTTTTGTCTTCTTTCTGGGATGCTGGACTGGTCACGGTCAATCTTCGTCTTCACTCTTCACGGTGGTCCAGTTTGTACTTCTGTACTACGTGTTTATAAGAGAATTTTAGTTCTGAATTATTGACATCTTTTAAAATTAGGGAATCTTATTTCTCTCCCAAACTTTGAACCGAGGTATTTCAACATGTCAACCACAATATGGAATAATAACTCTTCTCAGCAGTTAAACCTTGATAGTCCTTTGTTATTGTAGTGGGTAGATGGTACATGAACCCTGAGGGTGGTTGACACGTTGAAATGCAAATGAGGAATGCTGATATAAAACTCTCTAGTAGGATCATACATAACTTCACTATTAATACGAAGGACATCTTAATATAAATAAGGATCATAGGAAAGCAAGTCTATGAAAATTTTCCTTTCCATCCCTATGAGCCGAAAGAGGTATATAGAAACTTTCGTTAGGAAGTGAGATGCTCCAAAACTCCTATACCAGTTCTCCATTCCAAAAGAAGTTTGATTGTGAAATATTTTCATGTAGACAGAAGTAAAAAAAAATGAAGCTTTTTAAGCTTAAAGGGAAGTTTTCATGCTACAATATGAATTAATTATTTTCATATTGTTTTTTGTTTTACATATGGAGTGATCTATAGTCCCATCACCTTCCATGGAGCAACATGTGAAGGAAAACTGAAAATTTTTATAGATGATTTAACTTCTAGCTTCTTAAGTTAAAAAAAATTCTAAATTCTTTTAGTTTCAATTAAAGCTTCTGAAAGGTGATTTAACTTTGCGCTTCTTTTTGTTCCAATTAGTTCAAACTAGAACTGCTAGTTCGAAGAAAATGTTGTTCGAACTGTTAGTTGCTTGAACAGAGGTAAATGCAAGGATTTGAGCCGGGACACATGGTTGGGCTGTTCCGCTAAACAGTGTGCTACAGGCCTTCTCGTGAAAATAGGATTTAGAGCATCTTCATAAGCTCCTCTAAATTTTCATCTCCTACAACATACTTTAGGGGATTTCTCCAACTCATTTTTAGCATTTGATACATGACTGCTTCAGCAGCTCCACTCTAACATCATCCCATCTAATCTGACATGTGGAGCTTCTTTTTCCTTTTCTTTCACTTACACATGGGCCCTCTTTCCCCTTTACATTAGCTCCAGGACACGCGAGACAGCGCTCGACGGGGGAGCAGCGAGGCGGTGGTGCTTGGCGCAGGAGGAGCAGCATGGCGACGGCGCACGCGCGGAGCAACGAGGCGGTGGCACGCACGCAGAGCAAAGAGGCGGCGGTGCGCGCACGGAGCAGCGACCTCAAGCGCCGTCGGGATGCACGAGGTGGCGCTCGGTGGGGAGCAGCGAGGCGGCGGCGGTGGAGCACCTGAGGCGGCGCTCGACGGGGGAGCAGCAAGGCGGCGGTGCTTGGCGCAGGAGGAGCAGCATGGCGACGGCGCGCGCGCGGAGCAACAAGGCGGCGGTGCGCGCACGGAGCAAAGAGGTAACGGTGTGCGCACGGAGCAGCGACCTCAAGCGCCGCCGTGACGCGCGAGGTGGCGCTCGGTGGGGGAGCAGCGAGGCGACGGCAGTGGAGCATCAGAGGCGGCGCGCACGGGAGGAGCAGCGAGGCGGCGGTGGAGCAGCGAGGCGGCGATACGTGCGAGGAGGAGCGAGCGGCAGCTGGAGGGGATGGGCAAGAGATCCCCTCCATGGAGGGGACGGAGGGCTGATTTTAGTAAATGGAGTAAAAAAGGGAATGCTGTAGGGGATTTATTGGAGTTTTTTATATCTTTATTTTCTAAATCACCAAAAATTTGCTAGAGGGGATGAGATAGGGAAGCTATTGGAATGCTCTTAAGCGGCCTAAAAATAAAAACAATAAAAACTCAACACTTGCTTGCAGCAAGTCAATGTGAAAACAGGTAGCAACGAGAAAATACAAGAATCAGATTGTTTGTTGGTAGTAATTTTCAAATCATCGATCCGACAATTCCAAATTAGAAATGTGATGGTTTATAGGAAAAAGAAAATGTAGAAATGTGATCTCCGTAAACTGAAAAGGAAAAAAAAAAGAGACCCAATGTAGGAGGACCAGTGATTTTTCATTAAGGAGAACAAAAGGACCAAGAAATAGACACCCAAATTTAAGGTTGTGGGAGTTGAAACTTGGGTACCTAGGGGTGCGTTACAACACCTTCCTCTAGCCAACTGGGACAAACCCAGTTCCTAACTGACAACACTCAAAAGTCAACTCTTTCAAGCCTGGTACTAGAAGTCATTGCATTCGAGCAACCAACACTCCAGCATCAGACTGACTCCAACCGCGGTAGACAAACACAAAAATGCCTTTTGAATTGCTACTGTGCATACTATTTCGGTCTTTAACCGGGGAATGTATCGGGCGATGCATTTTGCATCCGAGAAAGAGGGTAGCCAAAGTTGGCTATCCTCTCTCCTCCGATTACAAATTTTTGACGTGGTCCCGACGTGAGGCCGAGCAGCTCGGAGGGAAGACGCAAAGGTGGAGGCGAACTTGGAGGAGAGGCGTAAAGGCGGAGGTGAGCTCGGAGGTAGATGCGGCGGCTAGCATGGCTGCCATCCTCCTCTGGTCTCCCTCCTTGCGGGGGTGGCTCGAGCTCGCGCGGGGAGGCTGATGCAGCAGCGGCGGGCACACGCTCCGGAGCGGGGCAAGTGGAGCCGGTGAGTAGAGCAAGGTCGGAGCGGAGGCGCGGGCGCCCGGGGCAGCGAGCGGAGCGGGACTGGAGCAGAGGCGCGGGGAGGCTGATGCGGCGGCAGCGGGCACGCGTCCGGAGCGGAGGCGCGGGCACGCGAGGCGATGAGCGTAAGGCTGACTCCAACAATACATGGTAAATCGGAGAGCCAAAATGATGTTTGCATCACATCTACAGTGCAAAGGAAGGAAGGCAAAAAGTGCCGTCTCCAGTAGACAATGCTTTTCCGCTTCTTCTCCCGCTCGGTGCACATCGAAGCTCGCCTGGCCCCGTAGCTCGCCACAGCCGCGTAGTCCACCTGCGTCGCTACTAGCAACTCAGCTCGCTCGTCGCCATCGCCTGCTCCGTCCGCCCTGCACAGCTTGGCTCGCGCCATCGGAAACTCGTGCCGCGCGCCCGCCGCTGCTCGGCTGGCGCGTCGCTCCCCTCGCGCGCCACCGGCCGCTCGCCCGACGCTCCGCTCCTCGCTTGCCTCACGCGCCGCCGGCCGCTGGCCCAACGCTCCACTCCTCGCTTGTCCCACGCGTCGCTGACGAAGTCGCACCGCCTCGTCTTGCCGTCGCCTCACCTTGCTCTGTCGTGCCGCCTTCCACCACTGCCGCCTCATCTCGCCACAGTCACGCCGCCTCGTCCTGCCCACAGCTTGCCCTACGTCCTGTCGCTGTTGCGCCGTGCTCTATCACACTGCCTCGCCTGCCACTGTCGCGCCGTCTCACACCGCAGCCGTCCTGCCTTGCTTCGCCGCGCGCGCCCACCGACGCCGCACCCGCCTTGTCGCCTCCCTCCCGCTCGCCCTCCAGCAGCCTCCCGCACGTCGAGGAATGCATCGGAGGAGAGAGGGATTGCAATTTTGGCTCTTCTCTCTCCTCCAATGCAAAATAGCTACTCCTTTTACATTGTCTGTTAGAGATCACAATGGCAATGCACAGTGGATTTAGGTGAGGCAAAAATGGAATTACCTCCTCTATTGGAGTTAGTCTAAGAGGACCGGATTTGCATTTGCCTCTTCACTGTTGGAGATAATAATATTTTTCTCTTCAAATTTATACTGTGCACAAGAGGCAAAGGTTGAATTACCTCTCCAAATTACAATGCCTGGAGTTAGTCTCAGTTCTGGTGGCATCAAATCGCTGCACCGGGTCGTAGCGAGCTTCATTTATATGTCTAATAATCATTAAAACATATACTGTGATTGATATCACCATCACGAAATTAATTAAAACTAACAAAGTACACAGTCACGAACAATTAATCTCTGCAAACAATTTGACTGTGAGAACATGTCGAACACAGTACTGCAAATGACACAACTTATGACGGCCTTGTAGATACTGAAGATGGAAGCTAACGTTGTTCATGCGTGCTGAATTGAAGACTTGCGCTGACTCGTAACAAGGTCATCAGTGAGCACCACCACCAATATCGCCACCTCCGCTCTTGCCGAAACCAAAGCCAAACCCGCCGCCCTTGCCGAATCCGCCACCGATGCCACTGCCGCCACCGTCACCGAAACCTACGCCGCCACCGCCACCTCCGCTGCCGCCGCCTCCAAGACCGCCGCCTAACCCGCTGCCCTTGCCGAAGCCTCCGCCGAGTCCGCCGCCCTTGCCGAAGCCGCCGCCAAGGCCGCCGCCCTTGCCGAAGCCTCCACCAAGGCCTCCTCCTTTGCCGTAACCACCGCCGAGGCCGGGACCAACGCCGCCAACGAGACCACCGCCCTTTCCATAGCCGCCGCCAATGCTAGAACCAGCGCCACCGCCGAGACCACCTCCTTTGCCGTACCCACCACCAATGCCGCCTCCAAGGCCACTGCCCTTGTCGTAGCCGCCACCAAGACCGCCGCCCTTCCCGTAGCCGCCACCGATGCCATGGCCAATTCCTCCGCCGAGCCCGCCACCCTTGCCGAAGCCACCTCCAAGTCCGCCGCCCTTGCCGATGCCGCCGCCAAGCCCACCACCTTTGCCGTACCCGCCGCCACTGCCATGGCCGATTCCACCTCCAAGCCCGCCACCTTTACCAAACCCACCACCCAGACCTCCACCCTTGCCAATCCCACCACCAATGCCATGGCCGAGCCCACCACCTTTCCCAAACCCGCCGCTGAGGCCTCCACCTTTCTCGAATCCACTGCCAAGGCCTCCACCTTTTCCAAACCCGCCCCCAAGCCCGCCACCAACACCGAGACCTCCACCACCTCCGCCGCCAAATCCGCCACCGCCGCCACCGCCGTAGCCTCCACCCTTGCCGTACCCACCTCCAAGCCCGAGCCCTTTCTTCAGCCACAGGAACTTTTCGTCGCCGGCAGCCACGGCGTCCTTGGCCGCCACGGGACGAGCCCACGCGCCCACCGCCGCGCTGCTCAGGCACAGCAGCAGCGCGAGCGCCGCCGCTCCCTTGCACCTCCCCATGGCGTTCTTAGCTCTCTACTTCCAGTGCAGAGAACACGAGAAGCTTCTTCTTCCTAGCTCGAGGCGACAATGCCTTGCCTTGGAAAGCTCATCGCGTTATATAGGCGCAGGCCTCGCAGACTCGCAGTGCTGTGAAGCTCGGACGGGAGCATTTAATCGATGGCGACCTGTGCGCCGAAGTGGCCATGTGGTGGTGGGGGAGGTCGATCGCCATGGCGGTGGCGCAATAAAGGAGCACGCAGCTGGGTTGGTGGGCGGATGAGGGCAGGAGTAAAGAGGAGGGTGGTCTCTGCACTGCTCCAGTCTACAGTAGCGCAGGGACGACAAACTGCCGATGAGACGGAGAAGAAAGATGAGCAGAAGGGCAATGATACACGGATGCTAAGGGCCTCCGCAATGGTATTTTTGCAGCTAGCTGTACGGTGCCATGTGGCACTATTCCACTCTGCATTATCGGTGTCAGACCGGAACAGCTTGGAGGTATTGCTCGCAGTGGCAGTAATATATATCCATATCTAAAGTTTACAGTAGCTAGCTCTAATTTTTTTCTTATTCACAGCAGCACTGGTCAACCATCATATCAACAGGCCACTGCTCTGACTTGAGATAAAGACATGGATGGCGCTGTGTAATGCTAGTGCTAGTTGCCGCACAGCAGCACTGCAGACGCCCTAATAAAGACTGACACGGGTTTGTAGCATGTTCTGTTCGGCCATCCATCGGCGACGCGGTGCATGTGCTTTTCCAGATCGAGGCGACGCGGAGAGAGTTTTTACCCGGGGAATAGACGGCTTGATAATCTCTCTGTCTCCTACTGTTTTATGGTAGTACACTGGTGGTGCTCTCTCTCGGGCTCGTTTAGGATTCATGCATCTTTCTTTTTGACGCAAAAGTATATTTATGCATTTTCATTTTCCAACTTTGATGAAATTGACTCGTGTTGTTTCTTGCAATGGTTTTAATTAGGGCCCGTTTGGTATCACTTCTAAAATAGCTTCTGCTTCTGTTCCTCCGAAAATCATTGTCAAACGATTTGATCACAAGCGCTTGTGACATACCAGATGTGAGAAACGATTTTTTCAAAACACCTAGAAACAGAAAGCAGCAAAATAATATTTTTCTCAGCTTTTCTCTCACCCCTTTCCTTCTTTCTTTTTTAAAAATAAATAAAAGTTATTTTACCAAACACCTCAAAAAAGTTGTTTTGATAGTGATTATGTTTTTTTTCATAGAAGCTATTTTAGAAAAAGCAAAAGTGAAAGTAAAATCAATTTTCCTAAAAATCCATACCAAACAGCCCTTAGTACATTGTTGTATGGATTCTATACTCTCAAAGAACGTTTAGTTTGCCAGAAGTCACATAAGATTCTTGTGTAGCTAAACAAGTCACTGCTGAAGAGATGGAAGTTAGGAAGTAAATATCAGATAATAGCCTTGATGTGGTTGTGTAGAAAAGAATTATGATTTCGAATATGCTAACCTCAACAATTATGTGTGGTCTCTCTCAAAACGGAAAGTTGATGCAAGATAATTGCATCTGGTAAATTGGGAAGATAATTGCGAGGAAGTGTAGCAGATCTTGAATACTTCCTCTATCTAG
Organism: Eleusine coracana subsp. coracana; assembly: GCA_032690845.1. Taxonomy (NCBI): domain Eukaryota; kingdom Viridiplantae; phylum Streptophyta; class Magnoliopsida; order Poales; family Poaceae; genus Eleusine; species Eleusine coracana. Next base: position 35,823,584 of record CM064430.1, on the reverse strand, counting down.
AAATATAAGAAATTGCTAATTTTGAAATAACAACTTTGACTTCTCATCTTATTTAAATTATTTGTAAAAATAATATTTGTTTTGTTATAATATTTTTTGTTATTAGAGATATTTTAAGTATGACTTTTTTGTTTTTATATTTTTATAATTTTTTTAAATAAGACGGATGATCAAATGTGTTCTTAAAAATCAATAAATCTTTATATTCTTAGATGGATATAGTATTTACATTTGATCTGGAGTACTATTTTTTGACGGAAGTGCAGTAATACATGTTCCTTTTTTTTGAAACCATGGAGAGGACCAGGAGATGATGGGAGAAGGACTTGGAGACGTGGAGGACCAGCAAGGATGTGGAAGCCAAGGTGAAGGCCCAACCAAAACCGACTTCGAGTCTGTTTCGGGACTCAGGACCAGTCTGTACTAAAACGGATGCTCAGGACGCATACTGACTCGGATTTGGACGTTCTACATATGCACGGAAAGATAAGAAGAAGACCTTTCCAATGCTGCTGGTTTCATATCAAAATTCATCCGTAGTCATCGGGAATCATTGAAATAAGAGAGAATCCAAAATCTGTTTCGGTGTTGCGTCGCCTGTTTTTGGCCTTTGGGTTTTGTATCTAGTTGAGCCCAATTAGGGGCACGTCCAGAGGGTCTTGCACGACCCTAGGATCTTTATATACAGTCGTCACCACACCATTAGGGTTCAGATTTTGCTTAGATTATTCTGTTCATAATAGTTTTGTCGTCATCACGGTTTGTCAGACCCCAACTTCGTGAGATTCATAATACATCTGCAATTGTGTTGTATTCTTCTTTGTTCTTACTTGTATTCTTGATTCGCAGGCAGGGATTTGCCTTCTCGGTGAGGTCAATTGTTTTAGAACTGTTGATAACCAGAGGAGACGTCGTGCTGTGATTGCGGGGTTTAGAACGTGCTGTTCTGAAGCCGGATCGATTTGTGTGTCACCTCCGACCAAATCAACGTATCCAGAACCTTTCGGAAGATCGGAAACCCTTGTCCACATCAAGTGGTAATCAGAGCTTCAGGTGCACCGTCAGGTTCGCACTACCCTTAGTTAATTTTGTTTTGTGTTCATCCTATCGTCTACAGGAAAGCCCAAAAAAATTTTCCCTCCGTCCATAACCACGTATTTAGCCTCTGCATATTTTAATTTTAGAGTCCGCAGTGTTGAGTTTGTGCCCTAGTTCTTGTTTAGTCGCTGGTTTAGTTTGTGTTTTTATCGTCAGTAGTGTTTTCTTGCAACCCTAGCCGCCATCCCCTTCACCATCCTCTGTTTTGTTGCCTTTTTGTTCTAGGATTGATTGATCGATACACCTAGCCTAGTCCCACCATAATCCCACCCTAAACACACCGTCAACATCCTGTACCAATTCTCACAAATTCCACTTTCCGCTGCCTCCACGCCGTCAAAAAAAAATCCTACCCGATTCCAAACCCGACCCCAAAACCGACTCGGGTTTCTGGAAAACCGACTCCGACCCCCTTTCGGTAAAACATGCATAACTTTTTGCTCGGTTGTCTGTTTTGGCTGAAATTTTTACAGGAGATTCATGACTCAAAGTTGAGCATACGCACACTCGGCTACGCCCTGTGTGCCCTCGTCAAAATATTCAAAAAAAATCGGGAAGATAAAGAAAAAATTAATTTAAGTTTAAAACCAACGTTTTTTGCAACTTCAAGATTTTCTGTAGGCCACATCCTACCTCTGTTTAAGCTGAAATTTTCTATGAATTCTCCCCCATTGTTGGTGAGTTGGAGAAAAATATGAATAAAATAAAATAAAATAAAAACATTTGGGATTTCTACTAGTGCTATATCTAGCCCCCTGAAATTTCTGTATTTGGCTCTTTTGCACTTAGCCCTCTGTTATTGCCTGTGTGTATTTGTCTCCTTGTTTCTACTTTGCTATCACTACTGTTCTAGGACATACTTAGACTAGCAACTAGGAACAAGTTACTTGGGCACTTATTCAGCTTTACTATCTGTTTTTGATTTGTGTGCCACTCACATATACATATTTGGCCTTCCTAGCTCTACATATTTCTTCTAGATAACACATAGGTTCTTTTGTGACCCTTGTAATCATGGAACACACCTTCCTGGTATCCTTTGCTTTGCTTTTCAGAACTTTGCAAGAGCTTTCTGAGGAGTTTCCTTTTGCTGTGTTGCGAGGCACCACTGCTTAGCTGTTTTATAGGGATAACCTTCACTGTTTGTTTCCTGTTTTGGTGTTTGTGATGGCAGGAAGTGATGACGGAGAGATGGCTTCACCCTCACAATTTGCTGAGTGCGTGAGCCAAGAGCAGCTCCAGAAGGCTTTGTAGGCTGCTCAGAGTGATTTGGCAGAGACGATCACCAGAGTCGTTACTGATGCGGTCAGCAAGCTTCACATTGGAGAAAGCATCAAGCGGTTGAAGAAGCGGGTCTCTAAGTTAACCGATCAGGTTGTCGCATTGGAGACCGCTCCCAAAACCAATGATACGAACACCAATAACAACAACGACAATGTTGAAGAAGTCCATGTTGAAGACACAGTGTATAAGGCTGATGGCACCGTGGATAGGTCAGCTACTAGGACCGCACGATTACGACGTCGTTTGCAACATAATACTCAAGGTATGGGTGATTTCCACAACTACAATCGTCGTCCACACAGTAACTATGCTTCAGATGACCCGTATGCTAAAATTAAGTTTTTAATTCCTTCGTTTTCGGGTCAGTATGATGGTGATGTTTATCTTGATTGGGAGATGAATGTAGAACAAAAATTTAATGCCAACATAGAGTTAGACAAGCTACTAGTGAGTTTAAGGACTTTGCTATTGTTTGGTGGAGTGGTCTAGCTGCTGAAACTGATTTGCCAACTACTTGGGAAGAACTTAAGGTAGCAATGCGTGATCATTTTGTTCCTCCTTCTTTTTATAGAGAGATTCGTAATAAACTGCAGCGTTTATAATAAGGAGATAAAACTGTTCAGGAGTACTTTAGTGAGCTTAAGAAGGGTTTGATTTGTTGTGCTGTAGTTGAAAAAGTAGAGGATTAGATTTGTCGCTTTTATTCTGGTTTAAGAAAAGAAATTCAGGACATCCTTGATTATAAAGAATATTATACCCTCACCCAGTGTTTCCAGTATGCTATGCTTGTAGAGAAAGAATCACAGGGACTTTTTTAGGCTTTTGAGGAGTACAGCAAGTCAAGGAACTCCTACCCCCACGCTCGATAGGACTTCGGGGCTGCCCAGGCCATCTTTCTGGCCGCCCCCACCAGCAGCTACCAAGAGAACCAGTGTTGTTTCTGCAGCCCCAAGATCAGCCCCTGCACCTTCTACGCGCTCAGGTAAAACTTATGTGTAGGTACCAGCTAGTAGTGCCTCCTCTATTGCTTCAATGGATGTGTAGGTAAAACTATAGGGATTCAGTGCCACCGCTGCCATAGACTTGGTCATGTGCAGAAAGATTGTCCAAGTAGGCGGGCATATGTGGTGACAGATGATGGCGGTTACATGAGCACCTCCGATATGGAGGATGAGGAGGAGGACGTCGCTGCCACCAGCAGTGACCTCGTCCTTGGAGGCTGAGACACCACGGGATACATGAACATTATTGTTCAACGTGTCCTTAGCACACAAGTTCATCAGCCCGAGACGATGCAGCGCCACAACTTGTTCTAGATTTTCTTCGTCATCAAGAACCATCGAGCACGTGTCATCATTGATAGAGGGAGCTGCAGTAACTTGGTGAGTTCTGATGTGGTCAACAAGCTTGCTTTGACCACATGTCCATATCCACATCCGTACTACATTCCGTGGTTAAACGACTCTGGCAAAGCTAAGGTAATACAAACTTGTAGAGTTCCTTTTTCCATTGGTTCTTTTGTGGATTCTATTGATTGTGATGTCGTACCCATGCAAGCATGTTCACTTTTATTGGGTAGACCTTGGGAATTTGATAATGATGCTATACACCATGGTAGAAGTAATAAGTACACTTTTATATATAATGGAACTAAAATTACTTTGTTACCAATGACCCCTGCTGAAATGTACAAGCTAATTTAGAAAGAGCTGCTGGTTTGAAAAATAAAGGTCCTGACATTCAACAACCTGTTAATTCTAATTCTAGACCTTGTAATGTTAATGATTCTTCAAATTCTAAGAGTGCTGGAATTAAATTACAAGATCGTTCATGTCTTGCAACAAAATCTGAGCTTGCTAAAATTTCTGATAATGATGATATTTGCTATGCTTTGATATGCAAACAAGCTTTATTTTTACTTGATGATATTGCTTCTAGTACTTTGCCTCCTGCTGTCACTAACCTTTTGCAGGAGTATGAGGATATTTTTCCAGCTGAGATACCCCTGGGATTGCCACCTTTGAGAGGGATTGAGCATCAAATTGAATTGATTTCGGGTGCTACTTTGCCAAACTGTGCTGCTTATAGGATCAACCGTGAGGAGACTAAGAAGATACAACGACAAGTTCAAGACCTTTTGGATCATGGGTATGTTCGTCAATCACTTAGTCCTTGTGTTATTCCTGTACTTTTGGTTCCTAAGAAAGATGGTACTTGGTGTATGTGTGTAGATTGTAGAGCCATTAATAATATTACTATTGGGTATCGTCATCCTATTCCTTGGCTAGACGACATGCTTGATGAGTTATGTGGTGCTATAATTTTCACTAAAATTGATTTGCATAGTGGCTACCATCAAATTAGAATGAAACTTGGAGATGAATGGAAAACAGCTTTCAAAACCAAATTTGGATTATAAGTGGTTAGTAATGCCTTTTGGTTTAACTAATGCACCTAGTACTTTCATGCGCTTGATGAATGAGGTTTTAAGAGCTTTCATTGGTAAATTTGTGGTAGTTTACTTTGATGATATCTTGATTTATAGCAAATTCATAGATGAACATATGAATTATTTGCGTGCTGTTTTTGATGCTTTACGAGATACACGTTTATTTGGTAACCTTGAGAAGTGCACCTTTTGTACGGATCGAGTCTCTTTTCTTGGCTATGTTGTGACTCCACAAGGAATTGAGGTGGACGAGGTGAAGATTGAAGCCATAAAGAGCTGGACTGTACCAAAAACTCTCACACAGGTGATGAGTTTTCTTGGTCTTGTAGGTTTCTACCGCTGCTTTGTCAAAGATTTCAGCACCATTGCTGCACCTTTGCATGAGTTGACAAAGAAGGGTGTTGATTTCTATTGGGGCAAGGTACATCATGAGTCTTTTGATGCTTTGAAGGATAAACTTACACATGCATCATTGCTGCAATTACCTAATTTTGATAAAATTTTTGAGCTTGAGTGTGATGCTAGTGGTATAGGCATTGGTGGTGTTTTGATACAAGATAGTAAACATGTTGCATACTTTAGTGAGAAAATTACTGAGCCTGTTTTGAATTACTCCACGTATGATAAGAAATTGTATGCATTTGTACTTTGTTTAGAGATGTGGCATCATTATTTATTGCCCAAAGAATTTGTTATTCATTCTGATCATGAATCACTTAAGTATATTCGTTCTCAATGTAATTTGAACCGTAGACATGCTAAATGGATTGAGTTTATTGAGTCTTTTCCTTATATTATTAAACATAAGAAAGGGAAGGATAATATGATCGTTGATGCTTTATCTAGGCGCTATACTTTATTGTCTCAGCTTGATTGTAGAATTTTTGGACTTGAGGCAATTAAAGAACAATATACTGCTGATGTTGATTTTAAGAATGTATTGCTGCATTGTAAAGAAGGTCGTGCATGGAACAAATTTGTGTTGACTGATGGATTCTTGTTTAGAGCTAACCGCCTATGCATTCCAGTTGGTTCTGTTCGTCTTTTGTTGTTACAGGAAGCGCATGGAGGTGGATTGATGGGTCATTTTGGTGCCAAGAAGACAGATGATATTTTAGCCATACACTTCTTTTGGCCAAGGATGAGGAAATATATTAAGCGCTTTGTTGCTCGCTGCACTACATGTCAAAAAGCTAAGTCTCGCTTGAATCCACATAGTTTATACATGTCACTTCCTGTTCCTTCTATTCCTTGGGTGGATATTTCTATAGACTTTGTTTTAGGACTACCTAGGACTAAGTGGGGGAGTGATAGTATTTTTGTTGTTGTGGATAGATTTTTTAAGATGGCACACTTTATACCATGTCATAAGATTGATGATGCTAGTTATATTGCTGATCTCTTTTTCAAATAAATTGTACGTTTGCATGGTATGCCTTCTACTATTGTTTCAGATCGTGATGCAAAATTCTTGAGTCACTTTTGGCGCATGCTTTGGCATAAGTTGGGTACAAAGTTATTGTTTTCTACAATTTGTCACCCACAAACTGATGGACAAACTGAGGTGGTGAATCGCACTTTGGGTACTATGTTGAGAGCTATTTTGAAAAAAAATTTGAAGCAATGGGAAGAATGTTTGCCTCATGTTGAGTTTGCATATAATCGGGCAACACATTCTACTACCAAGATAAGTCCTTTCAAGGTAGTGTATGGTTTTGATCCCCGTACTCCACTTGATATACTTCCTCTACCTATTCATGAGAGAGTTCATGTTGATGCTAAGGAGCGTGCTGAATTTATTTTGAAAATGCATGAGACCACTAGACTTAGCATTGAAAAGATAAATGACAAGTATAAAATTGCTGGTAGTAAAGGTAGAAAAAAAGTAAAATATGATGTAGGAGATTTAGTATGGTTACACTTGAGAAAGGATAGATTTCCAGATTTGAGAAAGTCTAAATTAATACCTAGAGCTGATGGTCCTTTCATAATAATTGAGAAGATTAATAATAATGAATACAAACTTGAGTTGCCTCCCGAGTTTAGGGTTAGTCCTACTTTTAACATTTTAGATTTGAAATTATACGTGGGAGAAGAGAATGAGCTTGAGTCGAGGACGACTCCACTTCAAGAGGGGAAGGATGATGAGGACATCACTCCTAAGGATACATGTAACACTCCTCCAATTCTGGACTTGCAAGGTCCAATGACTAGAGCTCGTGCACGACGACTAAATTTAGAGGTGAGCTCGTTCCTACGTTCTTCATTATATGTCATTTTTGAGAATGGTTTGCTACCTAATGATTATATTATAATTAGGAACCATGGAGAGGACCAGGAGATGATGAGAGAAGGACTTGGAGACGTGGAGGACCAGCAAGGACATGGAAGCCAAGGTGGAGGCCCAACCAAAATCGACTTCGAGTCTGTTTTGGGGCTCATGACCATTCTGCACTAAAATGGATGCCCAGGACGCATACGGACTTGGATTTGGACGTTCTACATATGCATGAAAAGATAAGAAGAAGATCTTTCTAATGCCGTCGGTCACATATCAAAATTCATCCGGAGTCATCGGGAATCATCGAAACAAGAGATGGTCTAGAATCTGTTTTGGTGCTGCGTCGCCTGTTTTTGGCTTTTGGGCTTTGTATCTAGTTGAGCCCAATTAGGGGCACGTCCAGAGTGTCTTGCACGACCCTAGAGTCTTCATATACAGCCGCCACCGCACCATTAGGGTTTGGGTTTTACTTAGATTATTCTGTTTATAACAGTTTCACCATCATTACGGTTTGTGAGACCCCAACTTCGTGAGATTCATAATACATCTGCAATTGTATTGCATTCTTCTTTGTTCTTGCTTGTGTTCTTGATTCGCAGGCAGGGATTAGCCTTCCCGGCGAGGTCAATCGTTTTAGGACGGTTGATAACCAGAGGAGACCTCGTCCTGCGATTGCGGGGTTTAGAACGTATTGTTCTGAAGCCGGATCGATTTGTGTGTCACCTCCGACCAAATCAACGTATCTAGAACCTTTTGGAAGATCGGGAACCCTTGTCCACATCACAAATTCAATAAGATAAATGGACAAATGTGAGTTTTATAGTCAACAAATACTTACATTTTGGAATGTATGTAGTATTCAAGAAAACACTACGGGAAATAGACTGTTTGCCGAAGGCACTCGATAAAGGAGGTAAAACACTCGGCAAATTCTTTGACGAGTGCCGGCACATGACAAAACACACTCGGCAGCGACTTTCCTGGCATAGTAACTTTGCCGACTGCTATGTTTCAGGCACTCGGCAAAAATTTTTGCCGAGTGCTTTGGGCGGTTCTCGGCAAAAAAAGTAACTTGACGGAAGGAAGCAGCTAACAGAACTTTTACCAAGTGTCGGAATAAAAGCACTCAGCAAAAGCATAAATGTTTACCGAGTGCGGAAAGGGAACTCGGGAAAGGCTTGAGTATTTGCCGAGTGCCTGGCTCACAGCACTCGGCAAAGGTCTAAATGTTTGCCGAGTGCTAGAGCCTAGGCACTCGGCAAAATGTCCAGGGTTTGCCAAGTGTCATGGTCATGGAACTCGGCAAACCCTTTTTCCAGGTTCTTTTTTATTTTGTATTTTCTTGTCCCCATAGTAAAAAAAATCATAGTTTCACACAATATACATCAGAGACAAAAATCTCAATACCATCACTAGAATACATCTCAAATAACATCCCAGCATATCATATATATGAAATCACGAACTGAAGTTCTCAAATAATCATGAAAAGGTTCAAAGTTGTCAACTCTCCAAGGTTACAAGTTCACAAACTAACAGGTCCTCAAATACATATGTTCACACGATGAGAAGTAGAAATATATAAAAAGTGACTAAGACTCCGGTCCGTGCGACCTGAACAGGCTGCGAGCGATCCCTGCACCCGACTCTTCTTCATTTCTAGGTAGATTATTTGACGCCCCCGCCAAGGAAGGAGATTCTGTAAGTATTTGTAGGTAACAAATTATTGACCTTTAAGTTTTCTAAGCTGTTTGGTTGTCTAAGTTGTCTAGGGTGTATAAGTAACAATCTAAGGCAAAGAACAAAGTGCAATGAAATCATAGGGTTGTCAAGATACTCACAGGAGACTGAGATGGTCTAGGAAACGGTGGAGCAAAGATAGGAAGCTGCACTACAGGAATAGTTGGCGAAGCGTGACCCACTTGCTGAGAAAGACCTTGCAGGTAGGCGAGGAAATGCGATAGCGTCTCCTGCTGTCTCGCGACCATCGCCTCAAGCTCCTCCTAGGCCCTCCTGTCCTGTGCCTTACTTGCCTCTAGCTCCTGTTGGGCCCTCCTCTCCTCTGCTAGCTGGGCCTACAAATGGTGGAGCAAGTGTTAAGGTATAGTGCATGCATCTAAATGTGTAGAATGACGGAACAATGAATAAAGCAGATGTATGTACACTGAGGCCGGTCGAAGGGGTCGGTGGTGTCCATATGGATGGGCCACCGCTCATGGTACGTGCTCGAATCTGAGGGAGCATGGGGGTACTAGCCGTGTTGAGTGTGCTATCACCAAGGTAGTACCGACCACGCCGCTTGCCTCCTCCCGCCCTCATCATGACTTGTCCGTCGAGGTCTTGTGTGCTCAGATCAAAGTCTGGCCCGTGGACCTCCTTTGCCACCTCTGTGTAAACAGTGATGCGACTGTGCACATTCGGATTGCTATAGGCTTCAGGAGGATCATCCGAGTTGAACTGGATGTCCGATGTTGCCTTGCCTTTGTGGGCCAAACAGAAAGCCTGAAAAGTGTTCAACGGCTCACCACCGTGAGCCGCCGACTGAGCAAAAACAATATGATTACAAATTATGTAGAATTAAGTGTTTAAATAAAGAAATCATACAGAATTGAGCATTAAAAAGGTTCATGTACGTATCGTGCATTGTACTACTAGAGGTTAAGACTGCCCTGATGGTGGGCGGGACCTGGCATCATCAAACGCCGCTCACGGGCAGCGACGTGCTTCTCCGCCCAGTCGTTCTCTGACCACCATCTTGCCATCGCATCCTAGGCCTCGATATACGAGGCGGACCAGTACGAAATCACCTACACGTCATCAAATACATGACATATAAGAAAATAAATATGATGTCAGGAAATATCACAACATCAAGTACATAGATAGAATTACTATTGTACATTTACCAGAACATATTGTTCCTAGGTCAGGATCATCCCTCTTGCCTCTGTCTTTTTGACCTTACATTGTTTTTTTGTGTTGTAATCAACAACGGCCTGGATACGGGCTTTGTAAATCATGTTGGTCACAAGCTTCGGATAGGCTCTCTTTGCATGCTGAATAGCCCGTGCCTCCTGCCCACCGGACATGTGAAGAAATCCTGCATATACACACGATGTATCAATCAGTATTTTGATAATGCTATATGAACGTGATATATTTAGCAATATAGTGTGTGTGGCAAGACATACCCACAACTCGGCCACAACTCGCTCCGCCTTGTTGTGGAGCTCAGCATCTGGAGCGAGGTAGTAACGGTCAAACATGGTACACGGCCTGTCTCAATCAGCAATGTGCACATACCAGGCCAGTGTACCTTCAACAAAAGACCCAGAATGCCACTGGGCACGTGCGCTTCACCACTTGGGTCTTCGACAATTTCCCAGCTCCTGTGGAAGTGATTACAAACAATTATTAGTTTCCATTGTGTTGAATAATATGTGAAATGAAAAATGAATTAATAACACCTAAAGTTACATACCGTGACCCAGCGGGCTTAATCAACAGACGCAGGTGCACAGGTATAGGCCGCCTAGGGAGGGAGGAGAGACCTCGCTGCTAGATAGAGGACGCACAAGAGGAAGCAGACCCCCCCCACTGACTCCTCCTCGTCCTCCTCCTCCGCCTGCTGCTGCTACGGCTGCGCCATCTCCTCGTCCTCCTCCTACTATTGCGGCTGCACCACCTGCTGACCTTCTTCATTGTTAGACGAAGACGCCAACTCCACAGCATCAGCTAGACCTCCACCCCTGCCTCTAGATCCACCCTGCTCGTCGTCACCTTCCCCGCCACTGTACATCGAGGTGATCTTTCATGAGAGCCTCCTTAATCCACCCACCATCTTTGCCAAATCACCTGCAATTCATAGGAGCAAGAATATCAGCATATATACTTTAAGAAGAGAGTAAAAATATAGAGTTAGAAATAACATATATTAAAATTAACTAATATACAACATATATTTATCAAAAATCATCATCATCATCATTGGGATTAGCTTGATCATGACTCTCATCATCATATCTGCCATATCGACATCATCGAGCCCGTTATCAACCTCATCTCCCTTGTCCTCATTAGAGCCCAACTGTAGTTGCTCAAGAAATTGTATGTCCTACGCATTATCAACTTCATCTCTAGTGTCCTCATCAACAACTGTTGCATCGTCAACTTCCATCCCGAACATTTCTTTTAAGTCTATCACAAAACTCCCGCCTGACTCATTGTCTTGAAAGAACTCATCTTCTTGACATGTGTTTGGATCTATGTTGTAATCGGCATCATTTGGAACAGGGAGTTTACTGCGTGGTAAAACCTTTTATACAATATCCCAGTCTATGAGATTTTCATCGTCTTGGCACGAGTATGAAAGGTAATAACATTGTGTGGCCTATTGAGCCCCGATATAGACATCGTCTCCTTGTAAGACGGATGACCGTCGAATTTCCACTAAACCAACATTAGGTTTCTTCCTCACCTGTTCGGGATCAAACCAATGACATTTGAAAATGACTGGAGTTAGAGGTTATGAACCAGGAAAGTCGAGTTCGTATATCTCTTTAATTTTTCCATAATAATCAACCCCTTCAATGCCTGGTGTGAAAACTCCACTATTTGTGCCTTTTGTATTTGTATGACTCTTCTACTTGTAGTGTGAAAATGATATCCATTGACGTCATATCCGTTAAATGCCTTGACCTTATATTTACATCCACATGACGATATTTGGCTACAGCTACATGACGATATTTCATGTACAAATTTTTGAAACTTACCTTTGGTTTTCAAGAGATAGCTAAACAATGGACTCACTAACATAAATATCAATTTTGTTTTCACTTTATCTATTATTAGAAACACTTCCACTTCAAATTTTAATTTTCATGAGAAATTACAACCAATGAAAAAAATAAATAAAAATTGCAAATTGACCAATACACATACCAAATTTCAGAATGATGTAGCATGAATTGGCTCTAGCACCATAAAAAAATGGTGGACAAAATATTGAAAAAAACTATTTTGTCGAGTGTAAAAAAAGAAACACTCGACAAAATGACATCTTTGCCGAGTGTTAGACAAAGGCACTCGGCAAAACGACATCTTTGCCGAATGTTTCATTTTTGACGCTCGGCAAACACTAGACAAACGGTCAAATTTGTAACAGTGTGACCTTTTGCCGAGTGCTTATCAGTGACACTCGGCAAAAAGGCGGTGCTTTGCTGATATTTCATCTTTGTCGAGTGCTGCTTTGAAAGGCACTCGGCAAATGTTAATTGTGTCATGTGCTTCCTTGTTGCCGAGTGTTTCCTACGTAACACTCGGCAAACATTTACTTTGCTGAGTGCAACATTTAGTTTGCCGAGTGCCCGATATTAAGCACTCGGCAAAGATCCGTGCACTCGGCTTCTAGCCGTTTTCTCGTAGTGAAACTAGACGAAGCTTTCCAAAAATTAAAAAAAAACTAGCCGAACAAAACAAATAATCTCATGATTCACACTTTCTAGTAAGGCCTTGTTTGTTTCCACTTATAACCGGATTCTGCATAGAATTAATCTATAAGAGCATCTCCAAAAACTCCCCAAAAAATTGACCCCAAAAGAGTATTTTTGGGAGCAGCCCAAAAATTATTAGGAAGAAGTTTTCTTGTCTCCTCCAACAGTTTTCCCTAAAAGTAGATCAGGAAAACTTTTTATTGGGCCACATCAGCATCTCGGACCATAACAACGTTAATTTCCTTCTAAATACAAGGATTGAGGCTCCCAATTTTCTTCCTGTTTCTAGCTACAAATGAGGAGAATTTATGGAGAGAATATATCTATAAGTTGTTTTGGGGAGCTATTGAAGATGGTTTTTTATACTAAATCCTATTAATTTAATTTAGAGAGAGTTTTTAAAAAACTTTTAGAGATGCTCTAATCCCATCTAAACGATGTGCCTTTTTTTTTTCTGCTTATCAGAGCAGCGGATTGTGGTGAGGCACCTGCGCCGCCGCTCAAGTCCCGACCTGGTGAGGCACCTACACCGCAGCCCGCTCTTTAGGCGCCCTGCCCGCTGAAGCACGCTATCGCATGCTCCAATCCCCATCACCGGCTGTCCTCGTTGACAGGAGCCGCATCACTTCATCGCTAGTCGTCGGTGTGTGCTCGCCGAGGAGGCGAGCGTGGGGCTCAGATCCAGGCGCCGCCGGCCCGTGGGTGGGGTCAGATCCAGGCGCGCCAGACATTTTCCGATGGGACGACGGTCGTCTTCCTCAGGGACGCCGGCCTTCTTGCTGCCACCAGCCCACCACCCTCTTATCAGTTCAGGGGCATCCAGGTTATTTTGTCAGCCAGAACAGGTAATCCAATAAAAACAGTTAGACGATAAAAACTAATCTATTGATTCAGAGTTAACCGTACATATATAGGGGCCTCCAGTCCGTATCGTAACAAACTAGGATCGGTAGGAGGCCAGCCAAATTACAACAAAACTGGAAACTGCCTAGACCATATCTCGCATGTATAGCAACAGTAGCATGCAAGGATACGGCTAACAAAGGAATATCTCCAAATAAATATGGTAGTCTAACACCCCTGGCAGTCAGAGCGTGACTAGCCATAAGGAAGCACGTTCAGACTGGTTCTGAATTCAGTAAAAATGGAAGACGACAATCCTTTGGTAAAGATATCGAGAAGAAGTAGGAACATGCATCACTCGAACTGCGCCGGCCGCGACCCGTTCTCGGACAAAGCGAAGATCAATCTCGATGTGCTTGGTATGTTGATGCAGTACCAGATTAGACGAGAGATACACCACACCGACATTGTCACAAAAAACAATAGTGGCGCGCTGAAGAGGTATATGCAATTCCTGAAGTAGCTGACGTAACCATGTTGTCTCCACAACAGCATTAGCAATAGCACGGTACTCAGCCTCAGCACTGGAATGAGAGACTGTGGGTTGGCGCTTCGAGGACCAGGAAACAAGATTATCACCAAGAAACACAACATAGCCCAAAGTAGAACGACGAGTGTTAGGACAACCCGCCCAATCAGCATCAGAGTAAGCAATGAGAGTAGAAATATCTGTACGACGAAGCTGTAGGCCATAATCCAAAGTTCCGTGCAGATAGTGAAGAATGTGCTTGATCAAGGCATAATGAGGCTCGCGTGGGTCATGCATATGAAGACAAACTTGTTGAAAAGATATCTAGCCGAGTAAAAGTGACGTACTGTAGAGCACCAGCAAGACTGCGATAGTGAGTTGGATCTGCAACGGGAGATCCTTCAGTCCCTGACACCATCCCAGAAGTGTCAACCGGCGTGGTGCATAGTTTACAATCCATCATGCCGGCACGCTCGAGCACCTCAAGAATATATTGGCGCTGTGAAAGAATAAAACTATCATCTTGGCGAGTAACCATGAGACCTAAAAAATGGTGTAGAGGTCCAAGATCCTTGATCGAAAACTCCTGTTGTAGTGCAGTAATGACCCATTGAAGTAGTGATGTTGAAGAAGCTGTCAGAACAATATCATCAACATATAGGAGCAAGTAGACCACATCACTGCCATGCTTATATATAAATAATGAAGAGTCAGATTTCGCGCTCACAAATCCCAAAGAGAGAATATGAGCAGCAAAACGACTATACCAGGCACGTGGAGCTTGCTTCAACCCATAGAAAGACTTGTTGAGCCGACATACATGATCAGGACAAGAACTGTTAACAAAACCAGCAGGTTGTACACAATAAACAATCTCATCAAGGGTGCCATGCAAAAAAGCATTCTTCACATCAAGGTGGTGAACTGGCCAGGCGTGGGAGAGAGCCACAGTGAGAACAGTACGGACCGTAGCTGGCTTAACAACAGGACTGAAAGTCTCATCAAAATCAATGCTAGGACGGGGGGGGGGGGGGGGGGGGGTGAAACCACGTAGAACCCAACGAGCCTTATACCTTTCAAGAGAACCATCAGAACGAAATTTGTGACAAAACACCCATTTGCCTGTAACAATATTTGCACCAGAGGGACGAGGAACTAAATCCCAAGTATCATTGGCTAGTAGAGCAGAGAATTCCTCAGTCATAGCAGCTCTCCAATGAGGATCTGCCAAAGCCCCACGATAAGACTTTGGAACTGGAGACATAGTAGTAGCATGTAAGTCAAAAATCTCCTTTGGCTGACAGAAACCTCGCTTACCACGCGTGACCATAACATGGTCATTTGTTTCAGGTATAACAGCAACAGCGTTCGGAGGCAGAGGTCGCGTTGTTGGAGAGAGCGGCGTGCCTCGCCCAATAGGTTGGAGCGACGTCGTGGAGACAACAGCGCTAGGAGACGAGGAGGCTGCGCCATCGCTTGGTAGGCAGGCCACAGTCGGTCTGGAGCGACTGGGCGAGACCACGCCACCTGCGTCCGGTTTGTAGGCCGTGGTCGAACTAGACTGAGGCGGTGGAGAAAACCCACAGCGCCTAGGCGAGGCCACATCACCCGCACCAGGTGGGCTGGTTGCGATCGGCCTAGGGCGGTAGGGCGTTGTAGCCTCAGCAGGCCCTGGCATAGGGACTGTGCTGGCTGAAGGAAGCAGTCTAGAAGCGAGCGGCAGATGCTGCTGCCAACCTTCATGTGCACCGCTGGCAACTACCTGAGGCAAGGTGCCACCAGGGGCAGCAGTGTTTGGCAAGAAGCTGAGTTGAGTACCTGAAAATGTTAGAACAACCAGGAACAATAACAGGTGCGACATCAAACTCCGAGAGAAAATCAAAGTTAGATGAAGGTGATGATGAGACTTTAGAAAAAGGAAAGGAGGTTTCATCAAACGTGACGTGACGGGAAAGGATGAGCCGGTTAGTGGAGAGATCAAGACAACGATACCCCTTGTGGTCAGAGGGATAGCCAAGAAAAACACAGGCTATAGATTGAGGTGCTAGCTTATGCGCAGCAGTCGCTGAGAGGTTAGGATAACAACGGCATCCAAAGACACAAAGATGACTACAAGATGGATGAGATCCGAAAAGTGCAAAAAAAGGTGTAGAAAAAGCTAAGGTCTTAGTGGGGTGGTGGTTGAGCAAGTACGTAGTTGTATGAAGGGCCTCAACCCAATACGACGGAGGCATGCTAGCTTGAAAAAGAAGAGAGCGAACAATATTATTGGTGGTACGGATAATACGTTCGGCTCTACCATTTTGGGGCGAGGTGTAGGGGCATGACATACGAAGAAGAACGCCGTGTGTGAGAAAAAATGTGCGGGCGGAAGAGTTGTCAAACTCATGACCATTATCACACTGAACATTTTTAATGGAGACGCCAAATTGGGTATTCACATAAGCAAAAAACTGAGCGAGTGTGGAAAATGTGTCAGACTTTAGGCGTAACAAAAATGTCCAAAGATAATGGGAGCAATCATCAAGAATTACTAGATAGTATTTATAACCAGAAATACTAAGAATAGGAGATGTCCAAAGATCACAGTGGATTAAATCAAAATTATTGACTGCTCTTGAACTAGACTGACCAAAAGGGAGGCACACATGACGACCCAACTGACAAGCATGACACAAATGTGTAGGTTCACTTTTATTACAAGAAATAGCAGAGGATGACACTAAACGGGACAAAGCCTCATGACCAGGATGTCCCTGACGTTGATGCCAAAGAGTAGAGGTGGAGCTAGCAGAAAGAGCTAAGGGGCGAAACACGGATGACAAGAGTGGGTATAGCGGGCCAGAACTATTGCACCTAATGATCACGCTCCGGGTTCTGAGGTCCTTCACAGAAAAACCATAAGGGTCAAATTCAATAGAACAATTATTTTTAATGGTGAATTGACGAACAAAAATTAAGTTTTTGACAAGTTGTGGAGAAACAAGGACATTATGTAAGTGAAGGGAACCCTGAGCAGTGGGAAAGGTTATGGAGCCAGTGCTAGTAACGGGTAACATAGAACCATCACCGACAACGATGTTGGATGGGGTAGAAAATCAAGGAGATTGGAAGGTACAAAGATTACCAGATTTTGATGTCATATGAGTTTTAGCACCTGTATCCATGAGCCATTCACGTGGTGGCGGTGGTTGCAGCATCATTGTGTTGTAAGAAGCCGCCAGGGCATTGGGATTCCACACAAAGCCATCTGGATGGCTGGCCTAGCCTGGAGGAGTGAGAAACCATGTGGATATGTGCCATGGTTTGCTATTTGTGATGAGTAATTGACTTAAGCGGATTTGGTGTTTGATTTGAAATACGGGAATCTAGGGATTGCATGGGTTTGCATATCATGGTTATAACTAACCGGAGTTGGTGGAGATATTGGTGATGTTGCAGGAGATGAGAAATATGTTTGCTTGTCTCATGATGTGTAGGTCACTAGAGTCGACTTGGCGGTCAACGGCGAGAGGATCGGGCACAAGTAGGGGACTTGGGTCCAGACGATCGGGATACCGGGTGAAGTCAAGGGTGATCCACACCGTACACGTGAAGAGGCAAGAAGAACGGACGGTTTTGCGGTTGAGCCTCAAAACCGTGGTGGTGATGAAGACGGCGTGTTGACCAAGTCAAGGCGAATGGGATGCCGGTGCAAGTGACAAGGGGGCCTGATGGACAGGGACTGGGAGAGACTTGCCGGTGGTCAGGATCGCGGGATAAGGTGACACGCGTCGACATCAAGAAGTCGTGCTTTGAGAAGCGTGCAAGGTGGTTTCCCGGTTTGGGCCTCAAAACCGGTGGCAGTGGTTGATGGTGCACGTGGCACCATCACGGAGCTTGCTTCGAGATGAAGCAAAGACGTGAAGCATCCGATGGCATTCAGGCGATGAGGTGAAAGATGGATGGTTATGCCCCCGGTGGTAGGTGGGTGTTTTATGTAGGTCAAGGGTAGAGTGGTCATGTGGACAATAGATCCTAGGCCTATATAAGGAGAGGTGTGGCTAGTGGGAGAGACGCCTCTCTTCCCATTAGCCTTGTGTTAAGACTCTATTCAAAGTGCTAGGAGAGAACTTCATGTTTGAGAGGAGGGTAGTGGGTGTGTGAGATACATCTCTTGCTCTTCCAAATAGTGGGAGGAAGAGGGTGGCTTTCTAGCCTTGTACCTATGAATCTTGTAAGAACCTTTCTATGATATGAGAAGCATTTTCATGCTCAAGATTTCCCTCTTCACTTGAATCCTGAAATTCCCTTTTTCCTATTTTCGGAAGCATTTTTGTGGTGATTTTTGATCTCACTTTTGGACGAGTTTTTGGCTTGGATTTCTTGAAAAACTTGTTGCTAGGATAAGCTAGGATAATCCTCTATGGATCCTTGATGGAATCATAGGCTCTAGTACCTTTGATTTGAAGGATTTCTCAAGTTTCCCTTTTTGATGTTCTTGGCACGAGATCTGAAATTCGTGATGATTTATTAAGCCAATTGAGTTGATCTCCTAGGATTAGGGTCGTGATGTGATGAGGATTCACTGGTCCAAAAATCGTATCATTTGGAGTTCGTTTGATTGAGTTTTGGAGAAGTTTTGAGAAGATCCCGAGAGATTTTCTGTTCTGTCGGGGGTCGACAAGCACTGTCGATGACCAGGACCGGCATTGCCGATTGGTCCAGTCTATAGGTTCCAGTGTGACAGCATCCCGCACCAGCACTGCTGATAGGGGGGACCGGCACTGCCGATGACGCGCACTGACACTGCCGATGCCCACCAACACTGCCGATGGCAGGGATCGGCACTGCCGATTAGAGTTCAGTTCTGAACTATTGAGGATTGCTTCTTCCCTTTTTGTTTCCGCTGTGTTTCTTTGGTGTGGTTGATCACTCCTAGGGCTAGTACACTATAAGTTGGTGTGTGTAGTCTTGGTGATCGATTTGGAGGTTGGTTTGGGTTGTTTTTGAGATATAGGTCAAGTTCTCTTGGAGAATTTTATTTGGCTCCTATTCACTCCCCTCTGATCGCCTTCTCGGTCCTTCAAGAAGTCTGTGGTCCAGTAAATCCTGGCGGGCATTACAGACCGGAAGGATGCAACCCAGGCAGGGGGGCCAGCGGGGGCGGCCCAGGCAGAGGGGCCAGCGGGGGCAGGCCAACAGGCGGCCTAAGAGGCAACGCAGCAGGCGCCTGGCCCGTGTAGAACACCTGTGGACGCGGAGCGCTGGCTGGCCGGTGTGGAAAACCAGGTGGGCCGGCCCAGTATGCCTGGAAGGTCCCGTATGCGGGCTGCCAGCCAGGTGGTGGTGCAGGCCGTGTGGAGGAGGGCTGGGCCACTGAGAGGAGCCAGTCCACGTTGCTGGGGAATGCACAGGACCAGGAGCGTTGCCTCCAGACTTCTTGCCGCCGCGACGTGATGATTTCTTGCCGGAGTTGTAGTTACCGGCAGGGTTGAATGAGGGCGTCGGAGCACGAGGAGCCGAGGCCGTGAAGGCCTGTGTTGGAGCCGTCGGTCTTGTCGTCATAGTGATTTCTTCAAGGTCAAGGTCAGCAAGCACGTCAGAGTATTTGGGGAACGGCCTTTGCCGCTTGATCAATGCTGCCATGTGAGCAAAACGGTCGTTGAGTCCGCGGAGAACATTGAGGACGACTGTGCGATCGCGGACTGGTTCACCAAGGTCGGCTAGTTGATCAGCCATCGCCTTCAACCGACCGCAATACTCGGCAACTGACAGATCACCTTGTACGAAGGTCCTAATCTGGCATCCAGATGGAGAGCACGAGTCTCCTTGTTCCCGATGAACTGCCGCTCCAATCCGAGCCAGACAGAGCGTGCAGTAGGCGGTCTATCTTCTCGGGTTGTCACGGCCTCAAGAAGCTCAGGGGTGATGGCACCGTAGATCCAAGAGAGCACGGTGGCGTCCATGCGTTTCCAGGAGACGTTGTCGAAGAAGTTGTCGTCGGAAGTCACATGATCGTCGAGCACGTACCGCTCGAGGGTGTTGATGAAGAGAGCACGCCACCGATTGAATTGAGTGGACGACATGCCAAGGACGATGGGCACCAAGGCTTTGATGTTGAGGACAGCCGATGCCTGAGCATGGAGAGCCATGGTGGCCGCAGCGACCTGTGCAGCATGCGCCGCGGCAAGGGCATCAGCGTCACGGCGTACGGCCTCGCGTTGAGCAGCAGCCTCGCGCTCAGCGGCGAGGCGGACGGCCTCGAGGCGCTCCGCCTCCTGGCGAGCGGCCTCTTGACGTTCTTCGATAGTAAGAGCAGCGATCTGGCGCACAAGTTCGTCGCGGGCAGCCTCAGCTTTGAGGCGCTCAGCTTCGAGGGCGGCAGGAGTCGGAGGAGGAGTTGACATCGGCAGCAGCGTGCACGGCAGCGGCAGCAAAGAGGGCGGCGCCGGCGCAGCTGTGTTGTGTAGCGGAAGCGGTAGGAGATCGAAACCTCGTGATACCAAGTTAGACGATAAAAACTAATCTATTGATTCAGAGTTAACCGTACATATATAGGGGCCTCCAGTCCGTATCGTAACAAACTAGGATCGGTAGGAGGCCAGCCAAATTACAACAAAACTGGAAACTGCCTAGACCATATCTCGCACGTATAGCAACAGTAGCGTGCAAGGATACGGCTAACAAAGGAATATCTCCAAATAAATATGGTAGTCTAACAAAAACAATTAGGATTACCAAACGTCTAACTTATTCAGACAGCAAATTCTTCAGACAACAAATTATCAGAGAATCATGGTTCTCAGATAAGCAAGTTCTCTAGAAAAGCATAAACAAACAGAACCTAAGTGAAGTCTGAAAGCAAACAAACATTTTTTTGACAGGCCTGCGGCCTGTTGGTAATGTAGCAAGGTAGCGTTCGTAATGGTGGAAGCTCGAACTCCCGTCCCACGCAATAGCCCAGGAGCGGATCTCTGCCAACGCAAGAGATGTGAGGTGTGCGGATGTGAAGAAGAAAGTCGGGACATTTTGATGTAAATCCAGTTTCTTGAATTCAAAGAAAGTCCTCCAAGGCAAAATCATTTTGTTGTTTCTTTGTAACATTTAGCAATTGCCATTGTTTGATGACGAGATGCAATACGTGGTTGTCTATATGACATCAGAGTTTTTGTAACCGGTGGAAACAGACCGGTTAACGCAGCTAACCGGTTAGCCGGGAAAACCAAAACTAACACTATAGCAAAATGGTTAATCATTAGTTTTTCCGGTTAACTAGCTAATTTTTCACTGATTTGAACCCGTTGGTTACACAGACTATTTAAACTTGGGATGGTAACAGAGCGGGTTTAGGACGGTGGAACAAAAACCTATCCACAACGAGAGACGTTGCGGGTGAAAATCACCACTCGCACCCATACCCGCGGGTAGAAATCTACAACCACGCCCGCATCCGCCGAGTTTCGGCAGGTAACGGTCCCTCATAGGTTTTTTATATGTATAATTCTCTATTATTTTAGCATATAAAAAATACTAATTTATTTATAACTTGATAGTTAAGATAATATGACAACAAATTACACACATAATTCTCACTTTTACAAAGGATTATTTAACTAAAATTTTTGATAGGTTTTTTTTTTTACCCGTGGTGGAAGAAAAAATCTGCACCTATCCACGACTGTGCGAGGCGGGTGTGGGTGAGCCCTGTGAGTGAGAAAGTGCACCCGCACCCGCACTTAGCTGTTGCCAAACCGGGGGGGCTTCGCACCCGAGACCCAAATTATGATCCCTAATTTAAACTGATGTGGTCTTGTTGATTTAATAATAAGCCTCAACCTCACAGCTTGTGACATTAGTTTTTCACCGGGAATATGCATGCATGCATGTTGATTTCATAAAGAAAAAGTTGGTAGTCGTAACTTGGAGGACAGCTAGCTTATCCATGCACGGTGCACGCACATGGAGGTTAGCAGCCGGCGCATCGGCGAGGGACGGCCGGACGGGTGGGTGTTAGGCTGCTGCCCCTGTGACAGGGGGAAAGCGGCAGTTGGACAGATCGAAGTGCAACGCAGTGAAGCTATAGTGTCCTCGCTACAGGGTGCGGGTGCGGGTGCGGGTATTGTACGACGTACGTAGGGTGCACGGCTCACGGAAGAAGGTTGGTACAGTGGTCACATCACCGTAAATGTGGAAGGAAGAGGTATTTTGGAAAACTATCATTGCAAATTAAGTGACCATCGATGATGAGTAGTGTCCATCAAATCGATTTTAAAAAAAGTGTTCATCATATCACTGATATCCTAGTGTACTTAGCACTGTCCTGTGATAGTACTTATGTGCATTGTGTTATTATAGAGTCTACGTACCTCTGATATACTTGTTGGACCGGCGCTAGACATGTAGTACGATCAATTCCGTATATATACTCACTGAAGTTGGAAAGAATTTGACAACTGGGGCGCTAGACATATATCCCTTAGTTTATCTTATGTACCTATTTGACAACTACCAGATTTTGTTTTATTCTTAAAAGAGTAAAATACACGTGCGGTTGCTAAACTTGTCTCAGGATGTCATCTAGATCCTGAAACTCTCAATATGCATATTTGGTTTCTTAAACTTGCTAAAGCGTGTCATCTAGGTCCAACGTATAGAGAATACTCCTTGTATGTCTTCTTCTAATCATGACTTCCATCTTATTTTTCTATGATTATACATGTTGCAGTGAAAAACAAAAGTCTTTTAGAACAAACTGTGGTAGATAATTATGATTTAGATTTTGTATGTGACAATTTATAATTGTGTATGCATTTGTGACTATGATGTGATTATGTGATGACATATTGTTTTCTGAATATGCTAAAAGAGTATATCTAATTTATGGAGAGAAAGTTTATGAAAGATCGTGCTAGTTTATCACCCATATCATCAACCATATTGGTATTTTCGGTACTTTAGACCTAAATGACACACTTTAGTAAGTTTAGTTACTCAAATATGCATTTTAAAAGTTTGAGGACCTAGATGAGACCCTAAGAAATTTATAGACCACTCGTGCATTTTACTTTTTTTAAAATACTTACATTTTAACAAAAATTTCAAACACCTCAAATATTTACATTTAATTAGACATGGAAGAAGTACGATATATATAAATTCAGTGTCGATTGGTATATAAACTATAATATATCACAAATATGAACAATAGTTGCATATGCATATAACTGGAAAAATAGTTGCCAACTAAAAGAGGACAATGCATCAAACCACAGAATACGGAAAACTAATCAGAGGATCCCAGTAGAAAAATACGTATAAATGAACATGATAAGTACAGAGGTTGATGAGTGAAGAATGAAATATATATATTTAGAATAAATATAAAAAGAACAAGGACTTCTTTAGGAAACAATTGCAGAATATGAGTAAATTATTGCATCACAGGTACCACAACTAGTGTGGTGGGTGAAACGTTGTCACATATCTTGTAAAGTACTTCTCTGTTCTCATTTTGTTGTCTTTAGGATAAACTTTCTAGTGCAAATTTGCACTAGCTACTTTGTCTTACTGACAAGAAAAAAAGAGCGGAGGGAGTATGCAAACTCGTCGCTAATCATGTTTTGAGGGTGCAATTGGATCATCATTCCATCATCTAGCACAATTGGACCCACGTGGCGCTAATTAGGATGAGAGCATGGCAATGTGAGCCATTGGGTTGTACGTGGATTCGCCTGTTACTTTTACACAAGACCCCTCTAATGTTTTCTTTATGAGCTTTTTTACAGTCCTCCAAGAGGTATAAGTTACTAGAGGTACAACATTCTGATCCGTCCGATCCAACTCATCCAATGGTCCAAAAATGTCGATACCGCTTTGTCGCAGCTCGGTACCGCTCGCAACCTACAGTGACCAAGGGCGTGTCTGTAATTTCAAAGCACAAAAAATTCTGTTGTTCTCCTCTCTCCTTGGCAACGCACGCACCCGGTTGTTGGCCGCAGTGGATAGATGAGTGGCCATGGAGGTCGTACATGCTTGCCAACAGTGCACCTTGAACATGCGCCTCGGTGCCGGCTCGCCAGCCATTGTCGCCCTCCCCCAGATCCCCACCTGCCGGCAAGAGCTGATGAGCGCCTATAAGGTTCATGGCCATTGAGGTCACCCCATGGTCTGATGTTTTAGTGATGAATATCAAATATAAAATATGACTAATGTCAACACGAGTGTTGTCCATGTAGAAAACCTTTTCTACCATATGATGATCGTTGACGGCAGCCTTGGCGATTGATGACAATGACCACAAACATGGAGGCTTGATAAGCTTGATGGAGTCTAAGGGTTGATGAAGATGGATCAAAGCTATGGACAAGCTATGGAGCAAGTGTTGAGAACACTTGTCTAGTTGTTAGGAGCTGTTCGGAGAAGCCGAGAAATGAAGTCAAGCGAGGACGAGGATTTTTAGCTTATGGATGAAGTGACCGGATAGAGGGGTCCGTGGTGACCGGACTGTACAATCACTAAGTGATTTTGTCCAGAGCCTATAGCGAGCAATAAGGAAACTGCCAAGTCTGGAAGACCTTGAGACCGGATGGTCCGGTCTAGTGACCAGACGGTCTGGTCAATAGGTCTGTAGGGGAAGGCGCCATTCTTTCGAGACCTTAGGAAAAAATCATGAGCCATCTCTTACTCTAGTCTTTACTTTGATGCATTAATTTTCGTATTTACATACCATGCTATTCATGCTTGTGTGTTTGCTTTGTTCTAGTTGATTATCTTGTAGCTCTGCATGAGTAGGCTTCTTTGCTAGCTTGTTATGTGCTTCCGTGTTGCTTTGTTACTAGCTTGCATAGGAGTTGTATTGCCTTGTGTGATCCACTAGTATGCTTAGGATGTTGTTCCTTTCATAGGGCTATTATCTTGCTAGTGTGATCACCAACTAGAATTGTTATATGAGTTGATTAAGTGATCGGTTTTAGAATTTGGCGAATTTGGTACATTGTGCGAGTCCTCGATTTACCCCCCGCTCGGTCACTCGGTCTTTTCAAGTGATATCAGAGCCAATTCTCATCATAGGGCTTAACCGCCTTGAGTAGTGAATGTATTGAGTTGGGATGTCATCCCATTCGGGGCCGGGTCATGGCTCATCGAAGGACCGCTTTAAAAGCTATCTAAATGCCATGATCCTGGATGACTTGATAGATACTCCTATGGACTTTGCCAATACCTTCACCGATAATCATGCGTATGATGATTGTGATGATTGTGTGGATGTGCCTAGTACTAGTGAGTGCCTAGATTCTTCTAGTGTTGACTTGATAGGTTGCTCCATTAGTTTGCCTAATGTGATGATTGATAATGATGTGTCTCTTGATCTTGCTTGCTCCTCTAGCATGGCTAGTATGGATGATGTTTGTGAGTCTTTTGTTGATCATGTGAGTAGTTCTCTTGTTGAGGAGTTCTTTGCGTTTCATGCTAATGACAATGAGGACTTACTTGACTCTCTTATTCGCTTGCGAGGTATTATGGACATAATTGCAGCAACTTCTTTCGAGCTCCTCAAGATTGTGATAGTCGAGAAGATCCTCTCCTTGCTCTCAAGTAGCAAGCTCTTCTACATTGTTGGGAGAAAGCCCACCCCTTAGTCTCCCCAAGGCCAGAAAGCAGCCCATCAACAAGCAACAAGGCCCAGGTGGACCAACGGCCCAAAGGCCTTCGGCCCAATAGGCGCCAGAAGGCCGGTACGGCCGAAGGCCGTACAACACGGCGGGCCCCAGGCATAGGAATCAAAGAGTGACTGCCAGGGGCATGTACCGGATGAAGATTGAAGTACTAGAATACCCTTAGGTCAATCAGTAAGATGTGTAATGTAAAGCTCGGGGCAAATATGTAAACATGCCCGAGGGGTAGATGAGCATGGATCTATAAATGCTCACCTGTAGCTCTAACCAAGACAAGACATATCTCTCTACCACCCGAACCTTCTTGTACGGAACTGACCATATAATACAAGTTCGTTAGCCGAAGGAAGCAACTCTAGGCTCTACGGCTTTGCGCCATTACTTAGTCTTGTTCACTCTTCCCTAAAGCTTGTCCGAGGGGCCTTTTGCCTAGCTGGCTGGTGCGGCAAGCCTTCGGCTTGCCCACTACTTGTTTGTTCTGGACTTGTAACCACAATAGCTGGCGCTATCCGTGGGGAGTTGAACATTAAAGTGCGTAGCATGGCCAGAGGCAAGAGACCGCCTGCTTCGGGCCTGTCGCAGCAGGCAACGACACGAAGTAGGGCGGCAGTGGAAGTCGCTCGAGCGGAGACATCAGCAGCCATCAGAGCACGCCCGATTCGAGAAGAAGGAGCCAAAGGGCTTGTCGAGGAGGTGTCTGATGAGGTCAACGAAGGTGTGGAAGAAGATGTGGCTGAGGGAGAGACCGCAGAGGGGAAGCTCACTCGAGAAGAGGCAGAATACGCAAGTCGGGTGGTCGAGGAGCGTATCAGAAAGCAGCAGGAAGATGTGTTACGAGAGGAGGAAAATGTGAGGCTGATGGAGCAGGAGGTCGAGTGGTAGCGAAGAGTAGTCGAAGAGCAGATATTGCGGTCCCAGGCTCTACAAAATCTTGCGCAACAAGTGGCTGACTATGCCTAGAGAATTGAAGCGGCTAAGAGGCGGCAGGAGCATCTGAGCAGGCAGCTAGAGGTCCTTCGGAAGGCGGGATCCCAGAAAATCGGGCTCCAGTGTATGAGGAATTCCGTGAAGAAGGGGCAAGGGCACACTCGACTGGAAGCCTTCATCCGGTGCAACCAGCAGATCCTAACTCTCCTCTAGCAGCCTAGTTACAGGCGGTGCAGTTTCCTACAAGGCTGGCTTTGGTTAAACTTCCAATGTTTGCAGGGACCTTCGATCCGAGAGAGTTTTTCATGAGATATGAAACAACTGTCGAATCAGCCGGGGGCAATGATGTAGTAAAGGCAAAGCTTTTCCATTGGCGTTGGAGGGGATAGTAGGAACTTGGTATGCTAAGCTAGTACCAGGGAGTATTCGGTCATGGGCGCAACTCAAGGAGGGAGTCTCAATGCACTTCAGGGGGAATCACGCCAGGCCAGTGGGCGTCCGAGATCTGGCTGCGTGCGTGCAGAGAGAAGGTGAAATGTTGACCAATTATACTCGAAGGTTGATACATTTGAAGTGCCAAGTGTCTGACATTCATGAAGCCACGGTAATTGAGTCTGTCGCTAAGGGGCTCCGAATAGGAGCGGCTAGGAGTGCCATTCGGGTGAAGCAATCTCAAACTCTAGATCAACTATTGAGCATCCTGGAAGGACAGGTACATGTGGAAGAGGATGAGGAGGAAGAGCATCAGAGGTGCACTCAGGAGTAATGATGAGGCGAGGGCAGGGCATGAATACCAGGGTTTGGCGTCCAAATCAGGGTGGAGCAGGCCGCGGCTTTACTCGTTGTGAGGTTTTGTGAGGTTTTCAATGTCCAGCACGGGGGCCCTCGGGGTCAGCGCCTAGGTGCCCTCAACCAACTCCACAGCGTCTGGGTCCAAGGCAGCCTCGGCTGGGTCAACTGTTCTACTATGCGTTTCATGGTCCTGGGTGCACGCACAGTTCCAACTATTGCTTTGATATTAAAGCATTGTCCGAAGCAAGAGTTCGGCGAGAGGCTGAGCAAGCTAGGCCGGTGTTGCACACTCAATACATACATGCTACTGCCTTTTATTCCCCGCCCCCGCATTTTCAACACTCGCCATTCCTGCAGTACCACCACCCCATCCCACCACCGCAAATGGTTGCATTGCCATCCCCTTCGGCTTAGCTTGCGCTTCTGGCCCCTCCGGTAGAGCAGTTACCGCCTCCACCGCAGCTGAATCCTGAGGACCGTCCGGAAAGGGCGCAACCTGTACAGCACATTCAGAATCCGGGGGCATCTCGTGGCACAATGTTTGCTATTACTGGAGGATCGGGTCATGAATTCCCTTCTAAGAGGCAGCGCCGAGAGCACGTCCGATAGGTAAATCATGTGGTTGCATGTCCTTCGGTTGGGGTCACACGGTGGATGGATGTACCAATTTCATTCTCTGTGGCTGATTTGAGGCCGATGATCTTTCCGCATGATGATGCATTCGTGATGGCTGTCAACATCAATAGCTTCGATGTGCGTAAACTCTTGATTGACGGGGGAAGTTCGGCTGATGTTATTCTATGGAGCACTATTAAGAAGATGGGATACAACAGATCTGACCTGTAGGCCTCTTCAGTTTCGGTGCAAGGGTTTGGAGGTGAGCCAATTCATGTGATAGGTGGTATCGTGCTCAAGGTGTCGTTCTCTGGGCGGGGGGGGGGGGGGGGGGGGGGGGGGGCGGGCACCGAACAGAGGATATTCTATTTGATGTGGTGATGAGGACATCACTCCTATGGATACACACAACACTCCTCCAAATCTGGACTTGCAAGGTCCAATGACTAGAGCTCGTGCACGACAACTAAATTTAGAGGTGAGCTCGTTCCTACGTTCTTCGCTATATGTTACTTTTGAGAATGGTTTGCTACCTAATGACTATTTTATGATTAGAAACCATGGAGAGGACCAGGAGATGATGGGAGAAGGATTTGGAAACGTGGAGGGCCAGCAAGGGCTTGGAAGCCAAAGTGGAGGCCCAATCAAAACCGACTTCGAGTCTGTTTCGGGGCCCAGGACCAGTCTGTACTAAAACGGTCGCCCAGGACGCATACGGACTCGGATTTGGACGTTCTACATATGCACAGAAAGATACGGAGAAGACCTTTCCAATGCCGCCGGCCTCATGTTAAAATTCATCCGGAGTCATCGGGAATAGTCAAAACAAGAGAGAGTCTAGAATCTGTGTCGGTGCTGCGTCGCTTATTTTTTTGTCTTTGGGCCTTGTATCTAGTTGAGCCCAATTCGGGGCGCATCCAGAGGGTCTTGCACGACCCTAGGGTCTTTATATACAGCCACCGCCGCACCATTAGGGTTCGGGTTTTGCTTAGATCAATTCTGTTCATAAATAGTTTCGCCGTTCATCGGTTTGTGAGACCCCAACTTCGAGAGTTTAATCATACATCTGCAATTGTGTTGCATTCTTCGTTGTTCTTGCTTGTGTTCTTGATTCGCAGGCAGGGATTAGCCTTCTCGGCGAGGTCAATCGTCTTTTGGACGGTTGATAACCAGAGGAGACGTCGTGCTGCGATTGCGGGGTTTAGAACGTGCTGTTCTGAAGCCAGATCGATTTGTGTGTCGCCTCCGACCAAATCAACTTACCAAGAACCTTTCAGAAGATCGGGAACCCTTGTCCACATCAAGTGGTAATCAGAGCTTCAGGTGCACCGTCAGGTTCATACTACCCTTTAGTTTTGTTTTCGTGTTCTTCCTCCTATCGTCCACTGAAAATACCAAAAAAATTTTTTCCCCGCCCATAACCACGTGTTTAGCCTTTGCATATTTCAATTTCAGAGTCTGTAGTGTTGAGTTTGTGCCCTAGTTCTTGTTTAGTCGCTGGTTTAGTTTGTGTTTTTGTCATCAGTAGTGTTTCCCTTGCAACCCTAGCCGCCATCCCCCTCACCATCCTCGGTTTTATCGGCTTTGTGTGTTAGGGTTGATTGATCAACACGCCCACCCTAGTCCCACCCTAAACCTACCCTCACCACCTCGGACCAATTTTCATAAATCCCATTTTCCGCTGCATCCACCTCGCCAAAAAAAAAAACTCCCTACCCGACTCCAAGCCCGACTCGGATTTCACTGAAACCACCGGGTTCTTCAAAACCGATTCCGACACCCCTTCGGTAAAACAGCCATAACTTTTCGCTCGGTTGTCCGTTTTGGCTGAAATTTTTATAGGAGATTCTAGACGAAAAGTTGAGCATACCCACACTCAGCTACGCCCTGTGTGCCCTCGTCAAAAAATTCAAAAAAAATCAGGAAGATAAAGAAAAAATTCATTCAAGTTGAAACCCGACGTTTTCTGAAACTTCAAGATTTTCTGTAGGCCACGTCCTAGCTCGGTTTGAGCTGTAATTTTTTATGGTTTCTTCCTGTTTGCTAGTCAGTTGGAAAAAAATATCAAAAAAATAAAATAAAAAAAAAAGAAATTTGGGATTCCTACTAGTGCTCCATCTAGCCCCCTGAAATTTCTGAGTTTGGCTGTTTTACACTAAGCCCCCTGTTATCAGCTGTGTCCCTTTGTCTCCTTGTTTCTTCTTTGCTATCACTACTGTTCTAGGACATAGTTAGACCAGCAACTAGGGACAAGTTACTTGGGCACTTATTCAGCTTTACTATCTGTTTTTGATTTGTGTGCCACTCATATATACATATTTGGCCTTCCTAGCTCTACATACTTCTTCTGGACAGCACATAGGTTATTTGGTAACCCTTGCAATCGTGGAACACTTCTCCCTGGTATCCTTCGCTTGGTTGTTTTCAGAACTTTGTAAGAGCTTTGCAAGAAGCTTACTTTTGCTGTGTTGAGAGGCACCACTGCTTAGTAGTTTTGTAGGGATAACCTTCACTTTTTTTGTTTCCTGTTTTGGTGTTTCTGATGTCAGGAAGCGACGGGGAGGGTGCTTCACCCTCAAAATTGGATGAATGCATGAGCCAAAATCAGTTACAGAAGGCTTTGCAGGCGGTTTAGAGTGATTTGGCAGAAACGATCACCAGGGCCGTCACCGACGCCGTCACCAAGCTTCACCTGGGAGAAAGCATTGAGCGGTTGGATAAGAGAGTCTCTAAGTTAACCGATTAGGTTGTCGAATTGGAGACCGCTCACAAGACCAACTACAACAACAACAACAACAACAACACCAACAGCAACAACAACACCAACAACGACGTTGAAGGCGATCATGATGAAGCAACGGTGTATAAGGCTGATGGCACCGTCGATAGGTCAGCTACAAGGACCGCAAGGTTACGACGCCGTTTGCAATGTAACCCTCAAGGTATGGGTGGTTTCCACAACCACACCCGTCGCACACAAGGTAACTATGCTCCAGATGATCCGTATGCTAAAATTAAGTTTTCAATTCCTTCGTTTTCAGGTCAATACGATGGTGATGCTTACCTTGATTGGGAAATGACGGTAGAACAAAAATTTAATGCCCACCTTGTTCCTGAACAACATAGAGTTAGACAAGCCACTAGTGAGTTTAAGGACTTTGCTATTGTTTGGTGGAGTGGTCTAGCTGCTGAAACCGATTTGCCTACTACTTGGGAAGAACTTAAGGTAGAAATGCGTGATCGTTTTGTTCCTCCTTCTTTTTATAGAGAAATTCGTAATAAACTGCAGCGTTTAGATCAAGGAGATAAAACTGTTCAGGAGTATTTTAGTGAGCTTCAGAAGGGTTTGATTCGTTGTGCTGTGGTCGAAAAAGTAGAGGATCAGATTTGCCGCTTTTATTCTGGTTTGAGAAAAGAAATTCAGGACATCCTTGATTATAAAGAATTTTATACCCTCAACCAGTGTTTCCAGTATGCTATGCTTGCAGAGAAAGAATCACAGGGACTTTTCCAGGCTTTTGAGGAGTACAGCAAGTCCAGGAATTTCTACCCACCACGGCCGACGGGGACTTCGGGGCTGCCCAAGCCATCTTTCCGGCCGCCCCCACCAGCTAGTGTTGTTTCTGCAGCACCAAGATCAGCCCCTGCCCCTTCTACGCGCTCAGGTAAAAATTCTGTGCAGGTACCGGCTAGTAGTGCCTCCTCAGTTGCTTCGACGGGACACACTACAGGGATTCAGTGCCACCGCTGCCATGGTCTTGGCCATGTGCAGAAAGATTGCCCAAGTAGGCAGGCATATGTGGCGACAGATGATGGCGGTTACATGAGCGCCTCCGATGTGGAGGATGAGGAGGAAGATGTCGCTGCCACCAGCGGTGACCTCGTCCTTGGAGGTGGAGATACCACGGGCTATATGAATATTATTGTGCAGCGTGTGCTTAGCACACAAGTCCAGCAGCCCGAGATGATGCAGCGACATAACTTGTTCCAGATTTTCTTCGTCATCAAGAACCGTCGGGCACGTGTCATCATTGATGGAGGAAGCTGCAACAATTTGGTGAGTTCTGATGTGGTTAAGAAGCTTGATTTGACCACACGCCCACATCCACATCCATACTACATTCAGTGGTTAAATGACTCTGGAAAAGCTAAGGTAACACAAACTTGCAGAGTTCCTTTTTCCATTGGTTCCTATGTGGATTCTGTTGATTGTGATGTTGTACCCATGCAAGCTTGTTCACTTTTATTGGGTAGACCTTGGGAATTTGATATACACCATGGTAAAAGTAATAAGTACACTTTTATGCATAAAGGAACTAAAATTACTTTGTTACCAATGACCCCTGCTAAAATTGTACAAGCTGATTTAGAACGAGCTGCTAGTTTGAAAAATAAACGCCCTGAAATTCAGCAACCTGTTAATTCTGCTTCTACACCAAGTAATGTTAATGATTCTTCATGTTCTAAGGGTGCTGCAATTAAATTACAAGGCCGTTCATGTCTTGCCACAAAATCTGAGCTTGCTGAAATTTCTACTGATGATATTTGCTATGCTTTGATATGCAAACAAGCCTTGTTTTTGCTTGGTGATATTGCTTCTAGTGCTTTGCCTCCTGCTGTCACTAACCTTTTGCAGGAGTATGAGGATGTTTTCCCAGCTGAGATACCCCCGGGATTGCCACCTTTGAGAGGGATTGAGCATCAAATTGATTTGATTCCTGGTGCTACTTTACCAAACCGTGCTGCTTATAGGACCAACCCTGAGGAGACTAAGGAGATACAACGACAAGTCCAAGACCTTTTGGATCGTGGCAAATCCACGAATGATCATATGATTCATTTGCGAGCTGTTTTGAAGAAAAATTTGAAGCAATGGGAAGAATGCTTACCTCATGTTGAGTTTGCTTATAATCGGGCAACACATTCTACTACCAAGATAAGTCCATTCAAGGTAGTGTATGGTTTTGATCCCCGTACTCCACTTGATATACTTCCTCTACCTATTAATGAGAGAGTTCATATTGATGCTAAGGAGCGTGCTGAATTTATTTTGCAAATACATGAGACCACTAGACTTAGCATTGAAAAGATGAATGAAAAGTATAAAATTGCTGGTAGTAAGGGAAGAAAGGAAGTAAAGCTTGATGTAGGAGATTTAGTGTGGTTACACTTAAGGAAGGATAGATTTCCAGAATTGAGAAAGTCTAAACTAATGCCTAGAGCTGATGGTCCATTCAAAATAATAGAGAAGATTAATAATAATGCATACAAACTTGAGTTGCCTCCCGAGTTCGGGGTTAGTCCTATTTTTAACATTTCAGATTTGAAACCATACTTGGGAGAAGAGGATGAGTTTGAGTCGAGGACGACTCCACTTCAAGAGGGGGAGGATGATGAGGACATCACTCCTATGGATACACACAACACTCCTCCAAATCTGGACTTGCAAGGTCCAATGACTAGAGCTCGTGCACGACAACTAAATTTAGAGGTGAGCTCGTTCCTACGTTCTTCGCTATATGTTACTTTTGAGAATGGTTTGCTACCTAATGATTATTTTATGATTAGAAACCATGGAGAGGACCAGGAGATGATGGGAGAAGGATTTGGAAACGTGGAGGGCCAGCAAGGGCTTGGAAGCCAAAGTGGAGGCCCAATCAAAACCGACTTCGAGTCTGTTTCGGGGCCCAGGACCAGTCTATACTAAAACGGTCGCCCAGGACGTATACGGACTCGGATTTGGACGTTCTATATATGCACGGAAAGATAAGGAGAAGACCTTTCCAATGCCGCCGGCCTCATATCAAAATTCATCCGGAGTCATTGGGAATCGGCAAAACAAGAGAGAGTCTAGAATCTGTGTCGGTGCTGCGTCGCTTATTTTTTTTGTCTTTGGGCCTTGTATCTAGTTGAGCCCAATTCGGGGCGCGTCCAGAGGGTCTTGCATGACCCTAGGGTCTTTATATACAGACACCGCCGCACCATTAGGGTTCGGGTTTTGCTTAGATCAATTCTGTTCATAAATAGTTTCGCCGTTCATCGGTTTGTGAGACCCCAACTTCGAGAGTTTAATCATACATCTGCAATTGTGTTGCATTCTTCGTTGTTCTTGCTTGTGTTCTTGATTCGCAGGCAGGGATTAGCCTTCTCGGCGAGGTCAATCGTCTTTTGGACGGTTGATAACCAGAGGAGACGTCGTGCTGCGATTGCGGGGTTTAGAACGTGCTGTTCTGAAGCCGGATCGATTTGTGTGTCGCCTCCGACCAAATCAACTTACCAAGAACCTTTCGAAAGATCGGGAACCCTTGTCCACATCATGTGGTAGAGGTGAACTATTCCTACAATGCTCTATTAGGCCGAAGGGTTTATCAACAAGTTCCTGGTTGTACTTCATCATGGCTATTTATGCATGAAAATGCCTGGACCGGAGGGTATCATCACAGTGTACGGAGATCAAGCTGAGGCTTGAAGGCTGGAGTTTGGGTCATCACCAGGGCAACATCACATACATGTTATAGCTGAAGATTGCCAGAGCAAGGGCCTTGTGGTGGAACCATCGGTGGCGTTCAAGTGGGTCCCGAAGGTCACATCAGTTGAGGGCACCAAAGAGGTTGTCCTGTGTGCCGATCGGCCAGATGAAACAGTGTTGATTGGCAAAGAGTTATTGAAAGCGGTAGAGGTGTAGCTGATGCAATTATTGAGAAACAATGCAGATGTCTTTGCGTGGTCGCCAAAAGACCTCCCCGGTATTGACAGATCCATTGCCGAGAATCGGTTGGATGTCGACCCGAAGGCACGTCCAATCAAGCAGCGAATTAGAGTCTGGACGGAGGAAAAGGCTAACATCTTGAGGGCTGAAGTGTAGAAGTTACTGGATTCGAACATCGTTTGGCCTATTGACAGAACAACTTGGCTAGCAAACCCTGTGCTAGTTAAAATATGAACTGGCCAGTGGCGTATGTGCATCGATTTTACAACATTGAACAAGCATTGTCCGAAGGATGATTTCCTGCTGGCTCATATAGACCAGTTGGTGGATGCCACGACAGGGTGTGCGCTGATGAGCTTTCTGGACAGCTACTCGGGATTTCATCAGGTGTGGTTGGCTACCGAAGATCAGCCTTTGACAACCTTTTAGATACCAGGGGGACTTATTGTTACAACCGAATGCCCTTCAGTTTGAAGAATGCCGGGGCGAT
This sequence comes from Eleusine coracana subsp. coracana, assembly GCA_032690845.1. Classification (NCBI taxonomy): domain Eukaryota; kingdom Viridiplantae; phylum Streptophyta; class Magnoliopsida; order Poales; family Poaceae; genus Eleusine; species Eleusine coracana. Next base: position 35,788,415 of record CM064430.1, on the reverse strand, counting down.
ATTTTCTCGTACTATCAAAGCTACACTGGGTACGCAGATGGGCCGCAACGTGGCAGCTTACATTGATGACATTGTTGTCAAAAGTGTTGAAGAGGGGGACCATGTGGCAGATTTGGTAGAAACATTTGCAGACCTCCGGCGAGTCGATATGCGGTTGAATCCGGTCAAAATGCATGTTCGGGGTGCGTTCGGACAAGTTGTTGGGTTACCTGGTGTCAAAGTAGGGAATTAACCCAAATCCAGTCAAGATCAAGGCAATCATGGATATGCAGCCTCCAGCCTCTATTCGGGAGTTGCAGAAATTCACTGGTCATATTGTAGTGCTGAGCAGGTTCATCTCTAGACTGGCCGAGAAGAGTTTGCCTTTCTTTGTGGCACTTTGCGGTCCTCGGGCATTCACATGGGGTGAAGAGCAACAACTGGCATTTGAGGCGCTCAAGAAGTATCTTGTCGAACTCACTACCCTCAAGCCACAACCACCGAAGGCTCCTTTGCTGTTGTATATCGCTGTGGCGCTAAAGGCAGTGAGTGCCATGTTGGTCTATGAAGCACCGAAGGGCGGTGATGCATGTTAGCAGTTGCCGGTGTTCTACATTTCTGAAACGTTGACGACATCGCGTTGTAACTACATTGTGGTAGACAAGATGTTGTATGCTGTGGTCATGGCCTCATGTAAGTTGCGATAGTATTTTGATGATCACACTATCACCATACCTACCAGATATCCATTGCGGGACGTGTTGACAAACGATAAGGCTTCCAGCGCTGTGTTGAAATGGGCGGCTGAGTTGGCTCAGTATAACATCACCTTTGTTGTTTGCAAGGCCATCAAGTCTGGAGTGTTGGTAGAATTTGTGACCGAATGGACCCCGCATGGTGAAGCTGAAGAATTAGCTCAAGCTGTTCCCAAGGACCCACTTTGGACAGTATACACTGATGGTGCCTGGGGAGCTTCCGGGGCGGGGTGTGCTGCAGCTATTACATCACCCGAAGGGCAAACCATGCGATTCTCTGCAAAGTTGGCTTTTCAAACAACAAACAATGCTGCTGAATACGAAGGTATATTGTTGGGCCTTCGGCAGGCTCGAGCCCTCGGGGCTAGGCAATTGGTTATCTACTGTGATTCCCAGTTGGCTTCGGCTCAGTTGGCAAAAGGATATCAAGCTAGGGATCCGGAGATGGCTCGATATATCAGTAAGGTGAGGGAGATGGACAAATACTTCTTAGGTTTTGAGGTTCGTAATATTCGCCGCACTGAAAATGGGGAAGCAGATACATTGGCTAAGGATGCGTCTGGGCAGCGTTCGGTTGTTGGTGATGTTCTTCATGAGGTTATGAGCGAGCCAAAAATGGCACTGGAGGAAAAAGGCCAAAGGATTCTGGCCATCACGGCAGATGTTTGGCGAGCCCCTATTTGGGCATCTATCGAAGGGCGCTATGTCTCTGACGACAAAGAGGAGCGGCAGAGGATCCTGCCTCATTGTCAGGGGTACACTATTATGGATGATGTCCTATACAAGGGCGGTGTCTGTGCTCCTCTGCTCCATTGTCTCAGCCGGTCCGAGGGGCAGAACTTATTACGTGAAATCCACGAGGGGCTGTGTTCGTCTCACTTGGCTCCGAGAGCATTGGTTGCCAAAGCGTTTCCCCAAGGGTTCTACTAGCCTACTGCTGTATGGGATGCCGAAGACCTAGTCCAGATATGTGCTGGTTGTCAGTGGATAGGTCGTCAATCTCACCTGCCCGCCACGGTCCTGCAGGCAATCTCTTCGATTTGGCCGCTCGCCCGGTGGGGGATCGATATTGTGCTGCCTACGGCTCCGGAGGGCTACCGGTTTGCTGTGGTGGCCATAGATTATTTCTCCAAGTGGGTGGAGGCTGAACCGCTGGTTCAAATTACAGCTAGAAATGTCAAGAAGTTTTTCTGGAAGAATGTGGTCTGTCTCTTCGGGGTTCCGCTAGAGCTAACTGTGGACAATGACAATTAGTTCGAGGGGCTTGAGTTCAAGGAGTATTGCCTTAGTCTGAGGGTCAAGAAATGTGAGGTCTCTGTCATTAATCCGAGGGCCAATGGGGCTATTGAACGAATGAATGGTAATCTGTTCTCCGAGATCTCTCATTTGTTGGTTGGCTTGCCGAAGGGCAAATGGGTCGAGGTGCTGCCGAACGTTCTCTGGTCCATCAGGACAACCGCTACAAGATCCACTGGTTTTTCACCTTTGTGGCTGTTGTATGGTGCCAAGGCGATCACGCCGGAGGAGATACATGCTGGGTCATTGCGCACACTCAGGCCTCACGTCAATGAAGATAATGTGGAAAAGGACATGTTGGAGGAAGTTCGCATGCAAGCAGTCGCTAACCTGCACAAGTACATCGCGTCCTTTGAGAAGACGTACAATTGCAAAGTTCACTCAAGGGAATTTGCACCGGGCGATCTTGTCCTTTAGCGCAATCCTAACCCGATCAGCATTGGCAAACTGTGTAGCAAGTGGTTGGGTCCCTTCATTGTGGATCGCTCAAATAGGCCAGGGGCCTATCATTTGCTGGAATTGGATGGCTCTCTAATGCCGGCATACCTACAATGCTGATGCTTTGAAGCGGTTTTACGTGTAACAGGCCGAAGGTCGCTTCGGTAGTAACAATGTCTGTTTTGGTGTAACAAAGTTGGTGTTGAGCATGTATCCTTCTGGTGCAATGCCTACCCCAGTTAGTGTTGTTATAGGCGGAGTCCCGAGGATCCATTCGAGCTACATCGTAAGCGGTTGTTCGGGATGTGTCCCGAGGAGTCGTCCGGGCAAAGTCCTGAGGAGCCGTTCGGGCTGCGTCCTAAGAGCTTGTTCCGGGCTATGCCCCGAGTAGTCGGTCGGGCTGTGTCCCACACCTTTTTGTTTCAAAGCGGGTTAGCTTACGTCTCAGTAGGTTGCTGCCTTTGGGTTGGTGGCACGGAAGGTTGGCAATGTTTAAATGCCAAGGGGCTGCGACCCCTGTCTTGTCGTCTGATGTTTTGTATACCGTGTCGTCTATAGCAGCTGCTCAGGGGCTGGTCCTACACTTGATGGACGCCAGTGAAATTCTGGAAGGTAAGCATGAAGATCCTGGTGTTTGTGGTGAGTTGCGCTGTTATTTTTAGCATTTTTTTATCCTTATCACGGCAACTACGACCTTATTCTAGGCAACTACGGCCTAAGGGTCCCCGAAGGGATGCGTCATCTATATTTATTGTAAGGGCAACTACGGCCCTCATTCGAACAACTACGGTTCGATGCCAGACAACTACAGTCCGATGCTCCAGAAGGATATGCCCGGAAAGCCGGGTGCGACACAAGCCCGATGCCAAACAACTATGGTTCGAAGCTTGCCAAGGCATGACGAGGCGCTTGGCACGTAGAGTAGCATCTGGTAGGCAAATTTCCATTCCAATGCACTTGGGCATAATTCGAGTTACGCGTAAGCTTAAAGTTTAGGTATATAACAAGAGCCCAAGGGCAAAGAAGTACAGGGTTCGCCCGAAGGCATAGAAGTTACAAGAGCCCGAAGGCATAGAACATATAATAGCCCCAAGGCTTAAGGCACTAAGGAGTCGGAGGCCTTTATTGTAAGCAAGGTAGTTCATGGCAAGCATTTCAATTCGCCTAGCATGTCTGACAGCTCATGATGTTGCTCGGCCAAATCGTCAAGCGCAGCCCTTGACATTTGTATTTGGTGGTTGGTTCGTGTTATGCTTTGTTGACGCCGCTCCAAGTCAGCGATAATCTGCAAGCGACCGAAGGGTGTTTGTACAGCTTGCCGAAGAGCCTCAATGTCCATGCTAGATGAGCTGCTAGATGAGGCACCATCCCGAGAAGGGTTTGGACTGCTGCTCGAGATCTCAATGGGCTCTACCTTCGACGGTGGCGGCAGAATAATGGGTTCATTTGCGATGGTGTCGCCCGCCCTTCAGGCGTCATGAGCTACGCATCGTCGGAGTAGTTCCTCTAGGGATACAAGCTGGCATGCTGCTTTAATTCATTGATTCTCCTCGTCCACAAAGGATAGGAACTCTGCAAACCCCCATTCGGGGTGTTCACATTTCCAACGCCTCCATTGCACGCCACGAATCAAGTAAACACCAGGGGCTTCCCCGACCCTCGGCACCTTGATAGATATGGGAGTTATGTCCAGTATCATGGTGTCTGGCGATGTGGACAACGCGTCTTCGAAAGGCGCGCCCTAGAGAAAAATAAAGTTGTAAATCATATGTGAAAAAGAATAGGACATAGTAACTAATAGATAACTCGATTCCATTCAAAATAAACACCTAAGTTACAAAGGCAAGGCTATCGGAGTGCTAGACGCTTACAACAGCAATACAACATCCTACTCCTAAGTACTAGCTACCCGAACAAGGTCTCCGGAGGTAAGGCGAGTCCACACCTGGGTCTCCGGAGGTTCCGATGAAGATGGCTCAGGGCCGTGTGGGTCGACAGCAGCACCGGAGGCCGGTGCAGCAGTGTCGAAGGTGCGGACGATGGCCTCTTGGGTTTCTTCCACCTCGGCAGCGGCGGCAGGACCCGAGTCACTAGGGGCTCCGGGGGCGGTTGTGTGAGGGTCAGGTGCCGTCGAGGCAGGCTCCCTTCGGCCACCAAAAGTAGGAGTGTTATCCGTGATAGAGGTAGAAGCGGCTAGTCGAGTAGCCGCATCCCGTGCGAGGGTTTCGGCGAGCTCGGTGCCGAAGGGCTCCCAGAACTCTCGACCCAAGATGTTGCCAATAGGGCCCAGCCGTTCCTGCAACTGGTTGTACTCCACTATATTCCTCCGGCACCTGGATAGAAGTTGACGTGCCGCTTCATGGATGTCAGAGCGTCGTGGGGTGCCCAATGATTCTGTCGAGAGATATTCCCGATAGTAGATTCAGGTATGCGTATGAGTGAGTAAGATCGATGGACACAGGACGCAGAGTTTATACAGGTTCGGGCCTCCCAGAGGATAACAACCCTACGTCCTGTTTGGTGTTATTGTATTGCTAAGTTCACACTAAAATTAGGGTTCCAATATGAGTCTGCCCCTCGACGAAGGCCCCCTGCCCTCCTTATATATCCAAAGGGCAGGGGTTTACAAGGTAACATCCGAGTCGGTTATAATAGATTCTATCTAACTAACATATCTGTAAACCTAACTTACGGCTTACTCAAACAAATATCTACATAAATATCTCTAAGCCGAATATATCTAAAACTGAACCCCTGGCCCACTCGGCCATATGGCCGAGTGGTTAGGTATCCCGGGTACATATATCCCACAGTAGCCCCCAAGCACTTTCCATCTTGAATCGTCGTCTTGAATTTCTTCGACATCTTATGAAATTTGGGAAGTCTTTACATATTGGCTCTGATAAATCTTCTATTTAAACTCCTGAGAAAAAAGGCATGGCCTATAAGTATAGCCCCCAACTCAAGATGTTTGTTGAATTTATACCGAAACAACGTCTGAGTTAATAACAGCTCAAACATGATCCTTAAAAATGATATCCAAGGCTTTCGCTTTATCCAATTAAACCAAAACTCATTAATAATTGAATTTCCCTGATCGCCGAGTGATGCATCACCAAATTAATATTTATATCCATAAAAATGCATATAACCCAATTGATATGCTACGAACGTCAACTGCCGTAGCCCCCAAGATTGGTGATGTATCACTAGTATTCATACAAAAGACAGTGATTGGTGCTGAAAAAATTACTATATCACAAATAATCAAAAGATACAATCTCCCAAGACTAAACTGCATTAGTTCGAGTGATTTATCAATCATTATTCAATCCACAGCACTCAATGTTAGCACTTGAAAAGAATATCTAAAACATAATAAATCCGGGTACCGGTGTAATGTAACTATGCTGATCCAAGTAGCGGCCCAACAGGTCATCAGACGCATATAAAAGGTGCCCGCAAACAGTCGCAACCCTTCACCTTCGTATTGCCTGAGTCTGCCCTTCTCAAAACCTAGATCCAAAGCTTCCACTTCACCGCCACCACCATTCCGCACGTGTAAACCCTAGGTTTGGAACTTCCATTTGTCCGGCACCACCAATCTGCGCCCCTACTCCAGAGGTCACAGGCCTCCATTTTGTCGCCACCACCATTCCACTCTTCCACTGCCACCATTTCTTTGTTCCGCCGCCATTTCGCACGCTCAAGCTCAAAGATAGGGTTCTGAACCCTGATCTCCATCCCCCAAAAGCTTCCTGCATCGGTTTCGACGGCCCCAAAGCGCACCTGCCAAAGCATAAGGGCTCAATCTGAAAAAGGGACCTCTCCTAGAAAGGGTGAAAGCGAAGAATCGTTTTTGATATTCCTGCTGGCATTAAGGAGTTCCAAGCATCAACCATGGACTCAGAAAAAATCAACAGATTGGTGATAGATGGCGTGCTACAAGATCAACAGACGGGTGGGTGGATTGAAGCCATAGGTCAAAAATTTCCTCAGCCTCCCATTGATCAACTTACAGTTTTTGCCTCCTTTTTCTATCGCGGATTTGGCCTTCCGTGCTGCGACTTCGTTAGAGGTCTTCTATTTTTCTATGGCATTAATCTGGTCAATCTGAACCCAAATTCCATTCTACACATCGCTATTTTTATTCATTTTTGTGAAGTGTTTTTGGGTATCCCTCCTTATTTCGACACCTTCAAAGAACTGTTTGTGTTGAAATCAAACAACAGTAATGTCATAGGGGGTGCTGGATTCCAATTGAGGAATAAATCAAAGTACATCGATGTACCACTCCCATCAACCAACAAAGGGTGGCACGCAGATTGGTTTTATCATGGCAACCATGCCCCCCCTTTGTCAAAAACGACAGCAGAAGCCCCCAAGCCATGCCCCGAGTGGTCCGCGAAGGCACATCCAAGCAAGAAAGCACAGGTTGATGAGATTTTGAAACATGTGGATTATCTGAAGTCAAAAGGCTATACCGGCGTTCACGTTGCCGCCAGCTTCATATATCGTCGTGTGCAGCCCATAAAGAAGCGCCACGTTCCTGGATGGAAATTCCAACTAGGGTCAGACCCTACTATGGAAGTACCAGAAGTACTGTCTGAAAGGGAACTGACTTTGCGACTGGAAAGCATATTTTCGTCGCTTCTAGATTGGACTCCAGGGAGCGCAACATCTGGCCATCATTCAAAAACTGGAAGAAGTGCTGTAAGTTAGCCACTGATCCTCTTTAGAAAATCAATACTGCTTTCCTTATTTGTCAATAACAAATGATGCCTCGCATATGTCGCAGAACCTTGACGTGTATGTATCCAACCCTCCATTGCCACCAACACCACAAAAGAAATCCCCCACTCAGCCATCATCCAACATCATAAAGCTCACATTGAAGACTCCGATGAAGAAGAGTCGCTGGCTGACAGAATAGCTAGACTGCAAGGGGAAGCAAAGAAGAAGTCTGTTGAGAAAACCACCACTCGGCGGCCAGTGAATACGAACACTCAGGAGCAATTGCATCCAAAGGAGTCAGACAAGACAATCCCTGAGAAGGAAACACCCCACACAACAAGTGACCCAAGACCAACTAGCCCCCCGTCAAAGGTGTCAGGCTTAAAATTCAAGCGCCGAACAAGGTAAGTAAAACAATATATTTTAATGGACAGCTTTCGAATAAACAACTATGTAATCTTCATTCTCTGGATAGGTCAACCGAGGGAGCATCATATGAAGATATCCCAGCAAAAAGTGCGGCTCCTGAAAAAGATCGGCGTGCACCATTTATGGGGACATCCAAAGATGATATCCCCGGTCACTCGACTAAAAAACCGAGTGATTTAAAGGATGCACCAGAGTCTTCTCGGCCAGAAACTAGACAAGCCGAGTCATTCGATGTCCCAGATCTGGACATGCCCGAGACGACGACCGAACAAGAAGAACCATCATTGATATTTGAAACGATACCGGGGCCAATATATGATTATCCCATTGGTCCGGAGGAATATGTGGCTCCCACGCCAATTCATCGAGTAATAAAGGAAGGTGTCACAGAACAACCTGCACCGACCAGAATGGTGTACCATAGTGGCCCCTTCGCCATTGCCGGGTTCGATGAGTTGGCAGAGCAAGCCGAATTAAAGAAGTTTGAAGATCTTACTGAAAAGGCCTTTCATTCCTTCCAGGTACCCTTGCCCTCTTGAAAACTTGCCCCAATAATAATAATATTGTGTGATGACGTCTATACAACTCATCCGTAGTGCAGATTCTAAAAACTCAGATGGCCAACAAGAGTAAACTCCTGCAACTTGCTGAAAGGCATTGTGCAAGAGCAGTCGATTTAGAAGATCAACTGGCCAAAGAAAGAATAGAAGTTGGGCAATTATCAGTAGATTTGAAGGCCCGTTCATCTCAAGTTGATGAACTCCAATTCAAGCTACAAGGTAAAAACACAAACATAATCCTTGGCATACTTTTTTCTAGATCTTAAATATTTTGAACTCTTCCACTCAGAAATGTCACGGGTGCTGGAACTAAAGCACAATCAAGAGTCTCAGTCGGCTGCTCAAATTGCAAATCTGCAAAGCCGTATCAAAGAGCTGGAGTCGGTGACACAATCTGTGGAAACATTGAAGTCTGAGAATAAAAGTCTAAAGAAACAACTCCAGGACTCGGCAGATATCGGGAAAAATTTTGGAAAGCTGAAGGATGATTTTAAAACAATGCAAGAATCTCAATCGCTATGGAGGAAAAGAGCCGAAGGTAATTATTGTTATACCTATGTGCTAAAAAATAAGTACATGTATGTAATCTAAAATATTTATGACTGACAGATGTCGAGGGAACAATAAAAAACCAAAGGGATAGGAACACAACACTAGAGGCTGAACTATCCAAGGCCGAAAAGATTTTCAAGAAAGCTGTGGATGAACTAAACCAATTCCAAAAAGCGTACAAAGAAGTTGAAAAACTTAAAGAAGAATACAAGGAAAAAGGTTATCACCCTCGAAGCTGAAAAGGCAGAAGCTGAGAAATGACTAAAAGGTAAATAGTCATTTAATTATCGTCATACCAAAGTCATTGTCCCAGATAATTGTAAATATTGTACTCTTGTAGGATCAAAGAGGTCCTAAGCTTTTGCAAAAGAAATTCATAGAAGGTGACAAAAACCTCCGATGGTCTCTTACAGCTCTTCAGAAAGATGCAGAGGTAGTCGCCCAATATATACTTCCAGAAGAAAAACCACCCAGGTGTCGAGATTTATTGACAAGGCTACAAGAGGCACCCGGCCAAGTGAAAGAACACGCTCGACGTGTTGCAGAACTGGCTGGGGCACAGGTCTTAGCTATAGCAAAGTCTCACATCCCTGACATAAATTTGGATGTAGTAGCCGAGGGTTTCCATGAAGATTTCACTGACGAACAATGTGAAACCCTTGTAACTGAAGCACAAAAAACAGCGCACATTCTAGCTGACCAAATGGAACTAGATCTGTTACCAAAAATGTAAGGTATTGTAAAATTTAAAAGACCATGTTACATTTCTGTTGTGGTAATGTAACATCTGTGCAATAGACTATGAAAGTCTAGATTCATCACCAGGATTGTAACAAATGCTTGGGTCGCGCTGCTTCGTATATGTATTGTATGAACTCGTGTTAAACACTCACAACCAATACATAACTCTCGTCAGCCCTCTAAACAATGCTCCCAATAACCGATATGAACCATGGAGACTAAGAACTCACTCGGTCAGACATATGCGAACTGGGAGAATTGTCTTGGTCCCCAACAGACGGCAAGAACCCTGGGGACTAAGTAACCCGCTTGGTCAACATGCACGAGTTGAGGTGGTACCAAGTGTCCAAATTTAAATCATGACTTAAACGACAACAACAATGATCCATAAAAATTCGAAAATTGCCAAACCAGTCGTCATGACCATAATTTATATAAAGTCAAATAAAGGTAATTACAAAAGACTATAAATACTAAGCATAGAAACAACGTAGCTGTGATATGTTCCAGGAACTTTGAAGGTCTAACCCATCCTTGCGCATCAAACGGTACGTACCCGGCCGAGTTATTTCCTTTACAATAAAGGATCCTTCCCATGGGGCCGAGAGTTTGTGCTTGCCTACCGTGGACTAGACCTACCTCAAGACCAAGTCTCCGACTGAAAAGCCTCGCACTCTGACATTTTTGTCGTGATAACGCCGCAAGCTTTGTTGGTACTTTGCCGATCGCAGTAACGTGGCATCACGCTTCTCCTCTAGTAGCAACAAGTCATCACATCTGTGGTCATTGGAAGTTTCTTCTTCATACGAAGCCACGCGAGGGGAGGTGAACGAAATCTCAGTTGATAACATGGCTTCTGACCCGTAAACCAAGGAGAAAGGAGAATGCCCTGTGGTGCGGCTTACAATAGTTCGAAGCCCCCACAGTACTGCTGGCAGTTCCCGAACCCAACGTCGAGCATATTTTTCCAGCCGGTCAAATATACGTGGCTTAATTCTAGATAGCAAGAGGTCATTTGCACGTTCAACTTGGCCGTTGCTCTACGGGTGGGCAGCCGAGGCGTAGCCAATCTTAAAACCCACTCGGCTCATAAATTCTTTGAACTCCTCCGCTGTAAACTGAGTGCCGTTATCAGTGATGATCTTATGGGGTGCACCGAACCGAGTGACTATTTCAGTCATGAATTTGATGACCTTCTTTGCTAAAATCTTTCCGACTGGCTTTGCCTCGATCCACTTAGAGAACTTGTCTACTACCACGAAAAGGTGAGTGAAACCCCCCTGAGCCTTCATGAAAGGCCCGACAATATCTTGACCCCATACTGAAAATGACCATGTTATTGGGATATTTTGAAGCTCTGTGGCAGGCACGTGCATCTGGCGGGCAAAGAACTGTCAACCCTCACACTTTCGGACAATTTCCCTGGCATCGGCACTATCCGTCGGCCAATAGAAACCTTGTCTCATTGCTTTGGATGCAATTGTGGATGGGCCTGCGTGGTTCCCGCAAATGCCAGCATGGATGTCCCCTAACACGACTCTTCCTTCATCTTGAGACAAGCACTTCATCAGCATCCCATGTGGGCTTTGTTTGTACAGACCATGGTCAACAATACAATACGACCGAGACTTGCGAATAATCCTCAGGGCTTCATCTTTATCAGTCGGTAGTGTACCACCATCCAGATACTCGATGAGAGGAGTTCGCCAATCTACTATAATGACAGCAACATGTGGTGTTGGTCCTGCCTTCGGTGCCGACTGCTCAATAGTTTGCTGGGTTACTACAGATGGTTTATAGAGATCATCAAGGAATACTCCGTTAGGTATTTTAGACCTACTAGACCCAAGTTTGGCTAGTTCGTCCGCCTCTTCATTATACTGACGAAGGACGTGTTTATACTCAATACCATCAAACTTGTCTTCTAGCTTCCGAACTTCAGTGCAGTAGGCTGTCATGCTTTCGTGGGAACAACACCACTCCTTTGTTACTTGATTAATCACCAGCGCCTAGTCACCAGAGACGCTCAATCTCTTCAGTTGATTGACTAATGCTTCGCCATGAATATGATTAAGCTTTTTCATGTACAACAACAAACTTGTAAAGGTCTCCAAGAATCTTCAAAAGGATTGTGCACCAAATAATATCCAGATGCAACGAATAAATCCACCTACTAGGTGTAGGTATAGCTCCCGACTCAGAAGGTATTTAGATCACAAAATATCTTGTGACTCAAAAATAATCATATATAAATCTTGATCTACCACTGTCCCCGACTGATTCGATGAGAAGTTTTAGTACGGTAGCCCCCAAGATTGGTTCTACCACTCCCCCAACTAACAAAAGGAACCATTGGTACTAATGAATCCGAGTGATACTTGATCAAATATATCAAGCATAGCAGCCCCTGGTCATGATTTCGAGTGAAAAGTAACAACTCTTGTAGGGTTCTCCAATATTGAGTAAAATCGTAAGTAATTAATAATGTCCGAGTGATCCAATAATGAAACTGAATGATCCAATAACTCGAGATAACAAAACCGAGTGATGTCAATAAAATAGCTCCAGTTGATATAGCTATTAGCTGCTTAATATCCAGTGAGCCAAAGACGAGCCCCCGAGATAACAGCTCAAAAGGTCTGAGGGATCAAAATTCCAGAAACCTTGAATAGTTGATCATGGCCAAGTGATCCAATGACTTGGCGCTCCGTGGCTGAGTGATCCAATGACTCGGCGATCCATGACTGAGTGATATCAATGAGATAACTGTAATACAAGAACACAAATAATGTAGTTATATGTAAAATTAATATAAAGTATTGATGAAATAAGGCCTTTAATATCTAAGTCTGTTGGATTTCTGTTATTCGTCTAAGGCTTATGTTTGCTTAGAGTACTAGCAGAAATAATCGATCATTCAACCAACAAACATAAAAAACAAACAAGGTTCATTAGAAGAACGATGTGCACGACTATTTTGACAAACGACATGAGCTATAGAGCTACACTGACCAATTTGGGTAATGGGAGTCAGACGGGCAACTAAGCAAAACAGCTGAACTCCTCCTAATATCAAATATGTACCGCTAAAACTCATTCGACCAAATATGTACGAGTCGAAATGAACCGAGAAAAATTATTGACCAATATTGTCAAGGAAAAAGGATGAATCCAAAAGAAACTCAAAACTATCACCATAAGATGAAGAACATACGGCCTTCAAATTAAACTGGTATGAATAAAATAAAATAAACTATAAAGTTACTTAGCTTTGTGATAGTAGAAGAATTTGTAGATGAGCCCCCGAGCGTGCCGATGTTGTTGGCGAGTGGTCGAATGTCGAAATCGAGCCCTCATGTCGCTGGAACATCAAACCTCAGAGTGGTTGACCGAGATGTCAAGTCATCGAAGGTGTCGCCGAGTGACCAAAGCGCCATGTCATCGCTGGCGTTGTCGAGTTAGCCGAGTGGCCAGGTGAATGGCGGAATAGCCCCCGGGCATGTACATGTCGCGGCCAAGTGGTCGAGCCATCGAGTCACGGTGATGTTACCGAGTCGCGGTCGCCTTTGTTAAAGACGTCATGTCACGACGATGTTGCCAGGGTGGCCGAGTCATCAAGTCGCGGCGAGTGTTCTGATCATGGCACTCAGCACACCGGTAGCGAAGGCTCAGGCCAAGCGAAGACCGTGTCACCGTGTTGTTCAAGTTGCAAGTACCACTCGTATACATACAACAAACATGACGTGATTAGTATTGTACTAATCAGTTTGATTAGCAAATATGGAATAAAATAATATGGAAAGAGTAACAAGGAAAGAAACTTCCCCGTGGTCATGCGAGCGTATTCCTTCCATAGCACCGAGTGTTCGACTTGGATTTTTTTATGTATGGCCACATGAAGTCGCCTCGAAGTCGATCATTTGACTTGCTTTGGAAATTAACTCGTCGACTCGTGATGCAGCTTTCCTTCGTTGGCCGTCAACTTCGTGAAACTCCTGTCATTGTCGACTCGGACTTGTCTCTGCGGGTAGAAGACGAACTCAGCGAGTACCCCAACTTCTACCAGCTTGAAGAATGAACTCGCTGGATCCAAATACGATCTTGAAGACCATCAAGTATATAACCTGAAGTCGGCGTGTACAAGATGATCTCGTCGACTTCAAAAGTTGATCTCATCGGTAGTCTCCTGGACGCAGATGCAAAAGGCATGTACAGTCAAGACCATTGTTCGGAAGCTTCTTGCTGATGGATCTTGTTGATGATACGACGCTTCAATGCCGATCTACTCATGATCAGATCTTGAAGTAGAAACTCTTCAAAAACGCGGTGACTCAAGTACTTCAACGCCGGTCTGTTCGCGATAAAATCTTGAAGAAGTAGATTGAAACCATCAAACTCGACGAGTCGACCGTCGCACTTCCCCTTCCTAACACGCCAACTATCGAGAGATTCAGGTATGCGTATGAGTGAGTAAGATTGATGGACACAGGACGCAGAGTTTATACAGGTTCGGGCCTCCCGGAGGATAACAACCCTATGTCCTGTTTGGTGTTATTGTATTGCTAAGGTTCACATTTGAATTAGGGTTCCAATATGAGTCTGCCCCTCGACGAAGGCCCTCTGCCCTCCTTATATATCCAAAGGGCAGTGGTTTACAAGGTAACATCCGAGTCGGTTACAATAGATTCTATCTAACTAACATATCTGTAAACCTAACTTGCGGCTTACTCAAACAAATATCTACATAAATATCTCTAAGCCGAATACATCTAAAACTAAACCCCTGGCCCACTCGGCCATATGGCCGAATGGTTAGGTATCCCAGGTACATATATCCCACAGATTCCAAGGTGGCACGGACTGTCGTCCAGCCTATCCGTGCGTAGATAGTGCCATAGGTGCGAAGCCTGTCCTTGGCCCGATCGAGCCCCTTGGCCAGCCAAGTAAGGCTTTTCATTCCTTTGCCCTCAGCATGCCCGGGCTCTCGGGATGCCAACCCCATTCCGGCGAAAAAGTGCCGCAGCTGCCCAATCAGACCGAAGAGGCCTCGGCTCATGGCTTTGGACTCCTCGATATAGACGCTATCCTACTCCAGAGCCATTTTAAGCCTTTGATTATCGCTATGTAGCGACAAGTTGTCGGCCCCTATAGTCTGATTGGCCTCGCGTAGCTTCTGCAGTTCTTCGTTTGATTTTTTCACCTCTTCGGTCAGTTGCCGGATCTGCTTTTCCATGTCCAAAAGTGCTTGGTGGGTTTCTTTAGTTCTGCTGCGGTAGACTGGGCCTGGGATTGGTGGTCGGCCAGTTGTTTCTGTCATTCCGACAAGGCCAGCTCTGGAGACAGTTTGGCTTCGAGATGCCGGGACAGCAAGGCAGTCTGCACAGGTGCATAGGAAGTTAGGAAGTTTGTTGTCAAATCTTTGACATAAACGATAAGTCCAAGGATATAGCATACCTGCACGGTGAGGCATGCGAAGTAACCGACGGTCGTGGCTACATCCACACCTTCTAGAGCCTTTTCGCCGTCGTAGAGGTCGAGCCTCTGGGAAGCATACCTGAGGGCAGTTGAAGCTTTGGGGCGGATCATGAAGTCCACAATGCGCAGGTTAGCCCCGACGTCCGCCGGCTGCACGCCCGAAGGAAGCACACCCATGAAACCCTTGCCGCCACCAGATTTCCACGTTTGCGTCAAGAGCAGTTACTCGGACTCCTCTTCCTCGTCACGGCTGATATCTTTGACCTGCTGGCCCCCCTCCTCCTCAAAGGCTTTGCTACCCTCGGTCGAGCTATCGCTCTCGCTGCTTGACTCGGAGTCTTGGCCTTCAACTCTGACTCGGTGCATGCACCTGCTACTAGCTCCTCGGTCCTCTGTTGGCCGGGGGCATCTTCGGCACCACCCCCGTGTTGCCCTGTTAAGACCAAGAAAAGTAGATTGTTAGAACATTAAAACAAGTGCATGGTCGTATAACGAGTTGTCAGAAGGATCAGAGCACCTGTGTAGATCGATGGACTGTCTGCGCTGAAGTTCATAGAAGGCATCTGGATGCCGAGCGAGCGGTGTAGTGGTGACGCTGTGCCTCCCGAACCTCCCTCGTTCCCTCCGCCAGACCGGTTCAGGATGGCGCCCAGCAGCACATCATGAAGGCGTGCGCCTGCTGAGCTAGGAGTCGTGGTCGCCGGGCGTGGACGGACCGGCGTGGCGACGGTAGCCCCGCGGTCGGCTGTGGTCTCACTTGGGGTCGCCGGCCTCCGAGGGGTCTCGTTGTATTACATCCGGAGGCGCCGCCATTTAGTTTTCTTTGGTGCATCCGAGGCTATTTCAGAATTCTACTTCTTCTTCCTTCAAACAAAAACATCCTCGTCCACTTGAACGCTTCCCCTCATGCTCTGGGATCACTTCGTCCCTTGTTTTGACTGCCACAACGGCGGTGCCGCAACCTCGGTGTCCCCCCTCCGGGCCGCAGGCCGCTTGATAACAACCTTCATCTTCTTTCACGGCATAGCAGATGTGGCAACCTCCTCCTCTTCCTCCGCGTCTTCTTCCGCATCGCCTCCGGGTTGTCGACCCTCGGAGTTATGCGGCTCGCGCGATGGCAGCACAACCTCCGCATTGTGCAGCTACACAATGCGGTTGGTTCGGCTTCGGTGCCCCATCTCACCCAGCAGTTGCCATTCCTTTTGGATTAAAGGGCCGAGGTAGTGGTTTGCCTGCTGCTCTATCTTGACAAAGTTACCTTCGATAGCAGCTCTCAGGCGAACCGTAGGTCCCCACTTGCGGGATCTGGGGTAATGAGCCGCACGTGCCAGTTGGCCCGAAGAGGATCAATACCCGCGGCGTAGAACTCCTCCACCAAGTCGCGCATGCTCAGCCATTCGGCAATTCGGGACAATAGCTGAACACGGGTGGTTAGTGCATTGTTCTCCGGGATCACAGGCTTCAGTATGTACAAGATCTCCGCGTTCCGGCTATGCAGGTTGCTTTCGGGGCCTACGTCGTAGTAAAACTCACCAGCGGAGATCTGTTTTCCCCAGTGCTGCCTTGATCCCTTTGCAGGCACATCTTGTTCACGGCGCGGCCGGAGGGTGATAGACAAATAGTTGGACATCATGCTGGGGTCCCCGGGACAAGCGTGTTCTTGTTGGGAGGCCAAATGGGTTGTTGCGAAGGCCCCAGCATGTGGCTCGGTGCTCTCCATCCTGAAGGCCCACTCAAAGTAGGCTAGCCGGGTGATGCTGTTCGGAAGGACCTGCTGTATCTCAAGCCCGAAGAGGGCCAAGATGTCTCCGACAAATCTAGAGCAAGGGAATCAGAGCCCTGCTTCGAAGAACCATTCGAAGACCACAATGACGCCGGGCTGAGGTTGGGGCATGGTTTCGCCTTCCTTCGGCACTAAACCTCGGGACCTCTCGAACCATTGATTTAGTTTGGCAGCCCAGGGGTCCGGTTGCTCTTCGGTCATGAAACTTGGCCCCAGATATGTGCTCCTGGCCTTCTTGTCATTTATGCACTTCGGCTAAGAACCAGGCACAGGCTTGGCTTTCCAAGGGCCCATCGGTTGCCGAGGGTTAGAATCGAGTAGTTCGAAGGTGTGATGCCGAAGAGTCTTTAGTGCGAGTGAGTTTGCGCTAAGTGGTGCGCGAGAAAGAGTCAGAAGTGTGTTGCTAGGGTTTTGCAAGCAATGGGAAGTTCAAAGTGAAAGTGAAAGAGTGAGGGGGGTGAACGCTTGGTCTATATAGCCAGTAGAGCACGGTTCGCGCGGCGATCTCCCACATCCGTTTGCGTGTCTGCCGGCCCAATGATCGACATGTGGTACGAAGGACGGCATTTATGTCCTGCGCGCCCGCACGTGGAGTGCGCCATGTAACTGCGTGGGCGCATTTATGACAAATTAGCGCATGGGTTGCATTTATGGCAAGATGGTTAGTCACGTTTTGAAGGATGTTGCATGGTGCGACAAACGAGGGCATGAGATCTGAAGGCCGTTCAGGCTGATGGCAAACATCACGGTGACCACTGTCAGCGCGCCTCATTCTTGTTGATTAACTGACCTCGTTGAATAAGGTGATGTTCGGCATTTTCAGGTCCCTAGAATAAGGATGGCCTCCGGGTAGGCCCGAAAAGGGGGGGGGGGGGGGAGAGACCAGGGGTGGTCATTTCGCATGATCACGGTTTTGATTCTGCCGAAGGCGGATCTCACCCATGAGGGGCTACTGTTGGAGGAAAGCCCACCCCTTAGTCTCCCCAAGGCCAGAAAGCAGCCCATCAACAAGCAACAAGCCCAAGGTGGACCAACGGCCCAAAGGGCCTTCGGCCCAATAGGCGCCCGAAGGCCGGTACGACCGAAGGCCATACGGCGCGGCGGGCCCCAGGCGCAGGAATCAGAGAGTGACCACCTGGGGCATGTACCAGATGAAGATTGAAGTACTAAAATACCCTTAGGTCAATCAGTAAGATGTTTAATGTAAAGCTCGGGGCAAATATGTAAACACGCCCAGGGGGCAGGTGATCATGGATCTATAAATGCTCACCTGTAGCTCTGACTGGGACAAGACGTATCTCTCTGCCACCCGAACCTTCTTGTATGGAACTGACTATATAATACAAGTTCGTTAGCCAAAGGGCGCAACTCCAGGCCCTCCGGCTTTGTGGCACTACTCAGTCTTGTTCACTCTTCCCTAAAGCTTGTCCGAGGGGCCTTTGGCCTAGCTGGCCGGTGTGGCAAGCCTTCGGCTCGCCCACTACTTGTTTGTTCTGGACTTGTAACCACAACATACATCACCCTTGATCTTCTCGTGGAGAGGAATCTCTCCATCGAGGACGTGATTGAGCTGCTCTTCAAGGATGAGGATACCACCACAAGCATGTCGGGGAAAAAGTTGTGGGATACTTGCTTTATGGGTATCCTCATACAAGGCTAAAGTCGGTGGCCGACCGGGTACTTGATCAACAAGGAAGCTGACCGACTCAGCTTAGAGTGCAAGACAAGAAAGATTAGACTTGCTATATAGAACCATTGTAGAGTACGACTAGGACTCTGCTTGTGCCCCCCTGCCGACCGGATATATAAGGCGGCAAGGTACCCCCCATAGAGGGGGAGAGTCAGAAGCAATTTAGGCTTAACATCTCATGACAATCAATACAATACAGAACACAGGACGTAGGGTTTTGACTCTCATTGAGAGGGCCCAAACCTGTATAATTCGGCGTCTTGTGTAACCATAGTAGTTCTTGGTCTCGACGTAGCCCTATATATTTACTGCCGGTCTAGAGCATCGACAGTTGGCACACCAGGAAGGGGACAAGGCTCGCGGGGATTCTCCGTCGACTACGATGGCCGAACTTCCCATCATCCAATACTCGCCGGACTTCAAGATCTCTTTTGGATTGCTCGACTTCACGGTCGGTGACAATGGAGTCCTAGGTCTGAACGACTATAGATGAGACTCGACCACAGCCAGACCCATGGCGCGATCACCGAGTCCATCTGACATTATCCCTGCATTGATCCCACTCGGATCCGAGTAGGAAGACTCTTCCTTTGGATATGACTCGATGTCAGATCGGTCTTTTGATGAAGACACGATCGGATCGACCTACTCATATCCCCATACAGTCAACATGGTGGATATAGTAGATCCTGCTGCTGGAAACCAGGATGAGGATCCAGATGCCAAAGAAGAAGGGATTCCAGCCGGTGGTCTCCAAAACCAGCCGATCGAAGGAGGCCGACAGGATGATAACCCGCCAGCTGATGAATTATCAGTGGGTCACCACCATCGACCAAGAGGGTCGCGCGGATCGCATAACGCACGCTGACTGGATCTTGGCTCTGACCTTGAAGTGGATGGTGTTAAGGTCTACCACACCCCACATAATAACATCATCGGGGCCAAGACATTGCTTGACACCTTAATGGTTGATGCCCACTATCAAACTCCTGCTATGCAGAAGCCGGTGGCTATGCTCAAAGCCGCAGCGGCACAAGATGCTGCAAAATCTCAGTCGGTCACAAGTTCCAGCCATGTATCTCCTCAGGGTTGGCGAAGGCGCGAAGATCTGAGAAATTCTCTCAGCCTCCATGATGGACGAGACACCATCAACTCTCACCACAAGGAGCGTGCTCGGGACAACCAACGCTATGAGGAAGAGTGATGTGAACGAAGAATGGACGCCCGACGGGAAGACCGGTAGGATGACCGACGAGAAGACCGACGGGACAACCAACGGGATGATCGTCAGAACCCTCCTCCAAGAGACAACCACGACGACCAACGTCAACATGACGATCGGGATCGGTGTGATAATGATGGCAATCGACGATGTCGTCATGATGAGGATGTTGGCCCATGCCATCGTCGTAGCCCAACCACATCCCCAGACCGACAAAGGCGGTCACCAACGCTGACTGATGACGAGATCGATGGCATCAAGGCATACGTCCCTCGACTTCACATTGCTTGATGGCCGAAAGGATTCAAGCCGGTTCCCATTGAAAAATATGATGGACCAACCAATCCCCAAGAGTGGTTACAACTCTATAGCACGGTGATCCGGCCGGCTGGAGGTGATTCCTACATAATGGCTAATTACCTTTCGGTCTGCTTAGATCCTGCCGTTCGGATATGGCTCACATCTCTACCTGAGGAGTCAGTCACATCCTGGGGAGACCTCAACAGGAAACCCATAGAAAGTTTCCAAGCAACTTGCAACCGACCGGGCAACCACTTCGACCTCACTCGGATCAAGCAGAAAGGAGACGAGCCTCTTCGTGACCTCATCAAGCGGTTTTGCGCTAAGAAGACTGAGATCCCCAACGTCCCCAATCAGCAAATCATTACTGCCTTCCTGGGTGGAATTCGCAGTGATGATCTGGTCCGGGAAATCGATCGGAGGAACCATGATCTCAAGCTCACCGCTCAAGAGTGCTTCGAGATTGCTGATAAGCATGCATCAGGGGAGTCTGCGCTTGCTGATATCCGAGGAAAGGGCAAGGAGAAGTGGTCGAACAAGCCTTAGTCCTCCAAGAAGGACAAGAAGAGAAAACCTGACAATGCTGTCAACACAGTGGACCGGTTTCGGAAGAATCCTCGGACGAACCAGCCGTCTACTAATGAGTTGCTGAGTGGCATTTGCCCTTGGCATCCCAAGGGAAACCACAAAGCAAAGGATTGCTATTATCTGAAGGGTTTTGCAACAGTTGCGCTCAAGGTGGCCAAAGATCCCCCGAGGCGCAACAACAGCAACAAAGACAAGCCTAAGGATGATGATGACAAGGATGATTCAGGAGAGTTCCAGGAGCCCTGCAAAGAAGTAAACTTCATCTTTGGAGGCCCTGATGCCTATACATCCAAGCACAAGCAAATGTTAGAGCTTCGAGAGATTAACTCGGTGGAGCCAGCTACACCCAGTACATGAGGTGGTCTGAGATGCCAATCACCTTTGATCAGTCGGACCATCCAAAACATCTACCCAAACCAGGTCGCTACCCATTGGTGCTTGTTGCGACTATGAAGGAGGTGAAGTTCAACAGAGTACTCATCGATGGAGGAAGCAGTTTGGACCTAATCTTCACTAGGACCCTTCAAGAGCTCGGTCTGTCAATCAATGACCTCCAACCGAGTTCTTCACCCTTCCATGGGATTGTGCCTGGCAAGACTTCAGTCCCAATTGGACAAATCACTCTACCAGTCACCTTTGGCACCCGTGATAATTTTAGGATAGAGCGTATCCTCTTCCAGGTGGCAGACTTCGAGTCAGCATACCATGCTATCATCGATCGACCGGCGATGGCCAGGTTTATGGCTGTTCTGCACTATCCGTATCTCACCCTCAAGATGCCAGGCCCGAATGGAATAATCTCCCTCCACTCTGATCTTTGGACTTCTTTTGATTGCGATTTACAGAGTTGTGAGATAGCCACCAGATAGTTGATGCTGTCAGACCAAAAGGAGATCCAGAAGGTGGTCGGTATAGAGGACAGACTGGAATGGAGGTTCCTACAAAGAAATCTACCAAGGACAAGATCCAGACCGATGACATCCAAACCAAGGAGATTTCGCTCGATCCTGAGGACCCCGATAAGGTGACTTATGCTGGGGTCAACCTTGATGAAAAATAGGAACTCGTGCTCACTCTTTTCATGGAAACCATCTGACATGCCGGGAGTTCCTAGGGAAAAGATTGAGCACGTGTTAAGGGTACCTCTAGGGGCTACCCCGTTCGCCAAAGGCTTAGAAGATTTGCGCAAGATCGCAAGGACGCTATGAAGAAGCAGATAGTTAGATTGTTAGAAGCTAAGTTTATAAAGGAGGTGTATCATCCCGACTGGTTAGCAAATCCAATCCTTGTACCTAAAAAGAATAAAGAGTAGAGGATGTGTGTTGATTATACCGATCTCCACAAGGTCTGCCCAAAAGACCCCTTCGCTCTACCTTGTATTAATCAGATTGTAGATTCGACAGCCGGGTGTGAGCTTTTAAGCTTTCTGGATGCCTATTCAGGCTATCACCAGATCCCACTGAGAGTCAAAGATCAGATCAAGACTTCCTTTATAACACCCTTTGGCGCCTATTACTATATCACTATGCCGTTCGGTCTAAAAAATGCTGGCGCGACTAACCAACAAGGTATTCAATGCTGCCTTGCCACTCAGATCGGTCGGAACGCTGAAGCATATGTTGACGACATCGTTGTCAAGACTCGGAAAGTTGAAGAACTTCTCTCTGACCTGGCAGAAACCTTTGACAATCTGAGACATTATTCAATGAAGCTGAATCCTAAAAAGTGTGTTTTTGGGGTTCCATCGGGAAAGTTACTCGGTTACATCGTTTCAAAACGAGGTATAGAGGCTAACCCAGATAAAATCAAGGCAATCCTTGATATGAAGCCGCCTAATTCTCAAAGGGACGTTTAGAAGCTGACCGGCTGCATGGCATCTTTGAGTCGCTTTATTTCCTGATTGGGGGTTAGGGGGTTACCACTCTTTCGGCTACTTAAAAAGCAGGACGACTTTGTTTGGACTGAGGAGGCACAATCGGCACTGGACGAATTAAAGATTCATCTCAGCAGTATTCCAGTGTTGGTGCCTCTAGAGCCAGGAGAAAAACTTCAGCTTTACATCTCGGCCACAACCCAGGTTGTGAGTACTATTTTGACAGTCGACCGAGAAGAGAAGGGACATGTGCAAAAAGTACACCATCTGGTCTACTTTGTGAGCGAGGTTCTTAGCGCCTCTAAGACAAGGTACCAGTAGATCTTGAAGTTGTTATATGCATTATTGATCACCTCGAGGAAGTTGAAGCACTATTTCCAAGCTCATCCAATTGAAGTTCAAACGTCTTTTGCACTTGGGACGGTATTACATAACCGAGAAGCTGAAGGAAAAATAGCCAAGTGGGCGGTCGAACTTGGTCAGTATACTATTACGTTCACGCCTCGGTCGGCTATAAAGGGACAAGCACTAGCTGAATTCGTTGCCGAGTGGACAGAGATTCAAAATCCTCCTACTACCCAAGATATCGAGTACTAGAAAATGTACTTTGATAGTTCCCTTCAATTACAAGGGGCAGGTGCGGGAGTTGTATTTATCTCGCCTACTAGAGAAAGGCTTCGATACATCCTTCAAATCATGTTTTGCGTGTCTAATAATGCTATGGAATATTAAGCTCTCCTGCACGGTCTGCGCATTGCTGTGTCACTCGGCATTAAGCACATCGACATATTTGGTGATTCGGCCTTGGTCATTAATCAAGTCACCAAGGATTGGAATTGTGTAGATGATAACATGAGTGCTTATTGCCAAGAAGTGCGAAAACTCAAAGACAAGTTTGATGGACTGAAGTTCACACATGTTCTCCGAGATAATAACCAGGCGACTGATGAGTTAGCCAAGATAGGGTCATCTCGGTCTGCAGTACCGCCGGGTGTTTTCCTACATGTTCTGGATTCCCCAATGATTTCTCCCCGGTCAGACGTGTTGATGAGTATTGTTGCTGATCTTGTTGACGATGATGTCTCCAAGACCGATTGGCGCGACCCACTCATTCAGTATTTGGATAAGGGAACGCTGCCCTCGGATCCTGATGAGCGACAAAGATTGGAGATATGATCTCGAGGATACTTGTTGGTGGGGGACCAACTTTACAAAAGGGGTGGTTCCAACATTTTGATGCGATGCATCTCAATTCCTGAAGGCCAGAAGTTGGTAGAAGAGATTCATTCGGGAATATGCGGCAATCATGCAGCTTCCAGGACTTTGGTTGGCAAGGCTTTTCGGCAAGGGTTTTATTGGCCCACGGCGGTCGAAGATGCACACCAAGTTGTTCGGAAGTGTGAGGGTTGTCAATTCCTCGCTCAACAAACACATGTGTCTTCACAGCAACTTCACATGATACCTTTGACTTGGCCTTTTGCTGTTTGGGGGCTTGATATTGTTGGTCCTTTCAAGAAAGCGCCAGGCGGGTTCACTGATTTGTTTGTTGCTATCGACAAATTCACCAAGTGAATTGAAGCAAAGCCGGTTGGCAAGATTACATCCAAGAAGGCAATCGAGTTTGTCAAAGATATATTCACTCGGTTTGGAGTTCCTCATGATATCATTACCGATAATGGCACTCAATTCACTTCAGTGGAGTTCCGAGACTTTGCTGATGAGATGGGAATAAAGATCCACTTTGCATCAGTGGCTCATCCGAAAAGCAATGGGCAGGTCGAACGTGCCAATGGTATGATTCTTCAAGGATTAAAGCCGCGGATATTTGACAGACTCAAACCTTTTGCTGGTTGGTGGGTCAAAGAGTTGCCTTCAGTCCTTTGGGGGCTTCAGACAAACACCAGTCAGGCTACTGGACAATCACCTTTTTCATTGGTCTATGGCTCAGAAGCTATGTTGACGACTAAGATCAGTCTTGTCTCGGCACGAGTTCAAGCGTACGATGAAAAGCTTTCTAAGGAGAACCGAGTGATTGATTTGATTGCGGCAGAGGAGTTGCATGATCGCGCTCTATTTCGGTCGGCACTCTACCAACAAGGCTTGTGTCGTTATTATGATAAGAACGTCCGCAGTCGTCGTTTTCAAGTTGGAGACCTAGTGCTTCGCCGAGTGCAATCGACAAAGAATCAGCATAAGCTCTCACCGAAGTGGGAAGGACCGTACGTAGTAAAGGAAGTCACTCGCCCGGGGACTTACCAACTGATGTACGAAGACGGCGATGATATTCCAAACTCCTAGAACATAAATCAGCTACGTCGTTTCTATACTTAGCTATTATTTTGTGTATTTATACATTATTTATGAATGAAACTTTGGTCTTTTTTAATGAATGATTTTCTGATGATTTTCATTCTATATCTGTCTCGATTCCTTAATTTATACTATTAAACAATCGAGCCAGGGGGCTAGCAATAATGTCCCATCTCGGTCTAACCATATTTTGGTTTTGGCCTATTTTTTGACCGACTTATTATCATAAGATCTTGAGATCTTGAGTTTTGGTCTTTATTATTTTGGTCTTATGCTTATACATCATGGTTAAATACTTTGTTCTGCACATCAGACTACCATTACACTAAACCCAGAGCCAAAAGTGTGAGAGGTCATGTGTCGATTGGTTGATTCTATTTGTTACGCGGTTACGGGTTACAACCTAAAATGTTATGGCAGACAAATGCAATCTTTGTTTCTCTTGATAGAAACATGTCAATCATATCTGTCAAACTTCTAAAGCTATAAAAGCATAAGATTAGTTTATACACAAGTATCATTACAAAAATACTACTAATGTTTTACAATATTACAGAATTATATCTCCTTTGAAGAAGAAGAAGAGTCAGCCCGAAGTTCAACCTCTAGAGTTGCTAGGGGAGTCGGCACGGTCAGATTGATTTCTATATTTTCGACCAAGGCCTGGGAAGTCTCTAGCATGGAATCCAGGAGCAGCTGACATTGGTTGTCGGTCAGGTCGGGGTTAAATCCCTCTTTGATCTTGTCCAATGGCAGAGCAGGAGACCAGGATTAGCAAATCGCCAGCACTTGACTCCCGGCTTCGGTCGCCACTCGCCGAGTGTTATGAGCAATGGCTTCCGATGCATGCTCCAACAAGTAGTCCAGAGAGTGACCGGTCTGCTCTACTCGGTTAGCATGAACATAGTTCATTGCCTTCCGAGCAGTGTAAGATAGAGCTGCAAATAATAATTATTGGTCAATATGATCACAGAAGAATCAAGCAGAAGGAAGAAGTCGAAGGCTTACTGGCAAGTTTACATTTGAAAGATTTGGAGACAGCCTTAGCCTCCGCTATCTTCGCGTCAGACCCCTTCAGCTCCTCCTACAGCCAAGTGATCTTGGTCTTCTGGTCTTCAGCCAATTTGGAGAGGCTTTCCTTCTCAACCTTCAAGGCATCAACGAACCTCTGTTGGTTGGAAGTCAACTTCTCCAGATCGGTGATTTTTTGATCGTGAGCTAAAAGTAAATATTTTAGCGTTAGAGTGGTCAGCAGATTGCTTAAATATGGATGGAAGGAAAACTTACCAGCCAGATTTGCATGAACTTGGTCTAAGACCTTGTTTATCTCTTGTCGGTCGGCCAACAGCTTCTTGTTTTCCTCTAGGTCCTTGGAGAGCTGCTGGCCAGTGACTAGCAAGACAAATAAGAAGTTAGTCTAAAACATAAAGACAAGAAGATTAGGCAACCAAGGACATACCAAAAGTTTCGACTTCAAGATATTCCACTCTAGCCTGCTTTCGCTCCATAAGAGCATACACTTTCTGATATGTGAAGCAAGGTAAAGGCATAATGTTGAGTTACCTTGCTGGACTCCCAGTGTTGGTGCAAAATCTCCGCATCCTCTACCTCAGGCCGACCAAGCATATCTGCAGGAAGAGTTCTTTTACCTTTGTCAAGAGGAAAAGAGATTTAGTCGGAGTGGTCTGAGACAAAGGCTCGGGAGTGGAGGCAGGAACCGTCTGTTCAAACAGTTTATCCACTTCGGTCAGCATGTTTGAAGACTTGCCAACTAAATGGGACACACCAGTCGGACGAAGTGGGAGCGTAGATCGAGTATTCTCATATCCCTGAGCACTCTGAGAATCATTTGTCCGACTTCCAAGAATAAATAAATAAATAAAAGAAAGAGATCAGGAGAAGTTGAGATCAACAATAAGAGACAAGGAGTATAGGGTTTAAAGATTAAACCTGAGAGCCTTCTTGAGCTTGATCCGGCATAGCCTCTTCTTTGAAGAAGTTGACTGAAAATCAGTCTCGTTCCTCTTTTGAGAGGGCTGGTCAGTGTTGCCAGTCTGCACTACCTCTTCTGTTGACCGCTGAGTTTGGCTCGGGGGCTCCGGTCGGTCTGAAGGTCGGCTGGGGGTTGCAGGAGCAGGTTGACCCGCATCTACGGTAGTTATTTCTTCATCGTCGTCTTGGTCCCCCACATATTGGCGACGGTGCACGATAGTCCGCTTCAGGAGCTTGTCATGGGAGGCCAGAGTAACGACGGGAGTGCTGCTGACTGGCCAAGCGCCTGCGGAGGAACTTGAACCCCCAGCACCGGTCAGTGGTGTCTTCTTGACATAATCAGGTCCCTCAGTATCGGTCTGAGGGAGTGGGGGATGAGATACATAAGTATCCAGCACCTACGTAAAGATTAAAACCATGAGTACAATCTCAAGATAGGATAACAAGGGCTAGCTAAATGCAGACTGAGGCTTACTCGAGCTTGCATTGTGCCCTTGTTATACGCCTTTGAGACCAAATAATGGTCATGAAGGATTTCCCCTTCAAACATTTGGTGGATCCGGCACGGCACTTCCCTGGTATCATCCTCATTAACATAGTCCCATGCCGGGTGACATTGAAGCTTCAGGGGCTGAACTCGTCGGATGATAAAGCTTTTGGCCACTGTGATGCCATCGAAGCCTTCAGCCTTCACATCGGCAATTTTCTTGAGCAGGGCGACCACTTGAGGATCGGTCGGATCGGGCCTCTCTGTCCAATACGCTTGAGGAATAGCCTTTGCACCAGTGAAGTCGGCAAGAACAGGGGAGGGTTGTCACAATAGAACCACTCGTCCTTCCAATTCTTGTTCCCGGTCTTCAATGGGACATTGATGTAGACCTCCTTCTTGCGTAACTGGACGCCGACGCCGCCTATGGCCACTTGGTTTTCCTTGGTGGGCAGCGGTCGGAGGACAAACAGATGGCAGAAGAGATCGAAATGGGGGAGAACGCCAAGAAAAGCTTCGCACAAATGTACGAAGATGGCAATATGAAGAATGGAGTTGGGATTGAGGTTGACAAGCTCAATCCCAAAGAAAAAAAGGAGCCCGTGCAAAAAATGCAGTAGGGAACTCCAAAGCCATGCTCAAAGAATGAGCGAAACACTATGATCTGCTGGTGAATGGGAATGGGGCAGGATTCGCGGGGTACCTTCCAGTCGATCCGAGCCTGCTCTGGAAGGATGCCATCCAACACCATCTTGTTCATGTCAGCCTGTGAAAGGCTGCTCTTTGAGAAAGCACTCGGGGGCTGCTGTGGGATACTTGCTTTATGGGTATCCTCATACAAGGCTAAAGTCGGTGGCTGACCGGGTACTTCATCAACAAGGAAGCCGACCGACTCGGCTTAGAGTGCAAGACAAGAAACATTAGACTTGCTATATAGAACCATTGTAGAGTACGACTAGGACTCTGCTTGTACCCCCCTGCCGACTAGATATATAAGGCGGCAGGGTACCCGCTATGGAGGGGGAGAGTTAGAAGCAATTTAGGCTTAATATCTCATGACAATCAATACAATATAGAACACAGGACGTAGAGTTTTTACTCTCATTGAGAGGGCCCAAACCTGTATAATTCGGCATCTTGTGTAACCATCATAGTTCTTGGTCTCGATGTAGCCCTATATATTTACTGTCGGTCTTGAGCATCGACAGAAGTATTCAAGGCAAACATTGAAGCATCTTCAAGCAAAGGGAAAGGAGTAGCTTCAAGCTCAAACTTCTTTGATGCCTTCACAAGATTTCCTTGCAACAACTTGTACAACCCCTTCGGAGCAAGACCTTCACCAAGATCATCATCAAGCACTTCTTCATGCTCTACCTCAAGTGCCATTCCAAGTTCTACTCCAAGCACATCGGGTGGACCACACATTGCTGTAGGGGGAGTGCTAACAATGATGCTCACTCAATCATTTGAGATGATCAATCTCACCGTTACGACTCCGGCCCCCACCTCTTCCACCTCCTCCACCACAAGATCACCTTTGGCATCTTCATCGAGCTCACCAACATGATCCTTTCTTTGACTTGTTGAATTTGTGTGGAATCCGAATGATGACCATTGTGAGGATCTCTTAAGCATTTATGATCTTGTGTGTAGGATATACTCCTTCAGAGGCCTTCGAAGGATTGCACCACACGAAGTGATTGACAAGCTCCTCCAGCAAATCACAACTTCTGAGAGGGGTTTCTTACTTGAGGTGGTAGTCAACGGAAGACATGAGCTCTCAATTAAGAGAGCAATGGAGATGACACTCGTGCTCCACTCACAAGTGGGGCATGTGCTTGAGCAGACCTCTATGATCCTCCCCATTACTACATCAACCTCGACAATGTACACATGGGGGACAGTCATGGACATTGGAGGTATCGTGCTCCTCACTATCCCATTAGGAGGAGACTTCAGGAAGGGATTGCAAGAGTCCCTATCTATGAGGATGATCTTATCGTTCGACACGATGAGATTAGTACTAGTCAATCAAGTAATGCTTTAGATACTAACCCTTCTTCCTCTAGTGCTTGTCTTATGGCTACCACTAGGGTCAACTACAAGAGTGGAGGTACTCATTGGATTCTTCACAGTGGATGTACTCAATATATGACCGGAAGGCCAACCATGTTCACCACCATTGATGAAGATGAAGATAGTGAGAAGCTGACATTTGGGGATTCAAGTGCACGTTTGATGAGCATGACCTGCATCTCTCTTAGGTCTTTCTTGTGGAAATCCACAATTTCAACTTCCTGTCTATCGGTCAACTCTTTGACATGGGATTCAAGTGCACGTTTGATGAGGATGATGCAACAATTGAGAATGCTAAGAAAGGGCTAGTGTTTCATGGAGTGAGGCATGAGAACTTGTATGTCATGGACTTCAAATAAAGAAATATGCCACCAAGCATTTGCCTATTCACTAAGTGTAAGGACCGAAGGCATATCGAGAGGGGGGGGGGGGGGGGAATCGGTAAGCCGCTCACGAATCCAATTACTTTTGATTCCACTACTTGAATCTAACAAGTTAAGCAACCTAAACAATTCTAGTAGGCCAAGACCCCACACATGCTAGTGTTCATGATATGATAAAGAGCAGAGGCCAACCATACTAGCCTATGCAAGCCACAAGTCACCCTACTCACTAGAGCACACAATTGCGGAATAGTAAAGAGAGGTCAAGGAATGCTCATGATTTTTTTCCTGAGGTCTCGGAAGGATGGCGCCTTCCCCTAATCCTTATTGGACCACTCCCGCCGGAGTCCCGGTCCCTCCCGCCATGTGACACCCCAGGTGTCTCACCTTAATTTAACAAATATGAGGAGCACAAATCATGGAAATTATAGCATGAAATGATAAGAGCCCACTTATTAATTTAATTCTAGACAAATAAAAACCCTGCAACCAAAGTTAGTGAAGCAATTTAAAATTTCAATACAACTCATGCCAAATAAATTCACCAATAGTTTGAAAATAATAAAAAAGAATATTAGGAATTTATTGGGCATTTTATCTGATTAGCAAGGACCATAATCAATTAATTAATTCTTAAGTAACTAATTAATGCAATTAATAAATTCTAAAAATATTTTTATGAAAATTCCAAATAAATTTCACCAGAGTGTTCTCCACCAGTTAAATAGTCAGTCCACCAAATTTCACCATTTTAGGAAATCCCTAGCTATTTTATTTTGAATTTTTAAAAAATCAGCTTTGACTAGGGACCTGTTTGCACTAAATCTTATCTTCCAGGCTGTGCAGCACAAAATCCTCCTTCTTCTTCCTCCGTTGGCCGGTGCAGCTCTCCCCCCCCCCTGTCGATGCTGGCGCACCGTGCAGGCCGCCTTCACTCGCCCCGGGACTCGGAGCACTACAGTGCGCAGCACCATTGACCCCCCTCTGCCCCTGCCCCTTCTGCCCTCCACCGCGCACCCGCCCAATGGCCTCCTCTCCCCCCTTAGCACGCCACCGCCATGGCCGCTGAAATGGCTTCAATTCCGCCCGCCTTCCTCTCTCCTGACGCCCCAACCACCCCTGCCCTTTGCGCCACTTGAAAGCGCACTGAAAGGCTCAGAAGCACACCTCTCTTTCGCACTGAACTCTCTGCTCTCTCTCATTTCCCTCTCTGCCTCCCCATTCCGCCATTACAGAGCAAGCTCGAAGCTGCTGCTCGTCCGCTCACTGCCCCTCCCTCACAAACTACGCCTCAAACCCCTGCGCATAGACCTCTGCTCCCTTTCCGCGTCCTCGGTTGGGCAGCTCCTCGCACCCCTAGCTTGAATCGCAGAAAGGACCGGGCCTTGCTTCCCGGCGACCTCCTCCGCCGCGGGCCAAAATTCTTGGCCTCCGGTACGCCTCGTCCTCTCTTTCCTCTTCGCTCGTGCCCGTAACTCACTACGGAACACTCCTAACTCTTTTCCCTCTTGTTTTCTCTTGCAAGGCCACAACAATTTTCTTTTTCCTCGGCCGCCGCCTCTGCTCCGACGAAACCAAGCCGCCTCGTCGACGAGCTCCCGGTTCCGGCCCGATTCCATGACGCCAACCTCAACGCCGAGCTTCTGCATGTCCCCGTGATGCTGTGGGCGAAGAGGGCGACCAAATCCGTGCATCATAGCTGAAACGCGACCCCATCGAGCCCCTCTCTTCCGCTGCCTCTCGCTGACGACCAACCCCAGTGAGTCACCCACCTCGCGATCACCACCACTGGACTCGCCTTGATGCGCTGAGCATGACCAAGCCGTCATGGCGAGGTTTGGCCACGCGTAGACGCCGCCGGCGAGGGTTGAGCGCTCCGGCAAGCCCCGGCACCGCTGACCCCTGCGCACACTAGCGCCTACTGGCATCCGACATGGCGTCGACGTGTCGCCAACGTGGCCGCTGTCGTGGCCCCACGCGTCACTAAATAACCCAGAAAATACCAGAAAAGTCCCGGAAAATGCTAAAGACTTGGAAAAACCATAGTAAATCAAATTCAAATGTGATGAGGCTCAAATAAATTTTGTTAGGTTCTTTGTGAAGTGCTCTATTTTAGTAAAATAATAAATAACTGTCACTGTACATTTATTTTTGTTAACACATTTAATTGTCTAAACACAAATTAATTCACCAAAAATTCTAGGAATGGAATTAAATCTTGATTTTTGGCATGCTTAATAAAAATATGATTATCTACCACCACAAATTTTGGTTTGGCAAAATATGAATTATTTTAGGCTCTAGAAGTTAATTAGTGTGATTGCTTAAATTAATTCTAGTAATTATTCTGTAAATAATTGGCTCCTGCCACTTGGCACAAAAATCACTCACACAAGTCTCTGTGCACAGTAAATCACACATATCCAGAAACATAGAATTACTTAGTTAATTAATTTAATTGCTTATATCACTCATTTACTTTATTTAATTGCATAAAGGATATATATACCTAATATCATAACTAACAATCCAACTTCTCTGAAGCATATGGCTTCGAGAACATAATAATAATTTATTTGACATCAAAACACGATGTTCTTCCATGTATCATATCATTGCATATAACGGTGTTACGACAATACCGTTAACACCTTTGTCATCATATAGGTAACGACAACCAGGAGCCCGAAGAGGATCATCTGAAGGATACTGAGTCTCAGGAACAAGAGATTGAAGTTGCTAACACTAGTGTTGATTGAGGCAAGCCCCGGTTTACATTCGCCTTTTTATAAAGTTTGCTAGTTTTCAATATTACTAGTGTCTGTGATTATTGTTACATTAGGTCATAGGAGTTGGTTGGAACCAACCTTGCATGACACCAAATGACCTATGCCACTATCAATAGAACTTTGGTATTATCGGTACTGTGTCGCTATGCTTAGTAATTGCTAGACTCGATAGATATCTTACTAAGAAATGGATTGGACCACTGGAACGGGAATGAATAAAAGAAGTTTATTTTGATGTTATGACCGGGCAGGGATGATGCATGTGTAGGTTTGCAGCAACACATGGGTGTTGACTGCGGTAGCCCTGCCTTGTCGAACCTAGGACCTGTCCGTGGTCGGCCCCTTGGTCAAGTATTGAACAGTACCGAATGCATGCTAGTCTATGGGCACTAGTAAACTGATGTAGCATTGGCGCGACAATGAGGATGGTACCTAGTACAGTGGTCGTTGACCCTTCTGCTGCTGGAGTGGGTGGTTCATACTATGAAGTACTGCTGGCAGGACGACATGCCCACTCGCTGAGACTAGATCTGGACCGAGTTGTTTTTGTCCTTGTGAAAGGTTGCCATATACGACCTTAATTGGTGCGTATGTGTCATGTATCTCGGGTTATCCCAGCTGGTGTAAATCAATTGCAATTGCTGTCCCTCGCAGTAATGAGTACCACTTGGTCACTGAGTCGTCACGTAGTTGCACATGGTACTTGGGAATTGATTATGATGCTTATTGTTGATGTTACTATTATTGCTCTTATGTTGTACTTATCTTATTGTTGCAACTAAAGTTACATTCTGCTCTACCCAGTTAATTTGAGAAGTAAAACTTGATAGAACTAATAGGTTGCTTAGAGCGAGTCTTTTCAAACAAGCCACCTATTAGAGCCATTGCATGCCTAAACGTTCGACGGGTAAGACTTGCTGAGTAATTAGTACTTAGGCTATGTGCCACTATTGTTTTCAGGTAATGAAGAGGTAGAGTTGCCTGAGAATGTGCTGCCCTGGGACATGCAAGTCCCTAAGGGTTGGACTGTCCACTGGGAGTCCGACTCGCCACTGCAGTATTGATGTGTGTTGCTAGAGTGATGGTTCTTCGGGCAGGAATCATTACTATGTTGTATCGTCGAGCTCGTAGCTCCTTATCGTTATTTGCTTCCGCTGTGA
Organism: Eleusine coracana subsp. coracana; assembly: GCA_032690845.1. Taxonomy (NCBI): domain Eukaryota; kingdom Viridiplantae; phylum Streptophyta; class Magnoliopsida; order Poales; family Poaceae; genus Eleusine; species Eleusine coracana. The sequence goes on along the minus strand of CM064430.1, from coordinate 35,754,803 downwards.
TTTCAAAAACATTATGAACTTGTAATATTTCGCTGCACTCTGATGACTTAATGATGTAATATCTAACTTAAATTTGAATGAATGTTGTATTATCAAGTGTCTGCGATATCAGCACCGTCGGGACCTCGATCCTCCGGGAAGGGGCGCCACACGCCACCAAGTGGAGTTCTTACCCACCAGCCCGCAATCACTCCTAGAGTGAAGACATGGTGTGCATCACCGCTGCACAAATCACAAGCTCGCCTCCCTCAAGAACTTGCCGGACTCCCAGAGCCGACACAGGCGCTCACTAGCGATGCCCCTTTCACCAGCGGGCTTAAACCGAGTACAAACGTGTGACGGCCTTCACAACCGATCACGATAGGCTTGATCACCGACACCTAACCGGTCTAGGTCTCACCACAGACTAAGAATAACAATCTAGATCACACTCTCAAACACACCCTAGCCTTAGATGTGCAAGATGCTCAAGTTACTCTCCTCTAGCACTCTCAAGATATGCAATATCTCCTCCTAGTGCTCTCCTCTTTTCCTCTTGGACCTTACCAAATGCTTTCAGGTATTCCACTGGCCAAGAGAGGTCTCCAAGACCCCAGCAACAAAGTTATATAGGCTCACAACCTCAAACTAGCCGTTGCTCCACGAAATTGCCTTTCTGGACATCCAGACTAGACAGTCCTGTCACTGCCTGACTGGATAGTCCTATCACTCTGGTAACGGTTCCCAGAACTGTTGGCTGCACTGTCCAAACAATTTCTTGTACTGACCAGACTGTCCGGTCACTGGAACGGACTGTCCGATCCATTTCTCTCTCTCCAGTCTAGAAACATTATGCGCCGAAGCTCGTTGCTGCCCTGCTGCATCCCTACTGACCGGACCGGTCAGTAGACCGGACCGTCCGATCTATACAGGGTCTCCTGCTGACAGACTTCCTGCTTCTCGCTCTAAGTCCTGGACAACTCCCCATAGTGACCTTACAGTCCGGTCTCCACTGACCCCTCTGTCCGGTCCCTATGTCCAGAAGCTGAAACTTGTCGTCCTCACTTGACTTCGTTTCTCGGCTTCTCCAAACTGCTTCTTGGCTTCTCCACTGTCACCTAGTGCTTGTGATTTCACGGAGCAACCTAGCACATGACCGACTAGACATGACCTAAGAGAATGACCTAGACCCCCTTGATAGTCCGATTTTTCCTATTGACTCAAAGCCCTAACAGCTAGACAAGTGTTCCAAACACTTGCACCATAGCTTGTTCTCCGCTTTGATCCATCTCCATCGACCCTTGGACTCTATCAAGTTCACAAGCCTCCATGCTTGTGGTCATTGTCATCAATCGCCAAGGCAGCCATCATCCATACGATTTGCAATAGAGTTAAGAGATGATTCCTACATAGACAACACTCGTGTAGATATTAGCCCATAATTTCATAAATGTCATCTATCACCAAAACATCCATACCTCGGGGATCCAATCACCAATGGTCATGAAGCTTACAATCTCCCCCTTTTTGGTGATTGATGACAACCACTACTTAATTGAAAAACTTTAATGAATAAACAACCGGGCTAAACAAGCTACAAAAAGATCGAGAGGAACCATAACAACATATGAGAGAAATGCATAAGGTCCTACTCAATCAAGCATCATCTAGAGATACAAGGAAAAGAGTGAAGAGCATACTCTAGATGAAATATACATGCGTCTCATGGTAATATATTGAATGAAAGCATAAGGACATGCAATGCAAGACATGAATGATGAGATGCAACAAGTTAGCATGGCAATGCATAAGAATTAAGAACAAGCATTCGTCATCATGATATCATACATAGGCATACAAGATAATTAATAAATACAAGGCACTGCATATGAAAAGTAAATAAACCAAGTGTGATTAAAATGAGTCAAACACAAGCGAATGAAAACCATGATTCATCAAAATCCACGAACAACGAATAACTCCTCCAAAATAAGAACCAAATGTTTCTATCTCCCAAAAACCTCGTAGCTCCCCCTAGATACAAGCTACTCTCGATCGCAACAGGATCACACTCCCACTCCCCCTAGACCTAGTATCTTTTCCCCCTTTGGCAACAAGCACCAAAAAGTGGAAAAGATGAACATCTACGCGCTCGTGGTCGAAGGAAGTGGTGCAGCGACATCCTCTGTAGGCTCTGCTCCTGAGGTTGATCCTGCTGTGCTCCCTGAGCCTATGCCGCCTGAGCATCCAGCTGCTCAAAGAAACCAAGTTCTACAGACGACTCAGACCCACTGTCCTCTGCTGCTGGTGTAACTGTGGCAGTCTCATGAGCTGAAGTCTGTAGTAGTAAGAGATCTGCCACGTCCTGCTGAGAGAAGCCTCCATGGACAAGATCCTCTGCTGCCTGAGGAGTAAGAGTGGTAACAGTGGCTGTAAGAGGTGGAGCTGAAGCTGTAGCTGTCGCTGGGGTGGTCTGGGAGTCTGCACGAGTAGTGTGCACAATGTCTAAAAACAGACTCCTGACCGGTAAGTGCTGGGAGATGGAGGGTCCTGCCATCTGTGAGGCTGAAGAGTGTGACAGTGAGACAAACAGTACAGAAACTGAGAAAGCTGACACAAGGAAGAGTTATGCTGAAGAGAAAGTCTGCCCTGCTCTCCCTGTCGATAAGACCCCTGAAAGTGATAGTCCGCTGAACTGAGTTGTCATCAAAGATGTAAGGGGTCTAGGATGAGTCGGTAGCTATGGATACTGAGACTGTGCTGAAGGCCCTGACTGCTGCCATCTGAGTCATTAGAGCGAAAACAAGTGCCATCTGCTGATGCTGAAGCTCTACTTGTCCTCTGATGACCTCCATTATCTGACGTCTGTCCTCCGAGACACTCTGGATAAACTCTCCCAGTCGTCCTGCTAGTGCTACCACTCTGACAGTGTCCTCAGACTACAAACCTATTGGCTAGGGAGGTGCCCCTGTACTGGCTGACTCCGGAATCACCGTATCTAGCTGAGCTGCCTGCTCGTGAAGTATCGGTGACTCCTGCTCCTCCTCTCCTCTCTGCTGACCAGACTGTCCGGTCTCTTCACCGGACTATCCAGTCAGGTTGGAGTCTGCTGGCCTTCTGCAGACCGGAGGTATGGTCTGTAGGACCGTTCTGTTCGGTCTCTACAACCGGACTCCCCCTAGGCATTGTGCCCAGTGCCACTGACCGGACTGTATGGTCATATGACCGGACCGTACGGTCACTTCCAGAATACTGCTAAGTCAAGGCTTTTCTCTATTTTCCAAGTGCCCTCGCTAAACACACAAATAAACACCGCACTTGGAATATAGAGGGAACTCTCAAACACTCATTTTCAAATAGTGGCACTCTATGACCTCATAATTTTCACAAATGCCAAAAGAAAGATCGAGCAAATAAGAACCAAGGCAAATAAGAACCAAGGGGTATGTATGAGCCTTAGTCCATGAACCACACGAGTAGATTTAACCTCATAGTTCATAAGAGCTTGCTAAATGGGCATGAAGCACAATCCTTTCCTTTGGTCACACTTATGGAGATGTAATCTCATATAGAGCATGAGGTACAATTATCTCCAAGTGGGACAAGCCTCCTTTGTGTTTCCTATATGATGCATGCAACAAACATTTTACATATGCAATGAAAGTAAACATGCCATGTGAATGCAAGAAATATTAAAAATATGACACAAAGGAAACCTAACAATGTCAAGTTTGAACCCCTCCCAAGCTTACTTACTATAAGCCATGCCCTTGCCTTGAGAGAAGTCAAACCACCATCTCAAGCACTCCCCTTGCTTATAGCTATCTTGGATGGTTAGACATTGACTAATTTTATGGGTTTTTCTTTTAGTTATTTATACATGTATGGATACAAAACATACTAGTCACAAAGGAGTCCTAATTACCATGCAATGCAAGAGAAAGAAAAAACATACTACAACTACCAAGAACAAACACGGTTACCTCCCTCATGAGTAGATAGGTCGTTGTGGTCCATGTCACTTGTGGTGGACTTTACATGATCTTCATGAAAGCGCTCGATCCATCACCACCACCATCTAGGTCTTGTTCTTGGGCACCCACTTGTACGTAGCCGATCTCTCAAGATCAACAATGCACTTAGGCACCCAAATGCTCTTGACCTTCCTCTTCTTGTTTGGTGGTACCAAGGCCTTAGCTTTCACCTTGTCATCCTTGTTCCTAAAAAGCATGAAATGTGTGTTCTCGTGGAACAAGTTAGCGTTAGGCAAAACAATGGAACTTCTCACCATGGAACAATCCTAGGTGGCATGGCCATCCTTGCAGCATCTCTCGTAATAGTAGTCGTCGGTGAGAAGGGGTTTGATCCATGCGGGGATGGAATCACTCGTCCCTATGATGTTGATGGTGGCAGGATATGAGCCAAACCCCCAGTGGGAGACACTATTCACAAGGTTCCTCCTAAGAATCTGCTTGTGGATGGCTCTACCTCGTGTGAGCCTCTCAAAGCCATCCATCACCATCTTCCTCTCCTCCTTAAGCTTATGATATTCTTTCGAAACAAATGACTCAAGAGAAGAAACCTCGACCGAGGTGGTTAGTTCATCACACATAGTAGAAGCATCACTCTTGGAGGAACTAGGGGAGGAAGAGGCAAGGTTCTCAACATTGATGGCCTCAAAAGTAATCTCAAGGGCCTTGTACTTCTCATGAAGCTCTACATGATCACCCTTGAGTTTGTCATAACTCTTGTTTAGGGCCTCATAAGATGTGACAAGGTCCTTGAGCTCACTCTCAAGCTCACCAACACGGTCCTTAGCCAACTTACACTCTTTTCTTACCACATCCAACATTTTGGATTTTTTTGACGGCGATGTCGCGGGCTTGCTCAAGCATACTCCAAAGCTCGGCACATGAGAGCTCCTCATCATCGCTATCATCGTTGCTCTCATCCTCACTCTCCTAAAGTTGGCTCATGGCCATGAGGCACGTGGGAGGTGGAGGAAGAGCTCGTGTAGGTGTGGTCTTGATCATGGCTAGGCCGACCACTTCTTCATCACTTGAGGAAGAGGACTCATCATATGTATTGTCGCTTGTCCACTCTCCAACAAGGGCCTTGCGAGAGGACTTCTTCTTGTAGTCTTGAGCTTTGCCTTTGCCTTTGCTCTTGTCCTTGTTGAAGTACCTCTTCTTCTTGTGCTTGGCCTTGGGGTCTTCTTCTTTTTCTTCACTTGAATCTTGTGACTTGAATGCTTCTTTCTTGGGCTTTGGGCACTCTCGAACAAAGTGATTCTTTGAGTCACAACTAAAGCACTTGCCCCTTGACTTGGAAGCAAACTTGTTCTTGAAGTTCTTCATCTTCTTCATGAGAAGAGCCAAGTCCTCGGTCAAGTCACCCTCATCATCATCTTCTTCATCATCATCAATGATCACCTTCTTCTTTTTCTTCTTGCTCTTGCTAGATTCTTGATTGTCAGTCGGTAGAGCAAGATTGGATGGTTGAGGATCATCCAACCCCAATTGGTAGCTCTCGAAGGCGGTGATCTTGCCAAGTGCATCCTTCATGGTCTTGGTCTCGAGGTCACCTTGCAAGATGAAGGTGATGATGGACTTGAATAGCCTCAAGAATCTTCTTATCACCTCAACGGGCCATCTTGAAATCATCCCCAAGTGCATTGATCTCCTCCACTAGTACATGAAAATGAGAATGAACAGTGTTAGCTCTCTCATGTGGCAATCAAGTGAAGTTATCATACTTGTTCTTCAGCACATAGTATTTTTCCTCTTTGACATTACTGGTGCCCTCATAGAGCCTTTGAATCTCAGTCCAGATACCATATGCTGAGGAACTAGCATCTAGCTGAGCAAAAACATCCTTAGAGATGCAAGCAAACAAAGCATTCTTGGCCTTAGCATTACATTTAATGTAGTTAGGCTCAAGTAGGTTCACATCCGTATCGGACTCGTGAATGACCGTCCATATCTCTAGATCAAGGGACTGAGGGTAGGTTTGCATGCGAGCCTTACAATAGGCATAGTCCTCACCATTGAATATGGGAACATTCCCCGCCTGTCCCAACATCCTTACTCAACGCGATGAAGCCTCAAAGATGAGCACTTGGCTCTGATACCACTTGTAAGGACCGAAGGCGTACCATGAGGGGGGGGGGGTGTGAATCGGTAAGCCGCTCACAAATCCAATTACTTTTGATTCCACTACTTGAATCTAACAAGGTAAGCAAACTAAGCAATTCTAGCAGGCCAAAACCCTACACATGATAGTGTTTATGATATGATAAAGAGCGGAAGCCAATCACACTAGCCTATGCAAGCCATAAGTCACCCTGCTCACTAGAGCACACAATTGCGGAATAGTAAAAAGAGGGTCAAGGAATACTCATGATTTTTTGCCCAAGGGCCCTGAAGGATGGCGCCTTCCCTAATCCTTGTTGGACCACTCCCGTCGGAGTCTCAGTCCCTCCCGCCACCAAGTGGAGTTCTCGCCCACGAGCCCGCAATCACTCCTAGAGTGAAGACACGGTGTGCATCACCGCTGCACAAAGCACAAGCTCGCCTCACTCGAGAACTTGCCGGACTCCCCGAGCCGACACAGGCGCTCACTAGCGATGCCCCTTTCACCGGCGGGCTCAAACTATGTACAAACATGTGACGGACATTACAACCGATCACGATAAGCTCGATCACCAACACCTAACCGGTCTAGGTCTCATCATAGGCCAAGAGTAACAATGTATATCAGACCCTCAAGGACACCCTAGCCTTAGATGTGCAAGATGCTCAAGTTACTCTCCTCTAGCACTCTCAAGATATGCAATATCTCCTCCTAGTGCTCTCCTCTTTTCCTCTTGGACCTTACCAAATGCTCTCAGGTATTCCACTGGCCAAGAGAGGTCTCCAAGACCCCAGCAACAAAGTTATATAGGCTCCCAACCTCAAATTAGCTGTTGCTCCAAAAAATTGCCTTTCTGGACATCTAGACCGGACAGTCCGGTCACTACCTAACCGGACAGTCCGGTCACTCTGGTAACGGTTCCCAGAACCGTTGGCTGCACTGTCCAAACAATTTCCTGTACTGACCGGACTATCCGGTCACTGAACCGGACCGTCTGGTCCGTTTCTCCCTCTAGTCTAGAAACATTATGCGCCGAATCTCCTCGCTGCCCTGCTCCATCCCTACTGACCGGACCGTCCGGTCTGTACAGGGTCTCCTGCTCACACACTTCCTGCTTCTCGCTCTAAGTCCTGGACAACTCCCCATAGTGACCATATAGTCCGGTCTCCACTGACCCCTCTATCCGGTCTCTATGTCCAGAAGCTGAAACTTGTCATCCTTGCTTGACTTCATTTCCCGGCTTCTCCGAATAGCTTCTTGGCTTCTCCACTATCACCTAGTGCCTGTGATTTCACCGAGCAACCTTGCACATCACCGACTAGACATGACCTAAGAGAATGACCTAGACCCCCTTGATAGTCCAGTTTTTCCTATGGACTCAAAGCCCTAACAACTAGACAATTGTTCCAAACACTTGCACCATAGCTTGTTCTCCGTTTGATCCATCTCCATCGACCCTTGGACTCCATCAAGTTCACAAGCCTCCATGCTTGTGGTCATTGTCATCAATTGCCAAGGCAGCCATCATCCATATGATTTGCAATAGAGTAAAGAGATGATTCTTACATAGACAACACTCGTGTAGATATTAGCCCACAATTTCATAGATGTCATCTATCACCAAAACATCCATACCTCAGGGATCCAATCACCAATGGTCATGAAGCTTACACTAAGGCATCCGATGGATGGTTGTGGCATATGAGATTAGCACATGTTAGAATGAATCAACTCAAGAAGATTGTCAAGAGGAATCTAGTTGAAGGAATCAAGGATGTGACCTTTGAGAAGGACAAACTATGCAATGCTTGTCAGGCTAGAAAGCAAATTGCATCTTCATATCCCACCAAGTCATTCATGTCTACATCTCGTCCTCTGGAGCTTTTGCACATGGACTTGTTTGGACCAATACACTACAAGAGTCTGGGAGGCAATCTCTATTGCTTGGTGATTGTGGATGACTTCTTGAGATACTTTTGGACCTTCTTTCTTGTGGACAAATCTCAAGCCAGTGATATCTTCAGAAAGTTTGATAGAAGGGCAAAGAATGAATTCAACGCTACCATTGCGAAGATAAGAAGTGACAATGGGACAAAGTTCAAGGACACAACAGTGGAGGAATATTGTGACAAGAAAGGGATCAAGCATGAATTCTCTGCTACATATACTCCAAAGCAGAATGGAGTAGTAGAGAGGAAGAACAAGACACTCATCACTCTAGCCCGTGCAATGCTAGATGAGTATGGACTCATGAGAGGTTTTGAGCGGAGGCAATCAACACATCTTGCTACACCTCCAATCGTGTCTATCTCCACTAGTTGTGGAAGAAGACACCATAGAAGCTATTGGTGGGACGGAAACCCAAGTTTTCCTATTTCCGGGTCTTTGGCTGCAAATGCTACATTCTCAAGAAGAGGAGGAAGCCAGGGAAGTTTGAAAGCAAAACTGATGAAGGCATTCTAGTTGGGTACTTAGGAACATCTAAAGCATATAGGGTCTACAACTCAGCCACATGTTGTGTGGAAGAATCCTATGATGTGCAATTTGATGAGTCAAATGGTTCTCAAAAGGAAGATGAATTTCATGAATTGAACATTGAGGATGAGCTTATAAGGGAAGCTTCGAGGAACATACCCGTGGGCGAGGTTTTACCCACGAGGCCAATGATGGTAATATTGATGAGCCCTCTATTCCACAACCTCAACCAACCTCTTCCTTCGAGGTGCAAGAACCAGGCCAAAATGTGTAACACCCTACTTTTGTAAAATTCTAAAAATGCCAACTATTAGCATTTAGGAGTTTAATTAAATAACCTAGGACAAATTGTTTTTATAATAAATTAAATTAATTGTTGCATTTGCATAGCATGACATGTTCATATAGATTTTTATTGCATTATGCATTTAGTTAATTATTAATTAGTGACCATGGAATTAGGAATATAAATTAGAATAGAATTTAGAGAGGAAAGGAATTAGGAAAGAAAAGAAAAAGGAGAAAAAAAAACTAGAACTAGGCCGAACCCACCAATTCAGCCCACCCGGAGCTCTCCTCCCCTCTCCCCACTCCCCTCTCTCGGCCCAGGCCGCCTTCCCTTCCCTTCTCTCCCCCTCCCGCAGCCCAACTAGCCACGTGGCCCAACTCCCGGCTGGCCCAGCGCGCACGCCACGGCCCACTCCCCTCCCGCCCCCTCTCCTCTCTCACCGACACACAGGCCCCGCCTGTCATCCCCCATCTCTCGCCCCTCTCTGTTCCCCCGCCGACAACCAAACCCGACCCCGCTGATTCCCCTCCTCCCCGCTTCCCCGGCTCCCAAAACCGGCGCCCGAGCGCCGCGCACTCCTCCGCTTCCCCTCCCCTCCCCACCTTTTGGCCGTTTCGGCCGTTACCACACCCCACGCACTTCAATGGCGCTAGTGGCTATTGATGGCCGGAGAGCCCCCACGCGCCGGCTCAATTCCTCCTCTCCGCGCCTATAAATAGGACCCCCGGCACCGCCCTTCTCCGCCGCTCCCCTTCCGCTCCTTCCCGCCCGCTCGTGACCACCGGAGACACATCCCCGCCGAACTCCGATCGCCGCCGCCATCGAGCCCCGCCATCGACCACCTCCCGGCCTCCCCCGCGCTCGCGCATCCCCTCGATGAGATTCCCCTCTCTCCCCTCTCCCTCACCGACCCGTTGCGGCGAGAAACCACCGACCGGAGCGCCTTTCCGACCGATCTCCGACGAGGTCCTCGCCGCCGCCACCGTGTAAACCGCCGTCGGCTGCCGCCTGCCCGCCTAACACCCCCCCCCCCGATGTCGTCCATCTTGAGACTAATGGCCGAGATTAGATGATTGAAGGGGTATGCCCCCCTGGTCCACCATGGACCCATGGACCCGGGTCAAAGTCCAGTCAACCATTCCCACAGACCCGGTCCATGAATTGTTGGTTTAAAATTAAATCAGATTCCGGGATAAGTACATCATTTGGCATTTAGGTCCCTGCGCTCAGAAATAATTAGATTTATGCCCCTGTTTTTGTGCAGAACCAATAGAAAATTGTTTTTAAGCCCCCTGAGCTTTATAATAATTATTTTTAGCACTGCATTTTTATAGAAAAGCCCCTATACCTTTTAGAAATTACATTTTAGCCCAATAAATTTGTAGAAACCCCCTGGACTTGTTTTAAATTGTATTTTAATCCAGCATTTTTACACTTTAGTCCCTATAATTGCTATAAATTACATTTTTGTCCCTAGAATTGTTTTAAATTACACTTTAGTCCCTATTATTTGTATAAATATTATTTTAGCCCTAAAAAAAATTATAAAAATACACCTAGACTTAATTTAATTATGTTTTAGTCCTTAATGTTTTTATAAATATTATGTTGGCCCTGAAAATTTATAGAAATACCCCTGTACTTAATTTAATTATATTTTGGCCCTGTCTTTTTACACTTAGCCCCATATACTTAATATTAATTATGTTTAGGTCCTAAAATTTTGCAAAAACAACCTTATACTTTTTAGTAATTATTTTTCCATCCTAATAATTTATACTTCGGTCCCTGTAACTTTATAAAATTACTAATAGGTCCTTAAAAGCCCCTGTTTTTACCCTTTTACCCCTAAAACTTCAAACTAGCATAACTTTTTACTCGTAACTCCAAATTAGGTGATTCTTGCGCCAAAATTCTCGTAGGAGCATAACCTTTGCATTCATTGCATCTACATATTATTTTTCCTCTATTGCATAATTGTGTATTGATTTTTGTATGTTCTGCTTGTGTCGGTATTTCGTTACGTAAAGGCGAACATACACAAGGACCGCCCTACGAGGACTTTCAAGAGCAGGAATTTGAAGGATTAGAGCAGCCTTCCGCGCAGGACGAAGGCAAGTGTCCTTGATGCATTTTGCACCTATTGAAATGTTACCATAGAATTGCATTGCTTGTGTCAATTGATTGGGAACCTATTGTTAGGGTTTTCCTAGTATTGTTTTACCCTGTTCCTTGTCACCTCGACACCATGGGTGAATTGTGGGTAGGAAATGCTTAGATGGCTTATGGGATGTGGGCTGATATTAATTTTGATTAATGAACAATATCACGTGGGAAATGTTTGGTAAATTTTTTAACAACATGGCTTAGGGATCTATGCAAGCCAGGTGGAAAGGATATGGTGCCGTGGGCACATGGTTGTGGTGGTAGGCTTGTTGTAGATCCTAGGAACCGGTTCTTGGAGTGACAACCCAGGAAAATAGTGCCATCACAAGATCGACATGGGTAAGGCTTGGCCTAGTAATTAGGTGTTCTCCCAGTGTCAGTGCAGCATTTGGTGGAGCGGGGAATGTAAGTCGAGAGGATTGTCCTTGTATCCGAAAGGCTCAAGAGGGGGCTCCTGAGGTGATGAGCTGCTTGTTGAAGGGCTATCACTTATGGACGGGAGTGGAACCTTAGTGGCTAGCATGTACTGGGAGACCCTTTGGAAAAGCCTCGTAGTGAAACCCTGCCACACACCAAAGGAAGTGTGTAATGTGGGCCGCGTCCACGGGCACCAAGGGAATCATGACTTGTGGGTAAAGTGGTACAAACTCTGCAGAGTATCAAACTATCATGATAGCCATGCTCACGGTCAAGAGCGGCCTAGAATCCTCACAAGATTAGTTGGGTATGGATGGGTTTGGTTGGGAAGATGGGATGGGTTGGAACTTGGTTACTATAGCACCTTGTGGAAACATGGTTGGGATGACCCCACGTAGTAAATAGGATGCTTAGGTTAATTAAAGCTCATGCAAACCACTCTATAAAGCCTTTTCTTGACTATAGCCCCATGTCATCCTTTCCCCCACTTGCTGAGTACGACACGTACTCACCCTTGCTATACCACGTTGATGTTCAGTCCAAGGAGAAGATTGGAGCCACTACGAAGATGAAGAAAGCGAGTACTAGGCGATGATCCATCAGTCGATGCCTGGGGTGATTGGGACGTCTACGCTAGTTAATTTCCGCTGCTTGAATGTACTTTTCTTCTAGACCCACGGGTCCTTTTGTAATAAAGATATGATGTAATAATTAAAGAATATGGATATTTATTCTATTTACCATTGATGATGTACCGTATGTGTGTATAACTTGATCCTGGGCACACGTACGGCTGCACCCGTTTTGCTTCTTAAAATGGGTGTGACAAAATGCCACAAGTACACCCACTAGCCCCTCCAAAGATTTATTGAGAGTCCACCCACCAAGTGATGAGAAAACCCAAGTGAGAAGTGAGCCACGAGCCTCCCCACATACTTCACCACAAGCCACTTCTTCAAGCTCCTCACAAGATACCCTCCCATCCACCTCAAGCTCTAAGCCCAAAACAAGAAAGCATAAGAGTGATTCTCCCACCTCTCTCAGAATCCAAGACACTCATATCAAGAGAGCAAACAACCCATGATGCACAAGATATATCAGCTAGACCTCCTCCCACTTAACAAGAACATCATCCTAGACCCAAAGCCATAAACAAGGATCATTCTTGTGACTTGATCATTGGGAATCCATCTCAAGGAGTGAGGACAAGGAGAAATAAATACAAGCCCAACTATGCAAATGAAGAAAATGATGAAGGAAGTGATGAGGAGGCAAACGTTGCGATTGAGAAATTCTCGTTTGACTCCATGATTGAGCCCACAACAATGGAAGAGGCAATGAATGATCACAAGTGGGTTATTGCCATGCAAGAAGAATTGAACATCTTTTCAAAGATGCAAAGTATGGAAGTTAGTGGAAAGGCCCAAGAATCATAATGTAGTTGGCACCAAGTGGGTCTTCAAGAACAAACAAGATGAGAAAGGGGTCATTGTCAAGAACAAGGATCGTCTAGTGGCTAAGGGATACTCTCAAGTGACGGGCATTGACTTTGATAAAACATTTGCTCCCGTGGCTCGTCTTGAGGCAATCTAAATCTTTCTTGCTTATGCATCACATAATGGCTTCAAGCTCTATCAAATGGATGTGAAAACTGCCTTCTTGAATGGAGAGGTCAGTGAGAATGTCTATATGGAACAACGTCCCGGGTTTGAGTATCCTAAGCGTCCAAGACGTGTACAAGTTTCAGAAAGCTCTCTATGGCCACAAGCAAGCTCCTAGTGCATGATATGAACACTTGATGAACTTCATACTCAAGAATGGATTCACCATTGGAAGCATTGATAGCACCTTATTCACAAGGCGTGTTGGGAAGGATCTCTTTTTGTGCCAAATCTATGTGGATGATATCATCTATGGGTCAACCAATGAGAATTTCAATGAGGAGTTTCGAGAGATGATGGCTAGGGAATTCCAAATGTCAATGATTGGAGAGTTGCATGTGTTCCTTTGTTTTCAAGTCAAACAATTGAGAGAAGGAAACTTCATCTATCAAGAAAAGTATACCAAGGACCTTCTCAAGAGATTCAACATAGAGAATTGCAAGCCTTTGCACACACCTATGGCAACAAGCAATCCCTTGGATGATGATGTGAAAGGAAAACCGGTAAACCCCAAGCTCTATAGATCTATGATTGGTTCTTTACTCTATCTCACCGCTTCAAGACCGGACATATGTTTAGTGTGTGCTTGTGTGCACACTACCAAGCAAATCCAAAAGAGTCACACTTGAAGGCCGTGAAGAGGATATTGAGATACCTCAAGTACACACCTACCATGGGTTTATGGTATCCTAGAGGAACAAGCTTTGAGTTACTTGGGTATTTGGTTTCGGACTTCACGGGTTGCAAAGTGAATAGGAAGAGTACATCGAGAGGTTGCCAATTTCTTGGAAAATTTCTAGTATCTTGGAGCTCAAAGAAACAAAACTCGATGGCTCTATCTACAGCCGAAGCAAAGTACATGACTACGGGGGCGTGTTGTGCCCAACTTCTTTATATGAGGCAAACACTCTCGTATTATGGCCTCAACTACACTCAAATGCTACTATATTGTGATAGTGATGCGGCAATCAAGATGGCTCTCAAAAATAGAGATCATGGTGATGCAAAGCATATTCAAGTGAGACATCACTTCATAAGGGATCATGTTGAGAAAAAGGACATCGAGTTGGTGAGTGTGTGAACTCATGAACAATTGGCGGATATCTTCACCAAGCCACTCGATGAGAAGACCTTCAACAAGCTAAGGGGAGAACTCAATGTTCTCAACCTCTCCATCTTCACATGAGTAACCCTTGAGCTTGTCCTTTGTAAATATGTATAGTGTTTGTTTGTTTTGTTTTGTTGTTTGTGTCTTGTTTTGTGCTTGTTTCTCTTCTTTTGTAGGTTAAATTCAGACCTCCTTGAGATAGCAATGGACATGGGTTAAGCTTGGGACGGTGGTTCATGGTATGCCCAAGGCTTTGAAGAATTGTGAGAAAGCTCGAGAAGGGAACAACTCGTCGTTGACACTTCGGTTTGTAGCGGTTCTCTCTCTTTTCTTTAGCATCGCATCATGCATTGTATACTTGTTGCATTTGCATTCATGCATCCTTGTATTGTGATACCATACATGCTCCTAATCATGTGTTTAGGGGTAGTTGCTCATTTACAATGTGAGTATATGACTCTCTAGATGATCAAATAGTGATAATTGTGCTTCATGCCCATTGAGCCATATTCAACCGAGCTCCGAGGTTAAATCTACTCGTGTCGCTCAAAGACAAGTGGCTCATACATTACCACCTCAGAAATGACTAACCCTTGCATATTTAAGGAAATATTTTGTTGAGTCATGTGTGTAGGGGGAGCTATGGTGGAACACCATTACGACCAAGAAGGAGCATCATGAAAGGGGAAGTTATCCTAAGTCTTGCCAACTATCTTTTGTCTCTTGGTTGTTTTAGTGTGGATTTTGGTGATAGGTGACAAAGGGGGAGAAAAACATGAAAATCCAAAAGCCAAGTCAATATCAAGAAAGGGACATGAAGATAAATCACCAAGAAGGGGAGAAGAACATGAAGATCCAAAAGCCAAGTCAAGATGAAGAAAGGACATGGAGATAAATCACCAATAAGGGGAGAAGAACATGAAGACCAAATGAAGATGATCAAGACAATGGTGCATGTTCACTTGGAGTACACATGAAGATCATGTCAAGATGAACATCTACACTGACAGAGAGAAGAACAACAATGGTGCATGTCTACGACAATAATATACATCTACACCGACATGAACTTCTACGTCCTTGGTGCGTGTCTACTTCAACGAGATCATCAATCATGACACCAAGATGAGTGCAAACTTCAACTCAAGATTAACATCCAAGTGCGCTATGTGAGCGGGTAGTTCTCTCTCAACTTCTATCACATTCCAAGTGGGAGACTACTTCCAAGGTAAGGACCAAGGTAATCCTTTCAATCCTTTCTTTTCCTTTGATTCTTTGTTGCTCGCCCATTTTAGATCATCATAAGTAGTGGTTGTCATCCATCACCAAAAAGGGGGAGATTGTAAGGTTCATGGCCATTGAGGTCACCCTAAGGTATGATGTTTGGGTGATGAATTACAAAAATGAAATGTGACTAATGTCTACATGAGTGTTATCCGTGTAGGAAACCTTTTCTACCTTATGATGATTGTTGACGACGGCCTTGGCGATTGATGACAATGACCACAAGCATGGAGGCTTGATAAGCTTGATGGAGTCCAAGGGTTGATGAAGATGGATCAATGCTAAGAACAAGCTATGAAGCAAGTGTTGGGAACACCTGTCTAGTTGTTAGGGCTTTGAGTCCATAGGAAAAAACGGACTGTCAAGGGGTCTAGTTCATGTCTCTTAGGTCATGTCTAGTCGGTGATGTGCATGTATGCTCGGTGAAATCAAAGGCACTAGGTGACAGTGGAGAAGCCAAGGAGCTGTTCGAAGAAGCCGGAAAACTAAGTCAAGCGAGGACGAGGAGTTTCAGCTTCTGGACGAAGTGATCAGACAGAGGGGTCAGTGGTGACTGGACTGTATGGTCATTAAGTGGTTTTGTCCGGAGCCTACCGCAAGCAGCGAGGAAGCTGCCAAGTTTGGAAGACCCAGAGACCGGACGGTCTAGTCTAGTGACCAGACGGTCCAGTCAGTAGGTCTGGAGTTTGGGCAGCGAGGAAGCATTGCCGAAATGTTTCTGGACTAGAGAAGTCAGGCAACGGGTTGGAGTAGTAGGCTCAGAAAGCTGATTTTGTGGAGCAATGGCTAGTTGGTGGTTGGATAGTCCGGTCAGTTGGCCGAGAAAGCTGATTTTGTGGAGCAACAGCTAGTTGGAGATTGGAAACCCATATAACTTCGTTGTTGGGGTCTTGGTGACCTCTCTTGGCCAGTGGAATACCTGAGAGCATTTGGTAAGGTCGAAGAGGAAATGAAGAGGCACTAGGAGGAGATATTGCATATCTTGAGAGTGCTTGTGGAGAGTAACTTGAGCATCTTGCACATCTAAGGCTAGGGTATCCTTGAGGGTGTGATCTAGGCTGTTACTCTTGGTCTATGGTGAGACCTAGACCGGTTAGGTGTCAGTGATCGAGCCTATCGTTATTGGTTGTGAAGGCCATCACACATTTGTACACGGTTTCAGCCCACCGGTGAAAGGGACGTCAATACTGAGCGCCCATGTCGGCTCGAAGAGTCTGGCAAGTTCTTGAGGGAGGCAAGCTTGTGCCTTGGTGGCAGCGGTGATGCGCACCATGTCTTCACTCTGGGAGTGATTTTGGGCTCATGGGCGAGAACTCCACATTGGTGGCGAGAGGGACCGGGACTCCGACAGGAGTGGTCCAATGAGGAGTAGGGGAAGGCGCCATCCTTCCGAGACCTCGGGAAAAAATCATGAGCCATCTCTTACTCTACTCCTTAATTTGATGCATTACTTTCCGCATTTACATATCATGCTATTCATGCTTGTGGGCTTGCCTTGTTCTAGTTGATTATCTTGTAGCTTTATATGAGTTGGCTCCTTTGCTAGCTTGTTGTGTGCTTCCGCGTTGCTTTGTTACTAGATTGCATAGGAGTTGTATTGCCTTGTGTGATCCACTAGTATGCTTAGGGTGTTGTTCCTTTCATAGGGCCATTATCTTGCTAGTGTGATCACCACTAGAATTGTTATAGGAGTTGATTAAGTCATTGGTTTTAGAATTTGGCAAATTTGGTACATTGTGTGAGTTCCCGATTCAGCCCCCCTCCCCCCTCCTTGGTACTCGGTCCTTTCAGCGCCACACGAAGCTAAAGGTTCAGGCATCAAATCTGCCAGACCAAATGTTGCCTGAGGTCATTGTCCGGGAACCGACCTTGGCATCGAGAAGATGTGGTGACAACGGGTTGCCAACATCTGGGGTGTGCGGAAGGTTCCTGATTAGGGTGCCGAGCTCACTTTGTATAGGGCTGGTAAGGATTATCAAATCACTCTAGCCACTGCCAGATTTGGTGGATCGTCTTTGATTTAAGCAAATAGATAGCATTCATATAACAGGTGTGAGTACAGTAAAATTGCCATCACGACATCATGAAAGGAGATGAAATCTGCATCTCTACTGTTTACTTAGACCCAGTCAGTTAGTACTCATTGGTGGTAGCTTATATGCAGCAATTCTGAATTTCTTGCACAACTGGACTTGGAGCAGATTAAAGCAACCAGCGTTGGCGAACAAAGACAGAGGGAGCTCGACTAAGATGCTCCGCAAGGGAGAAGAGGTAGCCCAGTACCTAGCGGCAAGCGGCGAGCTGAAAGGGTGACTCTGGGAATAGACGAGGCGGCGACGTGTGGCTGTTGAAGATGGGGCGTGCAATACCAATTGTGCCCCTATAAAAATGAACGGCTAGATGTGTTTGGTACCTCTTTTTGTTATGTGGGGTGCAATTAGTCATCATATTACCAATGGTGCCTTTGTTCCATCTATTTTCTTAGGGAAATTGGATCACGTACGGAGTGGAGATACGAGGGAAGCGGAAGGCGGCGGGTGAGCATTCCTTGCAGAACTGAATTATCATGCGTAATATTGAGGGAGAGAACATGATCTGATTCAGTTAGATTGGCAGGACGTGTGATCAAAAGGCAGGCAAGATGACCCCAGTTCTTTGTGTTGCTAATGCTATGCCTCTGTAGTATGGTAAGTTCCTCGCGTTATAGATGTCATAACTTTTCGTGACTTATTTTCATTGCCATAAACTCAAGATCAATCTTCTTTACGAAGTCCTAGAGCCCTGTAGATCTATTCTTTGTTGCATTACTGAAAGCCAATGATTTGTGATCATTATATAGCAGCTTATAAAGAAGAGGTATTCACGGTTGAACTGCACCACTGAGGATTCTTTTGTGGTATTGGCAACAATAAATTTACATGAATGAGAAAGTGAACTTTTTTTACTTTTGCTAGCAGATACATGGTCCTTGTTGTGGCTTGACGATTTCATGCAACAACTCAAGTACAGAAAGTAAGAGAGGAATAGTGTGTACTGGTTATTGCCTAGTAAAGGCCTTGGTGATGGACTGAGTAAGGTCAAGTGCGACCTAGAAACTTATAGCATGACTGCTTTGGTGCCAAGGATCAAAACATTTGTGATGTACATGGATCACCATGGCATGATAAGCGAAATATTGGGTGATGGGGTGGTTCCTTGTGTAACACCTTCAATTACTGTGTTTAGCCCAAACAAGTTTGTGGGGTAGAAGAAAATTATTATAGAGAAACCTGAAGTTACAGACATTCATAATGAAAGTGATGATAGTGATCTCGACCCTGACTCTGTGGACAGTGATAATGAGGTTGATAAGGCAGATGATGACTTGTTTGAAATGTTTGTAGATGCAGATGTGTCAGAACAATTGGCTGCTAGTAAAGGGAAGACTTTGTTGGTGCTAGAGCAAGGATCAGGCAATGCTAAATCTGGAGATGAAATGCTACAACTTCCAGAGTCATCCGAGGATGAAGGCGGCATTAAATTCAAATTCAAGTGCTTTAGGCCAGACGTGGATATGGAGAACCAAATGTTTTTGGTTGACATAGTCTTTGGTAGTGCCGGGGAAGTTAGAGAAACTCTAGCAGTTTCCCAATCCCAGCCCCAATAACAAAAAAACTGTCATATTAGGGATGGGAGAGCAAAAAAACTACTTCAACAGTTCCCTAATCCCATCCCCAACAATTCTCCATCCCTAGTGAATAGCTCTCCATCCCCACTATAGTAGGGATCTCCCTCCCATTCCCATTAGCTAGGTCCCACCCATTTTCACCTCCAACCGTTGTTTTTTTTTGGTGAGAGTTTGTTCCCCGATCTTTCCCCTTCCTGCTCACCGTTGCTCCTGTTGCCGCCTTGCTGGATTTGCCCACAACAAGATACCCCGTCCGACCATCCCCCAAAATCCTTCCCCGGAGCAGCCCGTCGCCAACTGACCTGATTTGTGCACCGTGGAGGCTCGCCATCACCCAAATCGAGACCTTCTTCCTTGATGCCGACGGAGGAGTTGCTTCAGTGACCGTGTATTGAGGAGGGAGGAAGAAGCTCACCCGCAACCTCAATGCTCTCCTCGCCATCAAATCAACCGCCACTGCCCAAGATCTGGACCATCAACCCCCCCCCCCCCTCTGTTTATGCGCTACCATGGACGATGCCACTCCTATCCCTCTCTTTTCCTACCGGACTCGCCTGCTCGTGGGGCGGCGAGATGGCTCGATGCGTCCAGCCCGCCACGCATCATCTTCCTCATCTCGTTCTACCTCCATCGATTCCGCTGCCACTCGTCGATTCTGCCCCACGCTGCCTTCGCTTGGTCAACCATGGAGCTTGGCGGCCTCGGCCCAGCGCCTAGTGCTCACGGCTTGCTGAGCTTGTGGTTGTCTTCCCCCACTCCGACCTGGGTCCCAAGGTGGCAGAAGTGAAGGCCAAGACCGAGCGGCATGGAGAGAGAGAGAGAGAGGATGGTCTATTTGCATTTTGTCTGTCTTCGTGTTCTGAAAATGTTTTTCATAGTTTATGCTTTTCTTATTGGGGATGAGGTATTGGGGAACTGGTGGAGTGAATGTCCCTAATATTCTGAAATTGGTTTTTGTTCATCCCTAATAGATCTATATTGAGGATGGATTATTGGGGAACTACTGGAGTTGCTCTTAGAAGGACAATGAAACCAATAAATATTCCCAGGAATAATAAGAAAGGAATATAAGCTTATTGTGCGGAAGGATGCTCGTGGAACTTGACAGCTACAGAGGATAGTAGGGCTAATTGTTTCATGGTGAAGAAATATGTGGACAAGCACATATGTATGCGAGAGCGGGAGCTGAAGGTTGTTATTGCTCAATATCTAGCTGATAGATACATTGATAAATTTAGAGACAATGAGATGATGATGTTGAAGATCTTTGCAAGGGTGGTTCAAACGGATCTTCACATAATTCCTTCAAGGCACAAGTTACGTTGGACTAGACGGTTAGCAATGAAGGTTGTTTATGGAGATGAAATAGCACAATATGACCAGCTATGGGATTATGGGCAGCAGGTAAGAAGGTCAAATCTGGCAAGCAATGTTTTTTTTTGAGTTTAGAAAGGGGATGCTTCCATACTCTTTACATGTCATTAGATAGACGCTAAAAGGACCGAGTGAGGGAGAGGGGGGGGGGGGTGACTCGGCAACTCGCACTATGTACCAAATTTACCAATTTCCAAAACCGACCACTCAAACAATTCCTACAACAATTCTAGTGGTGATCACACTAGCAAGATAATGACCCTATGAAAGGAACAACACCCTAAGCATACTAGTAGATCACACAAGGGAACACAACTCCTATGCAAGCAAGTAATAGAGACACGTGGAAGCACACAACAAGCTAGCAAAGGAATCTACTCACGCAAAGCTATAAGGTAAAGCACTAGAGCAAACGAGCATGAGTAGCACAACACATACAAGGGTGAGCAATCAAGCCATGCAACTCCTACACATTCTAGTGGTCAAATTCGGAAGCAAAAGCACAACTAGCAAGCAAAAAGCCTATTCATGTAATTCTACAAGATAATCAACAAGAGCAAGATAAGCACACAAGCATGAATATCACGGTATGTAAATGCGGAAAGTAATGCATCAAAGTAAGGAGTAGAGTAAGAGATGACTCATGATTTTTTTCCCGATGTCTCGGAAGGATGGCGCCTTTCCCTACTCCTTGTTAGATCACTCCCACCGGAGTCCCGGTCCCTCCCGCCACCAAGTGGAGTTCTCGCCCACGAGCCCGCAATCACTCCCGGAGTGAATACACGGTGCACGTCACCGCTGCCACCAACGCAAAAGCTCGCCTCCCTCGAGAACTTCCTGGACTCCCCGAGCCAACACTGACGCACACTAGCGATGCCCCTTTCACCGACAGGCTTAAACCATGTACAAATGTGTGATGGCCTTCACAACTAATCATGATAGGCTTGATGACCAACACCTAATTGGTCTAGGTCTCACCATAGACCAAGAGTAAGAGCCAAAATCACACCCTTAAGGACACCCTAGGCTTAGATGTGGAATATGCTCTAGTTACTCTCACTAGCACTCTGAAGATATGCAATATCTCCTCCTAGTGCTCTCCTCTTTTCCTCTTGGACCTTACCAAATGCTCTCAGGTATTCCACTAGCCAAGAGTGGTCTCCAAGACCCCAGCAACAAAGTTGTATAGACCTCCTTGATAGTCCGGTTTTTCCTATGGACTCAAAGCCCTAACAACTAGACAAGTGTTCCCAACACTTGCTCCATAGCTTGTCCTTAGCGTTGATCCATCTTCATCAACCCTTGGACTCCATCAAGCTCATCAAGCCTCCATGCTTGTGGTCATTGTCATCAATCACCAAAGCCACCGTCAATAATCATCATATGGTAGAAAAGGTTTCCTACACGAACAACACTCGTGTAGACATTGTCACCATGTTTGTCATTCATCACCAAAACATTATACCATGGGGTGACCTCAATGGTCATAATCCTTACAATCTACCTCTTTTTGGTGACGGATGACAACCACTACTTATGATGATCCAAATGGACGATCTATAAGGAACCAAAGGAAAAGAAAGGATTGAAAGGATTACCTTTCCCCCTTGAAATGTGCTAGGTGTGGAGGGAGAACTACCCAATTTCTGGAGCATCTGATGTCAATCTTGAGTTGAATTTTACGCCCATCTTGGTGTCGTGGTTGATGATCTTGTTGAAGTAGACACGCACCAAGGACGTAGATGTTCATGTCGGTGTAGATGTTCATTGTTGTTGTAGACATGCACCATTGTTGTTCTTTTCCATGTCAGTGTAGATGTTCATCTTGACATGATCTTCATGTGTACTCCAAGTGAACATGCACCATTGTCTTGATTATCTTCATTTGGTCTTCATGTTCTTTTCCCTTCTTGGTGATTTATTTTCATGTCCCTCCCTTCTCTTTATGGTTGATCTCGACTTGGCTTTTGGATCTTAATGTGTTCCTCTCTCCCTTTGTCACCTATCACCAAAAACCACACCAAAACATCACGGATCCAAGAAGCAAAAGATAGTCAGCAAGAGTTAGGATAACTCCCCCTTTTTTGGTGCTCCTTCTTGGTCGCAATGGTGTTCCCCTGTAGCTCCCCCTATACACATGACTCAACAAATATATTCTCAAATATGCAAGGGTTAGTCATTTGTGAGGTGGGAATGTATGAGCCACTTGTCTTTATGTCACGTGAGTAGATTTATTCTTGGAGCTCGGTTAAACATGGCTCAATGGGCATGAAGCACAATTATCACTATTTGATCATCGAGAGAGTCATATACTCACATTGTAAATGAGCAACTCTCCCTAGACACATGCTTGGGAGCATGTATAGTATCGTAATGCAAGCATGCATGAATCCAAAGAATGCAAATGCAACAAGTATACAATTCATGATGCGAAGCTAAAGAAAAGAGAGAGAAGCGCTACAAACCAAAGTGTCAACAATGAGTTGTTCCCTTCTCGAGCTTGCTCACAATGGACCATTCTTCAAAGCCTTGGGTATACCATGAACCACCTTCCCAGGCTTAACCCATGTTCATTGCTATCTCAAGGAGGTCCGAAGTCAACCTACAAAAGAAGAGAAACAAACACAAAACAAAGACACAAACAACAAAACAAATAAACACTATACATATTTACAAAGGACAACCTCAAGGGTTACTCATGTGGAGTTGGAGAGGTCGAGAACATTGAGTTCTCCCCTTAGCTTGTTGAAGGTCTTCTTGTTGAGTGGCTTAGTGAAGATATCCGCCAATTGTTCATGAGTTTGCACACTCACCAACTCGATGTGCTTCTTCTCAACATGATCCATTATGATGTGATGCTTCACTTGAATGTGTTTTGCATGACCATGATCTCTAGTTTTGAGAGTCATCTTGATTATCGCCTCACTATCACAATATAGTGGCATTTGAGTGTAGTTGAGGCCATAATCTGAGAGCGTTTGCCTCATATAGAGAAGTTGGGCACAACATGCCCTCACCGTCATGTACTCTGATTCAGCTGTAGATGGAGCCACCGAGTTTTGCTTCTTTGAGCTTCAAGATACTAGAGATCTTCCAAGAAATTGGCAACCACACGATATACTCTTCCTATTCACTTTGCAACCTACAAAGTCCGAATCCGAATACCCAAGTAACTCAAAGCTTGTTCCTCTAGGATGCCATAAACCCATGGTAGGTGTGTACTTGAGGTATCTCAATATCCTTTTCGCCACCTTCAAGTGTGACTCCTTTCGATTTGCTTGATAACTATGTCCAGTCTCGAAGCGGTCAGATAGAGCGAAGAACCCATCATAGATCTATAGAGCTTCCGGTTCACCGGTTAGCCTTTCACATCATGATCCAAAGGTTTGCTTGTTGCCATAGGTGTGTGCAAAGGCTTGCAATTTTCCATGTTGAATATCTTGAGAAGGTCCTTGGTATACTTTTCTTAATAGATGAAGTTCCCTTCTCTCAATTGTTTGACTTGAAAATCAAGGAACACATGCAGCTCTCCAATCATTGACATTTGGAATTCTCTAGCCATCATCTCCCAAAACTCATCATTGAATTTCTCATTGGTTGACCCATAGATGATATCATCCACATAGACTTGGCACACAAAGAGATCCTTCCTAACATGCCTTGTGAACATGGTGCTATTAATGCTTCCAATGGTGAATTCATTCTTGAGTAGGAAGTTCGTCAAGTGTTCATACCATGCTCTAGGAGCTTGCTTGAGACCATAGAGAGATTTCTTCAACTTGTACACATGTCTTGGATGCTTTGGATCCTCAAACCCTGGAGGTTGTTCCACATAGACTTTCTCATTGATCTCTCTATTCAAGAAGGCACTTTTCACATCCATTTGATAGAGCTTGAAACCATTATGTGATGCATAAGCAAGCAAGATGTGGATTGCCTCAAGACGAGCCACGAGAGCAAATATTTCTTCAAAGTCAATGCCCACCACATGAGAGTGTCCCTCAACCACTAGACAAGCCTTGTTCTTGACAATGGCCCCTTTCTCATCTTGTTTGTTCTTGAAGACCCACTTGGTGCCAACCACATTATGATTCTTAAGCCTCTCCACCAACTTCCATACTTTGCATCTTTGAAAGTTGTTCAATTCCTCTTGCATAGCAATAACCCACTTATGATTATTTATTGCCTCTTCCATTGTTGTGGGCTCAATCATGGCAACAAAATAGAAGTTCTCAATAACAACATTTGCCTCCTCATTATTTTCTTCATCACTTCCTTCATTGACATAGTTGGTCTTGTATTGATTTCTTCTTGTCTTCACTCCTTGAAATGGGCTCCCAATGATCAAGTCATGAGAATGATCCTTGTTTATGGCTTCGGGTCCAGGATGGTGTTCTTCTTGGGTGGGAGGAGGTCTAGGTGATGTATCTTGTGCATCAAGGGTTGCTTGTTCTCTCGATATATCAGTATCTTGGATTCTTAGGAAAGTGGGGGAGTCTCTCTTATGCTTTCTTTTTTTGGACTTAGAGCTTGAAGTGGATGGGAGGATATCTTGTGAAAATCTTAGAAAAGTGGCTTGTGGTGAAGTATGTGGGGATGCTTGTGACTCACTTCTCACTTGGGTTCCCTCTTGGGTAGGTGGATGCACTCTCAATGAAACTTGGGAGGCGCTAGTGGGTGTATTTGTGGTATTTTGAGTTTGTTCTTGCACCTCGAAGGAAGAGGTTGGTTGGGGTGGTGGAGTAGAGGGCTCATCAATATCACCACCATTGGCCTCATGGGGTAAAACCTCGCCCACAGGCATGTTCCTCAAAGCTTCCCTCATAGGCTCATCCTCAATGTTCACTTCATGAAATTCATCTCACTTTTGAGAACCATTTGACTCATCAAATTGCACATCACAGGATTCTTCCACACAATCTGTGGTTGAGTTGTAGACCCAATATGCTTTAGAAGTCCCTAAGTACCCAACAAGAATGCCTTCATCAGTTCTGCTCTCAAATTTTTCTGGCTCATATGGTGTCTTCTTTAGAATGTAACATTTGCGGCCAAAGACCCAGAAATAGGAAACATTGGGTTTATGTCCCACCAATAGCTCATATGGTGTCTTTTTCAACAACCGGTGAAGTTAGACACGGTTGGAGGTGTAGCAAGCTGTGTTGATTACCTCTGCCCAAAACCTCTCATGAGTTCCATACTCATCTAGCATTACACGAGCTAGAGTGATGAGTGTCTTGTTCTTCCTCTCCTCTACTCCATTCTTCTCTGGAGTATATGTAGCAGAGAATTCATGCTCAATTCCTTTTTTGTCATAATATTCCTCCACTATTGTGTTCTTGAACTCTATCCATTGTCACTCCTTATCTTCACAATGCTAGCCTTGAATTAATTCTTTGCCCCTCTAGCAAACTTTCTAAAGATATCACTAGCTTGATATTTGTCCACAAGAAAGAAGGTCCAAGTGTATCTTGTGAAGTCATCCACAATCACCAAGCAATAGAGATTGACTCCCAGACTCTTGTAATGTGTTGGCCCAAACAAGTCCATGTGTAAGAGCTCTAGAGGATGAGATGTAGACGTGAATGACATGGTGGGATGTGAAGATGCAACTTGCTTTCCAGCCTGACAAGCACTGCACAGTCTATCCTTCTCAAAGGTCACATCCTTGATTCCTTCAACTAGATTCCTCTAGACAATCTTCTTGAGCTGATTTATTCCAACATGTGCCAATCTTCTATGCCACAACCATCCCTTGGATGCCTTAGTGAATAGGCAAGTGCTTGGTGGCATATTGCTTGACTTGAAGTCTGTGACATACAAGTTCCCATGCCTCACTCCATGAAACACTAGCCCTTTATTAGCATTCTCTATCATTGCACCATCCTCATCAAATGTGCACTTGAATCCCATGTCATAGAGTTGACCAATAGATAGGAGGTTGAAATCGAGGGTTTCCATAAGAAATACCTTGGAGAGATGGAGGTTATTTGTGATGGACACCTTGCCCGAGCCTCTAACTCTCCCCTTTGAGTTATCCCCAAATGTCACTTTCTCACTGTCTTCATCTTCATCAATGGTGGTGAACATGGTTGGCTTCCCGGTCATGTGTTGAGTGCACCCACTGTCAAGAATCCAATATGTACCTCCACTCTTGTAGTTGACCCTGGTGCTAGACATAAGACAAGCACTAGAGGAAGAAGGGTTAGTATCCAAAGCATTACTTGGTTGACTAGTATCAACCTCATCATGTCGAATGATATGACCATCCTCATAGATAGGGATTCTTGCAATCCCTTCCTAAAGTCTCCTCCTGATGGGATCGTGAGGAGCATGATACCTCAAATGTCCATGACCATCCCACATGTGCATATTGTCGAGGTCGATGTAGTAATGGGGAGGATCATAGAGGCTAGTGAAAGATCAAGCACATGTCACACTTGTAAGTGGAGCACGAGTATCATCTCCATTGCCCTCTCAAATGAGAGCTCATGCCTCCTGTTGGGAACCTCCTCATGTAAGAAACCCCTCTCAAGAGCTGTGATCAATTGGAGGAGCTTGTCAACCACTTCAATTGGTGCTATCTTCTGAAGGCCTCTAAAGGAGTTTATCCTACACACAAGATCATAAATCCTCAAGAAAGTCTCACAAAGGTCATCATTCGGATTTCTCACAATTTCATCAAATTCAAAGAAGAACTCCTGTTGTCGAGCTCGACGCATGTGCCAAAGTCGATCTTGTGGTGGAGGAGGTGGAGGCGCCAGAGCCGAAGCTGCAAGATTGATAACTTGAAATGACCGTGCTAGCAATGTTGTTGGCGCTCCCCCTACTCCAATACATGGTCCACCCGAAGTGCTTGAAGTAGATCTTGAAATGACACTTGAGGTAGAACTTGAAGAAACACTTGATGATAAGCTTGGTGAAGGTCTTGATCCGAAGGGGTTGCAGAAGTTGTTGCAAGGCAATCTTGTGGAGGGATCAAAGAAGTTTGAGCTCGAGGCTATTTCTTTCCCTTTGCTTGAAGACAATTCATTGTTTGCCTTGGAAGTCTTCTCCCTGGTCCAACTTGCGGAAATCTCCTCATCCTCAAAGAGTAGCCCAATCATGTCCTCGACGGAGAGATTCTTCTCCATGAGAATTGAGAAACCATGTGGATATGTGTCATGGTTTGCAATATATGTGATGAGTAATTGACTTGAGCGGATTTGATGATTGAGTTGAAATACGGGAATCCAGGGATTGCATGAGTTTGCATATCATGGTTATGACTAACCGGAGTTGATGGAGATATTAGTGATATTGCAGGAGATGGGAAATGTGTTTGCTTGTCTCATGATGTGATGAGAACATCACACCTATGGATACACGCAACACTCCTCCAACTAAGATGAAAGTTCATGTGCATCACCTGAATTTACAGGTGACGTCATTTCTAATGTTTTGTTTATGTGATTTTGAGAATAGATTGCTACCTAATGATTTAATTATTGTTAGGAACCATGGAGATGAGGATGATATAGCTGAGGAGGTGATTGTAGGCGTGATGGGTCAGCAAGGACATCCAAGCCAAGGTGGAAGCCCAATCCAAATCCGACTTCGAGTCTGTTTCGGAGCCCAGGACCAGTCTGCACTAAACCGGACGCCCAGGACGCATACGGACTCGGATTTGAACGTTCTACATATGCCTGGAAACATAACGAAAATATATTTCCAACCCAATTGGTACCATATCAAAATTCGTCGCGATCCGTCGGCAATCGTCAAAACAAGTCGATGTACAGAATCTGTCCTGGTGCTACGACACCGTAATCGGTCTTTGGGCCATGTATCGAGTTGAGCCCACTTAGGGCTATGTCCAGGGGGTCTTGCACGACCCTAGGGTCCTCATATACAGCCGCCGCCTCTTCATTAGGGTTTGGGTTTTGCTTAGATTATTCTTTTGATAACAGTTTTACCGTTTGATCGGTTTGTGAGACCCCAACTTGTGAGATTCATCATATACTTGCAAATTTGGTTGCATTCTTCTTTGTTCTTGCTTGTGTTCTTGATTTGCAGGCAAGGATAAGCCTTCTCGGCGAGGTCAATCGTTCTTGAACGGTTGATAACCAGAGGAGACGTTGTGCTGCGATTACGGGGTTCAGAACGTGTCGTTCGGAAGCCGGATCGATTTGTGTATCGCCTCCGCCTTAATCAAGATTATCAGAACCTATCGGAAGATCAGGAACCCTTGTCCACATCAAGTGGTAATCAGAGCTTCAGGTACACCGTTAGGTTCACCCTTATCTCTGTTCCAGAAAACTACCCTACAAAAATATTTGTTCATCGTGTTTCCGCTGTCCTATATCCCCCTTATGCTATGCAATTTTCAGTTTAGTTTGCTTCTCTAAATTTTAGTCCCTACAAGGTCATTGTATGGCTGGTCTAGTGCTTGTTCTTTGGTCTTGTTTGAGTGGTGCATGTCCTTGTTCATAGAGAATCAAGAGAAAAAAAAATTCAGTTTGTTGCACACATTGAGAGTTTTGGAATAATATATTATCTATCTCTGTGACTATCATATTCAGATCATAATATTGCTTATGATAGAATATATTTTCCTTTTTCTTTCTAGTACTAATACCTTGCTGCAGTTCTGATTCACAAGAAAAGAAAAGAAAAAGGCAAAAGTGCACAAGAGGAAAAAGCCGCACAAAAAAGAGAAGTAGAAAAAGGCAAAGATAAAAATTCAGAATTGCTTGCAGCCTTTGCATTCTTTGTTAAGTCATTTCCTTGCTTGCTTGAACTAGGTCCAAGACAAGTTTAGGCCGGTGACATAGACTAGCTTGGGACTATTATTCAGTTTTGCAATTTCTGAATTGAGATTTTGCTAATCCTTGCTACCTAATATTGCTTATCCAAGCTCCATATATATCCTTCTGAGCAGACACAAATTTTTGACTCTCGCAATTGTCAGTTCACACTCTCGCAATTGTCAGTTCACACTCTCCAAGGTTTCCACCGTTATTACATAGTAGTGATAGAAAAATATACTCTTGTGTGTTTTCTTGTTTGCTACTAACAATGACAGGTTCCAATACTCATGGGAATGAATTGATGGCATCTCATGATGATAAGAGTGTTGTAGCACAACGAGTGTTCAGTTCTCAAATGGAGAAGGTAGAGCAAAATCAATTGAACAATTTACTCCAGACTCACTTTGTTGTGAAGGATCGACGTTGTCGTGTCATCATTGATGGAGAGAGTAGCCACAACATTGCAAGCTTGGAGTTGGTCGAGAAGCTTGGCTTGACCACACAACTACACCCATGTCCATACTACATCCAATGGTAAATTCTTGTGGTAAGATAAAGGTAGATCAAATTGCACGCATTGAATTTTTTATTGGTTCTTACAAGGATAATGCAGAATTTGATATAGTACCTATGCAAGCATGTCATGTGTTATTAGATAAACCTTGGATTTCTACAAATAATGTTTCACATAATGCCATTGCTAATAGCTACTCATTTAAATACAATGGTAGAAGGGTTACTCTTAAACCTATGACTGCTGCTGAAATTTTAGAAGAGGACCAACAAAGATTTGAGAGAAGAAAGAATGCACCATTTAGGATAGAATGGGCTATTTCAAATGTTGCAACACTTCCATCAAAATCTGAATTACTAGAGGATGAACATATTTCTTTGCCTCTTGTTGCAACTAATATATTTGAACATCTACATAAAGAAGATGATAGTAGGAAAGATAAAGAACAGGTTGTTGCTTCAGGTAAAAGCTTTCTTGATGTGATGAATTGTTCCAATAATCTTGCTGTATTGGAACCTTATGATGATGTTCCTTTGTTACAAGTTGATTTATCTATTGGTCCTTGTGATAAAGAGGAGTTGTGTGCCAATGCTTCACTTATGCCTTTGCCACAACAAATGAATGAGCTTGATGCTTTTGCTTATGATTCACCTAATGGTGCTAAAATAAAACATTTGATTTTAGTTACATGTGAAAAGGATGAGCAGAAATTGTTGACTTCTCTAAACACTTTGGGTTATATTGAATTTGATGTTCTTTGTGATCTAAATGCCGTTGAGAAGAAAATCTTTTCTCAAACTGAATTTCCTTTATTGACAAGAAATAATTTTCATGCTGTTGGCTATTATGATCATAGAGGTTTGTTTATGGTGCATAGAGTTTATATTTATTCAACATTGAAACCTCCTTGTGTTGTGCAATTCAATGAGACAATAGAAAACTGCAATAAAAATTGTCATGTCATGTCAAGTTTTTCTACTGTTTCTAAGATCACACATTTTCTAACTTGTCATAAGAGTGAGGATGATGTTCATACTGCTGGCCAATTTTTCAAAGATGTTGTTCAGTTGTGTGACATACCTTCTACTGTAGTTTCACATTCTAATGATAATTTTTATAATGCATATAAACATGAGGTGCATCCCATGTTTGGGAATAGTTCTATATTTCATATTTCAGATTTGAGACAAATATTCGGAGAAAGAGATGGGATCGAGTCGAGGACGACTCTAATTCAAAAGGGGGAGAATGATGAGAACATCACACCTATGGATACACGCAACACTCCTCCAACTAAGATGAAAGTTCATGTGCATCACCTGAATTTACAGGTGACTTCATTTCTATTGTTTTGTTTATGTGATTTTGAGAATAGATTGCTACCTAATGATTTAATTATTGTTAGGAACCATGGAGATGAGGATGATATAGCTGAGGAGGTGATTGGAGGCGTGATGGGTCAGCAAGGACGTCCAAGCCAAGGTGGAAGCCCAATCCAAATCCAACTTCGAGTCTGTTTCGGAGCCCAGGACCAGTCTGCACTAAAACGGACGCCCAGGACGCATACGGACTCGGATTTGAATGTTCTATATAGGCCTGGAAACATAACGAAAAGATCTTTCCAACCCAATTGGTCTCATGTCAAAATTCGTTGCGAGCCGTCGGCAATCGTCGAAACAAGTCGATGTACAGAATCTGTCCTGGTGCTGCAATACCGTATTCGGTCTTTGGGCCATGTATCGAGTTGAGCCCACTTAGGGATATGTCCAGGGGGTCTTGCACGACCCTAGGGTCCTCATATACAGCCGCTGCCTCTTCATTAGGGTTTGGGTTTTGCTTAGATTATTCTGTTGATAACAGTTTCGCTGTTTGATCGATTTGTGAGACCCCAACTTGTGAGATTCATCATATACTTGCAAATTTGGTTTCATTCTTGTTTGTTCTTGCTTGTATTCTTGATTTTCAGGCAAGGATAAGCCTTCTCAGCGAGGTCAATTGTTCTTGAACGGTTGATAACCAGAGGAGACGTTGTGCTGCGATTGCGGGGTTCAGAACGTGTCATTCGGAAGCCGGATCGATTTGTGTATCGCCTCCGCCTTAATCAAGATTATCAGAACCTATCGGAAGATCAGGAACCCTTGTCCATATCATGATATGTAGGTCACTGGAATCGACTTGGCGGTCAACGACGAGAGGATCAGGCACAAGTAGGGGACTTGGGGCCAGACGATCGGAATGCCGAGTGAAGTCAAGGGTGATCCACACCGTACATGTGAAGAGGCAAGAAGCACGGACGGTTTCGCGGTTGAGCCTCAAAACTGTGGTGATGATGAAGATGACATATTGACCAAGTCAAGGCGAACGGGATGCCGGTGCAAGTGACAAGGGGGCCTGATGGATAGGGACCGGGAGAGACTTGCCGGTGGTCAGGATTGCGGGAC
Source organism: Eleusine coracana subsp. coracana (assembly GCA_032690845.1). NCBI lineage: Eukaryota > Viridiplantae > Streptophyta > Magnoliopsida > Poales > Poaceae > Eleusine > Eleusine coracana. Next base: position 35,722,510 of record CM064430.1, on the reverse strand, counting down.
AAGGTGACACGCGTCAACATCGAGAAGTCATGCTTTGAGAAGCGTGCAAGGCAGTTTCCGGTTTGGGCCTCAAAACCGGTGGTGGTGGTTGGTGATGCACGTGGCACCATCACGGAGCTTGCTTCAAGATGAAGCAAAGACATGAAGTGTTCGATGGCATTGGGGCGATGAAGAAAAAGATGGATGGTTATGCCCCTGGTGGTTGGTGGGTGTGTTATGTAGGTCAAGGGTAGAGAGGTCATGTGGAAAATAGACCCTAGGCCTATATAAGGAGAGGTGTGGTTAGTGGGAGAGGTGCCTCTCTTTTCATTAGCCTTGTGTTAGGACTCTATTCAAAGTGCTAGGAGAGGACTTCATGTTTTAGAGGAGAGGAAAGGGTGTGTGAGAGACATCTCTTGCTCTTCCAAATAGTGGGAGGAAGAGGGTGGCTTCCTAGCCTTGTACCTATGGATCTTGTAAGCACCTTTCTATGATATGAGAAGTATTTTTGTGCTCAAGATTTCCCTCTTCACTTGAATCCCGAAATTCCCTTTTTCCTATTTTCGGAGCTAGTTTCGTGGTGATTTTCGATCTCATTATTGGACGAGTTTTTGGCTTGGATTTCTTGAGAAACTCCAAGGATGAGCTAGAACAATGCTCTATGGATCCTTGGCCGAATCAATAGCTCTAGCACCTTCGATTTGAATGATTTCTAAAGTTTCCCCTTTTTGGTGTTCCTGGCACAAGATCTGAAATTCATGATGATTCCTTGAGCCAATTGAGATGATTTTCTAGGATTAGGATCGTGATTTGATGAGGATTAACTGATCCAAAAATCACATCATTTGGAGTTTGTTTGGTTAGGTTTCGGAGAAGATTTGCCAAATTCCTGAAAGTTTCTGCTGTTCTATCGGGATCGATCGGCACTGCCGACGACTAGGACCGGCACTGCCGGTGGGTCTCATAACCCCGCACCAGCACTACCAATAGACCAGATCGGCACTACTGATGGGGCCAACCGGCACTGCCGATGGTCCTGATCGGCACTGCCGGTGGTGGTTCAGTAAGGTGAAGTTTGTGAGGTTTTAGACTATCTCAAGTCTTTGTTGTTTCCTTTTTGTGTCCACTGTGTTTCTTGCTATGGTTGATCACTCCTAGGGCTAGTACACCACTAGTTGGTGTGTGTAGTCTTGGTGATCGGTTTGGAGGTTGGCTTGGGTTATTTTTGGGATATAGGCCAAGTTCTCTTGGAGAATTTTGATTGGCTCCCATTCACCCCCCCCCCCCCTCTGATTGCCTTCTCGGTCCTTCAATTGGTATCAGAGCCGGTTTGATCACTAGTTGACCTTCACTAGCTTTGTGATCCGATGGCGACATGGAGAAGCGTGCTATTAAGCTGTAGATGTTCGTTGGAGAGGACTTCTCCTACTGGAAGTCGTGGACCAACGCGTATCTGCTGAGTCAAGGACGTGCAATTTGGGAAATTGTTGAGCAGGAGTATGCTATACCACAGGACCTGAACACTTCATCTGAAGGTGAGTTAGTCAGGTATGGGAACAACTCCAAAGCTGTCAATATTCTACTCTCTGCACTTTGTAGGAGTGAATATGATAGGGTTACACACCTTGACACTACTCATGCTATGTGGGTTAAGCTCTGTACTTACCATGAGGGTACCAACCAAGTCAAGTCTATGTGTAAGGATTCTTACAATAGACAGTACCAAACCTTTGCACAAAAACCTGGCGAGTCACTAGATGACACCTTTCGTAGGTTTGAGGCAATTGTGTGCAACTTGCGGACTTGTGGTAACCTTGTGTACAATGACAATGATAGAGCTAAGCAACTGTTGTACTCACTTGATGAAAATGTTTGGGGGGGGGGGGGGGGTTAAAATTGCTGCTCTAGAAGAAACTACTGAATTCAATACCTTGAACTGTGAGCAACTGTATAGCAAGCTGAAATCTCATGAACTGTCTAGGAAATCTCATCCTAATCTTGCTATTCCTGCTTCTAGCATGGCTTTGCTTTCTAGTTCTCAGAAGGGTGCTCACAATTGTGCTTCTTATGGAACTAACCCCTCACTTGACAAGTCTTCCTTGGAGTTTACTTTGTCTTCTCTTGTTGCAGCTTTCGATGATGGAGTGCATTCCTGATGAGGAGTTGTCCTTGCTCACAAGGAAGTTCTAGAAGTTCTACAACAACCAGAAGGAGAGAAGAGGAGGTGGTTCAAGAACCTGCTTTGAGTGCGGTGACCCAGGACACTTCATTGCTGACTGTCCTAAGAAGAAGAAGAAGGCTGGGTAACGTGATAACAACACTGAAGATTTCAAGCAAAAGAAGAACCGCTTCTATAAGAAGGGCAAGAACTCCAAGAAGTTCGCCAAGGCCATTGCACATGCCTGCATTGCCACATTGAGCAACGTTGACCTCACATCAAGCGAAGGCCTTACAAGCTCGGAGGAGGAGGTTGAGAAGCCACGAGTCAAGAGGAAGGATGACTTCACCGGGCTTTGCTTCATGGCAAAGAACGACCACGACACCACCTCTGGATCCAACTCCGACACAATTGAGGCACCTCCTACTCTTGATGAGCTCTCTTCTGAACTTGATCATTTACGCGATGTTCTGCTCTTGCAAGATGATAAGCTTCGCAGTGCTGTTCGTCAGAGTAGAGAGCTTAAGTCTAAATTGGAGAGTGCTGATTTTGAAATTGCTTCTCTTAGGTCTAAGCTTGCTTGTGTTGATACTGCTGCTGAGTGTGAGTCTTGTCAAGTTGTGATGAGTGATCTTGCACAGAGGGAGAGTGTGCATGCTCAAGTTGCCAATCCGCTTGAGAGTGCCCTCAAGGAGCTTGATGAGTTCAAAGCTAGACCAACTCTTTTGGGTGCATGTTAGAAGTGCCCCAAGCTCACAGATGAGTTGGAAGCTCAGTCCCTTAAAGTCAAAGAGCTTGAGTCCATGTTGCTTCATGAGACTCGCTCGAAAGTTCTCCCACATCCATGTGAAGTGTGTGTCACCCTCAAGGACAAGCTAGTAATCACTAGAGAGGAAAACAAAGTCCTAGTTCAGGAAAATGACTATCTTGTTTCTAGGCTCCAGGGAACCCTTGTGAGTGTGGAAAAGATTGAGAGTGATTTGGCAAGAGTGAAGGAGAGTGCTTCTAGGTGAACCTATAACTTGGGCTTGGGATTTGAGAGGTGTGACAAGGAGAGTGAGAATGTGGGTAAGTTTGTTCCTAGCTCCAGCTACAAGGATGAGGAAAACACCATCAAACCCACTGACATATACTATCCACCCAATCCATAACTCTCCTTCAACCCAAAGCAAACAGAGAAGCCAAAACCCAAGCCTACCATGCAAACCAAGCCTAATCCTAAGGGTGTCTACATATGCATGTTTTGTGGTCGTAAGGGCCACTTGGATGAATTCTATTTTAGGCGTAAGGGGATTGAGAGGAAGCAAGCTGAGTTGACTAGGGATGCCTTTTATGATGATTTTGTTGACTTTCAGCCTCACTCTTTTTCTCATGCCTATCATGGACAGCGTCATTCCTCATATGGCTTTGATTCATGAAACAGAGGCTTTACGCAGCAGCACTTTGGTGCCCCATGTTTTCCCCATCGTAATGAGCGTCATTCATGTGGATTTGGCTTTCACACTGATGACTTCTATCCTCACAACCCAAGGGTTGAGTCGAGACGCTTTGACAGGCCACGTTTTCCCCATTGTGGTTCTCGTCCTACGCGTTCGAATGATAATGTGCAAAGAACTGTGATGACTACTATCGGTCATATGGTTAAGTGCTGGATACCCAAATGCTTTTTGACTAACCCCAGCACTGAGCCATCGACTTTCCCTTCTCGTTCTTTGTAGGCAGAAGGTGGAGGCCTGGAGAAGAAATGTTTGATGGACTCCGGGTGTTCACGCCACATGACTGGAGATGCGAAGTGGTTCTCCAGCCTCACTCCCTTGAAGCGCCAGGAGTATGTGACCTTTGGAGATGACAAGAGAGGGAGAGTGAAGGCAAGAGGCACGGTAAAGGTAAATGAAAAATTCACTCTCAAGGATGTTGGTTTGGTTGAGTATCTCAAGTACAATCTCCTCTCTGTCTCTCAACTTCTTGATGTTGGTTTGGAAGTGCGCTTTAAGTCGAATGCTTCTTGTGTTCTTGATTCGAGTGGTTCCGTAGTTTGTAGGATTTCTCGCATTGGTAGAGTTTTTCAGGCTGATTTTGTTGGTTCTCCTGGTTCTCACAAGTGCTTGTTTGCTCAATCTTCTTTTGAACTCTGGAAATGGCATAGGAGACTGGGTCACATGAGCTTTGACTTGTTATGTCACTTGAGTGGCCTAGGTTTGATCCGAGGATTGCCTAAGCTCAAATTTGATAAGGATTTAGTTTGTGCTCCTTGTCGTCATGGGAAAATGATTGCCACTTCTCATCCACCAATCAATTTTGTGATGACTGAACGCCCTGGAGAGTTACTTCACATGGACACTGTTGGTCCTTCTCGGGTTCGTTCGGCGGGTGGGAAGTGGTATGTTCTCTTGATTGTTGACGACTACTCTCGCTACTCATGGGTTTACTTTCTTGAGAGCAAGGATGATGTGTTTCATCACTATCGGAGCATAGCTTTGAGGTTGTTCAAGGAACTCCCTAGTGCATTACGAGCAATCCGCATTGATAATGGCACCGAGTTCAAGAACTCCTTCTTTGATGCTTTCTGTCTTGAGCATGGTATTGAGCATCAGTTTTCAGCACCTCGTGTTCCCCAGCAGAATGGAGTGGTTGAAAGAAAGAACAGAATCCTGGTGGAGATGGCTCGGACGATGCTCGATGAGCATAGGACTCTGAGGCGGTTCTGGGCTGAGGCCATTAGCACTGCTTGCTATGTTTCCAATCGGATTTTCTTGCGCTCAATTCTTAATGTGACTTCTTATGAGCTGCATTTTGGGAGAAAGCCCTCGGTTTCTCATTTGTGTGCTTTTGGCTACAAGTGCTTTATTCTCAAGCGTGGCAATCTTGATAAGTTTGAGTCGAGATCTTCTGATGGCATCTTTCTTGGTTACTCTCTTCATGGTCATTCCTACAGAGTTTTGAATTTGGAGACTAACACCATCGTAGAGTCATGCAATATAACCTTTGATGAATCAAACTCTTGTGCAAGGAATGTGATTGAGTCTGCAGGTGACAAGGAGATGAAGGAGAGCATCTTTGTAGAAGAGGACCTACAGGGCTTTGATAATGATGACGATGAATCACTTCATCTCTCATCTGAGCTTATTCCTGCTGCTACCACTACTCCAGTAGAGGGTCCAGAAGCTTCTACATTGACTTCAGCATCTGTCAAGCGAGCTCCAGCTATGGTTGAGGGGGAGGTACACTCTGAGAGAGAGGCTCCTCACCATATTCAGTGTCAACATCCACCTCAACAGATGATCGGTAATCTCTATGAGAGGACAACAAGGTCAAGGTCTACACATCTTGCTTGCTTTACCAATTCTCTCTTTGTTGCAACCTTTGAACCCCGAGATGTTGGACACGCACTATCTGATGAACATTGGGTTAATGCCATGCATGAGGAGTTGGAAAACTTTGAGAGAAACAAAGTTTGGACCCTTGTAGAGCCTCCAAAAAATGTCAATGTCATAGGAACCAAGTGGGTGTTCAAGAACAAACATGGGGAGGATGGTGAGGTTGTGAGAAACAAGGCTAGGCTAGTTGCTCAAGGTTTCAGCCAAGTGGAGGGCTTAGATTATGGTGAAACCTTTGCTCCTGTTGCTCGTATAGAAGCCATTAGGATCTTGCTTGCATTTGCTGCCTCTAAGGACATTAGACTTTATCAAATGGATGTCAAGAGTGCTTTCCTAAATGGTTTCATAGAGGAAGAAGTGTATGTGAGGCAACCCCCTGGCTTTGAGCACCACAAACACCCAAACCGTGTGTACAAGCTTCAGAAGGCTTTGTACGGGCTAAAGCAAATACCTAGGGCATGATATGCTAGGCTTAAGAATCTTGCTAGAGCGTGGGTATGTCATGGGGTGTGTTGATAAAACCTTGTTCACTCTAAAGCATGGCAATGACTTTCTAATGGTTCAAATTTACGTGGATGATATCATCTTTGGTGGTTCCTCTCATGCTCTTGTGTCCAGATTTGAGGAAGCTATGGAAAGTGAATTTCAGATGTCGATGATGGGAGAGCTCACCTTATTTCTTGGGCTTCAAATCAAGCAGTGCAAGCAAGGCACTTTCATACATCAAGCCAAGTACATGAAGGATGTCCTGAAGAAGTTCGACATGGTCAATGTGAAGCTATTGTCTACACCAATATCCACTACAATGGCTCTTGACCCTAATGAAGACTGTGAAGTGGTGGATCAAAGGGAGTATAGGAGCATGATTGGCGCCCTCTTGTACCTGATGGTGACAAGACCCGACATACACTTTGTAGCGTGTCTTTGTGCTCGCTTTCAGGTTTCCCTAAAGGTGACTCATTGCAAGGCTGTCAAGCGCATCTTCAGGTATCTCAAATACACCCTTGAGTTCGGTCTTTGGTATTCTACATCTTCATCTCTTGATCTCATTGGGTATTCGGATGCGGACTTTGTTGGGTGTAGAATTGATAGGAAGAGCACTTTCTGGTACTTGCCATTTCTTTGGTACTTCTTTGATCTGTTGGTCTTCTCGTAAGCAATCGAGTGTTGCGCAATCCACCACAGAGGCTGAGTATGTTGTTGCTGCTAGCTGCTGCTCACAAATCCTATGGATTGTGTCTACCATGAGAGACTATGGGTTAACTTTTAAGGGTGTTCCACTCATCTGTGATAACTCCAGTGCCATATGCTTAGCCAAAAACCCAGTCCAACATGGTAAGGTCAAACACATCAATGTGCGATTCCACTTCCTGAGAGACAATGTTGAGAAGGGGGATGTTGAGCTCAAATACATCGACACGAGAAACCAGCTAGCTGATATCCTCACCAAGCCCCTAGATGCTTCGAGACATGCTTTTCTTCGGGGGGAACTTGTGTTTGTCATCCTTATGGCATCATTTGAGGGGGAGTTGGTGTTCTCTTGTACATATGTATCTTATCATTTTCGCATTGCATCTCATATGTAATATATGCATTTGTAGATGAGCTTTGATTCTTATGCTTTCTTGCATTTCTCTTTGCTATGATTGAGCTTGAGCTACGTTGTGTGGATGTGATGGTAATCTCTCATGCTTAGATTTTCTAGATGGCTTGTTATAGACTCATGTGAGCAATGTGCTAATCTTAAAGGTAAACTGAGCTTCTTGTGATCCTTATGATCTAATCTTGCTAAAACTTGCTCACCATGTGTATAATTGCTTTCATCCTTGTTGGAACTTGCATTGAGGCTAGTCTAGAGGATGTCTTGGCTTTGGCACCTTGTGTTTGCGAAATGGAAGGCTTTGCAAATGTTTAGCTCATGATGAAACATTGTGGCAACATGTGTTCCTTTTGCCGCAAAGTCATGCTCTTTTGTCATATGCATAAGCTTGAATAATCTGCTAAGTGCTTTGATCAAGAATAATTCTTAAATACTAAATCCAAACATTGTGATTTGAAGCCTCGAGGTGTTTGCCGTACCCAGTCGTGCGACCCTCCGCATGGATAAGAGGACACATGAGGATAAACAATAATCACTTGATCAATTGAGTCTCTGTTTCATATGTGAGCATTTGTAGAGCTCATTTTCTGCGAATGCTTGTTGCCCTAGTTGAGATTGAGACTGGCTAGTATCCTTTTGATTCACTTGGTGCTTGTTTTGCCTTGGATGGGAGTACTTACAGATGTGGTGGTAGTTTTGCTCATGATAAGCAACTTTGATTCTATCTAAGCTTGTCAATCTTTCTGCTTAGCTTGTATAGCTCATGGTGTTTATGCCTTGCTATCTATTTTTGATCTTTGCATGATTGAGAGCTATTGCTACTACACTTCATGGCACTATGGTTATGGTTAGTAAAGTCAAATGCTTGTTTGCATAATTGTTGAAGCTCCTTAGGTTTGCATTTTCATGCATTGCATGTTTGCTTGTTCTTTTGCCTCTTTGCTGAGTTCATTACCAAAGGGGAGAAAATTTTGGGGTCATGCACAAATAATGCTAAGAAACTTGTATGATCCATTTTGCATCACATGAGACCTACCACAACTTGAGGGGGAGCATATCATGACCTTGAGTGTTTTTTTGCGCTTTTCACATTCTTTGCATCTCAAGTCCCTTTCTTGCCAACTCTTGGTTTTGTGATCCCTACCTTGCTCGATGGCTTGTTTTCACATTTTCTTTGGGTTTGACCATTTGTATGTGCTTATTTGGCTTCGCATTTCAATATCTAATCTTTGTGCAGTTGGTGTTGTGAATGTACTCATCAAGGGGGAGATTGAGAAACAATGTGGATATGTGCCATGGTTTGCAATATATGTGATGAGTAATTGACTTGAGTGGATTTGATGTTTGAGTTGAAATGCGGGAATCCAGGGATTGCATGGGTTTGCATGTCATGGTTATGACTAACAGGAGTTGGTGGAGATATTGGTCATATTGCAGGAGATGGGAAATGTGTTAGCTTGTCTCATGATGTGTAGCTCACTGGAGTGGACTTGGCGGTCAACAACGAGAGGATCGGGCACAAGTAGGGGACTTGGGGCCAGACGATCGGAATGCCGAGTGAAGTCAAGAGTGATCCACACCATACACATGGAGAGGCATAGAAACACGGACGGTTTCGCGGTTGAGCCTCAAAACCACGGTGATAATGAAGGCAGCGTGGTGACCAAGTCAAGGCGAACGGGATGCCAGTGGAAGTGACAAGGGGGCCCGATGGATAGGGACTGGGAGAGACTTGCCAATGGTCAGGATCGCAGGACAAGATGACACGTGTCAACATCGAGAAGTCACGCTTTGGGAAGCATGTAAGGCGGTTTCCCAGTTTGGGCCTCAAAACTGGTGGCGGTGGTTGGTGGTGCACGTGGCACCATCACGGAGCTTGCTTCGAGATGAAGCAAAGACGTGAAGCGTCCGATGGCATTCGAGCGATAAAGAAAAAGATGGACGGTTATGCCCCCGATGGTAGGTGGGTGTGTTATGTAGGTCAAGGGTAGAGTGGTCATGTGGACAATAGACCCTAGGCCTATATGATGTGGACAAGGGTTCATGATCTTCTAAAAGGTTCTGGATACATTGATTTGGTCGGAGGCGACACACAAATCGATCCGGTTTCAGAACAACACGTTCTAAACCATGTAATCACAGCACGACGTCTCCTCTGGTTATCAACCATCTTAAAACAATTGACCTCTCCAAGAAGGCTAATCCCTGCCTGCGAATCAAGAACACAAGCAAGAACAAAGAAGAATGCAACACAATTGCAGATGTATTAGGAATCTCACAAAGTTGGGGTCTCACAAACCGTGATGACGGCGAAACTGTTATGAACAGAATAATCTAAGAAAAACCTGAACCCTAATGGTGCGGCAGCGGCTGTATATGAAGACCCTTGCTGGTCCTCCACGTCCTTGCTGGTCCTCCACGTCTCCAAGTCCTTCTCCCATCATCTCCTGGTCCTCTCCATAGTTCCTAATTACGATATAATCATTAGGTAGCAAACCATTCTCAAAAGTGACATATAATGAAGAACGTAGGAATGAGCTCACCTCTAAATTTAGTCGTCGTGCACGAGCTCTAGTCATTGGACCTTGCAAGTCCAGAATTGGAGGAGTGTTGCATGTATCCTTAGGAGTGATGTCCTCATCATCCTTCCCCTCGTGAAGTGGAGTTGTCCTCGACTCAAACTCATCCGCTTCTCCCAAGTATAGTTTCAAATCTGAAATGTTAAAAGTAGGACTAACTCCGAACTCGGGAGGCAACTCAAGTTTGTATGCATTATCATTAATCTTCTCAATTATTTTGAAAGGACCATCGGCTCTAGGCATTAATTTAGACTTTCTCAAGTGTAACCATACTAAATCTCCTACATCAAGTTTTACTTCTTTTCTACCTTTACTACCAGTAATTTTATACTTGTGATTCATCTTTTCAATGCTAAGTCTAGTGGTCTCATGTATTTGCAAAATAAATTCAGCACGCTCCTTAGCATCAACATGAACTCTCTCATGAATAGGTAGAGAAAGTATATCAAGTGGAGTACGTAGATCAAAACCATACACTACCTTGAAGGGACTTACCTTGGTAGTAGAATGTGTTGCCCGATTATATGCAAACTTAACATGAGGCAAACATTCTTCCTATTGCTTCAAATTTTTCTTCAAAATAGCTCTCAACATAGTACCCAAAGTGCGGTTCATCACCTCAGTTTGTCCATCAGTTTGTGGGTGACAAGTTGTAGAAAACAACAACTTTGTACCCAACTTATTCCAAAGCTGCGCCAAAAGTGACTGAAGAATTTAGCATCATGATCTAAAACAATAGTAGAAGGCATACCATGCAAACGTACAATTTCTTTGAAAAAGAGATCAGCAATATAACTAGCATCATCAGTCTTATGACATGGTATAAAGTGTGCCATCTTAGAAAATCTATCCACAACAACAAAAATACTATCACCCCCCTCTTAGTCCTAGGCAGTCCTAAAACAAAGTCCACAGAAATATCCGCCCAAGGAATAGAAGGAACAGGAAGTGGCATGTATAAACCATGTGGATTGAAGCGAGATTTAGCTTTTTGACATGTAGTGCAGCGAGCAACAAAGCGCTCAACATCTTTCCTCATCCTTGGCCAAAAGAAGTGTGTGGCCAAAATATCCTCCGTCTTCTTGGCACCAAAATGACCCATCAATCCACCTCCATGTGCCTCCTGTAACAACAAAAGACGAACAGAACCAACTAGAATACATAGGCAGTTAGCTCTAAACAAGAAGCCATCTGTCAACACAAATTTGTTCCATGCACGACCTTCTTTACAGTGCAGCAATACATCTTTAAAATCAATATCAGCAGCATATTGTTCTTTAATTGCCTCAAGTCCAAAAATTCTACAATCAAGTTGAGACAATAAAGTATAGCGCCTAGATAAAGCATCAGCGATCACATTATCCTTCCCTTTCTTATGTTTAATAATGTAAGGAAGAGACTCAGTAAACTCAATCCATTTAGCATGTCTATGGTTCAAATTACATTGAGAACGAATATACTTAAGTGATTCATGATCAGAATGAATAACAAATTCTTTGGGCAACAAATAATGACGCCACGTCTCTAAACAATGTACAAGTGCATACAATTCCTTATCATATGTGGAGTAATTCAAAACAGACCCAGTAATTTTCGCACTGAAGTATGCAACAGGTTTACTATCTTGCATCAAAACACCACCAATGCCTATACCACTAGCATCACATTCAAGCTCAAAAATCTTATCAAAATTAGGTAATTGCAGCAATGGTGCATGTGTAAGTTTATCCTTCAAAGCATCAAAAGACTCATGATGTACCTTACCCCAATGGAAATCAACGCCCTTCTTTGTCAACTCATGCAAAGGTGCAGCAATGATGCTGAAATTTTTGACACGATGGTAGAAACCTGCAAGACCAATAAACTCCTCACCTGTGTGATAGTTTTTGGTACAGGCCAGCTCTTTATGGCTTCAATCTTTGCCTCATCCACCTCAATTCCCTATGGAGTCACAACATAGCCAAGAAAAGAGACTCGATCGGTGCAAAAGGTGCACTTCTCAAGGTTACCAAATAAACGTGCATCTCGTAAAGCATCAAAAACAACACGCAAATGATTCATATGTTCATCTATGGATTTACTATAAATCAAGATATCATCAAAGTAAACTACCACAAATTTGCCAAAGAAAGCTCTTAAGACCTCATTCATCAAGTGCATGAAAGTACTAGGTGCATTATTTAAACCGAAAGGCATTACTAACCACTCATATAATCCGAATTTGGTTTTGAAAGCTGTTTTCCATTCATCTCCAAGTTTCATTCTAATTTGATGGTAGCCACTACGCAAATCAATTTTAGTGAAAATTATAGCACCACATAACTCATCAAGCATGTCGTCTAGCCTAGGAATAGGATGATGATACCTAATAGTAATATTATTGATGTCTCTACAATCTACACACATACGCCAAGTACCATCTTTCTTAGGAACCAAAAGTACAGGAACATCACAAGGATTAAATGATTGACAAACATACCCATGATCCAAAAGGTCTTGAACTTGTCGTTGTATCTCCTTAGTCTCCTCAGGGTTGGTCCTATAAGCAGCACGGTTTGGCAAAGTAGCACCCGAAATCAAATTAATTTGATGCTCAATCCCTCTCAAAGGTGGCAATCCCGGGGTTATCTCAGCTGGAAAAACATCCTCATACTCCTGCAAAAGGTTAGTGACAGCATGAGGCAAAGCACTAGAAGCAATATCATCAAGCGAAAACAAAGCTTGTTTGCATATCAAAGCATAGCAAATATCATCATTATCAGAAATTTCAGCAAGCTCAGATTTTGTTGCAAGACATGAATGACCTTGTAATTTAATTCCAGCACCCTTAGAACTTGAAGAATCATTAACATTACTAGGTGTAGAATCAGAATTAACAGGTTGTTGAATTTCTGGACCTTTATTTTTCAAACTAGCAGCTCTTTCTAAATCAGATTGTACAATTTCAGCAGGGGTCATTGGTAACAAAGTAATTTTAGTTCCTTTATGCATAAAAGTGTACTTATTACTTCTACCATGGAGTACAACATTATTATCAAATTCCCAAGGTCTACCCAATAAATGTGAACATGCTTGCATGGGTACGATATCACAATCAACAGAATCCACATAAGAACCAATGGAATAAGGAACTCTGCAAGTTTGTATTACCTTAGGTTTTCCAGAGTCGTTTAACCACTGAATGTAGTACGGATGTGGATGTGGGCGTGTGGTCAAAGCAAGCTTGTTGACCACATTAGAACTCACCAAGTTATTGCAGCTCCCTCCATCAATGATGACACATGCTCGGCGGTTCTTGATGACGAAGAAAATCTAGAACAAGTTGTGGCGCTGCATCATCTCGGGCTGATGAACTTGTGTGCTAAGGACACACTGAACAATAATGTTCATGTATCCTGTGGTGTCTCCGCCTCCAAGGACGAGGTCACTGCTGGTGGCAGCGACGTCCTCCTCCTTATCCTCCACATCAGAGGTGCTCATGTAACCGCCATCGTCTATCGCCACATATGCCCGCCTACTTCGAGAATCTTTCTGCACATGACCAAGTCCATGGCAGCGGTGGCACTGAATCCCTGTAGTGCGTCCCATCGAAGCAACAGAGGAGGCACTACTAGCTGGTACCTGCATAGAATTTTTACCTGAGCATGAAGAAGATGCAGGGGCTGATCTTGGTGCTGCAGAAACAACACTGGTTCCCTTGGCAGCTGCTGGTGGGGGCGGCCAAAAAGATGGCTTGGGCAGCCCCGAAGTCCCCGCCGGCCGTGGAGAGTAGAAGTTCTTGGACTTGCTATACTCCTCAAAAGCTTGGAAAAGTCCCTACGATTCTTTCTCTGCAAGAATAGCATACTGGAAACACTGGTTGAGGGTATAAGATTCTTTAAAATCAAGGATGTCCTGAATTTCTTTTCTTAAACCAGAATAAAAGCGGCAAATCTGATCCTCTACTTTTTCAACTACAGCACAACGAATCAAACCCTTCTAAAGCTCACTAAAGTACTCCTGAACAGTTTTATCTCCTTGTTCTAAACACTGCAGTTTATTATGAATCTCTCTATAAAAAGAAGGAGGAACAAAACGATCACGCATTGCTACCTTAAGTTCTTCCCAAGTAGTAGGCAACTTAGTTTCAGCAGCTAGACCACTCCACCAAACAATAGCAAAGTCCTTAAACTCACTAGTGGCTTGTCTAACCCTATGTTGTTCAGGAACAAGGTGGGCATTAAATTTTTGTTCTACAGTCATCTCCCAATCAAGATAAACATCACCATCATACTGACCCGAAAATGAAGGAATTGAAATCTTAATTTTAGCATACGGGTCATCTGGGGCATAGTTACCATGTGGATGACGATTGTAGTTATGGAAACCACCCATACCTTAAGTATTACGGTGCAAACGACGTCATAATCTTACGGTCCTTGTAGCTGACCTATCCACGGTGCCATCAGCCTTATACACCGTGTCTTCAACATGGTCGTCTTCAACGTCGTTGTTGTTATTGGTGTTCGTATCGTTAGTCTTGGGAGCGGTCTCCAACGTGACAACCTGATCGGTTAACTTAGAGACCAACTTCTCCAACCGCTCGATGCTTTCTCCAATGTGAAGCTTACTGACCGCATCAGTAACGGCTCTGGTGATCATCTCTGCCAAATCACTCTGAGCAGCCTGCAAAGCCTTCTGGAGCTACTCTTGGCTCACGTACTCAGCTAATTGTGAGGGTGAAGCCTTCTCTCCGTCATCACTTCCTGCCATCAGAAACACCAAAACAGGAAACAAACAGTGAACGTTATCCCTACAAAATAGCTAAGCAGTGGTGCCTCTCTACACAACAAAAGGATACTCCTTACAAAGCTCTTACAAAGTTCTGAAAAGCAAAGCAAAGGATACCAGGGAGGCGTGTTCCACGATTGCAAGGGTCACAAAATAACCTATGTGCTGTCCAGAAGAAATATGTAGAGCTAGGAAGGCCAAATATATATATGTGAGTGGCACATAAATCAAAAACAGATAGTAAAGCTAAATTAGTGCCCAAGTAACTTGTCCCTAGTTTCTGGTCTAAGTATGTCCTAGAACAGTAGTGATAGCAAAGTAGAAACAAGGAGACAAAGGCACATAGGTGATAACAAGGGGCTAAGCGCAAAACAGCCAAATCTAGAAATTTCAGGGGGCTAGATGTAGCACTAGTAGAAATCCCAAATGTCTATTTTTTAATTTTATTTATTTGATATTTTTGTCCAACTCCCCAACAATGGCGGAGAATCCACAGAAAATTTCAGCTCAAACAGAGGTAGGATGTGGCCTACTGAAAATCTTGAAGTTTCAGAAAACATCAGGTTTCAACTTGAATCAATTTTTTCTTTATCTTCCCAATTTTTTTTGAATTTTTTGACGAGGGTGCACAGGGCACAGCCCAGTGTGGGTACGCTCAACTTTGAGTTAAGAATTTCCTGTAAAAATGTCAGCTAAAACGGACACCCGAGCGAAAAGTTATGTCCATTTTGGCGGCGTGGAATCGGGTAGGGTTTTTTTTGGCGGCGTGGAGGCAGCAGAAAGTGGAATTTATGGAGATTGGTCCGGGGTGTTGACGGTGTGTTTAGGGTGGGATTAGGGTGGGACTAGGCTAGGTGTGTCGATCAATCAACCCTAGCACAAAAAGCCCACAAAGCAGAGGATGGTGAAGGGGATGGCGGCTAGGGTTGCAAGGGAAACACTACTAACGACAAAAACACAAATTAAACTAGCGACTAAACAAGAACTAGGGCAAATTAAACCAGCGACTAAACAAGAACTAGGGCACAAACTCAACACTACGGACTCTGAAATTGAAATATGCAAAGGCTAAACATGTGGTTATGGGCGGAGGGGAAATTTTGTTTTGGGCTTTTCTGTGGACGATAGGATGAACACAAAATAAAATTAACTAAGGGTAGTGCAAACCTGACGGTGCACCTAAAGCTCTGATTACCACTTGATGTGGACTAAGGGTTCCCGAGCTTCCGAAAGGTTCTGGATATGTTGATTTGGTCGGAGGCGACACACAAATCGATCCGGCTTCAGAACAGCACGTTCTAAACCCCGCAATGACAGCACGACATCTCCTCTGGTTATCAACCGTCCTAAAACGATTGACCTCACCGAGAAGGCTAATCCCTGCCTGCGAATCAAGAACACAAGCAAGAACAAAGAAGAATGCAACACAATTGCAAATGTATTATGAATCTCACAAAGTTGGGGTCTCACAAATCAAGATAATGGCGAAACTGTTATGAACAGAATAATCTAAGCAAAACCCGAACCCTAATGGTGCAGCAGCGGCTGTATATAAAGACCCTAAGGTTATGCAAGACCCTCTGGATGCGCCCCTAATTGGGCTAAACAAGATACAAAGCCCAAAGGCCAAAAACATGCGACGCAGCACCAAAATAGATTCTGGACCCTCTCTTGTTTCGATAATTCCCGATGACTCCGGATGAATTTTGACATGAGACCGGCGGCATTGAATAGGTCTTCTTCTTATATTTCCGTGCATATGTATAACGTACAAATCCGAGTCCGTATGCGTCCTGGGCATCGGTTTTAGTGCAGACTGGTCCTGAGCCCTGAAACAGACTCGAAGTCGGTTTTGGTTGGGCCTCCACCTTGGCATCCATGTCCTTGATGGTCCTCCACGTCTCCAAGTCCTTCCCCCATCATCTCCTGGTCCTCTCCATGGTTCCTAATTACAATATAATCATTAGATAGCAAACCATTCTCAAAAGCGACATATAATAAAGAACGTAGGAACGAGCTCACCTCTAAATTTAGTCGTCGTGCACAAGCTCTAGTCATTGGACCTTGCAAGTTCAGAATTGAAAGATTGTTGCATGTATCCTTAGGAGTGATGTCCTCATCACTATATAAGGAGAGGTGTGTCTAGTGGGAGAGGTTCCTCTCTTTCCATTAGCCTTGTGTTAGGACTCTATTCAAAGTGCTAGGAGAAGACTTCATGTTTTAGAGGAGAGGAAAGGGTGTGTAAGAGACATCTCTTGCTCTTCCAAATAGTGATAGGAAGAGGGTGGCTTCCTAGCCTTGTACTTATGGATCTTGTAAGCACCTTTCTATGATATAAGAAGTATTTTCGTGTTCAAGATTACCCTCTTCACTTGAATCCCGAAATTCCCTTGTAAGCACCTTTCTATGTAAGCACCTTTCTATGATCTTGTAAGCACCTTCCTATTGTTGGAGCTATTTTCGTGGTGATTTCCGATCTCATTTTTGGACGAGTTTTTGGCTTGGATTTCTTGAGAAACTCATTGCTAGGATGAGCTAGAACAATCCTCTATGGATCCTTGACCGAATCAATAGCTCTAGCACCTTTGATTTGAAGGATTTCTCAAGTTTCCCCTTTTTGGTGTTCTTGGCACAAGATCTCAAATTCGTGATGATTCCTTGAGCCAATTGAGATGATTTTCTAGGATTAGGGTCATGATGTGATGAGGATTCACACGTCCAAAAATCACATCATTTGGAGTTTGTTTGGTTAGATTTTGGAGAAGATTTGCCAAATTACTGAAAGTTTTTACTGTTCTATCGGGGTCGATCGGCACTACCGACGACCAGGATCGGCACTGTCGGTGGGTCTCAGAACCCCGCACCGGCACTACCGATGGGCCAGATCGGCACTGCCGATGGGGCCAACCGGCACTACCGATGGTCCTGATCGGCACTGTCGGTGGTAGTTCAGTAAGGTGCAGTTTGTGAGGTTTTAGACTATCTCGAGTCTCTACTAATTCCTTTTTGTTTCCGCTGTGTTTCTTGTTATGGTTGATCACTCCTAGGGCTAGTACACCACTAGTTGGTGTGTGTAGTCTTGGTGATCGGGTCGGAGGTTGGCTTGGGTATTGGCACATCCATACTATCATCACAATCATCATACACATGATTATCGGTGAAGGTATTGGCAAATTCCACAAGAGTATCCATCAACTCCTCTGGGATCATGGCATTTAGGTAGTTTTCAAAAGAGATCCTTCCATGAGCCATGACCCGGCCTCGAATGGGATGACATCCCAACTCAATACGGTCACTACACAAGTCAGTTATGCCCTATGATGAGCACTTGGCTTTGATACCACTTGAAAGGACTGAGTGACCAAGAGGGGGGGTGAATCGGGAACTTGCACTATGTACCAAAATCGCTAAACCGACCACTCAAACAATTCCTACAACAATTCTAGTGGTGATCACACTAGCAAGATAATGGCCCTATGAAAGAAACAACACAAAGGAATACAACTCCTATGCAAGCTAGTAATAGAGACGCGCGGAAGCACACAATAAGCTAGCAAAGGAGTCTACTCATGCAAATCTATAAGGTAAAGCACTAGAGCAAACGAGCATGAGCAGCACAACACATACAAGGGTGAGCAATCAAGTCAATGCAACTCCTACACATGCTAATGGTCAAGTGTGGAAGCAAAAGCACAACTAGCAAGCAAGAAGCCTATTCATGCAATTGTACAAGATAATCAACAAGAGCAAGAAAAACACACAAGCATGAATAGCACAATATGTAAATGTGGAAAGTAATGCATCGAAGTAAGGAGTAGAGTAAGAGATGGCTCATGATTTTTCTCGAGGTGTTGGAAAGATGGTGCCTTCCCCTACTCCTTGTTGGACCACTCCTATTGGAGTCCTAGTCCCTCCCGCCACCAAGTGGAGTTCTTGCCCACGAGCCCACAATCACTCCCGGAGTAAAGACACGTTGCGCATGACCGCTGCCACCAAGGCACAAGCTCACCTCCCTCGAGAACTTGCCAGAGTCCCCAAGCCGACATGGGTGCTCACTATTGATGCCCCTTTCACCAGCGTGCTCAAACCGTGTACAAACATGTGACGGCCTTCACAACCAATCATGATAGGCTCAATCACCAACACCTAACTGGTCTAGGTCTCACCATAGACCAAGAGTAACAGCCTAGATCACACCCTCAAGGACACCCTATCCTTAGATGTGCAAGATGCTCTAGTTACTCTCACTAGCACTCTCAAGATATGCAATATCTCCTCCTAGTGCTCTTCTCTTTTCCTCTTGGACCTTACCAAATGCTCTCAGGTATCCACTGGCCAAGAGTGGTCTACAAGACCCTAGCAACGAAGTTATATAGGCGTCCAATCTCAAACTAGTCGTTGGTCCACAAAATCACCTTTCTGAATTCACTGACCGGACTGTCTGGTCTCAACCTGACCAGACCGTCCGGTCACTCCTAGAATGACTCCCCGAGCCATTGACTTCACTATGCGCAAGCGATTTCCTCGTACTGACCAGACCATCCGGTTTGTCCAACTGTCGGACAAGTCTGATACGTCAGGCTTCCTCGTCGAACTCCAGAGAGTTGCTTCCTCTCTGTCCCTTGCTTCACCCATCCAGACTGGACCATCCGGTCTCTATGGTCCCCGGCACAGACAAATTCCTCGCTGGTCTTCTCTCTGGACTGTCCTTTCCTCTGTTGACCATACAGTCCAGTCACTCCTTGACCAATTGTCCGGTCTCTCTGTTCAGAAGCTAAAACTCCTCATCCTCGGTTGACTTTGTTTTTCGGCTTCTCCGAACAGCTCCTTGGCTTCTCCACTACCATCTAGTGCCTATGATTTTACCGAGCATTCATGCACATCACCGACTAGACATGACCAAAGAGAAATGAACTAGACCCCCGTGATAGTTCAATTTTTCCTATGGACTCAAAGCCCTAACAACTAGACAAGTGTTCTCAACACTTGCTCCACAGCTTGTCCTTAGCCTTGATCCATCTTCATCAACCCTTAGACTCCATCAAGCTCATCACCTCCATGCTTGTGGTCATTGTCATCAATCGCCAAGGCCGCCATCAACAATCATCATAAGGTAGAAAAGGTTTCGTACATGGATAATACTCATGTAGACAATAGTCATATTTCATGTTTTGTAATTCATCACCAAAACATCATACCTTGGGTGACTTAATGGCCATGAACCTTTCAATCTCCCCCTTTTTGGTGATGGATGACAACCACTACTTATGATGATCCAAAATAGACGAGCAACAAAGAACCAAAGGAGAGAAAGGATTGAAAGGATTACCTTGGTCCTTACATTCAAAGTAGTCTCCCCCTTGGAATGTGCTTGAAGTTGAGAAAGAACTACCCGCTCACATAGCGCACTTGGATGTTAATCTTGAGTTGAATTTTGCTAACTGTTGTAGGAATGGACCCAAATGACTACATTTTTCCTAATTCTTCTAGCCATGGGAGTAGTTGAGGTACAGAGCAAAGTTAGCTAGAGATGGTTTCTTAGAAAATAAATTGAAGACCTCGGCATCGATAACACATCTGCTTGGACTGTCATGACTGACAGACATCAGGTATGATTACCATGTAGCATATCAAAATATTCGAAGCTTTCATATGATTAACATATTTTGATTGATGCAAATGCAGGGTCTAGTGCCATTAGTGAGTGATGAGTTTCCAGATGTTGAACATAGATTTTGTGTTTGGCACCATTACCAAAATTTCTACGTTTTATTCAAAGGCGAGAGCCTAAAAAACTTGCTTTGGGCTATTGCAAGATCTAGTATTGTGCATGAGTGGAATAGCAATATGGAGAAGATTAAGGCTATTAACAACAAAGCTTATGAGTACTTGGAGCAAATCCCCCTGAATCAGTGTCACACCCGATTCCAACGACCGAAACCGAATGCATCTGTATGCGTGCCCAGGATCAAGTTTTCACGCACACATGACAATTATTGTGATAGAAGAACAATATCTTTATTAAAACAATAATATTATTACAACAGTGACCTGTAGGTCAAAAAGAAAAGATTACATTGCAGCGGAATAAACTAAGCGTTGGCGTCCTTCAGCTCTCACAGGAAGTCGACCGGAAGACCGCATGCCTAGTCTCCTCCATCGTCTTCATAGTGTACTATCCTTCTCCTATAGTTGAGCAGCAATGTGGTATATAGCAAGGGTGAGTACGTGTCGTACTCAGCAAGTGGGGGAAAAGATGACATGGGGCTATAGACAAGGAAGGCTTTAAAGGGGTTTGTTGCATGAGCTTTTAATTTCCTATGCATCCTAATTACTAAGTGGGGTCAGCCCAATCATTAACCCATAGGGTAGTATCCAAAACAAGTCCAATCCCATCCACCAACCAACCATTCCCAACCATTCCAAACCACAACCGATAACCAACTAATCTTGTGAGGATTCCAGGCCGCTCTTGACCATGAGCACGACTATCATGATAGTTTGATACTCTGCAGAGTTTATACCACTTTACCCACAAGTCGTGATTTCATCCCCTGTTGCCAGGTGGACTAGAGTCTCCATGTTGCCATGCCGACCAAGCACTAGCACACTTCCTTAGGTGTGCGGCCAGGAGATCACTACGAGGCTTTTACAAAGGGTCTCCCAGTACATGCTAGCCACTAAGGTTCCACTCCCGTCCATAAGTGAAAGCCCATCAACAAGCAACTCATCACCCCAGGAGCCCCCTCTTGAGACATTCGGATACAACGATAGTCCTCTTGACTTTCATTCCCCGCTCCACCAAAATGCTGCACCGACACTGGGAGAACTCCTAATTAATCAGTGAAGTTGTTTCATAGCAGCCTTGTGATGGCACTGTTGTCCTGGTTTACCGCTCCAAGAACCGGGTCCTAGGATCTACAACAAGCCTACCACCACTAACCATGTGCCCACGGCACCACACCCATTCTATCTGGCTTGCATAGATCCCTAAGCCATGTTGCTAACATGAATTACCATTCCGCCCATGAAATGACATAGTTCATTAATCAGCGTTAATATTAACCCAACATTCCACAAGAAAACTAAGCATTATCTATCCACAACCAACCAACTAGTTCATGGCGACAAGGAAACAGATAAAGCAATACTAGAGAAAACCCTAACAATAGGTATCCATTCAATTCACAAGCATGCATTTCTACAATAAATGTTATAATAGGTACAAGATGCATCAAGGACACTTCCCTGAAAATGGATGTTGCTGCTCAGGTCTTCAAGTCATGCTCTTGCGATTCCAGGAGCAACCCGTTCTCTAATTAACGTCACGCAGGCACAACATGCACACAATCATATAAACAAACTAAGAAACATTACATCAAACAATAATAAAGTACTTTAAAATCAATCTCAAAAGATAGTACGCTTTTATACGATCGCGTGAGCGCAAAAATCATCTAAATCAAAGTTACGAGTAAAAAGTTACAAAGTTTTGAAGGTACAGGGTTAAAATAGTAAAAACAGATAGGTTTAGGGACCTAAAAGTAATTCTAGAAAAGTATAGGGATTAAATTGTAAAATAACAGAATAAAATATAGTTTATAAATAGTTTAGGGACTAAAATGTAATTTTGGTGAACTCTAGGGGTTAAAGTGTAAAAAGACAGGACTTAAAATAATTAAAAACAAGTCCAGGGTTGTTTCTATAAAATTACATGGCCAAATTAATAATTTTAGTAAGGTACAGGGGTGTTTCTATTAAAATACAGGGTTAAAATATTAATTTAGAAAGGTACAGGGGCTTTTCTATAAAAATTACAGGGCTAAAATAATTATAAACAAATTTTAGAGGCCTAAAAATAATTTAATAAAGGTTCTGGATAAAAATTAGGTCTGAAATATAATTTTAACAAAACTCAGGGGTCTAATTATAATTTACTAAAGCTTCTCTAAAAAAACAGGGGCAAGATTATAATTTAAATAGAACACAGGGGCCTATGAGCAAAAGTGCTAACATTATCCAGGAAATAAATGAATTAATTTAAATCAAAAACACCGTGGACCAGGTCTATGCTCTATTGACCGTGGACCAGAAGATACCCCTTCGGGGTGATCTAATCATGGCCACTGATCCATAAATCGATGGCCAGGAGGTGCTCGACGGGGCTGGTGACTGCGCCCGGGTCTCCACGGCGGCGGCGCAAGGCGGGCTCGCCGGAGCTCACCGAGGACGGAGCACCGATAGCCAAAGCTCGTTCGGGAGCTGCTAAACGGGGGAGGGAGAGCTGTGGGCGTCACCTACTACTTCGCGCAGGGAGATTGAAGGCTCAGAAGGGGTTCGTGGCAACGTGGTGGCGGCGATGACGTTCGACAGCTCCAGGGAGGAGGCTCGGGGCTTCATTCTTTGCACGAGGAGATCCGGCGGGCACGGCTTCGAGTCGACGACCTCGGCGGCGGGTCGCCGGGGCTCGTGATGGTGTCCTCGCTCGCCGGCGTGGATCTCACCGAGCTCCTATGGCGGGGCGACGGGGCGGGCGGAGCGCGACAGCGGGAGGCGGCGGCGTGGGCGGTCAACACCAGCTTCCGGTGGCGGCGTGGCAATGGCCGGAGGTGGAGGATGACGGGTCGGGCGGCACTTCCGTACGGGATCAAGGACGAAAATCTTAGGAAATATTAGCGGTGGCGCAGGGATGCTCGCTCTGGGTTTTATAGGGGCCACGGGTCATCGGAACAAACGTGAGGCTGGCAGACAGGTCGGCAGCTGCACTAAACAGAATAGCATGTTGATTGGCCTGCGCGTTCCCGTGGATTGGGTGCACTAATAGATCTACCACTTGATGTTATAGGTCTCTAGCGTTGTGGAACACGATACTAGTAAAGTGGTTTAGATATTTTCTTACCTGATGTGGAGATCGAGATTTTGAAAGATGGCACGGTCGTGAGAGGATATATGGTGGGCCAAACGCGTTCCTGGAGTCATCCTCCAAGATCTCGATGAGGGCTTCTGGGATCACGAAGAGAACTTCCTGGAACACGATAAGAATCAAGTTTTAAAACTTATACCTCTAGGAATTGATCCCAGGGTGGTTCGAAAGTACCATGTCGCGCACAGACTGTGAATGGACACGAAGCAGCGACCATGGCGAACTTGATTCAGGTCTCACCGCAGCTATTCTCTCTCTGATTCTTGGATATGTTGGAGAGGGAAAACTGGAACATGTCCTGGTGAATTTGCGCATCTATTGGTTCAGCGGATCACCTGGAACATCGAAGACAGTATAGAGCTGTGAGGTGAGCGTGACTGGAGCAGGGGAGATAGCGAGGAACTTGGACTTCAAAGGTCGGGACTAAGAGAGGGGAGGCAGGGGGAGTTGGTGTACTTGACAAGGGACATCTAGGCTTCGTTTTATAGGGTGGGGAGGCAGTGGAGGGCAGAGGAACGGGTTCCTCAAAGGTTTAATGGCTGGTGGCGCCATTGATTGCCACTCGAGGTCCTTGGTGCATAATTAATGATGGAAACGGCTGGAATTGGAAGAGGAGAAGGTTGCACGTCCGTTTGAAGGGTCTGGGGAGCCGGTTAATTACGTGGGGAGGCAGATCCATGGCCGGTGGCTGCGTCGGTTTCCTGGTCGTGGAGGTGATCGTGCGTTTGGACGAGGAAGATGGAGGCTATAGCTGGTTGGGCTTCCTAGTTGGTGGGCTGCACGTGCGGGCTGGCCAAACAGGCCGAGCAAAGGGCGGAGGGCGAGCTGGGCCTGGGGTGGGAATTCGGCCCAAGGCCAGAGGAGAGAGGGGGAAGAGGGAGGGAAGAGGTTGGGCGGGGAGGCCGAAAGAGAGGGAGGGAAAGTTGGGCCGCGGGGAGAGATCTTGGCCCAGAGAGGGGTTTCTTGCTTTCTTTTCTTTTCGTATTTCCTACCCTATTTCCAAAAACAAAATTGACTTTTAAAATACATTTTGCACACAATAAAACCTAGTGCATCTAATTCAGCATGAATGCAACATACAAAATATTAATAACCTAAATTAATTTATTTAGTTTAGAAAATAGCCCATTTGCCTAAAATAAACTATAATTATCTAATTAATTTATAATAAAAATTTTAATCTATTATAAGAAAAATGTTGAAATTTTAATGGAGTTGGGTCACAAACCAAAATTTGAAATTTTGTGGTGTGACAATACTACCCCTCTTAATAGGAATCTCGCCCCGAGATTCTACGTGGTTAGCAAGAAAAGGTTAGAGGTAGGATCAATTTTCACTCTCCATCTTTAACTCAATTCTCCTGATTGACCGGTTGTGCTTACTCTTGCTTCTCCTCAAAGGAAAATATTGATGTGCCTCTTTTAGTACGTTTCTGGATCTTACTCTTCCATAGGTGTCACCTCTGGAGTTGTTCGCTTGAATCTAGCAGTCATGTGTTGCCCTTTTCCGTGAGAAGATCCCGAAGTTATGATTATTTATTAGAGCAAGGGTAAGAGTGAACATTCTTGGGTCTTGGCGTCCTTTTGCCGGTGCTACCTCCAAAGCCTATAATGGTTGACATCAACATCTCTTGGATTTGGTTAGGCCATAAGAGGCTAGAATAGAATAGAGTGAAGGTAAGGTAGAAAAGAATAGAGGGAAACGTTACCCCAACTAAACTAAACTAGGTATAACTAATGATGTGATAACAAAGCTAAACGCTTTGCAAGCACACCAACACTCAAATAAAGATCCAACTCAAACATAGCACACCACCAGCAACACAAGCATATAATTAGCAACATCATTCTATATAGCGATTATTATCCTAAGGTGGGAAGGGTCCTAGATCACGATTATGCGTAAGGTCCTTCTTCATGTTTAATGCGGAGTGCTGGCCAATGTCCTTGGTGTTGTGAAGAGTCTTCAATTTTGAATGTCCATCCTTCATCTTCATATTGAGTAGAACCAGTTTGTAAAATCTTCAATGTCGTCCATTTATTTATTGATAGAGACAGAAGTTTTCTAAATACTAGTTTTGAAAATAGAACCTATAGCATGGTCATTCTATCTAGGTTTGCGTCCGGTGGTCGATATCGCTCTGATACCACTTGTCACACCCGATTCCAATGACCGAAACCAAATGCATCTGTATGCGTGCCCAGGATCAAGTTTTCACGCATACATGACAATTATTGTGATAGAAGAACAATATCTTTATTAAAATGATAATATTATTACAATAGCGACACGTAGGTCAAAAAGAAAAGATTACATTGCAGCGGAATAAACTAAGCGTTGGCGTCCTTCAGCTCCCACAGGAAGTCGACCGGAAGACCGCATGCCTAGTCTCCTCCATCGTCTTTATAGTGTACCATCCTTCTCCTATAGCTGAGCAGCAATGTGGTATATAGCAAGGGTGTGTACGTGTCGTACTCAGCAAGTGGGGGAAAAGATGACATGGGGCTAAAGACCAGGAAGGCTTTAAAGGGGTTTGTTGCATGAGCTTTTAATTTCCTATGCATCCTAATTACTAAGTGGGGTCATCCCAATCATTAACCCATAGGGTAGTATCCAAACCAAGTCCAATCCAATCCACCAACCAACCATTCCCAACCATTCCAAACCACAACCGATAACCAACTAATCTTGTGACGATTCCAGGCCGCTCTTGACCGTGAGCACGACTATCATGATAGTTTGATACTCTGCAGTGTTTGTACCACTTTACCCACAAGTCATGATTTCATCCCCTGTTGCGAGGTGGACTAGAGTCTCCATGTTGCCATGCCGGCCAAGCACTAGCACACTTCCTTAGGTGTGCGGCCAGGAGATCACTATGAGGCTTTTACAAAGGGTCTCCAAGTACATGCTAGCCACTAAGGTTCCACTCCTGTCCGTAAGTGATAGCCCATCAACAAGCAGCTCATCACCCTAGGAGCCCCCGCTTGAGCCATTCGGATACAAGGATAGTCCTCTTGGCTTCCATTCCCCGCTCCACCAAAATGCGTAATCAACACTGGGAGAACTCCTAATTAATCAGCCAAACTATTCCATAGCAGCCTTGTAATGGCACTGTTGTCCTAGTTTACCGCTCCAAGAACCGGGTCCTAGGATCTACAACAAGCCTACCACCACCAACCATGTGCCCACGGCACCACACCCATCCATCTGGCATGCATAGATCCCTAAGCCATGTTGCTAACATGAATTACCATTCCACCCATGAAATGACATAGTTCATTAATCAGCGTTAATATTAACCCAACATTCCACAAGCAAACTAAGCATTATCTACCCACAACCAACCAACCAGTTCATAGCGACAAGGAAACGGATAAAGCAATACTAGGGAAAACCCTAACATTAGGTACCCATTCAATTCACAAGCATGCATTTCTATAATAAATGTTATAACAGGTACAAGATGCATCAAGGACACTTGCCTGAAAATGGATGTTGCTACTCAGGTCTTCAAGTCATGCTCTTGCGATTCCAGGAGCAACCCGTTCTCTAATTAACGTCACGCAGGCACAACATGCACACAATCATACAAACGAACTAAGAAACAGTACATCAAACAATAATAAATCAATCTCAAAAGATAGTACGCATTTATACGATCACGTGAGCGCAAAAATCATCTAAATCAAAGTTACGAGTAAAAAGTTACAAAGGTTTGAAGGTACAGGGTTAAAATAGTAAAAACAGATAGGTTTAGGGACCTAAAAATAATTCTAGAAAAGTATAGGGACTAAATTGTAAAATAACAGGATAAAATATATTTTATAAATAGTTTAGGGACTAAAATGTAATTTTGGTGAACTGCAGGGGTTAAAGTGTAAAAAGACAGGACTTAAAATAATCAAAAACAAGTCCAGGGTTGTTTCTGTAAAATTACATGGCCAAAATAATAATTTTAATAAAGTACAGGGGTGTTTCTATTAAAATACAGGGTTAAAATATTAATTTAGAAAGGTACAGGGGCTTTTCTATAAAAATTACAGGGCTAAAATAATTAAAAACAATTTTAGGGGCCTAAAAATAATTTATTAAAGGTTCTGGATAAAAATTAGGTCTTAAATATAATTTTAACAAAACTCAGGGGTCTAATTATAATTTACTAAAGCTTCTGCAGAAAAACGGGAGCAAGATTATAATTTAAATAGAACACAGGGGCCTATGAGCAAAAGTGCTAACATTATCCAGAAAATAAATGAATTAATTTAAATCAAAAACACCGTGGACCAGGTCTATGCTTTGGTGACCAGAGTTGACCAGTGGGTCTATGGTCCACGATGGACCAGAAGATACCCCTTCGGGGTGATCTAATCGTGGCCACTGATCCATAAATCGATGGCCAGGAGGTGCTCGGCGGGGCTGGTGACTGCGCCCGGGTCTCCACTGCGGCGACGCAAGGCGGGCTCGCCGGAGCTCGCTGGGGATGGAGCACCGGTAGCTGGAGCTCGAATGGGAGCTGCTAAACGGGGGAGGGAGAGTTGTGGGCGTCACCTACTACTTCGTGCAGGGAGATTGAAGGCTCAGGAGGGGTTCGTGGCGACGTGGTGGCGGCGACGACGTCCGGCAGCTCCAGAGAGGCGGCTCGGGGCTTCATTCTTAGCACGAGGAGATCCGGCGGGCACGGCTTCGAGTCGACGACCTCGGCGGCGGGTCACCGGGGCTCATGACGGCATCCTCGCTCGCCGGTGTGGATCTCACCGAGCTCCTATGGCAGGGCGACGGGGCGGGCGGAGCGCGACGGCGGGAGGCGGCGGCGCGGGCGGTCAACATGAGCTTCCGGTGGCGGCGCGGCAATGGCCGGAGGTGGAGGATGATGGGTAGGGCGGCACTTCCGTACGGGATCAAGGATGAAAATCTTAGGAAATATTAGCGGTGGCGGAGGGGTGCTCGCTCTGGGTTTTATAGGGGCCACGGGTCATCGGAACGAACGCGAGGCTGGCAGGCAGGTCGGCAGCTGCACTAAACAGAATAGCACGTTGATTGGCTTGCGCGTTCCCGTGGATTGGATGCACTAATCGATCTACCACTTGATCCAATAGGTCTCTAGCGTTGTGGAACACGATACTAGTAAAGTGGTTTAGATATTTTCTTACCTGATGTGGAGATCGAGATTTTGAAATATGGCACGGTCATGAGAGGATATATGGCGGGCCAAACGCGTTCCTGGAGTCATCCTGCAAGATCTCGATGAGGGCTTTTGGGATCGTGAAGAGGACTTCCTGGAACACGATAAGAATCAAGTTTTAAAGCTTATAGCTCTAAGAATTGATCCCAGGGTGGTTTGAAAGTACCATGTCGCGTGCAGACTATGAATGGACACGAATCAGTGACCATGGCGAACTTGATTCAGGTCTCACCGCGGCTATTCTCTCTCTGATTCTTGGATATGTTGGAGAGGGAAACCTGGAACACGTCCTAGTGAATTTGCGCATCTATTGGTTCAGCGGATCATCGGGAACGTCGAAGCCAGTATAGAGCTGCGAGTTGAGCGCGACTGGAGCAGGGGAGATAGCGAGGAACTTGGATATCAAAGGTCAGGACTAAGAGAGGGGAGGCAGGGGGAGTTGGTGTACTTGACAAGGGACATCTAGGCTTCGTTTTATAGTGTGGGGAGGCAGTGGAGGGCAGAGGAACGGGTTCCTCTAAGGTTTAATGGCTGGTGGCGCCATTGATTGCCACTCGAGGTCCTTGGTTGACAATTGATGATGGAAACGGCTGGAATTGGAAGAGGAGACGGTTGCACGTCCGTTTGACGGGTCTGGGGAGCCGGTTAATTACGTGGGGAGGCAGATCGATGGCCGACGGCTGCGTCGGTTTCCTGGCCGTGGGGGTGATCGTGCGTTTGGACGAGGAAGATGGAGGCTATAGCTGGTTGGGCTTCCTGGTTGGTGGGCTGCATGTGCGGGCTGGCCAAACAGGCCGAGTAGAGGGTGGAGGGGGAGCTGGGCCTGGGGTGGGAATTCGTCCCAAGGCCAGAGGAGAGAGGGGGAAGAGGGAGGGAAGAGGTTGGGTGGGCAGGCCGAAAGAGAGGGAGGGAAAGTTGGGCCGCGGGGAGAGATCTTAGCCCAGAGAGGGGTTTCTTGCTTTCTTTTCTTTTCGTATTTCCTACCCTATTTCCAAAAACAAATTTGACTTTTAAAATATATTTTGCACACAATAAAACCTAGTGCATCTAATTCAGCATGAGTGCAACATACAAAATATTAATAACCTAAATTAATTTATTTAGTTTAGAAAATAGCCCGTTTGCCTAAAATAAACTATAATTCTCTAATTATCTAATTAATTTATAATAAAATTTTAATCTATTGTAAGAAAAATGTTGAAATTTTAATGGAGTTGTGTCATAAACCAAAATTTGAAATTTTGGGGTGTGACAATCAGTGGTGCAGGGCTTTCTTTAGTGAATTCCCAAAATGTGATATCCTCCTTAATAACAACTCAGAAGTGTTCAACAAGTAAGATTCTAGGCCCATGTAGTCCTTTTTAAAATTTTACTTGTATGAGGTGTATTGAAAATTTTCATTATATTTGAAGCAAAACAGGTATATCCTAGATGCCAGGGAGCTGCCAATTCTATCTATGTTGGAGAAGATTAAAAGCCAAATTATGAATAGGATCTACACCAAGCAAGAGGAGTGTGAAAAGAAGTGGACTGGTGATATTTGCTTAAAGATAAAGCAAAAAGTGGAACAGAACTCAGATTTTGCTAAGATGTGTTATGTGTTACCTGCTGGAATGGGTATGTTTCAAGTTACTGAAAAGGACTTCCAATACATTGTCGACATTAGGTATAGATTAGATATTCATCCTTCCGACTACATTTAAGTTTCTATCTAACATGTCTTATGGGTTATCTACACTATTCATAGTTTAACGAACAGGATCAGACCTTGAATTTTACATAGACAAAATACATCGGGGTTTCACTTGGAAAGGGTGTGATCAAGCTAATGGAGGCTCTTGTCTTGTGGCTTGGGAAAGAGTCCGGTGGCCCCTCGAGTACGGGGGACTCGATATTCTAAATCTTGAGTACATGAGTTGGGTGCTCCAAGCTCGATGGCAGTGGTTTGAAAAAATGGAACAGGATCGACCTTGGAAAGGACTTGATATTCCTATCCACCCAAATGTCGTGGGCTTATTCAACACAGCGACAATTTCTCATGTTGGAAGAGGGGACAACACTCTCTTCTGGACTGACAAATGGGTGTTTGGATGTTCCATTAGTGATCTAGCCCCGTTGGTGGTCGAGGCTGTCCCTCCAAAAACTAGGAAGCAGCGCACGGTCACAGATGCATTGCTAGATTGCTGCTGGCCTAGAGATGTGAAATGAGGGTTATCTATGATTGGGCTTTATGAATATTTTCAGTTGTGAGACACTCTTTGTGACTTTGCTCTATCCGATAATGACGATCATCACGAGTGGTGATTGGACAAGTCGGGCAGCTATTCCTCTAAATCCACCTATGGTGCACTGTTCAATGGTTCAGTTTTGTTTGAACCTTGGCGTCGGTTGTGGCAGACTTGGGCGCCGGCAAAATACAAAGTGTTTCTTTGGTTGGCAATTTGAACCAAGGTATGGACAGCTGATCAGCTTGTGAAGCGTGGTCTTTCTCACCTGGATAAATATGTCCTTTGTGATCAAGAGGATGAAACAAACCAGCATATTCTTACTGATTGCGTGTTTGCTCGGGAATTTTGGTTTAAAATCCTATCAACTTTGGGAAAATTTCTAGATCCAATGTCACATTCTGTAAAAATTTATGATACATGTATAGGATGTCGTTCCGCCATACATAAGTACCCCCTTTTTTGACTGAGTAGGATTCAACAATAGGCCTGAGTCAGTGATTCGAAAACTTAATTTTGTATCCATTTAATTTCAAGCCAGTCAAAATCAAAAAAATTGAAGACAATTCTTCATTGAAAGAATCCATGGAGAGAGAAAAAATAATATGAGACTAGACTATAATAAAAGAAAAAACCAAAGTAGGAATCCTCTTTTCAACTCTGACTCCCCCACTCCAGTCGTTGCTTTTCTTTCTGTTACCTCGAAAGTAGCTGCTTCAGCTTCAGCCACGTGAATTCTCGGCCACTCTAAATAGACTGGAAATCCAAAAGAAAGAGAGTGGGGATTCCATTGGATGAATCCTTAAGGAAGACATGGCACAAAAGAAAGAAAAGCTAAAGTAAGTGCTCTTTGGTTTGAGCAAAAAAGATTCTTGTTTCACTGAGGAAAAGAGAGAAGTTCTAGATAAATTGACAAGATAATAAACTGTGGATTCTTTCTTTCGCCTCCATTCATATGTTTCCATATTAAAGTGTAGTTTTCTTACTTAAATCTAATAATATTAAGCTAATATGCCCATTGGTGTCACAAAAGTACCTTACCGGATTCCCGGAGATGAAGAAGCGACTTGGGTTGACTTATAGCCACTCTCACTATAGGATTCATCTATTTCTTAGAGTATGACAGACGAATCTTCTTAGGGTTCTATTTTTAAATAGGTATGCCATACACCCTGCAGGGATTGTAGTTCAATTGGTTAGAGCACCGCCCGGTCAAGGCGGAAGCTGCGGGTTCGAGCCCCGTCAGTCCGAAACTAGGATTCAATGAATGAAAGAATTCATCTTTCCTTTTTGTCATCAAGAATTTCCCGGAAAGGGAGCGGGGTGTAGAAGGCAAGATCAAATATCTATGGAGACCATCCATGAAGAGGCTCCGTAGGATCCTGTAGAGTATAAATGGAATAAGTCATGTGATATGATCCAATTCTATATTTATTACACTGTTCGTTCTTTGAGCAAAAAGATAAAGATCGGATAGATTTGAACCACAATTGCAAGATAGGATAGGGTATTTCTATATGTGATAGATAATGTAAATACAAAAATTTGTCTTCTAAAAAGGGAAATATGGAATGAATAGATCATAAAATTTGAAACTTTGGTATTTCTTTCTCTTCCGGACAAGATAGTTGTCCTAGCGAGAATGGGATTTCTACAACGATTGCAAACCCTTCAGATAGAATCTGAGAATAAAACTCAGATATCGTGTAGGGGATTTTGGTTTGTTATTAGGAATCCAGTTATTAGCTATTTTGAACAAATCCCGAAACTCTAAACTACCTGTTATCCAAAAAAACCTAAAATTCCTAATAACAAACCAAAATCCCCTACACGATTAGTTACAAAAGCTTTTTGGCAAGCACTCGCTGCAATTGGTCCAGTAAACCAAAAGCCTATCAATAAATAGGAACACATTCCCACAAGTTCCCAAAAAAATAAATTTGTATCAAATTGGAACTAGTAACCAATCCCAACATGGAAGTATTAAAAAACTTATATAAATAAAAAATCTCAAATATCCCTCATCGTGAGACATATAATCATCACTATAAATAAGAACCAAGATTCCTACAGTAGTAATTAGTATTAACATAATAGAAGTAAGGGGATCAATCAAGTATCCAAATTCTAAAGAAAAATCATTATTGATGGTCCAAGACCATAAATATTGATCGATAGAACTCCCTTTTATACCTTGTTATAGAATTTATTGAACATTCTTTTTATTTCTCTAACACACAAATCCATTTTTCTAATAGAATCTATTCCAATTTCTGTATTGAATTTGATTTCAGATATTTTCAATTTGATATGGCTCGGACGAATAATCTAATAGACAGAAAAGAATAATCTATATGAATAATAAAGAGAAAATGCAAATCTCTTGGCATTTTCATTCGAGCATTATACACATTTTTACATTTTTTTGAAATATTTTGTTTTTTTATTTGTTAATAATTTAGGGATTAATATTTCACTAAGGAAAAGATAGAATCATAACAAATGCAATTTCAAATTCTGATTAGAAAAAAAGAATGAATATCAAGCGTTATAGTATGATTTTGAATATTCTAGAAAAGGAAAGAAGGAGGGGGGGGGGGGGAGGAGAGAAAAACTTTTGGATATATTGATTCCGATTGAATTGGAAATATATCAACGGTAGAATCAATTCAATTCTAAATTGCAATAAGCGGGGTCTCTTCTCTATTCAAGACATGGGTTGTTAGATTTCGATTTCAAAAAAGAACTACTAATCCTCAACTTTTCGAGGAATCCTTCATCAGTGGTTGTAAATGACTGACTTTTTCAATCCTTTCAACCTTGGTTCCGTAGGAGCAAGTCAGAAAGGTTGAGAATTAGAACCATCTAATTTGATTCGTTCCCAATAGCCATGAGATGATCATCTTAGGGTGATCCTTTTGTCAACGGATGCTCCTATTACACTCGTAGTCTCTGAAGGATGAGAACCCACTATGTAGCATCTACATCAATAATTCAAGCATTGTATACATCATTAGTCTGATTCTTTGTAGGAACTACCCGTAATAACGAGCTTGCAAAATGGATCTGTTTATCATAAAGAGATTTATTTTTCCTGACCCTGCTTCACCTTAATTGTTATTTGAACAAAAAGATCACAATAAACTTTTGGTAAAAGTTCTATCTTGATTGGAGTGGGGATATCATTTCTCTTCTGCATGTCTATGGCGTTTTGCAAAGCCCAAACACCTCAGAGATAAATATAGATGTAGGAATTTGTCGAATGAACCACAGTCCTTCGTAGACGTCAGGAGTCCATTGATGAAAAGGGGCTGGGGAAAGCTTGAACCCAAGTCCTACAATGATGAATATAAGCGCAATTGAAATTCAGGTTAAAGAGGTATTTATCCTCGTTGTATCCTTTATATGAAAATACGTGGCCAGGGGGTCATTCGCTTGACTCGTACTGATGAGAAGTTTCTTACTCCACGAGAAATTGAACAAAAAGCTGTCGAATTGGCCTATTTCTTGCACGTACCAATTGAAGTATTTTGAGTACAAATTGCAATTTTGTAATTTAAATTGTAAGGGTATTTTTGAGTATTTATCTAAAGCAAGGAACAACCGAGGATAAGATAAAATTGCTTCTAATATGTTTTGTCCAAGTGAGATATATGGCCTAATATTTTTCCCTTTTCATATGAAAGAAAGGGCTTTTTTTCGATTTTTCTATTCCACTCCACTTAGATCTAAGAAAGAACCCAATACACTGAAATTCCCCTAGTATACAAAAAAAGAAATAGGTACAAACACAAGGTCTCAAACCTTGTTATAGAATTTTTGCTTCAAAAAAAAAAAGAAATATCATATAGAGTCAGCGAATGAAGCAGATTCATTATCAACTCAATTTACAGATCAAAAATGAAAAAAAGAAGAAAGCATTGCCTTCTTTCCTATATCTTGTATTTATCGTACCTTTGCCCTAGGGAGTCTCTTTCTCTTTTAACAAATGTCTGGAACTTTGGATTAAGAATTGGTGGAATACCAGACAACCTGAAACTCTCTTAACGGATATTCAAGAGAAAAGGATTCTAGAAGGATTCATAGAATTAGAAGAGCTTTTTCTCTTGGATGAAATGATAAAAGAGAAACCAAAGGCACATGTACAAAAACCTCCTATAAGATTCGAATAACTTCAAAATAACTGACATAATTTTTTATTTTTCCTGATCAGAAAAATACATGAAAAAAAAGGAGGTAGAAATTTTTTTGATTTATGGTTAAAGAAGAAAAACAAGAAAACTGGGGTTCTATTGAATTCCAAGTATTCAGTTTCACCAATAAGATACGGAGACTTGCTTCACATTTGGAATTACACAAAAAAGATTGTTCATCGGAAAGAGGTCTACGAGGACTTTTGGGAAAACGTCAACGTTTGTTGGCTTATTTGGCAAAGAAAAATAGAGTATGTTATAAGAAATTAATAAGTCAATTGGATATTCGGGAGAAGTAATTTAATCGTTTGAATTGTTTTCTTATTTTATTAGTAGTCTTAGATTTTGCATTTTGAACCCCTTTGAAAAGACCTTCAAAGGGGTTCTCAAAAATTAAAAATAGATCTAATTAGACTTTTTTTACTTTTTTTGGAATTTTTCTGTTTTTCCATTATGAAATATAGAGCGTACTAGTTAACAAAAGAAAACCCTATTTAGGGTAATAATTGGATAAGAGAGCCTCTACCTCGTCAACGGATAGCAAGAGAACAAAATCGGATAAATACCAATTCCTATTACTGGTAAAAAGATACACCAGCAGTATAGCCAACCCTACCCTATCACGTCAATCCTACAAGCCTCTTATCTATTTCCGTTCGATCGAGGTGGGGAGTAAGTCAAAATAGAAAAAACGGACAATGGGTTTAGGGATAATCAGGCTCGAACTAATGACTTCCACCACATCAAGGTGACACTCTACCACTGAGTTATATCCCTTACCCGTCCCATCGAGAAAGGGAATTAACGAATCGAATCCTAAGGCAAAGGGGCGAGAAACTCGAGGCTAGGCCTGTTTTCCTCCGGGCTTTCTTTCCGCACTATTATGGATAGTCAAATAAAATATTGGGAAAAATTAGATTCAATTGTCAACCGGTCCTATCAAAAGTTGGTTTGACTATGGATTCGAGCCATAACACATGGTTTCATAAAATCTATACGATTTTCCCGATCTAAATCCAGTGGGTTTCCATGAAGAAGATCTTGTCCAGCATGTTCTATTCGATACTGGTAGGAGAAGAACCCAACTTGGTATTCTTAAAAAAACAGGGGAAGCAGAACCAAGTCAAGATGATATGGGTCACCCCTTCTTCTTGTGCCAAAGATCTTACCATTTCTGAAGGAACTGGGGCTATATTTCTTTTCAATTTCCATTATTAAGCCGGCATGGGCTATGTGAGCTCCAAGTAGTTTATCGGACAAATTGATAAGTCTGGCATTCCCAGCCCACCAAGCAAAGCCGGTGGTTTCTTGGTCACGACCAGCTAAAACAATAGTTCCATTAAAGAGCGTTTCCACGTGGTAGAACCTCCTCAGGGAATATAAGATTTTCATGAGGCTGATCCTGAGATGCCTTCCATGCACGAATACCTTCATTTAAAAGAATATTTTGGGTGTAGAAATTCTCAAATTCAGGATCTTCTGCTGCACGGATTTCCTGGGAAATGAAGTCATAGGCACGTAGGTTCAGAGCCAGGCCAACTACGCCAATAGCACTCATCCATAAATCGGTGACCGGTACAAATAGCATAAAGAAATGTAACCAACGTTTATTGGAAAAAGCAACACCAAAGATTTGGGACCAAAAGCGGTTAGCAGTGACCATTGAATAAGTTTCTTCCGCTTGAGTTGGGTTAAAAGCTCGGAAGGTATTTGCACCATCACCATCAAAACTACTCCACTAGCCTAAAAAAACCGCCCTTTAATGGAATTGAAAAAGTCAAGCAATTCTATATGCTCACAAAAATTTGTCCCCCACCATACTTTCTTTTCCTCAATTTGTCCACCATCGATACAAGATGAATCAACACCAAAAAAAAAAGAATGGACACAAGAAAAAGGCAAAAAAAAGCCTCTCTATCCATTTATTCACTAGACCCAAAAAATATAAATTTTTTATTAAATAAAAGAAATTGATTTTATTACGACATGCTATTTTTTCCATTCATTACCTTTGAGGATCAGTCGTGGTCTTCTAGACTCTACCAAGAGTCTGGACGAATTTGTTGCTTCATCCAAATGTGTAAAAGATCATAGTCGCACTTAAAAGCCGAGTACTCTACCATTGAGTTAGCAACCAAAATAAAATAGGATCTTAGATTTTTTCGAAATCCAAAAATTGATGGAATTACACTGAACGCTCCTGGGAAAACATTGAATTAGCAAGACATCAAAAGAAAGATTTTATCACTGTTGGACGTAACTACGCACCCAATTATATACCGCAAGAGGACGGTGTACGATTGTAGCACTTTTTCCCTTGATTGAGTATTCCAAGGTTTTGTCGAATCCACTGGGACCTTAGGGGTAATTAAGCAAAGTTAATAGTAAAAGACCTAATTAAAGCTACTGTCGAGTTCAGGTTGCATGAGGGGAGACTGGCCAGCGCAAAGGCACGCCAGACAGTGAATCTGTAATTGCGCTGATCGGCGTAGGCGTTGAGCCGATCGACACACTAGTGAATCTAAGCCAAAGTCCGCCAGATACCTTGTAAGCCTATGCTGTTAAGTCAGTAGCCAGATGTCTACTAGTGAGATTGTAACCAAAAAATCTAATTAAATAGCATCATAATGGTAATTACATGGATCAATGAATATCTATAATGAATAAGACCACCCTGCTTATCGCTGCCAAGAGGAAACCCTTAATTGCGTGAGTATCTTACCTACTCAACTATCCAATAGTGTTGCGCAGACTTAGTGCTATCACCGCTAAACCAAACTACTAGCATCATCAAGCAACCATAATCAACACAGTGTCCGAATACTATCCTAATCACCACGACCAAGATAATATCTACTTACTTAGCCTAGAACTAAGCAATTGGAATAAGCATATGGATGATTATAGAATCAAGATAGACAAATCACCAAAACCATCATCAATATATTCAATCATCCTTGAGATACATAGAGTAAGATTCATCCCCGTCGAGATGGCCTACCTTGACGGATCAACTCTTAACACCAATGGTTCTTGAAACTCAACTAGCGATCTATTCTAACAGGGCAAGCCCCGGTGGCTCTAACTCACGGATCTGTTGTCCCTCTGTCGCCTCTTGTCTCTTCTGTCCTCGACTAGGGTTTAGAAGTATTTATAATGGTTCTACTTGTAAAGGACTCGGTTTCTAGCAAATAAGGTGGTTGTGCTGATCGGCGCAGGATTGCACTGATCAACGCAAGTCGTGTTTTCTCTGGTTTCTTCTTCGATTCGGTTCCTCTGTCTTCCACAGCTGCCATGTGGGCCTTTTCCTTCAAGATAAAGTCTTGTACTACACATCGAGATCTTGAAGTTCCATAATCTTCTAGGCAAATATCTTCAAGTGTCTTGCGCATATAAACTTCCATAAACATGTGGAATGAGCCTCGGTCACTTCTGTGGGCGAAAACACCCTTGCGCCAACCAGCTCATGGACTGCGTTGATCGACGCACTAGGCTTCTTCAGTGCTTTTTGTCGGTTCTGGATTCCTATCCTCTCCAGCATTACTTTAATCACCAATTTTACCTGTTTCTGCAATAAAGCTCCAAAACAACGCATATACAAATATATAGGCAATATCATAGGTAAATGGCCTAAATTAGTATCAGTTATGCTCTAATTGGGGTAATATTCACATATAAAAGGGGCACTTGGGTAGTGCCAACAGTTCCCCCACACTTAAACCTTTGCTCGTCCCGAGTAAAGTAAAAGAAAGAAAAATCAAAGAACATACTCTTTCTACCATAAAAGATCTCAAATCAGCAAATGGTGAGCATCTATTATGGTGTATTTCATATTGGTATTCAGCAAAATTGTTCAAATATGGGCATAAAGCTTAAAGTTTCTCCCCAAAGCAACAAATCATGTCCAACTCACAAATTATAACTTTTCCACACATGTAAATCACTTAAAAGATTGTTGCGAACATAAAGAATGTATCTTCCAAATAATCCAAGGTGACAACTCATCTTTCAAATCACTCAACCTATATTCTACATCATAATGATCAAATAATATTTGTGTAAGGCTTATATGAGTAGCTAGGTGAGGTAATTCAAGGATTGCAAACATAAATCAACAATATATTATAAAGCTAGGAGATTATTCTTCATTGGAATTATAGAAACTTATCAAGATGGCCATTAAGAAAGAAAAATTTAAGAAAGGACTCACACTTTGGATATGTGAACATGCGCATAGCAAAAATTTGATCTTGGAAGAAAAAAGAACTCCCATTATCAGATTGCACATGGTTGGAATGATTCATGGCTATATTATAATGAATTTCGAGAATAAGCAAGTCATATACCATCCCCCCACACTTAAAATTTTGCTAGTCCCTTAGCAAACAGCAGAGCTTTTCTCTCTTTTTTATTTTTTTTTCTTCTTCTTCTATTTTTTATCAATTTTTGTTTCTTCCTTTTTTATTTTGCTCTCTACTACGCCGATCGGTTCAGGGTGTGTTGATCGGCTCTCAACCTAAATTCACCAACATTTGTTGGTACTTGATTCGTCTGGCTTCAACATTTATTCAAGAATTAAATATAGCCAGAAATATAGGATATGGTCAAGGAATGATACTCAACAAGATATTTTGGGTTTATGGTAGGATACTCAGCATAACTGAGTTTTTGCATGAGTAATTCAAGGCTACAAAAAGATAC
Source organism: Eleusine coracana subsp. coracana (assembly GCA_032690845.1). NCBI lineage: Eukaryota > Viridiplantae > Streptophyta > Magnoliopsida > Poales > Poaceae > Eleusine > Eleusine coracana. The sequence continues at coordinate 35,682,820 of CM064430.1, read as the reverse complement.
TCAAAGATTTGCCATCTTAGTAAAGTTAATACCAAAAAGATTTAAATCCTAACCGAACTCAACCATCAATTTAATGTTTATCTACAAATTAAAGGTTCATGAGAATTGCTCAAAATATGGCATTGGTAGGTAAGGATCTTGAAAAGAATAAATTCCACAGTTCACAATATGACAATTTATTTTTGAAAAGATTGGTACTAAGTTATCATCAAAATTGGACAATATAAATGAAGCACATGGGTACTCAAAATTGCTCCACATAAGACATATTTGCTGAATAATCATTAAGTGTAAGTTCAAAATTTTATTCAATGCTCAACATCATTTGGTCTTCATCGGCACTTTTCAAGAAAGAAACAATAATTTAATTCTCCTAAAAGAGCATAACCGCCACCATTATATTAAGATCGAAACTCGAATACATCATGATGATTTTTGCACACACTTGCATGAAAATAAAACTACTACTAATTACAACTAACACACTTGCATGAAAGTAAACACTCCCGATACATGGTTTCCCAACCCGCTCACACACACATAAGCAAATAAAGAAAAAGATTTCAAATAAGAGAAAACGCAAACCGGGAAACCGATACACGTGCCAACTCCTAGGCACTCTAGTCAAACGAAGGTGGATACGGTGGCTGATCGAAGCCATAGCACCGCACCTTGAGTCGCTCGAACTCCTCCACCATCGCCTCGTGGTTGTTCCTCCATTGGGACGTGGCGTCCTCCACGTGCTCGATGTGGTGCATGTTGTTGTCGATGTACTACTGCATGGGCACAATAAAGTCTGCACCGAGCACAGGAGGCACCACAGGTACATGTCCTTGGTACCTGTAGTCGATACCCGCGCTGAAGTAGGTAGCGCCGATCGGCGCGTCACCAGCGCCGACTGGCATAGAGGGCTATGAACCGCCCGTTGCATCGCTCCACCCTGGCTACTCCTGCTGAGGCTCCTGGCGTAAATTCCAGGAGTCCCACTCACCGCTGGCTGCGGTAGATGTCGCCGGTTGTCAAACCCGTCCACGGTGGTCCTTGAGAGCTCGGCCCCCTTCAAGAGACCTTCCTCAAGCCAATTTCCTCCCTCCAGCTTGTAATGGAGGAAGACTCCTAGCTCCGCACATGGGAGCTTGATGTTGGTGCCGCCGACATGGAAGCCGGCGCGAACACTTCCCATGACAATATTGCCACGAGTCATATTTTTGCCAATCTCCGTCACGCACTCCCACTTGTTGTCGTGCCCTCCTAGTCCGTCGCCATCATAGATGAGGGCTGCTAGGCATTGAAGATAGGCCCCGAAGGCCAACTTCTTGCTCTCCTTGCCCCTCTTATCGAGCCAACCCCGCACCATCACCAACATGGGGTTGCAATGAGATGGACTCATGATGCCGTTGTAGAGCCACCGCAAGTCCGCATCGATGACGTTGTGTAAGGACCAAAGGCGTACCGAGAGGGGGGGGGGTGAATTGGTAAGCTGCTCACGACTCCAAATACTTCAATTTCGCTACTTAAGTCTAACAAGATAAGGAAACCCAAAAAAGTCTAGTAGGCCCAGACCCTACACATGCTAGTGTTCATGATAAGATAAAATGCGGAAGCCAATCACTCTAGCCTATGCAAGCCACAAGTCACCCTACTCACTAGAGCATATAAATGCGGAATAGTAAAGAGAGGGTCAAGGAATGCTCATGATTTTTTCCCGAGGTCTCGGATGGATAGCGCCTTCCCCTAATCCTCGTTGGACCACTCCCGCCGGAGTCCCGGTCCCTCCCGCCACCAAGTGGAGTTCTCGCCCACGAGCCCGCAATCACTCCTCGAGTGAAGACATAGTGTGCGTCACCGCTGCACAAAGCACAAGCTCACCTCCCTTGAGAACTTGTCGGACTCCCCGAGCCGGCACGGGCGCTCACTAGCGATGCCCCTTCCAGCGGCGGGATCAAACCGTGTACAAACGTGTGACGGCCTTCACAACCGATCACGATAGGCTCGATCACCGACACCTAACTGGTCTAGGTCTCACCATAGACCAAGAGTAACAATCTAGATCACACCCTCAAGGACACCCTAGCCTTAGATGTGCAAGATGCTCAAGCTACTCTTCTCTAGCACTCTCAAGATATGCAATATCTCCTCCTAGTGCTCTCCTCTTTTCCTCTTGGACCTTACCAAATGCTCTTAGGTATTCCACTGGCCAAGAGAGGTCACCAAGACCCCAGCAACGAAGTTATATAGGCTCCCAACCTCAAACTATCCATTGCTCCACGAAATTGCCTTTTTGGACACACTGAGTGGACTGTCCGGTCACTACCTGACCGGACCATCCGATCACTCTGTAACGGCTCTCCTCAGCTGTTGGCTTCCTCTATCCAAGCAAATTTCTATACTGACCGGACTGTCCGGTCACTGGACCGGACCGTCCGGTCCACTTTCTCTCTCTATTCTAGGAGCCTCCGTGAAATGCACCTCTTCTGCCTCCCTGCACTCCTACTGACCGGACTGTCCGGTCAGCAGACCAGACCGTTCGGTCTGTATGGAGTCTCCTACTGACAAAGTCATGCACCTCGTGCTAAGTCCTAGAAAACTCCTCATAGTGACCGTACAGTCCGGTCTCCACTGATCCCTCTATTCGGTCTCTATGTATAGAAGCTGAAACTCGTCGTCCTCGCTTGACTTGGTTTCCCGGCTTCTCCAGATAGCTCCTTGGCTTCTCCACTGTCACCTAGTGCATGTGATTTCACCGAGCAACCTTGCACATCACCGACTAGACATGACCTAAGAGAATGACCTAGACCCCCTTGATAGTCCGGTTTTTCCTATGGACTCAAAGCCCTAACAACTACTCAAGTGTTTCCTATGGACTCAAAGCCCTAACAACTACTCAAGTGTTCCAAACACTTGAACTATAGCTTGTTCTCCGCTTTGATCCATCTCCATCAACCCTTGGACTCCATCAAGTTCACAAGCCTCCATGCTTACGGTCATTGTCATCAATCGCCAAGGACACCTCCATATGATTTGCAATAGAGTTAAGAGATGATTCCTACAAAGACAACACTCGTGTAGATGTTAGCCCACAATTTCATAGTTGTCATCTATCACCAAAACATCCATACCATGGGGATCAAATCATCAATGGTCATGAAGCTTACAATCTCCCCCTTTTTGGTGATTGATGACAACCACTACTTAATTCAAAAACTTTAATGAATAACCAGACTAAACAAGCTACACAAAGATCGAGAGGAACCATAACAACATATGAGAGAAATGCATAAGGTCCTACCCAATCAAACATCATCTAGAGATATAAGGAAAAGAGTGAAGAGCATACTCTAGATGAAACATGCATGCATGTCATGGCAATATATGGAATGAAAGCATAAGGACATGCAATGCAAGGCATAAATGATGAGATGCAACAAGTTAGCATGGCAATGCATAAGAATTAAAAAACAAGCATCCATCATCATGATATCATACACAGGCATACAAGATAATCAATAAATACAAGCACTGCATATGAAAGGAAATAAACCAAGTGAGATCAAAATGAGTCAAACACAAGTGAATTAAATCCATGACTCATCATAATCCACGAACAACGAATGACTCCTCAAAATAAGAACCAAATGGTCTAGCTCCCAAAACCTTGTCGCTCCCCCTAGATACAAGCTACTCTCGATTGTAACAAGATCACACTCCCACTCCCCCTAGTATCTTCTCCCCCTTTGGCAACAAGCACCAAAAAGCCAAAAAGGCGGGAAATGGTGAACATCTAAGCGCTCGTGGTCGAAGGAAGTGGTGCAGTGACGTCCTCTGTGGGCTCTACTCCTGGCTGCTCCTGAGGTGGATCCTGCTGTGCTCCCTGAGCCTGTGCCGCCTAAGCATCCAGCTGCTCAAAGAAACCAAGATCTACAGGCGACTCAGACCCGCTGTCCTGTGCTATTGTAGTGACTGTGGCAGTCTCCTGAGCTAAAGTCTGGAGTAGTATGAGGTCTGCCACGTCTTGCTGAGAGAAACCTCCACGGACAAGATCCTCTGCTACCTGAGTAGTAAGAGTGGAAACTATGGTAGTAAGAGGTGGAGCTGAAGCTATAGCTGTCTCTGGGGCGGTCTGGGAGTCTACACGAGTAGTGTGGACTATGTCTGAGAACAGACTCCTGACCGGTACGTGCTGTAAGCTAGAGTGTCCTACCATCTGTGAGCTCGACGAGTGTGAGGGTGAGACAAACAACGCTGACACGGAGAAGGCTGACACAGGATAGAGCTGTGCTGAAGAGAAAGTTTGTCCTGCTCCCCCTATCGGTAAGACCCCTAAGAGTGACAGTCTGCTGGACTGCGCTGTCATCAAAGCTGTGAAGGGTCCTAGCTGAGTCTATAGCTACTGGAACTGAGGAAACACTGAAGGTCCTGGCTGCTGACTAGCCTGCCTCTGAGTAAGCTCCGTCATCTGAGTCACTAGAGTAGAGACAAGTGCCATCTGCTGACGCTGAAGCTCTGCCTGTCCTCTGATCAGCTCCATCATCTGACGTCTATCCTTTGACACACTCTGTATAAACTCACCCAGCCATCCTGCTAGTGTTGTCACTGTGACAGTGTCCTCAGACTATGAACCTGTCGAGTGGGGAGGTGCTCTTGTACTGGTTGACTCAGGAATCCCCATCTCTGGCTGAGCTACCTGCTCATGAAGTACCGGTGACTCTTGCTCCTCCTCTCCTGTGTGCTGGCTGGAGGTAGACTGGGATCCCCTGGGGACTCTAGGTGAGTAGCTGGTAGTCACCTCAGGGAAAGCGTCGTACTGCTCCTCCGTCACTAGGCCCATCCTCCTCAAGAGATAACAAATATAGGGACCATAGACCAAGTGACGTCCTCCAACCCTCTCAGAAATGACCTCCTCTATCTCTCCAATGAAAAGGTCTGCTAAGTCGAAAGTTTGCCTCCTTAAGATGGCTACTACAGCCCACTGGTGTAAGAGTGTGAACTCCTCTCTGTAGCCAGACCGGGGAATGATAGTCCTGGTGACTATCACTCTCGCTACCTTGGCCTCTGCAGTGAGTCTAGCAAAGCCTCTCTCAAAACCTGGAGTGTGGAGAGGTGGGAAAGCAATCGACACAAGGTCGTCTAAAGGTAGCTTCCCTCCCTGAGGTCTACGGGGTGGCTCTAGTGTACTGTAGGCACTCCTGTAAAGCTGGAAGTCTGAAGCCAGGAGTCCTAGGTGGGAGATCATGTCCTCCCTGGTGACTCACTGTGGTTGTCCTCTGAACAGGAACCCGAACTCTGAGCGGTCTCTGGCAACCCACAGCATCACGTTGAAGTTGAGGACCACGTCCTCCCTGAACCTGAGTGGAGCAGTGACTAGCTCAGCTAGTCCTGGCAGGTACGAGAAGTACTGCTCCATGTCTATGCCTCTGGCCCTCCTCATGGCCTAGTAGGTGGTGTACTGCTGTGGTACAAGCACCCTGTCTCTGGCCCTCAAGACCACACAACGTCTTAGGCCCTCTCCTATCCTCGTCTGGAGCATCATCCAGTACCTCTCTCCGGCAGCGGGGTCTCGAGGAACTGGCACCCAATGCTCGAAGGACATGAACCAAAGTACCTTAAGGTCCTTTGCAGGAACCTTGAGGATGTCCGGCTCTCCGGCTGCCTGTACCAGTCTCTGTAGCCTCCTCGTGCACACCTCACAGGTGCACCTCGGGTCTCGTACCCGGTGAGCTGTCCTCTAGGGAACAATCTGCTCTGCCTCCTCCTCTGACTCCTCGGCCTCCTCAACAAGCTCCTCAGACTCTGACTCTAAGGTCTCCTCCTCTGCAGTCTCCTCCTCCTTAGATTCCTCCTGCTGCCTGGAGGATCCCTGATCTGTAGTTCTCGACGTCTCCCCTGACGGGAAATCGGAGTACGCTGCGGCCACGGCAGTGGCACCACTCCGACTGCTAGAGGTGCAGTCCTCTGCCTGGTGCTCCTCCTCAAGCCCTGGTCCTCAGCTGGCTGGTTGATCCTCAGACGGGAACCAGGTGTCCTGTGTGACTGCTCCATGGCATCCAAGTGCTGAGCCAACCTCTGGGCTCTCTCTGACTCTAGGTCCAGTTTTGGTCTCTTCTTGGTCTTGGGCTTCTCAGGCATCTTCCCCTTTCCCTTGTCCTATCCTGACCTTGCCATCTGACTGCTGCTGCTATCACTGCACGCACATAGGTGTAGATGGGATAATCATGGAAACCTAATACATCTACAAGCAAAGCACCGCTAGGAAAGAATGCACAATAGAAATTCTAGCACTAAATGAAGGACATGATCACTAGGCAGGTATGCAAGATAACAACAGTGATCATCGACTATTTGTAGCTGGTGCGAGTCATCTAGTGTGCAGTCAAAATAATGGCAATGACATCTAACTGTAGACTAGACAGGAGACAAACCCTACAATTGCAATTAACAGATATGCAGGAAATTAATTGCAACCTAGGTTGAGCGAACTAATTAATTAATGCAACTAATGATGAGAATTAGTACTAATTGCATCAATTAACTAATTACTCAAAAACTAGGGCATAAGACGATGAAAGGAGAATAGTAGCAATACCCTAGGAGGAAGTCAACACACCAAGACCAACGAACACCACTGAAAGCGCTCCAATCACTGAAAAGGTTGGAGCTTTGAGGTCGCGGGTAATGGAGACAGTGGAAGGTTTTCACCTTTGCCCTAGGGGAGATGGGCTTCGGTACTTACGGTTGCTCTGTTGTGCGAGCAAGGCTGAGAGCGGTGGCACTGGTGGTGCATGGCGGTGGCAGCTCACGTGAGTGGAGGAGGTAGCGTTGTGAGCGGGTGCGGGCGAAGCAGTAGTGCACGGCGGCTGCAAAGACGGTGATGTGCGATGATGGTGGAGGCAGCATTGCGGTGCGTGGAGCTGAGGTGCGCAGCGGCGGCTCGGTGAGTCGGGTGCGAGGCGGCGAGTTCGGCGAGGAGAGCGGGGGCATGGTCTCAGTGTTGAGGTCGAACGGGGATGAAGACAATTTGGCTCTGACCGATTTTGACTTAGGTCAAAAACATAATCGACAGCCGAGATCAATCAAGACACGATCAATGACTCAGATCGGGAAAGGCAACTCGCGACCAATTGAACTGACCGGACGGTCCACTCATTGGACTGGACTATCCGGTCACTTCAGGAAACCTAGAAATCAAGGTTCTGGACTATAGAACAGCTTCCAGACCGGACTGTCCGGTCTTTACCGAGAGACCGTCCGGTCTCCATTTCCAGTTTTTGAAGCACTATGTATTTCTACACAGACCGGACTGTGCGGTCCTATGACCATACTGTACGGTCGCTTCCAGAAAAATGCTGAGTCAAGGATTTTCTCTATTTTCCAAGTGCCCTCGCTAAACACACAAACAAACACCGCACTTGGAATATAGAGGGAACTCTCAAACACTCTTTTTCACATAGTGGCACTCTATGGCCTCATAGATTTCGCAAATGCCAAAAGAAAGATCGAGTAAATAAGAACCAAGGCAATTATGAACCAAAGGGTATGTATGAGCTTGCTCGGAGTTCATAAGAGCTTGCTCAATGGTCATGAAGCACAATCCTTTCCTTTGGTCACACTTACGGAGATGTAATCTCATATAGAGCATGAGGCACAAATATCTCCAAATGTGACAAGCCTCCTTTGTGTTTCCTATATGATGCATGCAACAAGCATTTTACATATGCAATGTAAGTAAACATGCCATGTGAATGCAAGCAATATTAAAGAACAAGACACAAAGGAAACCTAACAATGTCAAGTTTGAACCCCTCCCAAGCTTACTCACTATAAGCCATGCCCTTGCCTTGAGAGAAGTCAAACCACCATCTCAAGCACTCCCCCTTGCTTATAGCTATCTTGGATGGGTTAGACATTGACTAATTTTTATGTGTTTTTCTTTTAGTTATTTACACATGCATGGATGCAAAGCATACTAGTCACAAAGGAGTCCTAATTACCATGCAATGCACGAGAAAGAAAAACATACCACAACTACCAAGAACTAACACGGTTACCTCCCTCATGAGTAGATAGGTCATTGAGGTCCATGTCACTTGTGGTGGACTTCACATGATCTTCATGAAAGCACTCAGTCCACCACCACCACCATCTAGGTCTTGTTCTTGGGCACCCACTTGTACATAGCCGATCTCTCAAGATCAACAATGCACTTAGGCATCCATATGCTCTTGACCTTCCTCTTCTTGTTTGGTGGTCCCAAAGTCTTAGCTTTCACCTTGCCATCTTTTTTCCTAAAAAGCTTGAAATGTGTGTTCTCATGGAACAAGTTAGCATTAGGCAAAACAATGGAATTTCTCACCATGGGACAATCCTTGGTGGTGTGGCCATCCTTGCAACACCTCTCACAATAGTAGTCATTGGCGAGATGGGGTTTGTTCCATGTGGGGATGGAATCACTCATCCCTATGATGTTGATGGCGGCGGCATATGAGCCAAGTCCACGGTGGGAGACATTGTTCACAAGGTTCCTCCCAAGGATCTCCTTGTGGATGGCTCTATCTCGTGTGAGCCTCTCAAAGCCATCCATCACCATCTTCCTCTCTTCCTTGAGCTTGTGATATTCTTCCAAAACAAATGGCTCAAGAGAAGAAGCCTCAACCGAGGTGGTTAGTTCATCACACATAGTAGAAGCATCACTCTTCGATGAACTAGAGGAGGGAGAGACAAGGTTCTCAATATTGATGGCCACATAAGTGGTCTCAAGGGCCTTGTACTTCTCATGAAGCTCTACATGATCACCCTTTAATTTGTCATAACTCTTGTCTAGGGCCTCATGAGATGTGACAAGGTCCTTGAGCTCACTCTCAAGCTCACCAACACGGTCCTTAGCCAACTTACACTCTTTTCTTACCACCTCCAACATCTTGGACTTCTTGATGGCGATGTCGCGGGCTTGCTCAAGCATGCTCCACAACTCGGCACACATGTGCTCCTTATCATCGCTATCATCGCTGCTCTCATCCTCACTCTCCCCAAGTTGGCTTGCGGCCATGAGGCTCGTGGGAGGTGGAGGAAGAGCTCGTGGAGGTGTATTATTGATCATGGCTAGACCGGCCACTTCTTCATTACTTGAGGAAGAGGACTCATCACTTGAATTGTCGCTTGTCCACTCTCCAACAAGTGCCTTACGAGAGAACTTCTTTTTGTAGTCTTTGCCTTTGCCTTTGCTCTTGTCTTTGTTGAAGTATCTCTTCTTCTTGTGCTTGGCCTTGGGATCTTCTTCTTCTTCTTCACTTGAATCTTGTGACTTGAATGCTTCTTTATTGGGCTTTGGGCACTCTCGGACAAAGTGATTCTTTGAGCCACAATTGAAGCACTTGCCTCCTGACTTGGAAGTAAACTTGTTCTTGAAGTTCTTCATCTTCCTCATGAGAAGAGCCAAGTCTTCGGTCAAGTCACCCTCATCATCATCTTCTTCATCATCATCCTCAATGATCACCTTCTTCTTGTTCTTCTTGCTCTTGCTAGATTCTTGCTTGTCAGCCGGTAGAGCAAGATTGGATGGTTGAGGATCATTCAACCCCAATTGATAGCTCTCGAAGGCGATGATCTTGCCAACTACTTCCTTCATGGTCTTGGTCTTGAGGTCACTTTGCAAGATGAAGGTGATGATTGAATCATACTTGGGGTCTTTGAATAGCCTCAAGAATCTTCTTATCACCTCGACGGGCTTCACCTTGAAATCATCCCCAAGTGCATTGATCTCCTCCACAAGTATATCAAAACGAGAATAAACATTGTTAGCTCTCTCATATGGCAATCTAGTGAAGTGATCATACTTGTTCTTCAGAACATAGTATCTTTCCTCTTTGACATCACTAGTGCCCTCATAGAGCCCCTGAATCTCAGTCCAGATACCATGTGCTGTAGTACTAGCATCTAGCCGAGCAAAAACATCCTTAGAAATGCAAGAAAATAAAGCATTCTTGGCCTTAGCATTACACTTAACGTAGTCAGGCTCAAGTAGGTTCACATTCACATCGGACTCGTGAGTGACATACCATATTTTTGGATCAAGGGACTGAAGGTAGGCTTGCATGCGAGCCTTCTAATAAGCATAGTCCTCACCATTGAATATGGGAACCCCACCGGTCCCAGCATTCTTACTCAAGGCGGTGAAGCCTCAAAGATGAGCACTTGGTTCTGATACCACTTGTAACGACCAAAGGCGTACCGAGAGGGGGGGTGAATCGGTAAGCCGCTCACGACTCCAAATACTTCTCTTTTGCTACTTAATTCTAACAAGATCAGGAAACCCAAATAAGTCTAGTAGGCCAAGACCCTACACATGCTAGTGTTCATGATAAGATAAAAGGCGGAAGCCAATCACACTAGCCTATGCAAGCCACAAGTCACCCTACTCACTAGAGCACACAAATGCGGAATAGTAAAGAGAGGGTCAAGGAATGCTCATGATTTTTCCCAAGGTCTTGGAAGGATGGTGCCTTCCCCTAATCCTCATTGGACCACTCCCGCCGGAGTCCCGGTCCCTCCCGCCACCAAGTGGAGTTCTCGCCCACAAGCCCGCAATCACTCCTCGAGTGAAGACACGGTGTGCATCACCGCTGCACAAAGCACAAGCTCGCCTCCCTTGAGAACTTGCCGGACTTCCCGAGCTGGCATGGGTGCTCACTAGCGATGCCCCTTCCAGCGGCGGGCTCAAACCGTGTACAAACGTGTGACGGCCTTCACAACCGATCACGATAGGCTCGATCACTGACACCAAACTGGTCTAGGTCTCACCATAGACCAAGAGTAACAATCTAGATCACACTCTCAACGACACCCTAGCCTTAGATGTGCAAGATGCTCAAGGTACTCATCTCTAGCACACTCAAGATATGCAATATCTCCTCCTAGTGCTCTCCTCTTTTCTTGTTGGACCTTACCAAAAGCTCTCAGGTATTCTACTATCCAAGAGAGGTCTCCAAGACCCCAGAAACAAAGTTATATAGGCTCCCAACCTCAAAATAGTTGTTGCTCCATGAAATTGCCTTTCTGGACACACTGACCAGACTGTCCGGTCACTACCTGACCAGACTGTCCGATCACTCTGTAACGGCTCTCCTCAGCCGTTGGCTTCCTCTGTCCAAGCAAATTCCTGTACTGACCAGACTGTCCGGTCACTGGACCAGACCGTCCAGTCCACTTTCTCTCTCCATTCCAGGAGCCTCCGCGAAATGCACCTCTTCTGCTCCCTGCACTCCTACTGACCGAACTGTCCAGTCAGTAGACCAGACCGTCCGGTCTATATAGAGTCTCCTGCTGACAAAGTCCTAGAAAACTCTCCATAGTGACCGTACAATCCGATCTCCACTGACCCCTCTATCCAGTCTCTATGTCCAGAAGCTAAAACTCGTCGTCCTCACTTGACTTGGTTTCCCGTCTTCTCTGAACAGCTCCTTGGCTTCTTCACTGTCACCTAGTGCCTGTGATTTCACCGAGCAACCTTGCACATCACCGACTAGACATGACCTAAGAGAATGACCTAGACCCCCTTGATAGTCCAGTTTTTCCTATGGACTCAAAGCCCTAACAACTACTCAAGTGTTCCAAACACTTGCACCATAGCTTGTCCTCCGCTTTGATCCATCTCCATCAACCCTTGGGCTCCATCAAGTTCACAAGCCTCCATGCTTGCGGTCATTGTCATCAATCGCCAAGGACATCATCATCCATATGATTTGCAATAGAGTTAAGAGATGATTCCTACAAAGACAACACTCGTGTAGATGTTAGCCCACAATTTCATAGTTGTCATCTATCACCAAAACATCCATACCACAGGGATCCAATCATCAATGGTCATGAAGCTTACACGTTGCTGGAGTCGACCTTGTGGCCTATGCGCGCTGCCAACCACCAATGGAAGACTTGAATGGTCAGGTTGTGGATGTTGCCATGCTTTATCTCCTCCACTAACGAGAGCCGCCTCCAAAAGGAGTCCAACTCCCCATGTCCCAAGATGTCGGCGACATCAGCATCGGCGTCAAAGCCAAAGGCTTGAGCCGCCGTCTCAATGGTCACCGTGTAGCTGATGTTGCGGACGCGGAAGTTGATGGCCTCATTGTCGGCTTTGTCGGTGCCGAGCCTCATCGTAGAGGCAACCTCGGTGATGACGTCGAGGTTGTAATCCATGGGAAGGAGGTGGATGTCCACCAAGCCGAGATTGTTGAGCATCCTCCTTATGTCCTCCCACATGCCGATCGAGGCGAGGAAGGTCTTGTCCAAGTCAAAGTTAAGGACGAACCTTCCCCTCACCGCGAGGTAGTGCTGTTGTTCCTCCATGCTCCAGAGGGTGAAGCCCTCCTCCACCGTGTGCGGCACGTATGCCGGCAGTGGTGGTGATTTGGGAACCCCACGGCTTGCCGCCGTTTGACTCCTCGTAGCACGCCCCGCTGGAAGGGGCGTGTCGGAGACGGAGTGGCGGGCACGGATCTCATAGTTCACTGCCGCCAAGCCGGTGGATGCATCACCCACCGACATGTCATCGCAAGTGTTGGACCCCCCCCCCCCCCCTCGCCGAGGAGTCACCGCTCGACTCGCCGCTACCGCCGGAACTTCTTCCCTACCACAGCCTCTTGCCCAACTTGTCGATGGAGGAGCGGAGACGATCCATCTGCGAGGAATGTGGAACATGTGCAAGATCATGAGTAGTGGGGAAGGTGGAGAGATTACCGGTATGGTGTGCCGAACTAGGGGCGCCTGGCCTCCCTTTTATAGTGTGGGAAACTTCCAGGAGAAGGAACCGTCAAAAATATTCAAAATTTGAAAGCGTGCCGATCGACGCGGCGGTGCCCGTTCGGCACAATTCAAATTTGGAATGCTCTGACAACTATGGCGCTTGATTCCCATCCTTTATGTCGCTTCCCGGTACATCATGTTAGTTGGCATGGGAACAACACGGAATCTCGATGTCTTGTTGACTGCGCCGATCAGTGCGGGCTCATGCCAATCGACGCGCTGTCTCTTTTTCAGCATTTGGTCAATTTCGTTTCTCCCCTGCACCACACACCTTGAGAAACCATGTGGATATATGCCATGGTTTGCTATTTGTGATGAGTAATTGACTTGAGCGGATTTGGTGTTTGAGTTGAAATGCGGGAATCCAGGGATTGCATGGGTTTGCATATCATGGTTATGACTAACCAGATTTGGTGGAGATATTGGTGGTATTGCAGGAGATGGGAAATGTGTTTGCTTGTCTCATGATGTGTAGGTCACTGGAGTCGACTTGGCGGTCAACGGCGAGAGGATTGGGCACAAGTAGGGGACTTGGGGCCAGACGATCGGGATGCCGGGTGAAGTCAAGGGTGATCCACACCGTACATGTGGACAGGCAAGAAACACGGACGGTTTTGCGGTTGAGCCTCAAAACCGTGGTGGTGATGAAGATGGTGTGTTGACCAAGTCAAGGCGAATGGGATGCCGGTGCAAGTGACAAGGGGGCCTGACAGACAGGGACTGGGAGAGACTTGCCGGTGGTCAGGATCGCGGAACAAGGTGACACGCGTCGACATCGAGAAGTCGCACTTTAAGAAGCGTGCAAGGTGGTTTCCCAGTTTGGGCCTCAAAACCGGTGGCGGTGGTTGGTGGTGCACATGGCACCATCACGGAGCTTGCTTCGAGATGAAGCAAAGACGTGAAGCGTCCGATGGCTTTCGGGCGATGAGGTGAAAGATGGACGATTATGCCCCCGGTGGTAGGTGGGTGTGTTATGTAGGTCAAGGGTAGAATGGTCATATGGACAATAGACCCTAGGCCTATATAAGGAGAGGTGTGGCTAGTGGGAGAGGTGCCTCTCTTCCCATTAGCCTTGTGTTAGGACTCTATTCAAAGTGCTAGGAGAGGACTTCATGTTTGAGAGGAGAGTAGTGGGTGTGTGAGAGACATCTCTTGCTCTTCCAAATAGTGGGAGGAAGAGGGTGGCTTCCTAGCCTTGTACCTATGAATCTTGTAAGCACCTTTCTATGATATGAGAAGCATTTTCGTGCTCAAGATTTCCCTCTTCACTTGAATCCCGAAATTCCCTTTTTCTTATTTTTGGAAGCATTTTTGTGGTGATTTTCGATCTCACCTTTGGACGAGTTTTTGGCCTGGATTTGTTGAGAAACTTGTTGCTAGGATGAGCTAGGATAATCCTCTATGGATCCTTGATTGAATTATTGGCTCTAGCACCTTCGATTTGAATGATTTCTCAAGTTTCCCCTTTTTGGTGTTCTTGGCACAAGATCTGAAATTCGTGATGATTCCTTGAGCCAATTGATTTGATCTCCTAGGATTCGGGTCATGATGTGATGAGGATTAACTGGTCCAAAAATCACATCATTTGGAGTTCGTTTGATTGAGTTTTGGAGAAGATTTGAGAAGATCCCGAGAGATTTTCTGTTCTGTCGTGGGTCGACCGGCACTGCCGATGACAAGGACCGGCACTGCTGATTGGTCCAGTCTGTAGGTTCCAGTGTGACAGCATCCTGCACTGGCACTGCCAATAGGGGGGACCAGCACTGCCGATGACGCGCACCGGCACTGCCAATGCCCACCGACACTACCGATGGCAGGGATCGGCACTGCCGAAGGGAGTTCAGTTCTGAACTGTTGAGGATTTTGCTTCTTCCCTTTTTGTTTCCGCTGTGGTTCTTTGGTGTGGTTGATCACTCCTAGGGCTAGTACACCACAAGTTGGTGTGTGTAGTCTTAGTGATCGATTTGGAGGTTGGCGTGGGTTGTTTTTAGGATATAGGCCAAGTTCTCTTGAAGAATTTTATTTGGCTCCCATTCACCCCCGCCCCCCTCTGGTCGCCTTCTCGGTCCTTCACACCTGCACAGAAATCAAACCTGTTCCTCAAAATCAACGCCTGCCGCCTTTGTCGCCCATTTGGGAACCGCATGGGTACCTGTGTCGGTCCGCGCAGTAGGGCACCGATCTGCGCAAGTCCCTTGCACCTCGTCTTTTGGTCCAGCGCTGATCCTGATGTGTCATGTTCATCTCTTTCACCTATTTTTCCACTCTTCCCAATGTTCCTGTAGCATTGACGTACGTAGCGGGGCCCATTTGGTGAACGCGCCGAATGGTGCTGACACGCGTCATTCAGCGTGACATCCATTTTTGCTCCTGAAACTCACTTCTTTGCTAGATGTTGCTCTTCATCCTTTCCTGCGTTATTTAGCAACCATTTTGCACACAAATATTATTTCAAAAAGATTTTTAATTACCTTGAAAATAGCTCCGTCTCTAAAAATTACTGTGCTGGTTGATATTTAGCACCCCTTCAAGTCTAGGCGTTGTCAGCCTTCTGTCCTGACCTGGGCAATAATGCACCGATTGGCATAGATGTACGCCGATCGGCGTAAGCACTGTTCCTTCCTGTTGTTGGTCCTTTTTTGTTTAATTCCTGCATTGTTAGTCTACAGTATGTATATACACAATTTTGCACAAATAAACAGACAACGCAAGAGCACATAAGAATTAAGTACACACTTTTTCTATTTCATTTATTCGGAAGACTGTCTTTATTAAAAGTAAGCAAATTAAAAATATCGGGTTGCCCTCCCAGTCAACACTAATTAACTAAATGAAACGGGCTGCCCTCCCGCAAGCACCAAACAACTTCTAAATCCCCCAATCATTGGGTTGCCTCCCAAGAGCACTCTAGTTATTTAGAGGTCAAAGAGCTTGACCTTCCCGCAAACAATCAATCCTTAGTGTCGCGGTGCAGGATGTGAAGCCGCGATACTACAAGGTTCTCTTATCTCCATGGTTCATATAGCTCGGATGACCTATCCACACATCCCCTCCAATTACTCTCGATGCCACGTTGCCACGGTGTCTTGTATCTCTTCACTTCATCAATAGCATGGTACTCTTCTCCCTTTGGGCGAAACTTGAAAGAGTAGGGAGTCCCACTTATATTGAAGCTTATCTCACCACTCCCAACATCAATACTTGCTCTTGCTGTCCTCAAGAAAGGTCTGCCTAAGATCAACGGGGTCCTTGTCCTCTTATCCATATCAAGCACAATAAAATCAACAGGGATGATGTGATCTCCAATTTGAATAGGCACATCCTCAGCAATCCCATCAGGGAAGCGTACCGATTGATCGGCTAACTCCAAACACATACCCGTAGGCTCCAATTCAGGCAAATTGAGACATGTGAATATATGATGGGACATAACACATACACTTGCTCCAAGATTGCACAAGCACCTATCAAATATCCTTGTTCCAATCATGCATTTGATGCTTGGTGATCCAGGGTCGGGTTTCTTCTCAAGTGCAACATCATTGATTGTCGTCGTAAGCTCCTTAGTAACCTTCACAACCTCCTCAGAAGCTAGAAACTTCTTGTTTTGCATCATGTCCTTAATGTACTAGGCATAGGTGGGTACTTGAATAGCATCCACAAAAGGTACATTGATGTAAAGTTTCTTCATAATATCAACGAACCTTGCAAACTGCTGGTCGTATTGCCGTGCTCTTTATGTCTTTGTCAGCAGTTCGGTATCTAAGAACATGGCAGGGCCATGCTCCTCTATCTCCATGCCTCTTTTCAGACCAGAGATGTCAACATCCTCCTCGCGCTGATCGGCGCTTTCGGGGAGCCGATCGATGCCATCAGGACCATCACGCCGATCGGCGTGGGGCCTCTTTCCCCCTGCAGGGGGCTCTGGATCTTCTATTTGTTTTCTTGACCACGTAGCTATTTCCTTCAGCTGCTCTGCAGACTTCGTATTGCCAGGAATAGCCCCTTTGTTCCCTTGAATGGCTTGTGATAATTGTCCCATCTGTTGCTCCATAATCTTGGTATGCTTTAAAATCTACTCATTGGAGCTCCCAATTTCTATCACCGTGTCATTAATTCCCTCATGGACATGATCAATCTCCTTATATTTAGCTTGATTGTCCTTGTTGATCTTCTCTTGAGCTTGGAAGAACTCATGACATTGGAGACGAAGTGGGATAGAATTTTGCATGGATGAACTAGGAGAGAAAGAACTCCTTTGCTACTAATATTGGGGCTTCCATCCACTATTCTTCATATATTCTAGCATCTTCATCTCTTCAGGGCAATCTTTCTGCACATGACCAAATTCTCCACACTCACCACAAGTGGAGCGTGATTCCGCTAGCTTGAGTGGCTCTTCCTTAGGGATATGAAGATTATTGTCCAACCTCCTTTGAATAGTGTCGAGGCGATCTATAATCAAGTCTTCATGAGTCCTCTCAATCACACTCTTCGCTACTCCTTTTGAAGGTTGCAAATTCCTTGAACTTCTCTCACCATCCCACGATTGATTTTCATCTAGCAACTTGATCAATTCCTTAGCTTGGGTGGGAGTTTTTGACATGAATGAACCTACAGCTAAAGCTGCCAAGTGCAGGAGGAAAGTATTTGACCAAGAATTGAGCTGCTAACGTGTTCCACACCGTCTTTACTGGGTTTTCTAATCCATTGTAACATCGCTTGGGGCGTCCAACTAGAGAAAAGGGAAACAGCCGCACATATGCTTGGTCTCCGATCAATCCCGCTATCTTGAATGTACTGTAAACCTCAAGAAAATGTTGTTAGTGATGATTGGGATCTTCTAAACCTGTGAACGGATGTTGCGCCACTATTCCAACATAACTCCCCAAATGATACAGAAGATGGTCTTGAGCTTCTTGGAAATCTGTCTTGACAAAAATTAGTCAATTGAGGCTTGAGACGATTAACCATAGGTACCTCTGTCATCTCCTCTTCTTCTTGATCTAGGGGTTCTATTGTGAATAATGCTCGAGGGGTGACACGGATTGCTTCTCCAGCTAAATCTCCAAGTGACTTGCTTCTCTTCTCCACTGTACTCTTCTTGTGCAAGAGTCTTTTTGGATCATCGGTGTAATTAGAGGGTTTGTTTGACTTATGACCGTCCATACCTGTTAGTTTCACTTAACAAAATATATCTACTAAAGAGACGAGTAAAATAAAGCACAATGACTAAACTCTAATACATCATACAATGCTTAAAAACCTGCTATGGTCCCTGGCAACGGAGCCAGAAACAAGAGCTTGTTGGTCGTAACTACACACCCACTTATATATTGCAAGAGGATGGTGTATGATTCTAGCACTTTTCCCCTTGAATTGAGTATTCCAAGGTTTATCGAATCCACTAGGACTTTAGGGGTAATTAAACAAAGTTAACAGCAAAAGATCTAATCAAAGCTACTATCGAGTTCAGGTTGCATGAGGAGAGACTGGCCAGCGTAAAGGTGCGCCAGACAGTGAATCTGTCGTTGCGTCGATCGACGCAGGCGTTGAGTCGATCGGCACACTGGTGAATCTAAGCCAAAGTGCGCCAGATACCTTGTAAGCCTATGCTGTTAAGTGAGTAGCTAGATGTCTACTAGTGAGATCGTAACCAAAAAGTCTAATCAAATAGCATCATAATGGTAATTACATGGATCAATGAAAACCTATAATGAATAAGACCACCCTGCTTTCCGAGCGGCTCCCGATTTATCGCTGCCGAGAGGAAACCCTTAATTGCACGAGTATCTTACCATACTCAACTATCCAATAGTGCTACACAAGCTTAGTGTTGGTACCGCTAAACCACACTACTAGCATCATTAAGCAACCATAATCAATACAATGTCCAAATACTACTCTAATCACCACGATCAAGATAATATTTACTTACTTAGCCTAGAACTAAGCAATTTAAATAAGCACATGTATGATTATAGAATCAAGATAGACAAATCACCAAAAGCATCATCAACATATTCAATCATCCTTGAGATACATAGAGTAAGATTCATCATTGTCGAGATGGCCTACCTTGATGGATTAACTCTTAACACCAATGGTTCTTGAAACTCAACT
The DNA here is from genome assembly GCA_032690845.1 of Eleusine coracana subsp. coracana. NCBI lineage: Eukaryota > Viridiplantae > Streptophyta > Magnoliopsida > Poales > Poaceae > Eleusine > Eleusine coracana. Next base: position 35,663,902 of record CM064430.1, on the reverse strand, counting down.
AGAGATCTATTCTAACGGGGCAAGCCCCGGTGGCTCTAACTCATGGATCTGTTGTCCCCCTATCGCCTCTTGTCTCTTTTGCCCTCGACTAGGGTTTACAAGTATTTATAAGGGTTCTACTCATAAAGGACTCGATTTCTAGCAAATAAGGCGGTTGCACCGATCGGTGTAGGATTGCGCCGATTAGCGTAAGTCGTGTCTTCTCTGGTTTCTTCTCCGAGTCGGTTCCTCTCTCTTCCACAGCTGCCATGTGGGTCTTTTCCTTCGAGATAAAGTCTTGTACTGCACGTCGAGATCTTGAAGTTCCATAAATCTTCTAGGCAAATATCTTCAAGTGTCTTGCGTAAATAAACTTCCATAAACATGTGGAATGGGCCTCGGTCACTTCTGTCGGCCAAAACACCCTTGCGTCGACCGGCTCATGGACTGCGCCGATCAGTGCACTAGGCTTCTTCAGTGCTTTTCGTCGGTTCTGGATTCCTGTCCTCTCCAGCATCACTTTAATCATGATATTCTATCTGTTCAATAGACCTTTGTCAATAGAAATACAATGGTAAGAAAATCAATTAGATACAAAAAGGAAATTTAATAAGGGCTTTTGTTGGATTGGCACGACATAAATGCAGCAAAAAAATAGGATTAAAAAAGAGGAAAATTGTGTCTAAATAATTAAGGGATATTAATGACCCCCTAATTTTTTATTTTTTATTTACTTAGTTCTTCAATTAACTCAAAGTTCTTTCTTTATCTTTAAAGAATTTTGCTTTCTTTAAAATATCATAAACAGTTCTTGTAGGTTGAGCACCTTTTTCGATGAAATAGATAATAGCTGGAACATTTAAACAAGTTTGATTCTTTATCAGATCATAAAAACCAACTTTTTGAAGATCTCTTCCTTCTCTTCGAGATCGAACATCAATTGCAACAATTCGATAGACAACTTATTGGGATAGCTGTAGATAAACAATGCCCCCCCTAGAAACGTATAGGAGGTTTTCTCCTCATATGGCTCTCGAGAAAATGATTCGAATTTTGATCTATAATACAAGTAATTAGACTATAACTTGGATTAATTTTCTTATAGAAGAAAAAACAAAACAGAAATCTCGAACTCGTCAACTCAAGTTGGCTAATTTTGACTGACAGAATTCAAAAGAGAAATCTTTCAAAAAAATTTGAGTCATCTCTAAACTCTTTTCTTTGTTTCATCTTGAACAAATTTACTTTTATTCCTTATTCTGATCTAATTCTATTGTTGAGATGTTTGAAAATCATGTTACTTGTTCTGAAATCCTTTATCTTTGATTTGTGAAATCCTTGGGTTTAGACATTACTTCGGGAATTCCTATTCTTTTTTCTTTCAAAAGAGTAGCAACATACCCTTTCTTTTTTTCTTATTTCCTTCAATAAAGCATTTCCTCTTCTAGAGAAATTGAATATGAACGATTGATTCTGATAGACTTTTAATCAAAAAAAAAAGTATTCCAATCTTCCAAAATTAGACTTTTTCTTATTTTAACCTTTCAATTTCATTTCTATATTAATGATAGACTTACAAATTTGGCCTAATTTATGAGTTTTCACTAACCATAGATTCTTTCCCTTGATAAAAAATCAATTCTATTCTATATTCTCGAGCTCCATCATGTACTATTTACTTATCAAACAACCTAGCGCAAATTCGGTTCGAGACAAATAGAATAGACTATGTCGAGGCAAGAGCATTTTCATTACTATGGAAAATGGTGGATAGCGAAATCCACAATCGACCATCTCCTTCAAGTCGCACGTTGCTTTCTACCACATCATTTTAAACGAAGTTTTACCATAACATTCCTCTAATTTCATTGCAAAGTGGTAGCGAGAATTGATCCAACATGGATGGAATCATGAATAGTCATAGGTTTTGTATACTAATTCAAACTTGGTATCTATATCTATGAAGAAATATGGATAAAAGAAATAAGTATTTATCTGGAACATCCTGGCCCAAGGCTTAATAGGATTGATAGAATACTCATACCAACAAGTTGCAACTTCTTTTCCGGAAGCTCATCCCCAAAGAACTCCAAAGTTAAGCGTGCTTAGCCTAGAGCAATTTAGGGATGGGTGACCGACCGGAAAGTTTGTCCCGGGTGCGTACGAGTGAGGATAAAGTGCACAGAAAAGACATGTGTTGGTCTGTGAGGAAAGTCTTAAGGTCCTAAAGAGCTGCCAGGGTAAGCGGGCCCGGCCTCGGAGGGGCGGGACGTTACATTATCTGGGAAGACTCTGCAAGGAGCCAATTTATTTAAACCCATATTCTATCATATGAATGAAACATAGTATGAAAAAGAGGAATAAAATTGTTTACTTAAGATTTATTTATTATTGAATTTTCATCCTCAACAGAGGACTCGAGATGATCAATCCTGAAATGAGAAGAATCAACTCTTCTCTAAGAAATAAACTGTGCCAATAAAAATATTAGTAGTTTTTTGTTTGTAATAAACTTTTCATAGTTCTTTGACTGGAATAATAGGAATAATAAAAGAAAGAAAAAATAAAGTAAAAAAATTAGTGTAAAGTAAAATTAAGGTCTTTGCTTTTACTTATAGTATTCCTTCTTTTAGGCAACAAAAAGAACTAAAAACGAAAAATAAGAAAAATATGATTTTTTTGAATCCATTCTATTCTATCCAATGAACAGTTCTTACCTTATCCTTTCCGGAATGGATTATTCTGGATATTTAAAGAATCACAAATCGAGATCATTTTCGCTTAACCAAAGAAGAGCCCCTCTTTTTTACTAATAAAACAACAAAACAAAAATCTATCTGTATCATAAAGGGAAGGGATAGGTCTGATTTTTAATACAGTGTTTTCCCTCCTAAATTTTTGTTTTTTAATTAATTCCAAAGTCGAGTAGACAGAATATATGAATTTATCTCTAATCCTCACATTCTATTGATTTGGAAATGGATATTTGCAAATCAGATAATGCCTAAAATAGAAAATAGAGTCTCTATCCATAGAATGAAAGCCCCTTTTCTTCACATTAGGTGTAAAATAAATGTTATCCTACAAGAATTCCCACTTCATGGATATGTAGCATAAACTTTATCTAAAAAGTTCGAATTCCAAAACACGTATTCAAAACACATACACATATGAGTAATCAGTAGTAGGAGCATATCTTGAATGTGCCTGACAGACCAAACTTATTAATGAATTGAATAAAGATATTCAATTTGACTGGACTTGACACTTGATTTTGTTTTCTGAGAAAGAAAAAGAATCCTTAGAAATACATCTAATCACTTCCCCCCCCCCCCCATACTACTAGCGAAAGAGAAAATGTAAAGACTACCATTAAAGCAGCCCAAGCGAGACTTACTATATCCATGTAAATTATGTCTCATATTTCTATGAAGGAATTATTCTACTATTGATCAATAATCATAGTGGAATTAAGGGTACAGAGTCAAAATTCGGCTCTAAGACTATGGATGAATCAGTTAAAGGAATTTACTCGTATCAAATTCTTATACGATTTCTGGTAGAATTGGAGAGTATTAAGTATAAATATGATGCATATTTCTTTTCCTTAAAAAAGAAAGAGTGTGAGAATGTTCTGAATAGAAGACGTGGGAATAGAGAGATTTTTTCTTCCTTTTGTTGCCTTTTCTATAAGCAAAGGATGTCAGAATATACCATAAAATTAGGATAGATAAATATTTATTGGATACCTACTTTACCCATGTTTATTTTTGACCTAACTCGAGAATGTCAATAAGTTCCAAAATCCATTTCGTCGCCCAGTAGCTATGACCGTTTTTTTTAATCGGTACTGTAGTAGCTCTTCGGTTAGGTATTGGAGCAACATTACCCATTGATAAATCCTTAACTTTAGGTCTTTTTAGGGATTTTTCAAGTTGATACATTCAACCGTGGAGTCCACTGCATGGGTATCTAGGAAATAGTTATTTCCAAGTGAATCTTCCCTAGATACCTAAAATCTATTTTAGTATGATCCATTTCACGAAAATATAGATTGTGCCAAAGATCCAAAATTGTTTTCTTTTTTCTAACTCGAAAAAGAAAAAATTGTAATGGATTTAAAGCAAGAACTTGTTCTTAGATAAATTAATTGGGAGATGCTTCTCTAGAGTGGCCCATATAAGTTTTCCATCTTCCATACGAAAGTTGTCAATTCTCATAAGATCTTCTTCAGTCTTACTCAAAAGGTCTTGACTCTGAATAGTTACACACAAGTCTATATAGCATGGAAAAGCAGGCTGCCCATGACGGGTACATGTGGGGTGAACCAAGTCCTCATTGAATTGGATTTTTCCATTCAAGGGGGATCGTACAAGGTCGGCAGTACCCCCTGTGAATACTCCACTAGTATGAAAAGTTCCTAATGTTAGTTGAGTCCTCGGCTCCCCAATTGATTGACCTACAATAATACCTATAGCTTCTCCCAATTCGACCAGATCGTCGTGAGTGGGACTCCGCCCATAACATAATTGACAGATCCAAGATGTGCTCCGGCAAGTAAAAGGAGTTCTAATATATATTGGTTGTGCCCGAAATGGTTATGCTCGAAAGGCAGTTATGAATCGATTGACTAATCCAATTCCAATATCTGAACAAGGGGCAAGGGGATTGATACCGAGAAAGATTTCTTCTTATTATAAGATGTGATTTGATCCGCATATGTTTGGTAAAAGAACAATCTTCTCCTTTAATCATAAATGGAAAGTGTTCAATTAGAACATGAAAACGTGACTCAATTGGTCTTAGTTAGTCTTCGGGACGGAGTGGAAGAAGGGCGGAGACTCTCGAACGAGGAAAAGGATCCCTTCGAAAGGATTGAATGAGGAGCCGTATGAGGTGAAAATCTCATGTACGGTTCTCTAGAGGGACAGTAAGGGTGACTTATCTATTGACTTTTCCACTATCAACCCTAAAAACCCAACTCTGCCTTACATAAAGTTGCCAGAGCATGATTAACCTCTGGATTTGAAATCACTGCTTATATACCTAGTATTGGCCATAATTTCAAGAACATTTTGTAGTATTAGTAAGAGGAGGAAGGGTTAAGGATTTACCCGGTGTGAGATATCGCATTATTCGAGGAACCCTAGATGTTGTCGTAGTAAAGAATCGTCAACAAGGGCGTTCTAGTGCATTGTAGATTCTTATCCAAGACTTGTATCATTTGATGATGCCATGTGAATCACTAGAAACATGTGAAATGTATAGCTAACCCAATAATGAAAGTTTCATAAGGGGACTGGAGCAAGCTATCATGAGACAAAAGATCTTCTTTCTAAAGAGATTCGATTCGGAACTCTTATATGTCCAAGGTCAATATGGAAATTCTTTTAGAGGTTTTCCCTTACATTGTCCGTGTCAACAAACAATTCGAAATACCTCGACTTTTTTAGAACAGGTCCGAGTCAAATAGCAATGATTCGAAGCACTTCTTTTTCCATTACACTATTTCGGAAACCTAAGGACTCGATTGTATGGATATGGAAAATACAGGATTTCTGATCCTAGCGGGAAAAGGAGGGAAATGGATACTCAATTTAAAGTGAGTAAACAGACTTCCATACTCGATCTCGTAGATCCCTATCAAATTCTGTGGAAAGCCATATTCGATGAAAGTCGTATGTATGGCTTGGAGGGAGATCTTTCCTATCTTTCGAGATCCACCCTACAATATGGGGTCAAAAAGCCAAAAAAAATAAGTGATTCGTTTTTAGCCCTTATAAAAAGAAAATAGATTCTTGAACCTCTTTGAGAAACCATGTGGATATGTGCCATGGTTTGCTATATTTGTGATGAGTAATTGACTTGAGCGGATTTGGTGTTTGAGTTGAAATGCGGGAATCCAGGGATTGCATGGGTTTGCATATCATGGTTATGACTAACCGGAGTTGATGGAGATATTGGTGATGTTGTAGGAGATGGGAAATTTGTTTGCTCGTCTCATGATGTGTAGGTCACTGGAGTCGACTTGGCGGTCAACAGCGAGAGGATCGGGCACATGTAGCGGACTTGAGGCCAGACGATCGGGATGCCGGGTGAAGTCAAGGGTGATCCACACCGTACATGTGGAGAGGCAAGAAGCACGGATGGTTTCGCGGTTGAGCCTCAAAACCGTGGTGGTGATGAAGACGGTGTGTTGACCAAGTCAAGGCGAATGGGATGCCGGTGCAAGTGACAAGGGGGCCCGATGGACAGGGACTGGGAGATACTTGCCGGTGGTCAGGATTGCGGGACAAGGTGACATGCGTCAACATCGAGAAGTCGCACTTTGAGAAGCGTGCAAGGCGGTTTCCTGGTTTGGGCCTCAAAATTGGTGGCGGTGGTTGGTGGTGCACGTGGCACCATCATGGAGCTTGCTTCGAGATGAAGCAAAGACGTGAAGCGTCCAATGGCATTCGGGCGATGACGAAAAAGATGGACGGTTATGCCCTCGGTGGTAGGTGGGTGTGTTATGTAGGTCAAGGGTAGAGTGGTCATGTGGACAATAGACCCTAGGCCTATATAAGGAGAGGTGTGGCTAGTGGGAGAGGTGCCTCTCTACCCATTAGCCTTGTGTTAGGACTCTATTCAAAGTGCTAGGAGAGGACTTCATGTTTGAGAGGAGAGTAGTGGGTGTGTGAGAGACATCTCTTGCTCTTCCAAATAGTGGGAGGAAGAGGGTGGCTTCCTAGCCTTGTACCTATGGATCTTGTAAGCACCTTTCTATGATATGATAAGTATTTTCGTGCTCAAGATTTCCCTCTTCACTTAAATCCCGAAATTCCCTTTTTCTTATTTTCGGACCCTTTTTCGTGGTGATTTTCAATCTCACTTTTGGACGGATTTTTGGCCCAGATTTCTTGAGAAACATGTTGCTAGGATGAGCTAGGATAATCCTCTATGGATCCTTGATGGAATTATTGGCTCTGGCACCTTCGATTTGAAGGATTTCTTAAGTTTCCCCTTTTTGGTGTTCTTGGCACAAGATCTGAAATTCGTGATGATTTCTTGAGCTAATTGAGTTGATCTCCTAGGATTAGGGTCGTGATGTGATAAGGATTCACTGGTACAAAAATCGCATCATTTGGAGTTCATTTGATTGAGTTTTGGAGAAGATTTGAGAAGATCCCGAGAGTTTTTCTGTTCTATCGGGGGTCAACCGGCACTGCCGATGACCAGGACCGGCGCTGCCGATTGGACTAGTCTGTAGATTCCAGTGAGACTGCATCCCGTAACGGCACTGCCGATAGGTGAGACCGGCACTACTGATGACGCGCACCAGCACTGCCGATAGGCGTGATCGGCACTGCCGATGCCAACTGGCACTACCGGTGGGTGTTCAGTTCTGAACTGTTGAGCATTGCTTCTTCCCTTTTTGTTTTCGCTGTGTTTCCGTGGTGTGGTTGATCACTCCTAAGGCTATTACACCACAAGTAGGTGTGTATAGTCTTGGTGATTGATTTAGAGGTTGGCTTGGGTTGTTTTTGGGATATAGGCCAAGTTCTCTAAGAGAATTTTATTTGGCTCCCATTCACCCTCCCCCCCCCCTGTGGTCACCTTCTCGGTCCTTCAATTGGTATCAGAGCCGGTTTGATCACTAGTTGACCTTCACCGGCTTTGTGATCCGAAGGCGACATGGAGAAGCGTGCTGTCAAGCTGTGGATGTTCAATGGAGAGGACTTCCCCTACTGGAAGTCACAGACCAAGGCGTATCTGCTAAGTCAAGGACATGCAATTTGGGAGATTGTTGATCAGGAGTATGCTATACCATAAGACCTGAACACTGCTTCTGCAGGTGAGTCAGGTATGAGAACAACTCCAAAGCTGTCAATATTCTGCTTTCTGCACTTGGTAGGAGCGAACATGATAGGGTTGCACACCTTGACACTGCTCATGCTATTTGGGATAAGCTCTGCACTTACCATGAGGGTACCAACCAGATCAAGTCTATGCGTAAGGATTCTTACAATAGACAGTACCAAACCTTTGCACAGAAACCGGGCGAGTCACTAGATGACTTTTTTCGTAGGTTTGAGACAATTGTGTGCAACTTGCGGGCTTGTGGTACCCTTGTGTACAATGACAATGATAGAGCTAAGCAACTGCTGTACTCACTAGATGAAAATGTTTGGGGGGTTAAAATTGCTGCTCTAGAAGAAACTGCTGAATCAATACCCTGAACTGTGAGCAACTATATAGCAAGCTGAAATCTCATGAACTGTCTAGGAAATCTCATCCTAATCTAGCTATTCCTGCTTCTAGCATGGCTTTGCTTTCTAGTTCACAGAAGGGTGATCACAGTTGTGCTTCTTATGGAACTAACCCCTCACTTGACAAGTCTTCCTTGGAGTTTGCTTTGTCTTCTCTTGTTACAGCTTCCGATGAACAGATGGAGTGCATTCCTGACGAGGAGCTGTCCATGCTCACAAGGAAGTTCAGGAAGTTCTACAACAACCGGAAGGAGAGAAGAGGAGGTGGTTCAAGAACCTGCTTCGAGTGCGGTGACCCGGGACACTTCATCGCTGATTATCCCAAGAAGAAGAAGAAGGCCGGGTACCGTGACAACAACACTAAAGACTTCAAGCAGAAGAAGAACCGCTTCTACAAGAAGGGAAAGAACTCCAAGAAGTTCGCCAAGGCCATTGCACGCGCCTATGTTGTCGCCTTGAGCGATGTCGACCTCACATCAAGCGAAGGCCTTACAAGCTCGGAGGAGGAGGTTGAAAAGCCACGAGTCAAGAGGAAGGATGACTTCACCGGGCTTTGCTTCATGGCAAAGAACGACCATAACACCGACTCTAGATCCGACTCTGACACAAGCGAGGTACCTCCCACTCTCGATGAGCTCTCTTCCGAACTTGATAATTTGCGCGATGTTCTGCTCATGCAAGATGATAAGCTTCGCAGTGCTGTTCGTGAGAGTAGAGAGCTTAAGTCTAAGATGGAGAGTGCTGATTTTGAAATTGCTTCACTTAGGTCCAATCTTGCTCGTGAGGACATTGTTGTTGAGTGTGAGTCTTGTCAAGTTGTGATGAGTGATCTTGCACAGAGGGAGAGTGTGCATGCTCAAGTTGCCAGTCAGCTTGAGAGTGCCCTCAAGGAGCTTGATGAGTTCAAAGCTAGACCAACTCTTTTGGGTGCATGTCAGAAGTGCCCCAAGCTCACAGATGAGTTGGAAGCTCAATCCCTCAAAGTCAAAGAGCTTGAGTCCAAGTTGCTTCATGAGACTCGCTCTAAGGTCCTTCCACCACCTTGTGAGGTGTGTGTCTCTCTTAAGGACAAGCTTGTAATCACTAGGGAGGAAAACAAAGCCCTAGTTCAGGAAAATGACTATCTTGTATCTAGGCTCGAGAGAACCCTAGTGAGTGAAGAGAAGATTGAGAGTGATTTGGCAAGAGTGAAGGAGAGTGCTTCTAGATCAACCTATAACTTGGGTATGGGATTTGAGAGGTGTGACAAGGAGAGTGAGAATGTGGGTAAGTTTGTACCTAGCTCCAGCTACAAGGATGAGGAAAACACCATCAAACCCACTGTACATACTATCCATCCAATCCAAAACCCTCCTTCAACCCAAAGCAAATAGAGAAGCCAAAACCCAAACCTGTAATGCAAACCAAGCCTAATCCTAAGGGTGTCTACATTTGCATGTTTTGTGGTCGTAAGGGCCACTTCGATGAATTGTATTTTAGGCGTAAGAGGATTGAGAGGAAGCAAGCTGAGTTGACTAGGGATGCTTTTTATGATGATTTTGTTGACTTTCAGCCTCGATCTTTTTCTCATGCCTATCGTGGACAGGGTCATTCCTCATATGGCTTTGATTCACGAAACAGAAGCTTTGCGACTCAAGAGTGAAGCTGTTCGGCGACGGGAAGCTGCGAAGCAAATGGCTTGGGCCATATCTCGTCATCGACGTCGCGACACATGGAGCGGTCACACTCCAGGACAAGGACGGGAACGCGTTTAAGGTAAACGGCCATCGACTTAAACTCTTTTACGATTCTATTAAAAGTATAGGAGTTGAGGAGGACGTAGTCAATTTAATTGACTTCCGGGCCTACCCATAGCCTTTACGGGCACCTAAACTTAGAATCAAATTAAATTGCCGTACTTTTCCCCCTCCTTGGACCTCCCTTAGGCAGCCCACGAAGCAGCAGCCCCAGGGGGCCCACCACCAGGTCGGTCGACCTGGTCAGGTCGGGCGACCCCCTGGTGGCGCCGCCGCTTCCCGTTTTTCTCTCACGCGTTCCTCCAACTTCCCCCTTCGCCCTAATCGGAGATTCTCATGGAGAATCGCGAATATACCGTCGGGAGACTCTCCTTTTAAGCAGAGGGGAGCGATGCTTTTCTCTCATCCCAAACCTTCCTTTGAACCTCTTCCAGAACCCCCAACTTCGTCATGGCTGCCAAAAAGAGCACTTCCCAGGCTTCCTTGACCAGCTCCACCCTTGCCCTTAGCAGGGAAATCACCCCCGCTAACCAAATTGTCCCGACCAACCTCGATCTCACCCTTGCCGAGATCGTTGAGCCTCTCGCCATTGAGCCTCCCCTGCGCCGTGAAGAGGAAAGGATAGGCCGTACACGGTTTGCTGAACGGCGCAGCCCTTCCGCCACCCGCACATCACAGCGGAGGGCGGCCACTACCAGGACAGCGGGGACGAGGCGACAGGTCCCTCCAAGGCCAAGCTTGCGCAGAACGTTCTCCTCCTACGGGCGGAGAATAAGAGGCTGGCCAACAAGTTGGCGGAGGAGTTGGTTGATCGTGCTCAACTTGAGGATCGTGTGCAACGCCTCGAGGAGGGTATGAAAGACCTCCGCCGTGGCTTATGTGCTAAGATGGAGCGCATTTGTAGCCACATGGGAGAGCCCGACTTATATAAGGGCAAATGAATAGGCTCTCCCATATAGTTTAGGAAAATAGGCGCTTAGTTTCCCTTTTTAGATTTTCTTCATTTATTTCATTAAAATGAAATGCGCCTATGATAAAGAATTGAATAATGGAACTCACTGAGCCCATAAAGCCGGTGGGGTCCACCTTTGCTTTCACACTTTTTCCTTTTTGTTTGTGTCAAATAAAAAGAAGTCAGGAAACAAGTGTGGAGGAGGATTTGCGAAGTACGAACACGCAAACGGACGGTCTACCCTGAGAAATACGTTGCACAGGGCGACACGAAGCGACACGACGAACCAGGGGACCAGAGGAGCATCTCCCAGGTCGGGCGACCTGACCAGGTCGGCCGACCCAGGCCTGGCTCCCCTCGGACCCCCACTTGGTCCATACTCTGGTTTGCACGTTTACTTCCCATTCCTCCCTGCCTCTCTGCTTATTTTCTCCTTGAATATGGAAAAATTAATAAATACTAAAAACCTGAATTCTCTCCATAATTCATTCTTTTTGATTTATCATCTTGCATGCCCCTTATTCCTAGAATGTTTGCCTGAATTTCCATGACTATATCTTTAGGAAAACATGCTACCTAGGACTATTGATTTATGTGATATGAATAGACTTTATGAATCTTCACTCTTATGCTTATAACTTGGGATTTTCTTTTGAAAATGATAAATTTGAAAGCCAACTCCTCAATGATAAAATTTATCCTACCAAGGCCAAATTTTGCTTATTAAAGATTGTGCTCTTTTGTGCTACTTATTAATTTATTGAGCCTTGTCAAAATTTTGAGACCCAAATTAAGATGCCTGTTATGCTTCATTTATCAAGTCTGTGTGCACATCCAAACCTATGCTAAAACTTCCACACTGGAAGTTAGCATCTCCACCATCCTTGAAAATAAAATACTCCAGTTCTACATACTTCCCTCCGTATTTTGTTGCAAAAAGAGTTATGGGCTATCTAGTTTCCAAAAAAAAAAGAGAGAGAGAAAAGAAAAGAAAGAAAGATAGCCCATGATCTCATTTCAATGAGGGAATATTCAAAGGAGTATCCATCTTCCATCTACCAAATAAATGTGCACAGACTTGACTTATGAATCATGACTTGTTTTTCTCTTTGGATCCGAATTTTGACTTAGCAAGATATGAATTATAAGTATGCCACCATTTCAATCCTATTCTTGAGCTCCACATATACCATATTTAGAGATAGGACATGAAAGGCACAATGCCTCGGTGAGGAAAATACACCTTTGAGCGGCTGAGAGAATCATTTGAGGAGTATGGCTACTATTCTTTGATTGTGAAAATCTTTTCGAAAACCCAAGTTACATAAGCAGAAGGAGCTGAGTTTTCGGAGTCAAGATTCGTTCCATTCATCAATATCCAAAGAAGGCATGCTAGACACTTCAAAAGCTCATGGAGATACAAGGTAATGCCTGGAATAATTTGCATGCTAGATTTGATTTATCAAGGTTTGAATTATCACTTAGTCCTTAGTCTTTAGTCCTTTACTCGAGGACGAGCAAAGGCTAAGTGTGGGGGAGTTTGTTGACGGTCCTTAAATGCAAAATATGACCGTCGTTTACCCGCAAGAATCACACAATTTGATCACCACCTTAGTGGTAGGAATTTATTGCTAATTATTTCCACAAGTTTTGGTGACTTTGTGTATGCATAAAGCAACCCATGGAGTTTAAATAAAATTCAATGAAATTCAAGGAGAAAGCACACTTCCGGCCAATCAGGAGCAAGCACACGGATTAAGGAGCCCACCTTCAGCGCTTAACCGACGTAACTCCCTGTAATACCGCGCAAACCGTTGTCAGGGCCCATAGGACAGCCACCTGGAGAAAGCACAGGTCAGGAGGGGCCACCCCCAGGTCGGCCGACCTGGTCAGGTCGGGCGACCTGGCCGGGCGCCCTCTCCGCCTGGGCTTCCACGTGTTGGCTCCTCAGGACTCCCTGATGGCGGTTTGGGGGGATTCCGTGGCGGTTACTCCTCTGAAACCGACGTTAGGAGGCTATAAATAGAGGGTGAGGGCCTTCACTCCAAGACACACTCAAGATTGAAGATTTGGTGCTCCTCTTGCAAAGGCCAAGTGCTACTTAGCTAGTGCTTAGATTAGGAAGAGAGTGGAGTAGAGTTCGGAGGAGGCTTGGGCTTGTCTTCGCCTTCTCCACGCTTGTACTTCGACGACATTTGCCAATCATAGTAAGTGTCAAGATTTCCCCTCTTGCAGTTTACTTTTTACTTTAATTAAGTTATAGTTCTAGCTTGTGAGCTCGTTCATCGCTCTAAGTTCTTAGGGTGCCTTAGCCTGAATATTCGTTGCTAGAAGGTTAAGGTAGTAATCGATCGCATAGACGTGGTGTCTAGGCAGGAGGTTACCTTTGATTATTCGTTAGTCTACTGGTTCGTTGAGGTAGGCGGCAGGTGGTGACAGCTCTGTCCGTCCTCTGAAATCCTCCCCGCTAGGCTAGTGCGTAGGCTCTTGGCGGAAGTCGCCTGTGGATGCAGGGGTAAGTCCGTGCCCAACGCGAGCAAACTAGAGCATAGCTTAGTTAACGTAGGAACCTGACTCTTGGGACATCCTCTCTGTCCTCTGCCTATCTTAATCAATCTTTGTGTCCTTGGGTGATTTAGTCCAACGATAGACACACACGTTCCTCGTGATTCGATACCCCGGAATACTCTGGGTGAAGTGCTACATCGGTCTTCCGTGCGCTTGCGGATTTATTCGTAGACGTAAGAAAAACCAACAAGCATTTCTGGCGCCGTTGCCGGGGAACGGTTGCTGTTTTATCTGCGGACCCTAGTCACCCTCGTATCCCTTTTTATCTTTCTTTTATTTCTTTCCTTATCCCTACCATGGAGCAACCTTCTGTCCAATCCTTCTCTGCTCCAAGGGGTGAGTTCTACGAGCCACCTTCATCTTCAAAACCAATCCTTTCAGATGGCTTCGAACTCCGCCCAGGCTTTATAGCCATGGTTCAGGCACAACCTTTCTCGGGGGTAGAAAACGAAAACCCACACCATCACCTGCGAGAATTTGAGCAATTGTGCTCGTGCATCCAAATCAGGGGTATGACACAAGAGACTCTCAAATGGAAATTGTTTCCCTTTTCTCTTATAGAGAGGGCGAAGCAATGGTACACTCACACGGCAGAAAGCACGAATGGTGACTGGAAAGAGCTCCAGGACAAATTTTGTCTTGCGTTCTTCCCAATGTCATGAATCGTTTCTCTCCGTAGAGAGGTCTTCAACTTCGAGCAGGCCGAGAAAGAATCCTTAGGCACAGCTTGGGCTAGGTTCTCGCTCTTAGTGAAATCCGGTCCTGACTTGTCTATACCCGATCCCATGCTGCTACAGCATTTTCGGATGGGTCTCAACAAGGAATCTGCCCAATATCTCGACATAGCCGCCGGAGGTTCATTCATACACAAAACGGTCTCAGAAGGAAGAACCATCCTAGAACGCATTCTAGAAAATACCTCTTTCCTTGAGCCCACCAAACCCCCTTGCAAAGAAGCTACGCCGAGCCAGGAGACTCTCCAGCTAGCCGAATCTGACCCTGCTTCTTGCACATCTCAAGACTTAGCTAGTGAGCCTCCTCCTGAACCAGGAAATTCGGATGATGAAGAAATTCAGCCGTCCGAATTCCCTTTCATCATCGAGGATGATCTTTTCAAAGATTTCGGTAACACCTCGATGTATGCCATCCAACGAAAGCCTCAAACACCAGTTCCTTCCCCTGAACCTATAAAAGAACAATTCCTTAGGGACTCAGTGAAAGAACTAACAGCCATCATGAGTGATGAGTGGTCCCGAGAAAATGAGCAATGTTCCGAACTTGTTCGGATTATCTCACCCTCTACTACCATTCCTTGTACGGTTAGAGGCAGAGCTGTGGATGTCTGGTATAATCCCACCGTAGGAATAAACATCGTTTCCGACTCCTTTGCCTTTGAGGTATTAGGAGACGAACCTCTGCTTCCTACGCAAAAGACCTTCAAAAGCCCTACCGGAGCCATCCTAGAAGGTTACGGGATTCTAAACAATGTGTCGATATGACACAAAGACGCTGAGGCCCTTCTGAACTTTCATGTCTTTGAGGTCCCAAGCTTTGATGTCCTCATCGGACTTCCTCAAGAAAAACTCTTTACGGCAGCCTCATCCGGTAACCTCAGTGTCAACATCGGAGGAAAGGCTCTCTCAATCCCAATCTCCCGTTCGCGAAACACCATCGCTGAATTTCCTGATGAGAGAGACCTAACCGAAGAGGTGAAAGTGATTTCCCCTTTCGACCCTCCCGATACCCTCCTTGACCAAGACACCGATCTTTTTACAGAAGAGGAGGATGATCTACAGGAAACTCTCGAGCTTCCTGAAGATGAACCACCGACTCGACCTCCCATCGAGTTAAAAACCTTACCCCCTGGCCTACGCTACACTTTCCTACATGGTGACACGGAGTCCCCTGTCATCATTAGTGATAAGCTTTTGGAGGAGGAAACCAAGAAGCTGATCTCTGTCTTAGAGAAACATCGCTCTGTCTTTGGGTACTCCCTCCAAGACCTAAAGGGAATTAGTCCCACTCTCTGCACCCATCGCATCCCTCTTGACCCCGAGAGTACACCTTCTAGGGAACCTCAGAGGAGGTTAAATAATGCTATGCGCGAGGTTGTGAAGAAGGAAGTTCTAAAACTACTGCATTCAGGGATAGGACATGAAAGGCACAATGCCTCTGTGAGGAAAATACACCTTTGAGCGGCTGAGAGAATCATTTGAGGAGTATGGCTACTATTCTTTGATTGTGAAAATCTTTTCGAAAACCCAAGTTACATAAGCAGAAGGAGCTGAGTTTTCGGAGTCAAGATTCGTTCCATTCATCAACATCCAAAGAAGGCATGCTAGACACTTCAAAAGCTCATGGAGATACAAGGTAATGCCTGGAATAATTTGCATGCTAGATTTGATTTATCAAGGTTTGAATTATCACTTAGTCCTTAGTCTTTAGTCCTTTACTCGAGGACGAGCAAAGGCTAAGTGTGGGGGAGTTTGTTGACGGTCCTTAAATGCAAAATATGACCGTCGTTTACCCGCAAGAATCACACAATTTGATCACCACCTTAGTGGTAGGAATTTATTGCTAATTATTTCCACAAGTTTTGGTGACTTTGTGTATGCATAAAGCAACCCATGGAGTTTAAATAAAATTCAATGAAATTCAAGGAGAAAGCACACTTCCGGCCAATCAGGAGCAAGCACACGGATTAAGGAGCCCACCTTCAGCGCTTAACCGACGTAACTCCCTGTAATACCGCGCAAACCGTTGTCAGGGCCCATAGGACAGCCACCTGGAGAAAGCACAGGTCAGGAGGGGCCACCCCCAGGTCGGCCGACCTGGTCAGGTCGGGCGACCTGGCCGGGCGCCCTCTCCGCCTGGGCTTCCACGTGTTGGCTCCTCAGGACTCCCTGATGGCGGTTTGGGGGGATTCCGTGGCGGTTACTCCTCTGAAACCGACGTTAGGAGGCTATAAATAGAGGGTGAGGGCCTTCACTCCAAGACACACTCAAGATTGAAGATTTGGTGCTCCTCTTGCAAAGGCCAAGTGCTACTTAGCTAGTGCTTAGATTAGGAAGAAAGTGGAGTAGAGTTCGGAGGAGGCTTGGGCTTGTCTTCGCCTTCTCCACGCTTGTACTTCGACGACATTTGCCAATCATAGTAAGTGTCAAGATTTCCCCTCTTGCAGTTTACTTTTTACTTTAATTAAGTTATAGTTCTAGCTTGTGAGCTCGTTCATCGCTCTAAGTTCTTAGGGTGCCTTAGCCTGAATATTCGTTGCTAGAAGGTTAAGGTAGTAATCGATCGCATAGACGTGGTGTCTAGGCAGGAGGTTACCTTTGATTATTCGTTAGTCTACTGGTTCGTTGAGGTAGGCGGCAGGTGGTGACAGCTCTGTCCGTCCTCTGAAATCCTCCCCGCTAGGCTAGTGCGTAGGCTCTTGGCGGAAGTCGCCTGTGGATGCAGGGGTAAGTCCGTGCCCAACGCGAGCAAACTAGAGCATAGCTTAGTTAACGTAGGAACCTGACTCTTGGGACATCCTCTCTGTCCTCTGCCTATCTTAATCAATCTTTGTGTCCTTGGGTGATTTAGTCCAACGATAGACACACACGTTCCTCGTGATTCGATACCCCGGAATACTCTGGGTGAAGTGCTACATCGGTCTTCCGTGCGCTTGCGGATTTATTCGTAGACGTAAGAAAAACCAACAAGCATTTCTGGCGCCGTTGCCGGGGAACGGTTGCTGTTTTATCTGCGGACCCTAGTCACCCTCGTATCCCTTTTTATCTTTCTTTTATTTCTTTCCTTATCCCTACCATGGAGCAACCTTCTGTCCAATCCTTCTCTGCTCCAAGGGGTGAGTTCTACGAGCCACCTTCATCTTCAAAACCAATCCTTTCAGATGGCTTCGAACTCCGCCCAGGCTTTATAGCCATGGTTCAGGCACAACCTTTCTCGGGGGTAGAAAACGAAAACCCACACCATCACCTGCGAGAATTTGAGCAATTGTGCTCGTGCATCCAAATCAGGGGTATGACACAAGAGACTCTCAAATGGAAATTGTTTCCCTTTTCTCTTATAGAGAGGGCGAAGCAATGGTACACTCACACGGCAGAAAGCACGAATGGTGACTGGAAAGAGCTCCAGGACAAATTTTGTCTTGCGTTCTTCCCAATGTCATGAATCGTTTCTCTCCGTAGAGAGGTCTTCAACTTCGAGCAGGCCGAGAAAGAATCCTTAGGCACAGCTTGGGCTAGGTTCTCGCTCTTAGTGAAATCCGGTCCTGACTTGTCTATACCCGATCCCATGCTGCTACAGCATTTTCGGATGGGTCTCAACAAGGAATCTGCCCAATATCTCGACATAGCCGCCGGAGGTTCATTCATACACAAAACGGTCTCAGAAGGAAGAACCATCCTAGAACGCATTCTAGAAAATACCTCTTTCCTTGAGCCCACCAAACCCCCTTGCAAAGAAGCTACGCCGAGCCAGGAGACTCTCCAGCTAGCCGAATCTGACCCTGCTTCTTGCACATCTCAAGACTTAGCTAGTGAGCCTCCTCCTGAACCAGGAAATTCGGATGATGAAGAAATTCAGCCGTCCGAATTCCCTTTCATCATCGAGGATGATCTTTTCAAAGATTTCGGTAACACCTCGATGTATGCCATCCAACGAAAGCCTCAAACACCATTTCCTTCCCCTGAACCTATAAAAGAACAATTCCTTAGGGACTCAGTGAAAGAACTAACAGCCATCATGAGTGATGAGTGGTCCCGAGAAAATGAGCAATGTTCCGAACTTGTTCGGATTATCTCACCCTCTACTACCATTCCTTGTACGGTTAGAGGCAGAGCTGTGGATGTCTGGTATAATCCCACCGTAGGAATAAACATCGTTTCCGACTCCTTTGCCTTTGAGGTATTAGGAGACGAACCTCTGCTTCCTACGCAAAAGACCTTCAAAAGCCCTACCGGAGCCATCCTAGAAGGTTACGGGATTCTAAACAATGTGTCGATATGACACAAAGACGCTGAGGCCCTTCTGAACTTTCATGTCTTTGAGGTCCCAAGCTTTGATGTCCTCATCGGACTTCCTCTAGAAAAACTCTTTACGGCAGCCTCATCCGGTAACCTCAGTGTCAACATCGGAGGAAAGGCTCTCTCAATCCCAATCTCCCGTTCGCGAAACACCATCGCTGAATTTCCTGATGAGAGAGACCTAACCGAAGAGGTGAAAGTGATTTCCCCTTTCGACCCTCCCGATACCCTCCTTGACCAAGACACCGATCTTTTTACAGAAGAGGAGGATGATCTACAGGAAACTCTCGAGCTTCCTGAAGATGAACCACCGACTCGACCTCCCATCGAGTTAAAAACCTTACCCCCTGGCCTACGCTACACTTTCCTACATGGTGACACGGAGTCCCCTGTCATCATTAGTGATAAGCTTTTGGAGGAGGAAACCAAGAAGCTGATCTCTGTCTTAGAGAAACATCGCTCTGTCTTTGGGTACTCCCTCCAAGACCTAAAGGGAATTAGTCCCACTCTCTGCACCCATCGCATCCCTCTTGACCCCGAGAGTACACCTTCTAGGGAACCTCAGAGGAGGTTAAATAATGCTATGCGCGAGGTTGTGAAGAAGGAAGTTCTAAAACTACTGCATTCAGGGATCATATATCCCGTACCTCATAGTGAGTGGGTGAGCCCGGTACAAGTAGTGCCGAAGAAGGGAGGTATGACGGTCGTTAAGAACGATAAGAACGAGCTTATTCCCCAACGTACCGTTACGGGATGGAGGATGTGTATCGATTACAGAAAACTCAACAAGGCAACAAAGAAGGATCATTTCCCGCTACCCTTCATCAATGAGATGTTAGAACGGTTGGCAAACCATTCCTTCTTCTGTTTCCTTGATGGGTATTCTGGTTATCATCAGATTCCTATCCATCCCGATGATCAGAGTAAGACCACCTTCACGTGCCCGTATGGAACGTATGCCTACCGTAGGATGTCTTTTGGGTTGTGTAATGCACCCGCCTCTTTCCAACGGTGTATGATGTCCATATTCTCGGACATGATCGAGGAAATCATGGAAGTCTTCATGGATGACTTCTCAGTCTATGGGAAGACCTTCGATCACTGTCTCGAGAACTTGGACAGGGTCTTGACTCGATGCCAAGAAAAGGACCTGGTACTTAATTGGGAAAAGTGCCACTTTATGGTCCGAGAAGGCATAGTGCTAGGGCACTTAGTGTCCGAGAGAGGGATCGAGGTGGATAAGGCGAAAATAGAAGTTATCGAGCAACTTCCACCTCCGATCAACGTCAAGGGCATGCGTAGTTTTTTGGGGCATGCTGGGTTCTATCGACGATTCATCAAAGACTTTTCGAAAATCGCTAGACCCCTCACCAACCTCTTAGCTAAGGATGCGCCTTTTGACTTTGATGATGAGTGCTTGAAATCTTTTCATCTCTTGAAAAATGCACTCATCTCAGCTCCCATCATCCAACCCCCTGATTGGAAGCTGCCCTTTGAAATCATGTGCGATGCTAGTGACTATGCCGTAGGGGCCGTTCTCGGCCAAACTAAGGACAAGAAGCATCACGCAATAGCCTACGCTAGCAAAACCTTGACAGGAGCACAGCTCAACTACGCTACCACGGAAAAGGAGCTCCTGGCTGTGGTTTTTGCTATCGATAAGTTTAGATCTTATTTAGTTGGAGCAAAGGTAATTGTTTACACTGATCGTGCTGCACTAAAGTACCTGCTCGCTAAAAAAGATGCTAAACCAAGGCTCATCAGATGGATCCTCTTACTCCAAGAATTTGATCTTGAAATAAAAGATAAGAAAGGAGTAGAGAATTCCGTAGCAGATCATCTATCTCGTATGCAAGTCACTAACATGCAGGAACTACCAATCAACGACTTCCTACGAGATGATATGCTGTTAAAGGTTGCGGACTCCACACCCTGGTATGCAGATATCGTGAATTTCATGGTTACAGGGTATGTTCCGCCGGGGGAAAATCGAAAGAAGCTGGCCTATGAAAGTAGGCGACACCTTTGGGACGACCCATTCCTCTACAGGGTCTGTGCTGATGGTCTGTTGCGGCGATGCATCCCCACCATTGAGGGTGCACAGATAATTGAGAAGTGCCATGCAGCTCCGTACGGAGGACACTACGGCGTGTACCGGACGCAAGCAAAAATCTGGCAAAGTGGTTTCTATTGGCCGATGATGTATGAGGACACCAAGGAGTACATCAGGAGGTGCAGGAGATGCCAGAAGCATGGAGGAATCTCATCTCGCAACGCGATGCCCTTGACATACAACCTGCAAGTCGAACTTTTCGACGTCTGGGGCATCGACTTCATGGGACCCTTCCCAAGGTCCTATGATTGCGAGTATATCCTGGTGGCAGTCGACTACGTGTCAAAGTGGGTTGAAGCATTGCCATGCAGAGCTGCAGATGCAAAGAGCGCACGAAAGATGTTCTATGAGATCATTTTCCCACGCTTTGGGGTACCAAGGATGGTGATTAGTGATGGAGGTTCACACTTCACGGACAAAGGATTCCGACACTTCCTGAGGGAACTCGGTTCCGACCATAACATTGCTACTCCATACCATCCCCAGACCAGCGGTCAGGCAGAGACCTCGAACAAGCAAATCAAGAACATCCTGCAGAAAACAGTGGAGGAAATGGGATCGGGATGGAAGAATAAGTTGCCAGATGCACTATGGGCATATCGCACTGCATACAAGACCCCCATAGGCATGTCTCCATTCCAGCTGGTCTACGGCAAGACTTGCCATCTGCCGGTAGAACTGGAACACAAGGCATACTGGGCAATAAAGAAGTGGAATATGGATTCCAAGGAAGCAGGAAGGCACAGGATGAAGCAAATTTCTGAGCTGGAGGAATGGAGAGAAAAGGCGTATCACAGTGCTAGGATCTATAAAGAAAAGACCAAGAAATGGCACGACAAAAGGATACAGCCAAAGGAGTTCAACCCTGGAGACAAGGTGCTACTCTTCAACTCAAGAGTGAAGCTGTTCGGCGACGGGAAGCTGCGAAGCAAATGGCTTGGGTCATATCTCGTCATCGACGTCGCGACACATGGAGCGGTCACACTCCAGGACAAGGACGGGAACGCGTTTAAGGTAAACGGCCATCGACTTAAACTCTTTTACGATTCTATTAAAAGTATAGGAGTTGAGGAGGACGTAGTCAATTTAATTGACTTCCGGGCCTACCCATAGCCTTTACGGGCACCTAAACTTAGAATCAAATTAAATTGCCGTACTTTTCCCCCTCCTTGGACCTCCCTTAGGCAGCCCACGAAGCAGCAGCCCCAGGGGGCCCACCACCAGGTCGGTCGACCTGGTCAGGTCGGGCGACCCCCTGGTGGCGCCGCCGCTTCCCGTTTTTCTCTCACGCGTTCCTCCAACTTCCCCCTTCGCCCTAATCGGAGATTCTCATGGAGAATCGCGAATATACCGTCGGGAGACTCTCCTTTTAAGCAGAGGGGAGCGATGCTTTTCTCTCATCCCAAACCTTCCTTTGAACCTCTTCCAGAACCCCCAACTTCGTCATGGCTGCCAAAAAGAGCACTTCCCAGGCTTCCTTGACCAGCTCCGCCCTTGCCCTTAGCAGGGAAATCACCCCCGCTAACCAAATTGTCCCGACCAACCTCGATCTCACCCTTGCCGAGATCGTTGAGCCTCTCGCCATTGAGCCTCCCCTGCGCCGCGAAGAGGAAAGGACAGGCCGTACACGGTTTGCTGAACGGCGCAGCCCTTCCGCCACCCGCACATCACAGCGGAGGGCGGCCACTACCAGGACAGCGGGGACGAGGCGACAGGTCCCTCCAAGGCCAAGCTTGCGCAGAACGTTCTCCTCCTACGGGCGGAGAATAAGAGGCTGGCCAACAAGTTGGCGGAGGAGTTGGTTGATCGTGCTCAACTTGAGGATCGTGTGCAACGCCTCGAGGAGGGTATGAAAGACCTCCGCCGTGGCTTATGCGCTAAGATGGAGCGCATTTGTAGCCACATGGGAGAGCCCGACTTATATAAGGGCAAATGAATAGGCTCTCCCATATAGTTTAGGAAAATAGGCGCTTAGTTTCCCTTTTTAGATTTTCTTCATTTATTTCATTAAAATGAAATGCGCCTATGATAAAGAATTGAATAATGGAACTCACTGAGCCCATAAAGCCGGTGGGGTCCACCTTTGCTTTCACACTTTTTCCTTTTTGTTTGTGTCAAATAAAAAGAAGTCAGGAAACAAGTGTGGAGGAGGATTTGCGAAGTACGAACACGCAAACGGACGGTCTACCCTGAGAAATACGTTGCACAGGGCGACACGAAGCGACACGACGAACCAGGGGACCAGAGGAGCATCTCCCAGGTCGGGCGACCTGACCAGGTCGGCCGACCCAGGCCTGGCTCCCCTCGGACCCCCACTTGGTCCATACTCTGGTTTGCACGTTTACTTCCCATTCCTCCCTGCCTCTCTGCTTATTTTCTCCTTGAATATGGAAAAATTAATAAATACTAAAAACCTGAATTCTCTCCATAATTCATTCTTTTTGATTTATCATCTTGCATGCCCCTTATTCCTAGAATGTTTGCCTGAATTTCCATGACTATATCTTTAGGAAAACATGCTACCTAGGACTATTGATTTATGTGATATGAATAGACTTTATGAATCTTCACTCTTATGCTTATAACTTGGGATTTTCTTTTGAAAATGATAAATTTGAAAGCCAACTCCTCAATGATAAAATTTATCCTACCAAGGCCAAATTTTGCTTATTAAAGATTGTGCTCTTTTGTGCTACTTATTAATTTATTGAGCCTTGTCAAAATTTTGAGACCCAAATTAAGATGCCTGTTATGCTTCATTTATCAAGTCTGTGTGCACATCCAAACCTATGCTAAAACTTCCACACTGGAAGTTAGCATCTCCACCATCCTTGAAAATAAAATACTCCAGTTCTACATACTTCCCTCCGTATTTTGTTGCAAAAAGAGTTATGGGCTATCTAGTTTCCAAAAAAAAAAAGAGAGAGAGAAAAGAAAAGAAAGAAAGATAGCCCATGATCTCATTTCAATGAGGGAATATTCAAAGGAGTATCCATCTTCCATCTACCAAATAAATGTGCACAGACTTGACTTATGAATCATGACTTGTTTTTCTCTTTGGATCCGAATTTTGACTTAGCAAGATATGAATTATAAGTATGCCACCATTTCAATCCTATTCTTGAGCTCCACATATACCATATTTAGAGATAGGACATGAAAGGCACAATGCCTCGGTGAGGAAAATACACCTTTGAGCGGCTGAGAGAATCATTTGAGGAGTATGGCTACTATTCTTTGATTGTGAAAATCTTTTCGAAAACCCAAGTTACATAAGCAGAAGGAGCTGAGTTTTCGGAGTCAAGATTCGTTCCATTCATCAACATCCAAAGAAGGCATGCTAGACACTTCAAAAGCTCATGGAGATACAAGGTAATGCCTGGAATAATTTGCATGCTAGATTTGATTTATCAAGGTTTGAATTATCACTTAGTCCTTAGTCTTTAGTCCTTTACTCGAGGACGAGCAAAGGCTAAGTGTGGGGGAGTTTGTTGACGGTCCTTAAATGCAAAATATGATCGTCGTTTACCCGCAAGAATCACACAATTTGATCACCACCTTAGTGGTAGGAATTTATTGCTAATTATTTCCACAAGTTTTGGTGACTTTGTGTATGCAGAAAGCAACCCATGGAGTTTAAATAAAATTCAAGGAAATTCAAGGAGAAAGCACACTTCCGGCCAATCAGGAGCAAGCACACGGATTAAGGAGCCCACCTTCAGCGCTTAACCGACGTAACTCCCTGTAATACCGCGCAAACTGTTGTCAGGGCCCATAGGACAGCCACCTGGAGAAAGCACAGGTCAGGAGGGGCCACCCCCAGGTCGGCCGACCTGGTCAGGTCGGGCGACCTGGCCGGGCGCCCTCTCCGCCTGGGCTTCCACGTGTTGGCTCCTCAGGACTCCCTGATGGCGGTTTGGGGGGATTCCGTGGCGGTTACTCCTCTGAAACCGACGTTAGGAGGCTATATATAGAGGGTGAGGGCCTTCACTCCAAGACACACTCAAGATTGAAGATTTGGTGCTCCTCTTGCAAAGGCCAAGTGCTACTTAGCTAGTGCTTAGATTAGGAAGAGAGTGGAGTAGAGTTCGGAGGAGGCTTGGGCTTGTCTTCGCCTTCTCCACGCTTGTACTTCGACGACATTTGCCAATCATAGTAAGTGTCGAGATTTCCCCTCTTGCAGTTTACTTTTTACTTTAATTAAGTTATAGTTCTAGCTTGTGAGCTCGTTCATCGCTCTAAGTTCTTAGGGTGCCTTAGCCTGAATATTCGTTGCTAGAAGGTTAAGGTAGTAATCAATCGCATAGACGTGGTGTCTAGGCAGGAGGTTACCTTTGATTATTCGTTAGTCTACTGGTTCGTTGAGGTAGGCGGCAGGTGGTGACAGCTCTGTCCGTCCTCTGAAATCCTCCCCGCTAGGCTAGTGCGTAGGCTCTTGGCGGAAGTCGCCTGTGGATGCAGGGGTAAGTCCGTGCCCAACGCGAGCAAACTAGAGCATAGCTTAGTTAACGTAGGAACCTGACTCTTGGGACATCCTCTCTGTCCTCTGCCTATCTTAATCAATCTTTGTGTCCTTGGGTGATTTAGTCCAACGATAGACACACACGTTCCTCGTGATTCGATACCCCGGAATACTCTGGGTGAAGTGCTACATCGGTCTTCCGTGCGCTTGCGGATTTATTCGTAGACGTAAGAAAAACCAACACACACAGATGATTTCTATCCTCACAACTCAAGGTTTGAGTCGAGACGCTTTGGCAGGCCACGTTTTCCCCATCGTGGTTCTCATCCCATGCGTTCGAATGATAAAGTGCAAAGAACTGTGATGACTACTACCGGTCGTATGGTTAAGTGCTGGATTCCCAAATGCTTTTTGACTAACCCCAGCACTGAGCCATCGACTTTCACTTCTCGTTCTTTGTAGGCAGCAGGTGGAGGCTTGGAGAACAAGTGGTTGATGGATTCCGGGTGTTCGCGCCACATGACCGGAAATGCAAAATGGTTCTCCAGCCTCACTCCCTTGAAGCGTCGGGAGTATGTGACATTTGGAGATGACAAGAGAGGAAGAGTGAAGGGAAGGGGCGCGGTAAAGGTAAATGAGAACTTCACTCTCAATGATGTTGGTTTGGTTGAGTTTCTCAAGTACAATCTCCTCCTTGTCTCTCAGCTTCTAGATGTTGGTTTGGAAGTGCGCTTTAAGTCGAATGCTTCTTGTGTTCTTGATTCGAGTGGTTCCTTGGTTTGTGGGATTTCTCGCATTGGTAGAGTTTTTCAGGCTGATTTTGCTAGTTCTCCTAGTTCTCACAAATGCTTGTTTGCTCAATCTTCCTCTGAGCTCTGGAAATGGCATAGGAGACTGGGTCACATGAGCTTTGACTTGTTATGTCGCTTGAGTGGCCTAGGTTTGATTCGAGGATTGCCTAAGCTCAAATTTGATAAGGATTTGGTTTGTGCTCCTTGTCGTCATGGGAAAATGATTGTCGCTTCACATCCACCAATCAATTTGGTGATGACTGAACGCCCTGGAGAATTGCTTCATATGGACACTGTTGGTCCTTCTCGGGTTCGTTCGACGGATGGGAAGTGGTATGTTCTTGTGATTGTTGATGACTATTCTCGCTACTCTTGGGTCTACTTTCTTGAGAGCAAGGATGAAGTGTTTCATCACTTTCGCAGCTTAGCTTTGAGTTTGTTCAAGGAACTCCCTAGTGCATTACGAGCAATTTGCAGTGATAATGGCACCGAGTTCAAGAACTCCTCCTTTGATGCTTTCTATCTTTAGCATGGTATTGAGCATCAGTTTTCAGCACCTCGGGTTCCCCAGCAGAACGGTGTGGTTGAAAGAAAGAACAGAACCTTAGTGGAGATGGCCCGGACGATGCTCGATGAGCATAGGACTCTGAGGCGGTTCTGGGCTGAGGCCATTAGTACTGCTTGCTATGTTTCCAATCGGATTTTCTTGTGCTCAATTCTTAATGTGACTTCTTATGAGCTGCGTTTTGGGAGAAAGCTATCGGTTTCTCATTTGCGTGCCTTTGGTTGCAAGTGCTTTATTCTCAAGCGTGGAAATCTTGATAAGTTTGAGTCAAGGTCTTCTGATGGAATCTTTCTTGGTTACTCTCTTCATGGTCATTCCTACAGAGTTTTGAATTTGGAGACTAACACCATCTTAGAATCCTACGATGTAACCTTTGATGAATCAAACTCTTGTGCAAGGAATGTGATTGAGTTTGCAGGTGACAAGGAGATGAAGGAGAGCATCTTTGTAGAAGAGGACCTGCAGGGCTTTGATGATGATGATGATGATTCACTTCATCTCTCATCTGAGCTTGTTCCTGCTGCTACCACTACTCAAGCAGAGGGTCCAGAAGCTTCTACATCGACTTCAGCAGCTGTCGAGAAAGCTCCAGCTGTGGTTGAGGGGGAGGTATACTCTGAGAGAGAGACTCCTCACCACATTCAGCGTCAACATCCACCTCAACAGATGATCGGTAATCTCTATGAGAGGACAACAAGGTCAAGGTCTACACATCTTGCTTGCTTTACCAATTCTCTCTTTGTTGCAACCTTTGAACCCTGGGATGTTGGACACGCACTATCTGATGAACATTGGGTTAATGCCATGCATGAGGAGTTAGAAAACTTTGAGAGAAACAAATTCTAGACCCTTGTAGAGCCTCCCAAAAATGTCAATGTCATAGGAACCAAGTGGGCTTCAAAAACAAACATGGGGAGGATGGTGAGATTGTGAGAAACAAGGCTAGTCTAGTTGCTCAAGGTTTTAACCAAGTGGAGGGCTTAGATTATGGTGAAACCTTTGCTCCTGTTGCTCGCATAGAAGCCATTAGGATCTTGCTTGCATTTGTTGCCTCCAAGGGCATTAGACTCTATCAAATGGATGTCAAGAGTGCTTTCCTATATGGTTTCATAGAGGAAGAAGTGTGTGAGGCAACCCCCTGGCTTTGAGCACCACAAATACCCAAACCGTGTGTACAAGCTTCAGAAGGCTTTGTACGGGCTAAAGCAAGCACCTAGGGCATGATATGCTAGGCTTAAGACCTTCTTGCTAGAGCGTGGGTATGTCATGGGGTGTGTTGATAAAACCTTGTTCACTCTCAAGCATGGCAATGACTTTCTAATGGTTCAGATTTACGTGGATGATATCATCTTTGGTGGTTCCTCTCATGCTCTTGTGACCAGGTTTCAGGAAGCTATGGAAAGTGAATTTCAGATGTCGATGATGGGAGAGCTCACCTTCTTTCTTGGGCTTCAAATCAAGCAGTGCAAGCAAGGCACTTTCATACATCAAGCCAAGTACACGAAGGATCTCCTGAAGAAGTTCGAAATGGTCAATGTGAAGCTGTTGTCTACACCAATGTCCACTACAACGGCTCTTGACCCTGATGAAGACTGTGAAGCGGTGGATCAAAGGGAGTACAGGAGCATGATTGGCTCCCTCTTGTACCTGACAACGACAAGACCCGACATACACTTTGCGGTGTGTCTTTGTGCTCGCTTTCATGCTTCCCCAAGGGTGACTCATCGCAAGACTGTCAAGCACATCTTCAGGTATCTCAAATACACCCTTGAGTTTGGTCTTTGGTACTCTGCGTCTTCATCTCTTGATCTCATTAGGTATTCGGATGCGGACTTTGCTGGGTGTAGAATTGATAGGAAGAGCACTTCTGGTACTTGCCCTTTCCTGGGTACTTCTTTGATCTGTTGGTCTTCTCGTAAGCAGTCGAGTGTTGCCCAATCCACCATAGAGGCTGAGTATGTAGCTGCTGCTAGCTGCTGCTCACAAATTCTATGGGTTGTATCTACCATGAGAGACTATGGGTTAACTTTTAAGGGTGTTCCACTCATGTGTGATAACTCCAGTGCCATATGCTTAGCAAAAAACCCAGTCCAACATGGTAAGGTCAAACACATCAATGTGCGATTCCACTTCCTGAGAGACAATGTTGAGAAGGGGGATGTTGAGCTCAAATACATTGATACCAAAAACCAACTAGCTGATATCCTCACCAAGCCCCTAGATGCTTCGAGACATGATTTTCTTCGAGGGGAACTTGGTGTTTGTCATCCCTATGGCATCATTTGAGGGGGAGTTGGTTTTCTCTTGTATATATGTATCTTACCATTTTTGCATTGCATCCCATATGTAATATATGCATTGGTAGATGAGCTTTGATTCTTATGCTTTCTTGCATTTCTCTTTGCTATGATTGAGCTTGCGCTAAGTTGTGTGGATGTGGATGGTAATCTCTTATGCTTAGATTTTCTAGATGGCCTGTTATAAACTCATGTGAGCAACTTGCTAATCTTAAAGGTAAACTGAGCTTCTTGTGAACCTTATGATCTAATCTTGCTAAAACTTACTCACCATGTGTATAATTGCTTTTATCCTTGTTAAAACTTGCACTGAGGCTAGTCTAGAGGATGTCTTGGCTTTGGCACCTTGTGTTTGCGAAATGGAAGGCTTTGCAAATGTTTAGCTCATGATGAAACATTGTGGGAACATGTGTTCCTTTTGCCGCAAAGGCATGCTCTTTTGTCTTGTGCATAATCTTGAAAAATCTGCTAAGTGCTTTGATCAAGAATTACTCAATAATGCTAAATCCAAACATTGTGACTTGAAGCCTCGGGGTGTTTTCCATACCCAATCGTACGACCCTCCGTATGGATAAGAGGACACATGAGGATAAACAATAATCACTTGATCAAACTGAGTCTCTGCAGCATATGTGAGCGTTTGTAGAGCTCATTTTCTGCGAGTGCTTGTTGCCCTTGTTGAGATTGAAACTGGCTAGATTCTTATGATTCACTTGGTGCTTGTTTTGCCTTGGATGAGAGTACTTACACATGTGGTGGTAGATTTTCTCATGATAAGCAAAATTTGATTCTATCTAAGCTAGTCAATCTTTCTGTTTAGCCTGTATAGCTCATGGTGTTTATGCCTTGCTATCTATTTTTGATCTTTGCATGATTGGGAGCTATTTCCTTTACACTTCATGGCACTATGGTTATGGTTAGCAAAGTTAAATGCTTGTTTGCATAATTGTTGAAGCTCCTTAGGTTTGCATTTTCATGCATTGCATGTTTTCTTGTTCTTTTGCCTCTTTGATGAGTTCATTGCCAAATGGGGAGAAAATTTTGGGGTCATGCACAAATAATGCTAAGAAACTCATATGATCCATTTTGCACTACATGAGACCTACCACAACTTGAGGGGGAGCATATCATGATCTTGAGCAGTTTCTTGCACCTTTCACATTCTTTGCGTCTCAAGTTGCTTTCTTTGCCAACTCTTGGTTTTGTGATCCCTACTTGCTAGATGGCTTGTTTTCACCTTTTCTTTGGGTTTGGCCATTTGGATGTGCTTATTCGGCTTTGCATTTCAATCTTTAATCTTTGTGCATTTGGTGTTGTCAATGTACTCATCAAGGGGGAGATTGAGAAACCATGTGGATATGTGCCATGGTTTGCTATATTTGTGATGAGTAATTGACTTGAGGGGATTTGGTGTTTGAGCTGAAATGCGGGAATCCAGGGATTACATGGGTTTGCATATCATGGTTATGACTAACTGGAGTTGGTGGAGATATTGGTGATGTTGTAGGAGATGGGAAGTGTGTTTGCTTGTCTCATGATGTGTAGGTCACTGGAGTCGACTTGGCGGTCAACAGTGAGAGGATCGGGCACAACTAGGGGACTTGGGACCAGACGATCGGGATGCCGGGTGAAGTCAAGGGTGATCCACACCGTACACATAGAGAGGCAAGAAGCACGGACGGTTTCGTGGTTGAGCCTCAAAACCGTGGTGGTGATGAAGACGGCGTGTTGACCAAATCAAGGTGAATGGGATGCCGGTGCAAGTGACAAGGGGGGCCGATGGACAGGGACTGGGAGAGACTTGCCGGTGGTCAGGATCGCGGAACAAGGTGACATGCGTCGACATCGAGAAGTTGCGCTTTGAGAAGCGTGCAAGGCGGTTTCCCGGTTTGGGCCTCAAAACCGGTGGTGGTGGTTGGTGGTGCACGTGGCACCATCACGGAGCTTGCTTCGAGATGAAGCAAAGACGTGAAGCGTCCGATGGCATTAGGGCAATGAGGAAAAAGATGGACGATTATGCTTCCGGTGGTAGGTGGGTGTGATATGTAGTTCAAGGGTAGAGTGGTCATGTGGACAATAGACCCTAGGCCTATATAAGGAGAGGTGTGGCTAGTGGGAGAGGTGCCTCTCTACCCATTAGCCTTGTGTTAGGACTCTATTCAAAGTGCTAGGAGAGGACTTCATGTTTGAGAGGAGAGTAGTGGGTGTGTGAGAGACATCTCTTGGTCTTCCAAATAGTGGGAGGAAGAGGGTGGCTTCCTAGCCTTGTACCTATGGATCTTGTAAGCACCTTTCTATGATATGAGAAGCATTTTCATGCTCAAGATTTCCCTCTTCACTTGAATCCCGAAATTCCCTTTTTCATATTTTCGGACCCTTTTTCGTGGTGATTTTCAATCTCACTTTTGGACGGATTTTTGGCCTGAATTTCTTGAGAAACTTGTTGCTAGGATGAGCTAGGATAATCCTCTATGGATCCTTGATGGAATTATTGGCTCTAGCACCTTCGATTTGAAGGATTTCTCATGTTTCCCCTTTTTGGTGTTCTTGGCACAAGATCTGAAATTTGTGATGATTTCTTGAGCCAATTGAGTTGATCTCCTAGGATTAGGGTCGTGATGTGATGAGGATTCATTGGTCCAAAAGTCACATTATTTGGAGTTCGTTTGATTGAGTTTTGGAGAAGATTTGAGAAGATTCCGAGAGTTTTTCTATGGGGCGTAGGCCTCCCAAAAGGTAACGGAGGCATCCAAAGGTTTCCTCGGGCCAGGCGGACATTCGTCCTCGAGTGCAAAGGCAGAAGGGAGCTTGACTGCAAGACTCAGCCATCGAGCAGAGATGAAAGTCGGCCTTAGTGATCTGCCACACCTTCATAACTCCAAATACCCGGATTCATTATAGTTCCTCCTGAAATACTCCAACCACCCCCACGAATTGGTTATTCCTAAACTAGTCATGAAGGGGATGACGAACATACCTTGTCTCCACATTGGATTCAGAACAGGATCAGAGGGATCAAAAACCGCTAATTCATATAAAGCCATCGAGCCAGCCCAACCAGAAACTAGAGTTGTACGCATTATATGAACCGCAAGCAATCGACCCGGATCATTCAATACGATAGTATGAGCACGATACCCTTATATGTTTTTCTTTGTTCTGCTCCCTTATATCATTCTTTTATAAAAAATGAATGGCTCGGCTAGATGGAATAACCGAGCGGGAAAAGAAAAAAAATAGTAGAACGGGTATAAATAAGAAAATTTTAGTTGAGAGGGGTCATGTAAAGAACAGGTTCCAAATCACGATCAATTCCCTTTTCAAAGCCTGCTCCGCAGCTCGGGCTCTTCCTGCATGCCACAAATGGCCCACAAAAAAGAAGAATCCTAGAACAAAATGGGAAGTCGCTAACCAACTTCTAGGGGAGACATAATTAAGTGCATTGATCTTGGTAGCTCAAATTGTCTCCTATTCCTTCGGTTTGGACAAGAAGAGATATGAAATATTTGACTAAGATTGGATTCCATTCCACTTTCCTATTTCTCAACAATAACTTCTGTCATCAGCTATTTTGCGTTTTCAAAGTCATTAACCATACCCTTTTTTATTTAGATTGTATGGCGTAACATACCTTATGCAAATAGAACTTTAGGGTTCTTAGGTTCCTTTATTTTCTTATCTTATGGAATAATAAGGATTCTTCTATTCTCTTTTTATTTGGGTTTTCCTCAAAGAAAAACTTTTGAGAGAGCAGAATTCCTAGTAAAAAAAAGGGGATCCTTACACTTAGAAAAAAAGAATTTTTTCCAATAGAGCCATGGAATCCCTGAACGGTTGTTGCTGTACCTGTACTGCAGGAATACGAAAACTTGCTATTCACTCAGTTTGTTTTCCATAATAAGTTATGTAGGAGAGATGGCCGAGTGGTTCAAGGCGTAGCATTGGAACTGCTATGTAGACTTTTGCGCCTGCCTTTATTGAGTTAGATACAAAATTATTTGATTTGATACATTGTGATTGGTAATGTTGATGAATTAAGAGAAACGGAAAGAGAGGGATTTGAACCCTCAGTTTTCTTTGCCAAATAAGCCAACAAATGTTGACATTTTCCCAAAAGTCTTTGTAGACCTCTTTCCGATGAAAAATCTTTTTTGTGTAATTCCAAATGTGAAGCAAGTCTCCGTATCTTATTGATATTGATCATTTTGCACTAGAATCAGGCTTTTTAAGGGAATATTCACACTATGTAGAATCCGAACAAGTAATTGCGGAGATTCGTGTCGGAACATCCACTTTACATTTTAAAGAAAAGGTTTTGAATTCTTGGTTTCAGGAATTCTTCTATAACTTAAATGACTCAATAAAAGCTTTTTTTATTCTTTTAGTTATGGATTTTTTTGTTGGATTTCACTCCACCCGTGGTTGGGAACTACTAATTCGTTGGGTCTACAACGATCTTGGATGGGCTCCTAACGAGCTAATTTTCACTATTTTTGTTTGTAGTTTTCTTGTGATTCTAGACACGTGTTTGAAATTTTGGGTCTTTTTTTGTTTAAACCGTCTCTCTCCTTCGCTTGTTGTCATTTATCATTCAATTAGTGAAGCATAATTAGCTTTTCTAGTTATTAATAAAATTAGCATTTTTCTTCCTTTAGAAAGAAAGCCCTTTTTCTTTTTAGCCAAATTCTTTCTATTTCTAACTGCTCAAGGTATTCATCATTCCAGTACAACAGTTGCAGCAGAATGACAACAGACTCGTGTATAGGAAATTAGATTAACTTAGCTACCTATCTAATTTATTGTAGAAATTCCGGGATCCACAATTGGACATGGAAAATAGAAATACTTTTTCTTGGTTAAAGGAACTGCTGATGAATCGATTTTCTTTTACACTTTTGTATCTCGCTCTATCTTGTTTTTTAGTATTATCTAAAATAACCGATGAATTAGGAATTTTCCATAACTTAGGTAAGTGCTTTACCAACATATGTAGTGTAGTAAAAAAAATGGAATTTAACCCCTTCATGCTTACTATAACTAGTTATTTCCGTTTTCTACTGGCTGCTTTAACTATAACCCCAGCGCTATTTATTAGCTTAAACAAGATATGTCTTATTTGAGAATTGAATGAATAAGTCAGAAAATAAGAATCTATCTTTTGGATTCCTGATATTATAGGATCTTTTTCCATGCTAATTACCAATCTTATGGAATAATAAGGATTCTTCTATTCTCTTTTTATTTGGGTTTTCCTCAAAGAAAAACTTTTGAGAGAGCAGAATTCCTAGTAAAAAAAATAAGGGATCCTTACACTTAGAAAAAAAGAATTTTTCCAATAGAGCCATGGAATCCCCGAGCGGTTGTGGCTGTACCTGTACTGCAGGAATACTAAAACTTGCTATTCACTCAGTTTATTTTTCATAATAAGTTATGTAGGAGAGATGGCCGAGTGGTTCAAGGCGTAGCATTGGAACTGCTATGTAGACTTTTGTTTACCGAGGGTTCGAATCCCTCTCTTTCTGTTTCTCTTAATTCATCAACATTACCAATCACAATGTATCAAATCAAATAACAATTTATTTGAGCAATAATCCCTTTATTTAATAGAATTCTCTAAAGCAAATTACTTTGCTATGACATAACATAAAAAAAGAATAGATAAGACGATATTCGCCCTCCCCCCCCCCCCCCCCCCCCCCCCACATATTTTATTTCTTCTCCTATACAAAAACCAGCAAGACCCACTCCATTGATAATTCCATCAATAACACCTTTATCAAAAAAATGTGTTAGTTCGGCAAATCTACTTATACCAGGATAAAGAGCCTAGTATAGAAAACATCTATATAACCGCGATTATAGGACCAACTGTATACCTTTTTTTTTACTTGATCCAAAAAGTTATTTTTGGGATTCCCTTTTACACCGGAATTTTTAAAATTCAAATTCTGAAAAAAAGAATAACTGGACCAATAGCATATATATGCTATGAATAGACCAAAAATAGCTAAACTTACAGAAGAAATTGCATTAGTGAGAAATTCATATGAATTTATAGAAGAATCAGAACTTTCCTGGAAAAAGCTTATTGAAGGGGTTAACCACTTTGATAATATGGTTAACTCCGACGTTCCATTATCAAAATGGATTCCTATGGATCCAATGAACAAAGTAAAAAGCAGTAATATAAGAAGAGGAAATAGCATAGTATTTCCAGTTTTGCGAGGATAGACAAAAAGCGAAGAAATAGGTTCATCATTCCATTACAATATCATCAAGAACAAGAAAAAGAGCTAATATACTAAAGAGCTAATATACTGTTTGGGGATTTCGATTGAAATACCCTTTATGGGTGTTTTATGTAGAAATACTATTTTTTCCTTTTTTGATGATCAATACAGAAAAGATACACGGGGTTCAAGAATTGTTAAATTTTGATATAGGACCCTAGAGGAAGAATATAGGACCTGAGAGGAGTGCGAAGAGAACTCTATAGATCTTATGCTATTCATTAAATAGATTTCTTTTTTATTAGAGTATCCACAAAAAATCTCAATTATTACTTAAATTTATAAGTATTATTAAGTAAGCCACTGTAGGATAAATACCCTTGGTAGCTAATCCTCTAGAAAGTACGGTAGTAGCATCCAAATGTGCAAATGTTGTGGCAGGAGCAGGGTCGGTCAAATCATCCGCAGGTACATAAACAGCTTGGATCGAAGTT
This sequence comes from Eleusine coracana subsp. coracana, assembly GCA_032690845.1. Taxonomy (NCBI): domain Eukaryota; kingdom Viridiplantae; phylum Streptophyta; class Magnoliopsida; order Poales; family Poaceae; genus Eleusine; species Eleusine coracana. Next base: position 35,628,436 of record CM064430.1, on the reverse strand, counting down.
ATTGATCCCTTGTTGGTAGAAGCAATTATTTCTTGTAAAGAACCCATTTCTATACTAAGGGTAGGTTGATAACCCACTGCGGAGGGCATTCTCCCTAATAAGGCGGATACCTCCGATCCTGCTTGAACAAAACGAAAGATATTATCGATGAATAAAAGAACGTCTTGATTATTAACATCTCGGAAATATTCTGCCATAGTTAGGGCAGTTAAACCAACCCTCATACGAGCTCCAGGCGGTTCATTCATTTGTCCGTAGACTAGAGCTACCTTTGATTCTTCGATATTTTTTTTCATTAATTACTCCAGATTCCTTCATTTCCATATAAAGATCATTTCCTTCACGAGTCCGTTCCCCTACTCCGCCAAATACGGATACCCCTCCATGAGCTTTAGCAATGTTATTGATTAATTCCATGATGAGTACTGTTTTACCTACTCCTGCCCTGCTTTGGAAGAAGCTTGTACAGTTTGGGAAGGGGGTTTTTGAGAAAAAAGAAGAATCTACTTCAACTGATATGCCCTTAGGCATGGCCATACATAACATAGAAATCACACGTGGAAGGGGTGGGCAATTAGCTAGAGCAGCAGGTGCTGTAACAAAACTGATTTCAAAAGAGGGTAAATTGGCCACTTTAAGATTACCATATGGGGAGATCTGTTTGGTATCCCAAAACTGGTTAGCAATAGTCGGACAAGTGGGTAATGTTGGGGTGAACCAAAAAAGTTTAGGTAGAGCCGGATCTAAGTGATGGCTAGGTAAATGCCCCGTAGTAAGAGGGGTAGTTATGAACCCTGTGGACCACCCCCATGGGGACGGTGAAGGGAAAGCCCCCATTGGTAGAAAAAAACCCACAACCCCTTGGGGTTATCCTACGCTTGAAAGAAGAACTAGGAAAAGGAAAAAATATAGTGATAGTTTTATTTTTCATCACCGTAAGTAAATACGTAACTAGGAATATGGAAAATTGCATTGCAAAAATGCGATGGGCGAACGATGGGAATTGAACCCGCGCATGGTGGATTCACAATCCACTGCCTTGATCCACTTGGCTACATCCGCTCCTTATCCAGCTAAAGGATTTTCTCTTTTTTCCACTCATCATTATTCTATTTATTCTGACCTCCATACCTCGATCGAGATAGTGGACATAGGATGCCACTCTTTAAAATGAAAAAAAGGGAGTAATCAGCTGTGGCATGAAAAAAAACAAATCCTTTTGTAGCTCATCATTTATTGACAAAAATCAAAAAGGTCAATATGAAGGAGGAGAAAGAAACAATAGTAACATGGTCCCAGGCATCTAGCATTCTACCCGCAATGGTTAGCCATACAATCGTGATTCATAATGGAAAGGAACATATACCTATTTACATAACAAATTCTATGGTAGGTCGTAAATTGGGGGAATTCGTGCCTACTCGGCATTTCACGAGTTATGAAAGTGCAAGAAAGGATACTAAATCTTGTTGTTAACTTAAGAATAGAAAGATTCAGAATAAACAAAGAAATTCAAATAAAGTAAAGGTAGGCGGGGAATAACCTTATTTATGACAAGTTTCAAATTGGTAAATCATATCCCTTGGATAAAGAAGAAGAAGAACGGGCTACAGAAACTGGCAAGAAAAGTTCCAACTGATCGTCTACTTAAGTTCGAACGAGTTTTCAAAGCACAATAACGCATACATATGTCTATTTTTAAAAGCACAAAGAGTTCTTGATGAAATTCGCTGGCGTTACTATGAGGAAACCGTTATGATACTGAACCTCATGCCTTATCGAGCATCTTATCCCATCTTAAAGTTGGTTTATTCGGCAGCAGCAAATGCTGCAAATTATTTGGATTTCGACAAAGCTAAAGTTTTGGTTTACTAGAACCATCAGGATATTGCTTCAGCTCGGTGGAAACCCAACTCTTTTCCTTAGGATCCCTTGAATGAAATTAGGGAATGAAGTAAATAGATTAGATAGATATTTAGGAGAATTTCTATCCGCTACTCTATAGGGATCATCTAGAAAGAGGAGAGCTTTGGTTCCATTCAGACAGAAAAGCTAACTTAGATG